>OZ012736.1:405408562-406096062 GCA_963859935.3 Lathyrus sativus | reverse complement strand
AAAGGACTCATACGAAGGCAAGATCGCCGCGAATTGGGAAGACCCCTATCGTGTCTGAGACAAGACGGAGCACGGGGCCTATTACCGCGAAAACCTCCACAGGGATCAGATAGCTCAACCATGGAATGCTGAAAAGCTGAGAAAATATTACATTTAAGACAATGCCCACGAGAACATCGCGAACAAAGGAGGCCGGCTTGGTACGATCCCACCTCCTCGGATTCAACGAGATAGCAAACACATGCCTTTGTGTGTACGGGCAACGCGTTCTCCTCGACGGCACCCCCTCGACCGAGAGTCACCGCTGCAGTACCAATACCGGATGAATGCCTAGCTCACGATGGGATGACCAGGCCGGAGGGATAAGACCATGAGCGTGGCCCAACCCCTCTTCCGTACCCGGTAACAACTCCGGTCAACCGGTCAGTTCCCTTCACTGCCGGACAGAAAATGTCGAGCTGCACTCCCTACTTTACAAAATCTTAAAAGCATAATAAAACATGCAAATAAAAACGAATATTTATCAAGCATAAGAAGCACGGGAACACATAAACACTTGGAAATATAAAATGCAAAATTCATATTCAAACGGGCATACGCCAGGAAGTCAAATGGTTACACATACGGGCACCAACCCAAAGTCACAAAATATAATGGCACATGGGCCGAAAAGAAAAACTAAACGGGCACGCAGGCCACCAATCATTCATCATCCTCAGGAACATCGGTCTCCTCCTCCTCGCCATCCGAGCCACCAGGAACTACGATCCGACCATCCTAGATTTAGAAGAAGAGGCCCATCCCGCCGGTCACCAATTCAGCATTCAAAAGTCAGAGTTGCGTGACAGCATGGTTGAATCCCACCTCGACAGCTCCGAGGCAATCTTCCTCGAGTTGTCGGATCTTCTCCACGAGCAAACTCTTCGACGTCAGCTGACGCTCCTCCTCGCTCTCCTCCTCAGCAGGTGCGACCAGCGGCTCGAGCTCCATGACGCGACCCTGAGCATCCTCCAGAGACTTCTCCACTTTGGTAATCTGATTCAGCTGGGTCTTCACCCGCTCCTGGAACTCCTTTTGGTCGGCTGCCAATTTGGCCCGGACTTCCTCGGACATGTTGAGTTCGGACTTAACAGCGGCCAAACCTTCGGCAGAGCATCCCGATTTGTTCAGCACAAGGGCCATCTCGAAGACCATCACCATCGCTGCCAGATGTTGCACCCCAAAATTTGACCAACATTTATTTACCTATCAAGTGTTTGAAAGTTGATACCTTCACCAGAAAGTTCAAGAGATCCTCAGAGGAATTGGTTGAAACCAAAGTTGTGTGCTTCATAGCTTGAGAGTTGTGGGTGCTCCTCAGATGATTCTGAGACTTTGAGAATGAACTTGATGCTTTGAGAAAGTGTATGAGATGTTTGGATAGCCATCATGAAGCCCAGAGAAGTCATTGTGCAAGGATTCAGAAGATTCAACCATGAATGGTAGAATTAGGGTTTTGACTGGGTCAGCCCTAGGGTAACTGAAGATTTGGGGAAGGTTGAGACCTAATCCAAGGGCCATGAGATCATGGAATGATGTATGGATATGTTATAAAGGTGATTCCTAAACCAGCTCATCATGATTGAAGAGTTTGAGAAGTTTTGAGTTGGGGTTTCTGAGGATTGTCAGTGAAAAAACCCTAGTTTGATCCCTATCTTCCAGGAAGTTTTAGCTCAAGATGTGATTGATATCTCATCTTCCCCATAACATGAATGTTTTAGATCTTGTTCTTAGCTTTAATTTTAGTGGTGGAAGTCCTTGATAGGAGTTGCAGAACTCAAGTTATGGTTTTGACAAATTACAGGTGAGTAGAGGTGTGTGAATCTGGGTCCTTGAAAGTCACCCAACTTGCAGACAACTTTTTCCCTAGTAGGATGATTCCTATGATCTCTTGGTCAACATGAATGTTGAAGGGCATCTTCTTAGCTTTCTAGAGAGTACTATAAGTCCTTTATAGGATTTGTATAACTCAACTTATGGTTTGAACAAGACAGGGGTATTTTGGTCAATTGGCAGTTATAGGTCATTTTAAGCAAAGGCCATATCTCCTATTTCCAAGCCTCAAATGAAAAAACTCAAAACATGAAAGTTGTTCAAAATTGGATTTTAAGTCTAGAAAAGTGGTCATGAGTTATTGGAAGAGCTTGTAGCAAGGATTTTCAAGATTGGGTAAAAATGACCTAAAAATGGCTTATAAGTTGAAAAAGTTGAAGTTGGAAATTGGTTTAGGAGATGTACAAATCCAAAATGAGTCATCCAATATGTCATTTTGACTCCAAACAATATTTTAAAAACAATGGTTCAATTAGAATTTTGATTTGAGGTCTTAAAATGGATGTTACTTTGTAATTCTCATTCTTGCATAATAAGGCAACTAAACAAAACTTCACCAAAGGCAAGGAAATGCATGCTTTTCACTCATTCTTTCCCAATATCTCTTGTAAGGAGATTTTAAAGTCAATTTGGCAAGCCTAAGGCATAAGATAATGGATATCCAATGTATCATTTCATGAGAAGTTCTAAAACTTTCCAAATGATTCCACAAGTTTCTAGATGTATCTAGATCATTCTTTTGATTGCTATAAGAAGGGTGAATCACAATGAGGCCAGGGTTGGTGATAATTGTTGGTGAGTGGTGAGATTAGAGTGTGAAAAAGTGAGATTCTTCCATTTGCATTTCCATATCAAACTCTCTTTCTCTTCCATCTTCATTCATTTCTCCTCCACAAACACACTACTCTGATCTTTAGGAGCAATTGCAGACCAAATTGAAGGTAGATCCATGGAGGTTTGAAGCTGTTTTGAAGAATTTGCAAGAAGTGCATATTGAGATCAAACACAAGATTCAAGCCTTGTTCATCCATCCTTTTGCATACAGAATTCATATCTGCCATTGGAGATCAATCAGGGAAGCTTGCAGGCACTGAATTATAGTGAAACCATATCCACCATTAAAGTTTGACAGGTTGGTGATTTCAATCGTATCACCTTATTTATGTGCATTCCGTCATAGTTCTAGGTTTAGACTGGTTAAGCTAGGGTAGAGGACCATTTTCTGAGAATTAGAGGAAGATTCATGAGGTTTCGAAGCAGGGTACCATTTCTTGCAGAATTGATAGCAAGCTATTTTGTGTGCATTAATGGATATGGTATTGCGTAGTTTGGTTAGGGAAGCACGTAGAACAATTCTGGATCATTAGTTTGAAGTTCCATTAAGATTGATATCAGAGGGAAATGGTGGAACCATGATGATGAAGCTTTCTGTTGGAATGATACAAGAGGTTTCAGGGACAACTAGTGGTATCATTGTGTTCAGGGTGATTGGTAGACCAAGTTTGCTTTTGGAATTTCTTGGTTTCATCCAGCCATCAGTGAGAACGAGCTTGAAGAAGATCCTTGCATGGGGTTAGGGTTTCTGCAAACCCTAGGGTTCATTTGGGGACGATGAAGTCCCACCGTTGGATGATCCCTAATGCTTGACTAATTCAGTCCATCGCACGACCACGATTCAAATTGGTAAACGGAGGGAAGACTGAAGCGCATGAAACGCAGCGTACAACTAATCTAAACGCACTGTTTTGATTGAGTATTAAACCTGGGCCTCAGCAAATGTTTCTATCCACACCTCCCACATGCCTGGCCCAATCATAAATGAACTGGGGCGCTCTACTTTTGACACCCCTCCCCTTTATTTCTTATATTCTTTATTTTTATTTCTTTTAATTCTTTGCATTTTATAAAAATCATAAAAAATCCAAAAATTAACATTTTTCATTTCTTCTTTTTTCTACATAATCATGGTTTTTTCTAGAAAATTACTAAAAATAAAAATTCCATTTTATTTTTAGTTTAATATTTTTTAGCATATTTTCTTGTAAATAGTCTTTTTAATATGTTTTAGTTGACACTTGATTTTGTACAATTTGTTTTAAGACTTCCCCTTAGGATTTTTGAGCCATTCTTTTTGGCATAGTTAGGTATTGAACCCTAGTTTCATGTAGGATTTATTTCTTGATTTGTAGATTAAAATTTGATGTAGTTTGATTGTTAGACATTTAGGTGTTCTAATTAGGGTTTTAGGTTGTATAGGTAGACTTGAACAATTTTGTTTTGGGATTTATAGGCCAAATTAGTGTATGGGGAATATATGGGTTAAGGGTAAGTATGTATAGAATCCCCTAGAATTTTACTAGAATATTGTATGGTGTTTTAGTATTTTTCATTGATTTTTGAATGTATGGATAGTATGTGTGTTGCTTAAAGGCATAAGTTGTATTGTTGTGTTTGTTTTTCTTCTCCTTTGAGTGTGTGAGCTTTGAAGATTGAGTTGAAGACCTTATGGATCATCATGGAAGCTTTGAAGACCTTGCAGAGGAGTTTAGATAGCTTTTGTTGTTTTGTTTATAGGATCATAAGTGCATAGGTAGAGCCTTAGATAGAACACTTTTATTCAATAAACAAGGAGTGTCTTGTCCACCTCCTTCCTTCTCTATGATATAAAGTCCCCTAAGGGTATTCACCTCTCTCCTTTGGAGGGATTAGTGACCTTGCCCTCTGTGGTAGAACTTTGAGAGAGCCTTTCCTTCGATGTTAAGTCCTCAATGGCATCCTTTGGAAGTCAGTGAGCACTGTAACATCCTCACCTCATCTTGTTGACTGAATCTTGTTTGCTGGAGCATTTGAGCCCTTGAAGATAGAAGCTGAAGCTTTGAAGAGGATGATTCCATGAAGATTGTTGAAGTCTGAAGACTTTGTGAAGATCAAGTTGATGCCTGAAGATCCCTGAAGATAGTGAAGCCTGAAGGTGGAGCTGATCAAAGGAGCTGAAGCTCAAGGGAGAAGATGAGTTGATACTCATGTTGTAGGGTTGATGTCTGGAAAGCAAGTGATCTCTGAAGTCTGAAGACTGGGTTGCTGCTGGAGGAGCTGAAGCTTTCTTCTGTTTTCTTTGATGTATTGTGTGTTTTGTCTGATTTGTCTGCTGCATTAGACTAAGTTCATCTAGAATAAGTTCAGTCCAAAAGCATGAGTGCATCTGCTTGTAATGTTACTGTGTGGCTTTGCTTGCGGGTATTCGGTAGAGCCCAGCTCCCTTGCCCATGTGGTTTATTTCGCTTGATAGCATTTCATTTCTTTTGTCTGTATGATTACAGTTTACTATTTATTGCTTGATAGCATGTTGTTTATTTTTCAGTATGATTACTGTTATTTCATGACTGGCTTGAGGTCGAGACGAGCTTGTGGAGGCTGAAGCCCCACACACATTTCCTCCCTCACTTGCATTGCATGCATTTTACTGTTAAGCTGATGCTTTGTCTGTTTTGGTGTATCATTGACATGATCCCTTAGGACTCTCATTTCCTTTGATAAGGATTTGATGATAGACTTTTAGGTTGAAACCTATGCATGACAACATCTAGGAGTTCCCTGTTTAAACTTCAACCATAGGATGAATCCATGGCATGACAACAGTAGGACTTGATAGTCTCCCTCCTAGTTGGGCCTGTTCTCTTCTCATCTCAAAGCAGTTTAAAATACAGTAATCATGAATGATTTCTTTTGTACGTTACGTGTCTTAAGTTATCTAAGAAAGGATTGTGGAAGAGTTTCTTTTCCACAGTCTGGATGTTTAGTATGGTACCCTTTGGGTGACATGCGACGCATTCACTCTCAGGTCATAGTCTCTAGTGCGGTTGAAATCGCAAACACAATAAAAAACACTTCTTTCAGGAAATAAGCTGTAGTTTCCCGAACTACGTTTGCTCTGATCTTTCATACCAGATGGAAGTACGTAGGCATAGGATGCGATATCCTAGCGAGCAACCTTCAACCTTTCCCCCATAACCCTTCGTAGGGAGAACTACGTTGACTCTGATTTCTCATTCTCTGATGAGAATACGTAGGCATAAAGTGTGACGCTTTGCCGAGTCATTTTTCTTTTCTTTTTCAGCCAGCCTTGATAGGTAGATAGATTATAACCAACCCGTCCAAGTAAGCAAACAAGCGAGGATCCCGTCGAGTACGACGGACGTGAGGGGTGCTAATACCTTCCCCTTGCGTAACCGACTCCCGAACCCAGACAATGGTTGCGACGACCTTGTCTTACCCTTATTCGTCAGGTTTTTCCGATCGTTTCCTTTCCCGCTCTGAGGGATAAATAACGAAAGGTGGCGACTCTTCTGTCATGCCGGCACCTTATTTTCGCGCAAGCGACACCAGATCAGCGGACAACATCTTACGTCGGGCATCCTTCGTCACCGCTAGTATACTCTTCTCTTCATCAGGGGTCACTCTAGGTTCGTTCCTCCCCGAAAAGAAATTTGGTCGGAGACAGCAGGGAGGCAGAGCAAAACCGCACTCCCGGGAGGCCTTTGTAAGGTTGATCCTCGGCACCTCTTCTTCCCGTCTCCGCTTGGGGACAGGAGCCTGCCCCGGAGACCCAGCGGCCTGCGGGGATGAAGTGACCCCCGGGGAGGTAACCGCTAGGCTTTGATTGGTCACGGGTGCCCGACCCTGAGGCCGACGAATTCCTCTGTTCATCAATTTCACGACCCTCTCCTCAGTCGAGCCCATTGCGCCTGCAAGAGGAACACAAAAACACGAATTAGAAACAAACACGAAAAAATAAATACAAGTAAAAGGGTCAGCTCGACATGCTCGGACTACCTAGGAGCCGGTGAGCCTCGGCCTCTGTCCAGCATTCGAGCAGAGCTCTGTCACATATAAAGCGGGTTTCCGTCCACACACTCCCCTCGGCATCACATACATACTCCCCATCCAGAGACACGCATTTCCGAGAAGGAAGCCGCCCCACGAAATCCACCAGCCTTCTGAACGCCAGGCTATGCTCCTCGTTCAGACGACCAGGCTTGAAGATGTAACTATCTGTACCCGCACGAAAATGGTGGTCCCCCAGTCCAAAGGGAAGTTCGACTCATAGTTCTCCTGTGTTTTCCCGTCCAAGACCACGACCTCCCTTCGAAAAATCATCCCATACGCCTCCTCTGTGGTCGACATAACGAGGAACAACGATCCTTGAAACCCCAGACGAAATTAGTGTACGACCGGAAGAGTCTGGTCGCCTGCTTCAACGATACCCAGCTGTGACGGCCAGCCGTCGATTGGCGCTGTAGGTGAAAAACATAGAATAATAAGGCGATGGTCACCCCGAGTTCCAAGTAATTGCATACGATCTCGAACACCCAGAGAAAGACCAATGAGTTTGGATGAAGTTGGGACGGCGCCAGTATCAGGTGATCAAAGACGCCCTGTTGAAAGCTGGTGAAGGGCAGCCGCATCCCCACCTCTTTGAACGCAAACTCGTACATAGGGAAACGACCACCATCATACTTAGAACAGATGCGGTCGTCCTCATGTGGTCGGTGATCGCGACTTTCTATGTCTAATACAACTAACTGCAAGTGCACAGTCTATCGCGTAGTAATAATAGATATCGATCCCACAGGGACTCGTAATCAAACTAGTGTTCTCGGGAGTTACTATGTTTAGCTAGGTAGAATATGTTTTAAGGGAATCAGATTGTCACTAAAAGAGGGAACTAAGATTACTATTTAGATTTTAATTAATTGAATCGATACGTAGTAATTGTGTTCTTCAGGGATTTGATAAATTATTGGTGTATGAAATAATTTTCACAGTTTATTTAAGCAGAAAATGGAGATTTGAAAACTCTCGCCTCACGATGGTTATTGACGCTAATCATAATCCTAAGGGCCAAACGTATACTTTCGTACTCCGTTCGGGGTTAAAATTATTTTTTGGAAATCTCTAGATTCTAATTCGTTTTAAAGTGCTTTCGCTGTTATTAAAACAAATGCCTAGTGTTTACTATCTGACCTTACCGCAGCTTTCGCTTGTTGGTTCGTATCTTAATTAATTTCCCACTTTCGTGGCAAAACTACTTTTAAATAAGTTCTCGCTTTCGCGACGAAGTTTATCCAGTGAATTAATTTTAAACACTCAGACCATAGATTACTTTTGTGAAAAGAAAGTTTTCAAACCAGTGGTTATCAAATCCCATTCGAATTATTACTACATATCGATTACCTAAGTTTAGCTAGACATGGGATTGGGAAAAACAAAATATAAATAAGAATAATAAATAATAAATTGCATTATAATAAAACAGAAGTCGATCAAAATGAAAACCTGTAAATATGCCAATTGGCCTTTGGGCAGATCCCCCACAGATGTTGGCAGGATTCTGGTCTTTAGTGCAATTTGATCGTACAGTGCAATAGCAATTACAAAAGAGAGGAAATGGGAATAAGGAAATGTAAAGGGAAATGAATACAGATAAAAACTGGAAAGTAATTTGCTCTGGAAATTAAATTCGGCAGCACTTCGTGGTATGAATGCAGCTCCCTTTTTGAAGTCCCCTGCTTCCCTTTTTATAGAAGTGGAATCCCAACGGTTATCTCTGAGGATGATGGACCTTGAGGCAGATAATTTAGGGAGTAGTGGTCCACTTAATGGGAATTGGAACTGCTCTTTTGACGTGTAATCTGAGTGGGGCGTTTTTGCCTGCATGACGGTCGTCACAAGGTGTGACGGTCGTCACCCGTGTGATGGTCGTCATGAAGCTGTGACGGTCGTCACATCAGTAAAAACTGATTGTTGCGCTTTTCATTGTGTTTTCACTCCTTTTTCGTCCATATTTCATCTGAGATTGCTCCTTTTCTTCATGTTGCCTTGTTTAGACGTGATCGTTGAATACCTGCAAAACATCAGACAAATACACGGAAATAACCCGAAATCTGATCGAAAACGGTTAGACTTTAGTTGAATTATGCATAAAAATATCTATATGATTTCGTGTTATCAAACTCCCCTAAGCTTGAATCTTTGCTTGTCCTCAAGTAAAACATGGAAAAGTTGGCAAGCACGAGGCTGCTTCTTCGTTCGCAGAGTTTGGAAAAGCCGGGATTCTTGGTAGGAACAAGACGAGTATCATGACGGCACTGGACTACGAGTCTCCGGAGGTCTCCTTTTTTATGCAAATCGGTCTCAGTCATGCTACCGTATCTTGGTGTCAAGGTTCTCGTGGCAAGTTCACCCTGTTTGTTCTAGCGCAATCACATTAATCCCGTTGTCCGCACACTTTCATGGCAAGTCGACCTGTTAGTGAATATGATCTCATTTCTGTTTTTGATCTTCTTCATTGATCATAATTTGATGTCATTGATTTTTCAATGAGTTTTTCGTGCCGTTGGGCTAAATGCTCGGGTGAGGAGCACCTAACTTAGAAGGAAACGTATCTTATATTCTTGGGCTTTTTAGCTCTCTTTTCATGATTTTTCATCTTTTTGGAGATCATACACTTATTTGCATCGGTCGCTCGCTTAGAAGTGTTTTTAGGATGGTGCTGACTGCTAGTATAAACTACTTGGGGTTGAGTTTGCGTAGACACTTGAGACTTTGGTACACGTAGGTGGTGAAACCGACTCGCATAAACTAGAGATCTAAGGTGTCTGGACGATACTGGTTTTGTTAGAACTGTCGTTTCCTCGGAGTTTTCAAAACTTGTTTTGAACTCAGGTGCATTCTCGTGATGCTTTTGCTTTTGAGGAACAAATGAAAGTTTTTGTTTACGTTGAATAATGTGGGGATAGTTTGCGTAACGTGAAAAATATATAAACGAGCTTTATTTGCTAGAAATAGAAAGTGTAAAAATAGAAATTACTAAAATTCAAAGTGCAGTGAAATGGAAATAAAGGAAATAAGGGAAGTTCAAAGTACAGTGGAAATAAGGCTCCGCTCCCACACTATCTCGATCAGTGTCCTCACTGATTGTTGAAGCATGCGAGAGGGAGATACAACTGAAAATGAAAATACGAAGAACTGAGATATAGTAAACAATGAAGGAAAAAAAATGAAAATCTAGTCACGGCCTCTGTCACGTCCGCGCTGGCGTCCTCTAGCTCTAGCAAGGGCTACTATATCCTCATAGCTCATGGCTCCGGTGTGGTAGACCGTGTCTCGGAGTCCTTCGACCTGCAGGGTCAGATTCGCTAGGCTCTCAGTGATCGTAGCTTGGCCGGTGTGAAGTTGTTGCATTTGAGTGCGGTGCCAAGCCTCGAACTGGTCAGCTCGCTGATTCTGCTGCTGCAGCATCGTGAGTATCTGTGCCTGCTGGTCTAGGGAGCGACGGAGGTCCTTTTCCGTGTAGTCTGGCACGGGATGATGACGGCGGCGGCGTGAGGATGTACCTACGGGAGGAGGAGGCTGCGATGCCTCTGGCTGCTCGGACCTGTCCAACTCAGCTTGGATTTCATCTTCGGAATCGTGAGTGGGATCCTGAGTAGGAACAGCGGCAGCAGGAGGGGCAGTGAGGTCGAACAACCAGTTGGTACGGTCCTCTGGATGGATGCGGGTGCGGGACGGAAGGATGATGCTTCGGACGGTCTTGCCACGCACAACCGGATGGTATTTCCCGTCAGCTCGGGAGCGGATGAGATGGGAGGCCCTGCAGTGGTCGGTGTCAAGGAACACCGAGGGGATGGAATGGAGGTGCTGGAGGCGGTCGCCAAGGTTCAGCCCAAGTGCAATAGCCGTGACAATCCCGCCAAAGTAGAATGGCTTCGAGCCACGGTTGCAGTTGGCCTGAATGTGAGCCAGCAGAAACGGGGCAGCGTTGACGGGTTCATTGTTGAAGACGCAATGAAGAAAGAAGAGCTCCTTGGAGTTCACTTTGTGGTTGCTGTCTCTGGCGAAGATAGTGTTACTCAATGCTCTGTGAAAGTACCGGATGGTGGGGTTATGGATGTGAGTGGCGTGCAGGGAGTCCCAACCATCGGCATTGAGGCCGGTCAACTGATACCACAGCGCGAAGGCTTCGTGCTGGAACTGATCAGTGATGCGGCGATGAGCGTTGTCGCCGTGAGGTAGCTGTAGGATGCCGGAAATCTGGTTCTGGTGCATATGATAGTTGACGCCAAACATCCGGAAGCAAGCGGCACCTGAATGCTGGTTGAGTTCGCCGCTGCCTGTGACGTAAGTGAACGAACTCAAGAACTCAAGAGTGTGTTGTTCGTAGGTTGGCTGGGGGTTGGTGTAGAGGTTCCAGATGCCTGCTCGTTGAAGCATCCAGGTTACACCTTCAAGGAGTCCGAGCTCCGTAAGCGATGGAAGATGCGGGTAGTGAGTCGGCTGGAGTGACCTCTGATGAAATGCAATGTACTGTGCTCGTTGTCTTTCGCCTAACTCGCCCTCAGGGAAGGAAATGTTGCTGACATCTGCGTTTCCGGCCATTGTTGAAGATGGAGAGGTTTCTGAGGTTTTGGGGTTTTTCGGCAGAGAGGGAAAAATGACAGAACGGTGGTTTGGAGGTTGAAATTGGAGTTGAAGTTTATAGTTCAATGTGGGGAGGACGAAAATTCGTAGTAGGGTAGGAGTTTGGATGTTTGAAAGTGATAATGGGGGGAGTGGAAGGGAACACGAACCCTATTTTATCAGATAGCAGTTCTGGACTGCGTGACGGTCGTCACCTGCGTGACGCTCGTCATGGGGTTGTGACGGTCGTCACAGCAGCAAAATCTGCAGAACGCAAAATTTTGCTCTGAGGGCATACTCGTGGTGATTTTAAAGCTTAGCATTGATACGGTGATGTAATATAACAGCCAACAAGCAACAATTAATGCGAAAACAAAATAATTGAATAAAAACTAGAATTGAAATAACATAAAATGGAAACAATTGTATGTAGTACATAATGAAAACGAACAATGCGAAAAATCTATATGATTAAATTAAACTAAACTAGACTAGACTAAACTGAAACTACTGCTACGAGCTAATAACTAATCTTTTCGTGCCTTCAATTCATCGAATTTCTGTGAATAGTAGTCGAGTTGGTCGCAGACTAGATCCATGAAGCCTACCAGTTCGCCGTGCATGCTTGCGATATCAGCTTTTACATTAGTCAGAGCTTTATCAACGTCGTCCAATCTGAGTAACACGGTATCCATTTTGTCGGTGGTTTCCTCAGGGATAGGCTCAGGATAAGTATTGTAGTGTGGAGGAGTTGTAGGGTCTACTTCAGTTTCAGATGCAGCGTCCTCATAGTACATGTAGTCGTGTGCCTCAGAGATGTGGTCACTGTCATACATATAGTTCTGCGGTGTTGACTATGGTGAAGGAGGTCCCATAGGCTCATCCAATTCGTAGAGCCAGTTATCCTTGTTGTGGATGCTTGTCATCAGATGATCAGGCAGTGTGAATAGCTGTACTGGTTTTTCGTTAATAAGGTAGTCATACGGTCCAGGTCCCATAGTCCCTAAGATGCGCCTGTTAAAGCAGAATTGTATGTTCATGGGTCTGATGGTACCAAAACGAGTGCTGGCATTTAAATCGAATCTAAGGCCAAGCTCGTGGGCAATCATTGTTACTAGTCCTCCTATAACAATAGGTGTCTGAGGTTCCAGCGTGAGGCGTTTGAAGGATCTCATCATGAAAGGCACTGCATTTACTGTCCGTCCCTGAGAAGCACAGAACATGATGAATAACTCCTCCTTAGACACTGTAGTAATATTTTTCTTCTTTTCCATACAAGGTGTGAGCTAGTATCTTGTGGAAGTATCTGAAGGCTGGGTTATGAATGTCATCATTGTGCATTCTGCCTGGTTCAGGGTGATAGTCGCTTGTGATTCGACTCCAGAAGTGATCGAGTTGCAAATCAATATCGTCATCTTCTGCACTGATGAACACATGCGGTCCGCAAGGGAATCCTAGGAGGTTAGCTAGTGACATCCGGCTATGGGTTTGGTCCATTCCAAACAATCGGAAGGTAATCATCTCTGTGCTGGATCCAAAACCATAGTTGGGTGTGTATCTGAAAGAACTAAGGAATTCGTAGGTAAGATCCTTGTAGGTAGCGAAGCGTGTTTTCAGAGCAGTGTTCTCCCAACCCAGTTGATTGAACAGGTATTGAATGCTATCTGTGATCCCTAGTTTATCCATAGTAGCCTTATCATAATACAGCGTTAAGGCGAATTCTCTTTCGGTCAGTGCTGCGAATCTTGCCTTTTGAGCGAGTCCTCTGAAGTGAACCTTTGTGAAATCGTACTCGGCCATACTCGCAGGTAATTCAGAGAAAACAGAAGGAATGTTTTGAAGGCTTTAAAAATCCTGAAAAGTTTGAAACAGGAAATTGAAGTCAGGATTTTTAGAAACGAAAAGTGGTAGAAAAAAAAGGCAATAGAGAAAAAATAAAATAAGAATAAAAGTACGAAAATGAACGAATGTAGAAAGTAGTAGTACTTTTAGAATTTTTGTTGGATTTTTCAAAGTAAAATTTTAAGGAAAAATGAAATGCAATAACGAGGGAAATTTGGGTTGCCTCCCAGTAAGCGCTGTTTTTAACGTCTAAAGCCTGACGATAGCTTGGTGAGAAGCTATTCGGATGTTTGAGCTGGAAGCTCAAGCAATGTTATATTGCTGACTTGAGGACTGTTGTCGTTCTTATTGTAATGTTTTAGACGTTGCCCGTTTACGATGAATGGTGCATTCGTCTTATCGGTAATTTCGACAGCTCCACTCTGAAGTACTTTAGTCACTTCATAGGGTCCAGACCACCTAGATTTTAGTTTTCTTGGGAAGAGTTTTAATCGTGAATTGAAGAGCAATACGATGTCTCCCACACTGAATTGTTTCCTGATTGAACGTTTATCATGCCACTTTTTAGTTCGTTCTTTGTAGATACGGGCATTTTCGTAAGCGTCTAATCGAAGTTCTTCCAACTCGTGTAAGTTCAAGATTCGCTTTTCTCCTGCCTCAGTGTAGTTGAAGTTGAGTGTTTTAATGGCCCAAAAGGCCTTATGCTCTAACTCTACAGGGAGATGGCAGGATTTACCGTAAACTAATTTATAGGGGGTAGTACCTATTGGTGTCTTAAATGCGGTCCTATAGGCCCATAAAGCTTCTTGTAGCTTCGATGACCAATCTTTTCTCGAGGTAGCGACAGTCTTTTCCAAGATCTGTTTTATTTCTCTGTTTGAGACCTCTACTTGTTCGCTAGTTTGCGGATGATAGGGTGTAGCTACTCGGTGCCTGACTCCATATCTAGAAAGAAGTTTATCGAATATTCGTGATATGAAGTGAGATCCTCCGTCGCTAATGACGAGTCTGGGTACACCGAATCTAGGAAAGATTGTGTTTTTGAAGAGTTTGATTACTACTCGTGCGTCGTTTGTTGGAGCAGCTATGGCTTCTATCCATTTAGACATGTAATCGACAGCGACGAGTATGTAGTTATTACCAAAAGAAGGTGGGAAAGGTCCCATGAAATCTATTCCCCATACGTCAAAGATTTCTACCTCTAAGATTCCTTTCTGAGGCATTTCATCGCGTCGTGAGATGTTTCCAGTTTGTTGGCATCTATCGCACTTTTGCACAGCGATGTGAACGTCTTTCCAGAGATTAGGCCAGAATAGGCCGGCTTGGAGAATCTTAGCGCACGTCTTGGATGTACTAGCATGACCACCGTATGGTGCTGAGTGGCATTGGGAAATAATATTTTCTATTTCTTCCTCTGGGACACAGCGACGATATATGTTGTTGGCCCCTCTCTTGAAGAGTAGGGGTTCGTCCCAATAATAGTGTTTCAGATCGTGGAAGAATTTCTTCTTTTGCTGATAAGTAAGATCTGGTGGAAGCACGCCCGCAGCGAGGTAATTAACGATGTCAGCATACCAAGGTAATGTGACTTGGGCATAGACGGCTTCTACGGCTTTTTCGAATTCTGGATCTTCCGAGATTGAGTTGGGTATGTCACTTTCTAATTTGGCTATCAGACGTTCGTACGGGAAATCGTCATTTATCGGTACTGGTTCGTGTCTGATGCCTTCTATTCGGGATAAGTGATCCGCAACAACGTTCTCGGTTCCTTTCTTATCTTTGATTTCTAAGTCAAACTCTTGTAATAACAGGATCCATCTCAATAGTCTTGGTTTGGCGTCCTTTTTGCTTATTAGGTACCTTATGGCAGCGTGGTCTGTGTATATTATAATTTTTGCTCCTACTAAGTAAGAACGGAATTTGTCAAGCGCAAATATAACTGCTAGAAGTTCCTTTTCTGTGGTAGCGTAGTTCATTTGGGCAGGATCTAAGGTTCTACTGGCATAGTAGATAGCATGGAGTTTCTTGTCCTTCCTTTGTCCTAGAACTGCGCCTACAGCGTAATCACTCGCGTCGCACATGATTTCGAACGGTAGTCGCCAATCGGGTGGTTGCATGATTGGTGCGGTGATAAGGGCTGATTTTAATGTTTAGAATGCTTTTAAACAGTCGTCATTGAAGACGAACTCAGCATCTTTCATTAACAGGCCGGTCAAAGGTTTGGTGATTTTCGAGAAATCTTTTATAAATCTTCTGTAGAAACCGGCATGTCCTAGAAAACTCCGTATTTCTCGTACGGATTTTGGAGGTTGGAGATCTTTTATAATATCTATTTTAGTTTTGTCTACCTCAATCCCTCTATCTGATATGACATGTCCTAGAACTATTCCTTGTCGGACCATAAAATGGCATTTCTCCCAATTTAGGACGAGGTTTACTTTTACGCAACGTTCTAGTACCATTTCTAAGTTTTGTAAGCATCCTTCGAAACTTTGTCCACATACCGAGAAATCGTCCATAAACACTTCCATAATGTCGTCTATAAAATCTGTGAAGATTGCCATCATGCATCTTTGGAAGGTTGCTGGAGCGTTACAGAGTCCGAACAGCATTCGGCGGTAAGCAAAAGTACCATAAGGACAGGTGAATGTAGTCTTTTCTTGGTCATCAGGATGGATGGGAATTTGGAAGAATCCTGAGTAACCATCTAGATAGCAGAAATATGAATGTTTGGCTAATCTTTCCAACATTTGGTCTATGAAGGGTAGCGGGAAGTGATCTTTACGCGTAGCCTTGTTAAGCTTCCTATAATCAATACACATCCTGCTTCCAGTCACGACTCTTTTTGTTATTGATTCGCCTTTTTCGTTTTTAACTACCGTGACTCCTCCTTTCTTTGGTACGACATGAACTGGGCTGACCCATTCACTATCGGAGATCGGATAGATGATTCCTGCATCTAGTAATTTCTTTACTTCATCTCTGACTACAGCGCTCAGGATGGGGTTCAGTCTTCTCTGATGCTCTCGAGAGGTTTTAGAGTCTTCCTCTATTGTAATTCGATGCATACAAATCGAAGGGCTTATACCTTTTAGATCGCTTATGTTATAGCCTAACGCGGTGGGGTACTTCTTTAGGACTTCTAATAACTTTTCGGTTTCTGGTTGTCCTAAGTCGGCGTTGACTATCACTGGTCTTTTTAGTTCATCGTCTAGAAATTCATATCTAAGGTTTTTGGGTAGTGTTTTAAGTTCTAAAGATGGGTTCTTCGGACCTGGCATATGGTTTGGGGTCAGTGCTAAGCTTTCGCTTAGGCTGTCGTCCTTGTACAGTTTACGCCAATTATCGTCTTCAGAAATGTCGGGTATTTGAATCTTTATTATTTCTGAATACGTGGTCTCTTCATTTTCAAGTTCTCTTATGCATTCGTCAATTTCATTTACTAAATAGCAGGTATCGTCTATTGCTGGTGCTTGTAAGAACTTGGTGAGAATGAACTCTATCTTTTCTTCTCCTACTTCGAATGTTAGCCTTCCTTTCTTCACGTCTATGATCGCTCTGGCTGTAGCTAGGAATGGTCTTCCTAGGATAATTGGGGTTACAGTGTCTTCCTTGATGTCCATGATTATGAAGTCGGTTGGAATGTAAAATTGTCCTATGCATACTGGAACGTTTTCCAGTATTCCGACGGGGTATTTTACTGATCTGTCAGCTAATTGTACGGACATTTTGGTTGGCCTGAGGTCTCCCATATTCAGCTTTTTGCATATAGATAAGGGCATAACACTGATACTGGCTCCTAAATCGCATAGAGCTTTGTCTATTACGAACTTTCCTATGACGCAGGGTATGGAGAAACTACCTGGGTCTTTTAATTTAGGAGGCATGCGGTTTTGAATAATAGCGCTACACTCTGCAGTAAGTGTAACTGTTTCGTCATCCTCGATCTTTCTCTTATTCGATAGGATCTCTTTGAGAAATTTGGCGTATGACGGCATTTGAGTTATCGCTTCTGTAAAAGGAATAGTAATATTCAGCTGTTTAAGGAGCTCTACAAATTTCTTAAACTGTCCTGAAGTTTTAGAGTTTATTAGCCTTTGCGGATAACGAATAGGTGGTTTATATGGCGCTGGAGGTGCTTGAAGTTTTTCACTTGCGGTATCCTCCTTCTCGTTGTCCTCCTTCTTCTCTAACTCAGATTCCTTTTCTGCTTGTTCAGTTGGTTTTTGTTGCATGGCTGAGTTTTCGGTCCTCGGATCGATCGGTTCGTCCAATTCTTTTCCACTTCTTAGTATTACAGCATTTGCTTGGCCTTTGGGATTCTGTTCGGGTTGTCCAGGAAATGTGCCAGCAGGTGCGGCAGCAGAGGCTTGCTGTTGAGCCACTTGTGATATCTGAGTTTCTAACATTTTGTTGTGGGTGGCTAAAGCGTCTACTTTTCCTGTCAACTGTTTAATTTGCTCGCTAGTGTGTATGTTTTGATTTAGGAACTCTTTGTTCGTTTGAGCTTGAGTAGCTATGAACTTTTCCATCATCAATTCGAGGTTAGATTTCCTAGGTGCATTCTGAGCAGCTGGTTTTTGATATCCTTGCGGAGCAGTAGGCATTTGCAATGCATTTTCGCTTTTGTAAGAAAAGTTTGGATGATTTCGCCAACCTGGGTTGTAGGTATTTGCGTAGGGATTTCCTTGAGCATAATTTACCTGGTCTGGCAGGATTCCGGCTAGCAATGGGCATTCGGGTGCATTATGAGTGGTGCTTCCGCATAACTCGCAATTTGGAGTTACTGCAGCGACAATTGCAGTGGGGTTAACGGTCAGACTATCAATCTTCTGTGCTAGAGCATCTACTTTAGCATTGAACTTTCCAAGGCTGTTGATTTCGTACATCCCACCTTTCGCTGTGGTTTTCTCAGTCGGAGTGTGTTCACCTCCCCATTGGCAATGGTTTTGTGACATGTTTTCTATTAATTGATAGGCTTCATCGTATGGCTTATCCATAAGTGCACCGCCCGCGACAGCGTCTATTGTCAATCTAGTATTGTATAGAAGCCCATTATAGAAGGTATGGATTGTCACCCAGTCTTCTAGACCTTGGTGAGGACATGTTCTCATCATATCTTTGAATCGTTCCCATGCTTCGTAAAGAGATTCAGTATCTTTCTGTCGAAATCCGTTGATTTGAGCTCTAAGCATAGCAGTTTTGCTTGGTGGAAAATATCTCGCTAAGAAGACGTTCTTCAATTGCTCCCACGTCGTAACAGAGTTGGATGGTAACGATTGTAACCATGTCCATGCTCTGTCTCTAAGAGAGAATGGGAAAAGACGAAGTCTTATCGCGTCTGGAGTTACTCCATTTGCTTTCACTGTGTCTGCGTATTGTACAAACTTCGTTAGATGTTCGTTCGGATCCTCAGTTGCGTTTCCTGAGAATTGGTTTGGTTGTACAGCCGACAGCAATGATGGTTTCAGCTCAAAATAATTTCGGGTAATAGCTGGGGCAGCAATGCTACTTCTAGGCTCCATCTGAGATGGTGTAGCGTATGCCTTCAGCGGTTTGTTCGGAGGTCCTTCAGCCATCTCTGGTTCTTCTTCTTCTGATTTGGGAATGGGTGTGAGAGGTTCGGGAGTGTTATGTTTGAGTTGTTTGAGTTGGTACTCAATGATTCTACTTCTTAAATGTAAGAAGCGTTCTAGTTCTGCGACTGAAGGTTTTACGATATCGCTTTGCGGGCGATTTCTTGGCATACAATCGACAGCACTAGTAAAGGAAAAATGAAAATTGTTAACCTAGTTTATACGGCGTAACAGAAGGTTACACTATTGACTAAACGGGTCCCCGGCAACGGCGCCAAAAACTTGATCGCGACTTTCTATGTCTAATACAACTAACTGCAAGTGCACAGTCTATCGCGTAGTAATAATAGATATCGATCCCACAGGGACTCGTAATCAAACTAGCGTTCTCGGGAGTTACTATGTTTAGCTAGGTAGAATATGATTTAAGGGAATAAGATTGTCACTAAAAGAGGGAACTAAGATTACTATTTAGATTTTAATTAATTGAATCGATACGTAGTAATTGTGTTCTTCAGGGATTTGATAAATTATTGGTGTATGAAATAGTTTTCACAGTTTATTTAAGCAGAAAATGGAGATTTAAAAACTCTCGCCTCATGATGGTTATTGACGCTAATCATAATCCTAAGGGCCAAATGTATACTTTCGTACTCCGTTCGGGGTTAAAATTATTTTTTTGGAAATCTCTAGATTCTAATTCGTTTTAAAGTGCTTTCGCTGTTATTAAAACAAATGCCTAGTGTTTACTATCTGACCTTACCGCAGCCTTCGCTTGTTGGTTCGTATCTTAATTAATTTCCGACTTTCGTGGCAAAACTACTTTTAAATAAGTTCTCGCTTTCGCGACGAAGTTTATCCAGTGAATCAATTTTAAACACTCAGACCATAGATTACTTTTGTGAAAAGAAAGTTTTCAAACCAATGGTTATCAAATCCCATTCGAATTATTACTACATATCGATTACCTAAGTTTAGCTAGACATGGGATTGGGAAAAACAAAATATAAATAAGAATAATAAATAATAAATTGCATTATAATAAAACAGAAGTCGATCAAAATGAAAACTTGTAAATATGCCAATTGGCCTTTGGGCAGATCCTCCACAGATGTTGGCAGGATTCTGGTCTTTAGTGCCAATTTGATCGTACAGTGCAATAGCAATTACAAAAGAGCGGAAATGGGAATAAGGAAATGTAAAGGGAAATGAATACAGATAAAAACTAGAAAGTAATTTGCTCTGGAAATTAAATTCGGCAGCACTTCGTGGTATGAATGCAGCTCCCTTTTTGAAGTCCCCTGCTTCCCTTTTTATAGAAGTGGAATCCCAACGGTTATCTCTGAGGATGATGGACCTTGAGGCAGATAATTTAGGGAGTAGTGGTCCACTTAATGGGAATTGGAACTGCTCTTTTGACATGTAATCTGAGTGGGGCGTTTTTGCCTGCATGACGGTCGTCACAAGGTGTGACGGTCGTCACCCGTGTGACGGTCGTCATGAAGCTGTGACGGTCGTGACATCAGCAAAAACTGATTGCTGCGCTTTTCATTGTGTTTTCACTCCTTTTTCGTCCATATTTCATCTGAGATTTCTCCTTTTCTTCATGTTGCCTTGTTTAGACGAGATCGTTGAATACCTGCAAAACATCAGACAAATACACGAAAATAACCCGAAATCGGATCAAAAACGGTTAGACTTTAGTTGAATTATGCATAAAAATATCTATATGATTTCGTGTTATCAGTCGGCAGGTTCGAAACTGACGGGGCGCGCTACCCACCCGGTCGTCTATCTCCGCGAACACGTCCGAGTCGTCGTGAACGAATCTGGACATATAATTTAAAGGTTCCTCCCCGGCCCACTCCACTGGGGGCCTCTCCGAAGGCTTCAAGTCTACGACCTCGCGATCTACCTCATACTCAGATAGGTACCACTCCCCCTCCTCCTTGGGAAGATCGGCCATGTGTACCTAAAAATCAGAGGAATTCGGTGAATTCCACAACTAAATCAAATCCACACTTCCACCGCAGTTCAAGTGAAAGGGCGTGGTCGCAAAAACCGCCCACAAGGCATGTCGGGGAAAACCCTACCCCGAGGAGAGCCAGACAAAGACATCCCTTTTCCCCGGCACACTCATCCACTTGTGGCCGGGACATTCATCCAGCTCTCCCCGGGGCATTCAAAATCATCCGAAATCTCTTCGGCACACTCATCGTGAGGGCCGAGCACAATTGTTTCTTTCCCTAGTTTTGAAAGGCCCTCCAGCGTATTCGCCAGAGAAATCCGCCGTATCCCCGGCACCCCCTTAGCGGAGCCGCCGAAAGTGCCGCCATAGATACCAAAAAGCAACGAGAAAAGCACAGAGACTTACTTGATGAAAGATTCCGGAAGGTGAATGTCGGGCAGAAATAGTCCAGGTAATTCCCAGATTCCAAGCTGAATCGATCTAGTCGTCGAGCAGAAGTTGAGAGATTTTGAGCAGCTATGAAAGGTAAATGGACGAAATGACAAGTCGGGTCAGTCAATATATACCCCTAGCAGGGAAACGAAGAGTCACTAGGCACTCAAGTGCATAAACCCTAGCCGTTACATAAACACACATGGCGACCCTTCGTCTTCCGAGCGCCTCCTCGCTTTCTCCCCGTCCGCGTCGCCAACTCATCTCCCCTTGCAAGACGAGGTGACCGCCCGACACCTCCCTCGTGCCCTGCTCAGTCGTCCAGTGCGCCCGACGCCTCTCTCCATTAAGCCATAGCTCGCATGACCGCGAACTACGGCTTGGGGGCTACTGTTCTGGACCGGGATGAGGCTTAGCCCACAATGGAGCAGGCCCAAAAGCCCCATGGAAGGTAGGGCCCCGTGAAGCCCCTCCGACGAGCATAGACATGACGACCACATACTCTTTCATGTTGGGCAGTCTCCCCCCAGCTGTCGGGCTGGATCTTTCCGCCCGACCAGCCACCCTTTCTCCTGCCTGGGGAACTCTCAGGCCTTCCCGTCCACGTTCTCCACGTGCCCCTCACGCAGGGACACGTCATGGAGTAACTGCCCACTTCCAGGAGATTCAGTCTTCCTCCTCCCGGGTATTACAGAGCAGTTACCCTAGGGCGAAGACCACTTCCTGGTCTTCACGACGCCACGTCAGCCCTAACAGTTGTTGACATTAGGCCTGGCAGCCCAGCCCAGTGCTAGTAACCTTTGGCCCTGCGCTGGGGGCTCACTATAAATACCGTTTTCACTAGAGGGTCAGGTAACTTAACTTTTACACAATCTCTCTGTACTTGTTTCTACTCTGCCCGTCACATACTTTGGCATCGGAGTGTGTTTCAGGTACACCCCCTCCTTTCCAAAAACTTGGTGAACAACATCCAGACCGACGACGCGCAGCAGATTATCGATCTCTTCTGGTCAGGTACGATCAGATACTATGATTAAATATGTTTGTGATTCTGTTAAATATCTTATATTTTATTTTTAATCTTTTAAAAAAATTTCTTCAAAAAATAATTTTTTAAAAAATTTTCATACAAATTTTTGGTCTCTTACAAACTATCTCTAATTCGGTTGCTAAGTAGTAAATTGTCACAAAGTTATAAAAACCGTTAAATTGTTGGAGGATATAAAATGTGAATGGAAATTTTTTAATTTTTCTTAAAAGATTAAAAATAAAATATGAAATATTTAAAATGATTAAAAATATATTTAAAGTTTAAGATAAATTCAAATGAAATGTGGGTATGAATTATGCATATCCATAGAATAATTAAACTTTTTGGTAGTGCACGTAAAAAAATTACTATTGTTTGATTGATGAAGGTCTTCTAAATTTAAATGCATTTTTTTTCTTAATAATTGTTTTATTTTTCTCTTATTTTCATGGATGAAAAAAAAACATTTTTAAGAGTTGTCATCAATAAAACATAGTTTATGCATATTTATATTTTCTTATAATAGAATTTTGCTTCGCAATACATCACAGAATCATACTTTTAAAAGTTAAGAAAAAAAAGGTTGTTGATGACATAAACACTAAGACCATCGATTTATTTTGTTATAAACTTTTAGAATTTAAACATTTGTTTCCTTTTTAAATATTTGTATTTGAATTATATATTTTATGTTGGTAAGTTTAGTTTTACAATAGAAAAACAATTCCAGCATATGTGTCTCGTTTAATTTCAGCATATATATTACTTGTTTCTGAAGCAGTTTAATTTTGTAGTAGAAAAGGAAAAAAGCAGACCCAATCATAGATTAATTTGAAGCTTGTTTAAGTGTTGGATTCCATTAGGTACTCTCTCAAGCTGGGCATGTTCCATAACTCGAGTTTCTCGGGAGAAGGCAGTGATAGTGTTCATCGTCAATTATGATGGAATTCAAGTTATTCAAATCTTCAAGGTGTCTATATTTTTGTTCCAAGCTTATAATTACCAACCTTATCCTAACCTCTGGCCAAATGGTGACCTTTTCTTTTGTTTTCGAAAACATCAATTTGAGTTTTGCCACAGGTTATGCCTCTATAAACCAGCTCAAAAGAAGAGAGCTTTGGTATGATCTTCCCATCCCCGAGTTCTTTTTAGGTGATTTCAATGCTGATCTCATGAGCATAGAGGCAAACATGCTCCTGTCAAAGGGCATATGCGGAACTTTCAAAACAAGCCAATGACTTCATCCAAATCGTAGCTAGAGGTGCTAGCTTTACATGGTTTAATAAAAGAGTTAGTCTAAATTCAAGTTTCTTCAATCCATACAATGAATGATCTAGTTGATTATTTTACACATTTAAAAAAAAAAGAGTGATATTTTTACTAAAATATCCCTTATTAAATATTGAAAATGATAAAAATAATTAATTAAATGGTAGAACGGAACAAAAATACATTAAAAATTGAAATAAATAAATCATTTTAGAACACTTATTTATTTTAAATAAATTACTCTTTATTTGAATTATATAAAGAATCACATTTGATATCTGTCGGAATAAAAAAAATCCCTTACAAAGAGGACATCGTAAATGCCAAAATGCTTCAACCCCTCTTATTCATCTTTTTATGTATAAACAAAAAGAAATAATTAATATAATTTAGAGTAATTAATAAATAAAAAATCTTCTTTCTCTCTTCTTCCTCTTTTGAAGCTTTAGCCTTTTTTTTTTAAGCTTAAACAATAGCTTCATGTTAGACTTCTCATGCCTCCTAGGTCTTCAAGGTATTGAAAGTTTGTTAAGCTTTACACTATCAATATTCTTGTCCAAATGAAAAGGAAATGATATATTTGAGAAAATTGTTTGGTCTATAGACCCTTTAACCTTTTCTTAATCTCACATGAGGAATTTTTTTATTTATAATAACTAAGTATTAGTTATTATTTTAAAAAAAAAAACAAAAGTTTTAGAAAATTAACGAAAATGACACACATTCAATAGACTGTCGCCGGATGAAATGGCAACAGTGTTGTTGAGGAATTTGGAGTTTGATGCATTCGCCATTCACATTGGCGACTTTGTTCAATTTTGCATGTCATCGTCATACTGGTTCGCGAATCTGTTGTAAATTAGGGTTTCGTTTTTTGCTTTTTTATTTAATGTTTTAATTTATATTATTATCACATAATTATATTCTCATTATTTAAAATAAATTTTTTAATTAATAAATATAATAATTATTAATATGTTTAATTTTTTCATATAATGTTAAAATTAAGATTTAGAGTTAATAAACTTGACATAATTAAGTTTAAATAATTAATAAATATAATTGTGATTTTAATTTGTTTTTTTAAGTAATAATTATTGTTTTTAAATTATAAATTTTTTTAAAATTTTAATTATAAATTAATTTAAATACAAAATAAAAATTGATTAACAATTTAATTTTAAAGCATATAAATTGATTTAAATTATAAATTTTAAAACATAAAAATTGATTAACAATTGAATTATAAAGTGTATAAATTTTGTAAGGGTATTTAAGACATATCATATGGGACACATACAATTTTATTGTTCTATAAATACGACTGCAAACACATATATGTTTTCACAACATTGTATTCCAAAAGACTACGTTAGTGCATTTTGAGTGGAGTGGAGTCTAGAATGTCTGCATTTCTAAATCAACGTTCTTCGTCGTCGTCATCAGCATCAGAGGAACCCTTTCCAACGTTCGATCAAATGAAAAGAAATGTCCTAGTTGTGTTTTCAGCAACAAAGCCTCCGATGAAGGTGCTCCAGTGGAATACGCAAACATCGTCATTGAAGTATCACTGTACAACTCTCCCGATTGTAATACTGAACTCCACTTCGTACGTCTGCTATCAAAGAGTGATCCTAGTCTAAAATAGGTTTCCTTTACCAAGGCAGTTATCGGGAGGTTTCTGATTCCCTTGAAAACAGAATTCATTGATTCGACGAGGTTAGTTGTCATGTGGCCCCATCGCACCTCATTGTCATATGCCCGCGTCCATTTATCCATATGTTTCCCTTGAAAAATGGAAAACAACCGTTGATCTTCCAAATCTAACTTTGGTGACTCACAGGATCGATCAGATTGATCCTAGGACATGTGCTAGAGGTTTTCGTTTCTAAGATGGTGCTAAACTGTCTATGTTTATAATTTGGTAAAGACTTTTAACATAAAAGGGCTTTCGACTGGGTAATTAAAGGGTAGTAAACTAAGGAAATGCCGTAAAGGAACTTGTAAAGCTTGGGCAAGATATGTAAAAGAGGTTAAGGAAAGGAGTGAATTGTGGTAAAAGTGCAGGTAAGGATAAAGGCAAAAAAGTAACACTTTTGCAAGTGGTTCGACAAAAGAAATAGACAATGCTGAAATTGTAAAGTGCTTTTATTGAAAGAGATGGTGTATTTACATGACGTACTTTCTCCATGAAGTTACTCGTTTCTCACACTCGGGTACTTTGAGTAAGTTTGTTTGGAGTTACTTAGTACAAATGGTAAATAAAACACACTGAATTTTATCTTAGAAACTCCTATTTATAATGCTAGAAATAAACCGCAAATAACTTCCAAGGACCCTCTTGGCCCAACACGTGTCTAATTGCATGAAACCACCCGCTTAGAGTCTGCCACTTGTCTTCGCGAACCAAATCGTTCCCTCTATATTTTGAATTTCAAAATAATGGTAACAATCCACACAGAATCCGGTCGAAGCTCCTTTGAAGCACGGTCGAAATATGACGAACCTGGATTTCCCAATTTTCTTCTAAGTTATTTTAACCATTTTGTTTATGAAGGTCCCTAGAGGCTGTCGAAAGCCTCTTTGCTTCAACCAACAAGTATTAAATGTGAAATATTTAAACCAAAGGTAGTGTTGAATTTGTGAGCTAACAAATTGCCCCCCAAAAATGTTCTTTTCGACCTTACTGTGGGAAAAGGACATTTTTTGACAGCGTCCAATTCGACACCATCTCTTCGACATCACTATGTCCTCCAGTTTGACTCTTGTCTTTGGAAGATGGAACAGAGGAGAGAGAAACTTTTGTATCAAGGAACACGCTAGTGCGCATGCTTCTGACGTCATCATCATCATGGCAAATTCCTTGGGACTCACAAAAATCAGCAACCATCATCACCCTTTTAGCGCCTAGGGATGTAGGTTACAACTACCCCTTTCTCTCCCTCTAGGTCACACACGTGGCCCACTAACTTTGGCCACGTAAAACACTTTTTTAGGTCTCCTTAACTTATAAATTTTTTTCCACAAGTTAGTAAAACCTTTCTGCTTCCAAAAGAACTTGCATTCCTTTCCTACGAGCAAAAAAACCTTTTCTTCAGAAAAACTTCCTTTCTTCGGAAAACTTCAAAAATGGCTGAACAACAAAAGAAAAAGAAAGTTCAATCCAAAGGGAAAACTTCTTCGTCTACTCTGCCTCCGTTTGCCACTCTAAGTGGACCAAAGGTCGTGAAGAATCAACAACTCATCCAAGAGCCGCTATTGGAGGAGAAACGCCACCTTAGCCAAAACTGAAGGAAGAATCGAAGGTTCCAAGGTAATTCCTTACAGGCCTTCGTTTACCTGACTCATTTGATTATTTCTAACATTCGTATTGTTTTAGGAAAGCCGTAAGCCACCCACTCCCCAAAAGAAAGTGAAAAGGGCTTCTGCCCAGTCATCATAGATTCTGATGATGAAGATGAATCTCCCCGTGTGGAAATCTCACTGAAGAGAAAGCGACGGGTCACTCACGGGCTCGAGAATACTGACTCTCCACCTTCGACTGCCAAAATTCTCAAACAAAATACTCCTCCCGGCTCTCCGGTTAAAGCTCCTGTGACAAATATCCCAAATCCTCCTACTGCACCTATCGAAAGCGACAACTTCAGTCCGACTGATGAAGCCGCCAAGGTATTGTGCAAACTTCCACCTTTGTATGTCAAAATTTGATCCATTTTGTCTTGTCCCTTATCAGGTTCATTTTATCTATTGCAGATTGATGTTGAAGCTTCCAAGCCTTCGCCACACAGATCTCCTTTGCCAATCTATCCTTTAAACAGCCAAGGTGTACCTACTTATATCCCTACATCTGATTTAGGTTCTGGTATAAGTTCCCTTGGCGAAATTAACAAACCCGAATCTTATGCAGCCCCTTCGCCTCTAAAGACTACCACTCAACAATCCCAGACTGATGGGTCTGATCATGAAGAAGACAAAGCTCTTGAGACGGTAGTCGTGGTAGACGAAGATGAGAATCTTAAACCTGAGACTGCCAACCAAGCAGATAAAACAAGTTCTCCCTTGGATCAGGCGAGGGCTGCTGATGACGATGTTGCCATTGAGGAGACTGAAACCCTCGAAGATGAAGCTATGCACCAATCTGAGTTATGCGGATCAGATGATCAAGAAATGGAGGCGACATTGGATGAAGCCCAAACAAAAACTATCCCAGCAAAAGAAGAAGAAGAAGTTAGGAAAGGAACTGCTGACAAACCTGCTTCTGTCGAGGGTGCTGAGACCTCCCATGCTGCTGCACCTCCAGAAAAAGAGGTAGTGCCTCCAACAAGTGAAGCAATTCTTTCAGCAGTGGAAATTGATGCTCTAATGCAAAACAATCCTCGACAGTACATCAAACTGCTTTTGAGCCGTCGAGGCAGTTCTTCTGGCAAAACTACCAGCACTTCGACCTCTGAGGGCCAAGTCTCTAGCAACCCTTCGAATGACATCCTTGCGAAAATCAAGAGCAAGATTTTTAAGGGAGATCTGTTCACTCTGCTGCTGTCGCACCTCGAAAATTCATTTCGAACATACGACCCTCGCGCGAAAGGCGCGGAAATGCGGTTCGACAGAGTCGCCACCGAACTTTATTTTTCCCGAATAAACGGGAGAGGAAAATATCGAGAAAACCTCTTGAAACGAAAGGATAGGAACAGGGCTGTCGCAACCAAGTTCCGGGTTCGGGAGTCGGTTACGTGAGGGGAAGGTATTAGCACCCCTCACGTCCGTCGTACTCGACGGGAACCTCTTAAGGTAAATGTGGGGAGTGTTGTTTAGGTTTACTTGTTTTCTTCTCGTTTGTTAAAGGTAGAATTGGTAGGGTAAAAGGTTAAAGATGCTAAGGAGAGATGGGTGGTTAGAAGATAGGGTGCCCGCCAAGGATTGGGGCCCTTGTGCCTACGTATGCTCATTCGGACGAGAATGAGAAATCAGAGCTTCGTAGTTCGACTACAGGAAAGGATGGGGGAAACAGAAGATGGAGGGGATTGTGCTCGCCAAGATCATCGCAATCTTGTGCCTACGTATCTTATATTCAAGAATGAATAAAGAATCAGAGCGTCCGTAGTTCGTGGAGACGACCACGAAAATATGAGGTTGAATAGATTGGGAGTTTGGGAAAGAGACGAAAGGGTGACTGACAAGCAACTCAAGAGCGTGCCTCGAGAGCTTGCCACTCAAGAATTCAAAGAATGCGAGATTCCAAGAACTCAATTCTTTCGGGAATTGATTGAATAAATTGAAGATAAAGAGTGAGATGTTTTGAAATCGAAAGAATAAATCAACAACAACTCAAGGGCGCGCCTTAAGAGTTGCTCATTCAAATATTCAAAGAATGCTAGATTCTAAGAATATCTCTCTTTCGTAAGTTTTAAAAATGTTTGTGGAAGGATCGAATCGAAGAATGGCATGCGAGGCCAAAAGGAAGTTATTTTGAAGTAGTTCGACGACGTGTCGAGAATTTGATCGGAGATGGAACCGACTTGACGACGTGTCAAGTGTTAGGATTGTGAGAAACGATATTAGTCCCTGAGGGTGCTCCTAATATCGAGACCACGAGGAATTGTGAATGTGTGTGCGAAGTGTCAAAGGTTGCGAATGCGTGCGAGCACTCGTCTTAGGAGGATGTTTGAAAATATTTGAATTAGAAAAGTCGAAAGATTGAATGAATAATAAGTCAAGAGCGTGCCTCGAGAATTATTCACTCGAAAATTCAAGGAATGCTAGATTCCAAGAATCTCCTTCTTTCGGAGTTTTAATCGAGAAAAAGTTGAGAAAATGTTTCGAAATAATTTGAAGTGAAACGAGGTGTGAAAATAATTTTTAGGAGAAATGATAATTGTTTGATAAATGAGACGTCGGCCTCACAACCAACTAATCGGAGTTCTATCGAGATGCTAGATCTTGACGACACCTTTTTTCATTTGGAAAAGGTTTGGATGAACAACAGAATCATCACACAGAATGCTAGATTCCTATGAAATTTCTTTGTTCGAAAGGGTATATTTAAAAAACGAAAAGTCAAACAATATATTATTTAAGGTGTACACCTCAATAATAATTGTCAAAAATCCAAGAAGTGCTAGACTTCAAGGATTTAGTATTTTCATGATTTTGATTTAAAAATAATTTAGTAATAAAAATAAGTTGAATAAAGATTAGAAAAGTAAAAATATCAATTTTTATAAATAAAGTCTAAAAAATATCTAAGGTTTTATTTTTGAATTGTCTTAAAAACAAATTACTTACTAAATTGAATAGAAAAGTAACTCTAATTTAAAAAATAAATATCAAACTTTAGAATAGAATATGCTCGAGATCGATTTATGCGAAATAACAACATGGCGACAATGTCATACGCAATAATCGAAATTTTGACAAGATTATTGTATCGAAAGGTTATGGTGTAATCGACATGAACTTTGTTGACACCAGGATTTATGACCATGATTAAACAACACAATGAAATATTAAGAAAAAACTAATAATATTAATAATATTTAGGCTTACTATAAGTAAGCATGACTAAGATATTATCTAAGACAAATTGAAGTGTAGATATCATGATAGTTAATGTAACAATAACCACACGTTTAAATAAAACAAACAAAAAGAAAAATTCTAACTCATGTAATTTAAATAACGGAAATTAAAATAATTATGACCATTCTAGACTAATTGAAAAAACAGTATACCATACAGCCACCTGATATGAAAACTGAGAAATACCAGTCTTCCCAAAAAGAAACCGTCTGCACCTATACTTCAAATACTCGTGACTTAATCAAAACACCGAACCAAAACCAGTAACTATAACAAATAAAATCTGTAAAAAAAAAAAACTCGCTAGTGTAACAATAACCAAGACAATACATTTATGATAGTAGATATGCAAAGTATTCAATCGAAAATTGGAACCAGTATCATGACGGAAGACAGCATAACAGAAAAAGAACACTAAATAAATTTGGAATTGCTATGATATTCTCAGTTGCGTGTTTTACCGAGCGGAGAGTCATAATCGGTGTTGCTGCAAAGCTGAGACCGTGTAAGATTTGAAGATGTTGCGTTGTTGTACCTTGCAAACGGCAACCGACGACGTCAAAACTGCGATAAATCGTGCGAGCTTTGAGTGAGAATCTGCAGTATCCTCCTTCCCCTATGAACCGTGACGAGAATCTTTGCAAGGGCGAACTTGTATGGCCGGGAAAAAAACAATGAAGCGTAAATCCGTGAGCGACGGGAGGATTTTATCGGTGGTAATGGTGACGAGAATGAAGGATGTTTAGTGGCGGTGAAGGATTTGTGATCGGAATTCGGAAATGGTGATGGTCATACGAATAGGAAGAGAATCATGGTGGGGGTTTTGCGGCGGCCGTTTTTTCAGAATCCGTGAACAGTGTTTTCCTTCTCCTCTAATCACCATTCTCTCTTTTTTTTATAGCAGGTTGAATCCAACCCTAATAGGCTTTCACACATGGGCCTAACAGCTTTTTTTTATAAATATTTTCTTTTCATTAACTTATTAAAACTATTTGAAACCTAAATATTAACAAATATATAATAAATATTAACAAAATATAATAATTAAATCTAAATTAATATTAACAACTAATTAATATCAAAATATTAACAAATAATCATTAGTTAAATAAATATTAAAATTTAATAAAAATAAACTAAAATTTATAAATAAATAAATAAATAAAAATATTATTAACAAAATTATTAGTAACATTTTTAAAAAGAAAAAGCTTAAGTAATTATGAAACAAATATTCACAAGAAGTATTAAGCCACGTGTCACGCCTTAATTGGTCAGAAATATTTTTTTTTTTTGAAAAACGCCCAATTTCGAGTGGACACGTGTCCAAACGGCATGAAACAATAAATGCGAAAATATTTACAAAAGGGTAGGACAAATTTAGGGTATGACAGCTGCAAATGGACTCAGTTACCCATTTGTCTGAGAAAGCCCTTCTCCAACAGGTGGATTTTAATTCTATATCCCTTGAAGCTGCCAACATCATTCACGAAGTTGGGGTCCTGATTGATCAAGTCTAAAAAGACCTCAAGTTGCTGCCCCAGCTTGAGAGCGATATTTCGACGAAAGCAGGGTGTGAAGCCTCTGCTTGGATAAGTGCTGCTGAATCGGAGCAGAGAGTCGAAGAGTTAGAAGCGGAGAAGAAAAAGGACCAACTAGAAATTGCTGCGAACAATGTAAACATTACTTGTTGGGAACGCAAGATGAAAAAGTTTCGCAAGAAGATCCTGAAGGCCAAGAAAAGGAACCAACAACTATCCTCTCGGGATGATTCGACCTTAACTGCTGAACTTAACCATGCCATTACTTTTGCAGAAGAGGCTCGAAGTCTGGAAACAGAAGTTGCCAAGTTGGAGGCTGATAAAGCCTCGTGTCAACGGCGGATCGAACTCCAAATGGCAAATCGCACAATCTATCATTAATGACCATGATAGACCCCCCACCAAAAGGATGACGGAGCGAAAAACAAATAAACAATCGCACAATCTGACATCGACGAAATGTCAGACCCACCACCAAAAGGATGACGGAGCGAGATAAACAAAATTCGCACAATCTATCATTAATAACTATGATAGACCCACCACCAAAAGGATGATGGAGCGAAAACACAAACAAACATCGCGCCATCTGATATCGACGAAATACCAGACCTACCACCAAAAGGATGATAGAGCGAAAACATAAAAGAAATATCGCACAATCTGACATCGACGAAATGCCAGACCTACCACCAAAAGGATGGTAGAGCGGAATCATAAAAGAAATATCGCACAATCTGATATCGACGAAATACCAGACCTACCACCAAAAGGATGATAGAGCGAAAACTCAAACAAAACATCGCGCAATCTGATATCGACGAAATACCAGACCCACCACCAAAAGGATGATGGAGCGAAAACATAAAAGAAATATCGCACAATCTGACATCGACGAAATGCCAGACCTACCACCAAAAGGATGGTAGAGCGAAAACATAAAAGAAATATCGCACAATCTGATATCGACGAAATACCAAACCTACCACCAAAAGGATGATAGAGCGAAAACTCAAACAAAACATCGCGCAATCTGATATCGACGAAATACCAGACCCACCACCAAAAGGATGATGGAGCGAAAACACAAACAAAACATCGCGCAATCTGACATCGACGAAATGCCAGACCCACGACCAAAAAGGATGATGGAGCGAATCACAACACCCAGGTCGCTATCACCAAAAGGATGATAGGACAACACAAATCTGAAGTTTACCAACACCAAAAGGATGCAGGCTGGGTTGAACCGACGAGGTTCGGTTATCACCAAAAGGATGATAGTAAGGCGATTGACAACGGTCACGCTTGCTTAATACAACTCATTGGGGAACACCCAAGAGGAAGATTGGGTTGAAATGAATCAATGGGGACGACCACTGACTTGCTTGGAGATCATAGCTTTGCTGAAATGATTCCATGGTTACGCCCATGAATTCTGAAGAGGATGCCCCTGACTGGGCTGAATTTGTCTTGATGCCTTGTCTTGCTCAACAAAGGCTGAACAACTTCGTGAGGAACGCTCACGGTTTTGCTGAAGATGCCCCTGCTCGGGTTGGATCTTGCTTTGAATAACTTCAAATTTTGTGGGAGAGACCCGCAATTGCAGAAGATTGCCCCTGACTGGGTTGATGACTGCTTTGAAGCTCTTTGAAAATCGTGGGATAAACCACCGTCTTGCGGAAGATGCCCCTGACTGGGCTACCAATGGTCTTGGAAATCTTCGGGATTGATCCTGGACCTTGACTTGCATATATGAATGCAGGATGATAAATGATATTCTATATGAGTGGAAGTGCAAATGCAAATGCTGACGCGCGGAGATGCAAGAGTTGGGGAAGTAAGGTATGATTGGAGTATGCATATGATGTCGGATATTTATGATAGTGAATTGGAAATGCAGGGAGACGCCAGCGTGGTGGCCTTTGGTAGTTGCCAATGCAGATTGGACTTCGGGTGGTGGGAGGGATTGACTTCCTCGACACGCAGTTTTGTTGAAGACACAGGCGAAGATACTCTGGATGCCCCAAGTCTGGGTACTTGGTGATTTGTTGTGAATTTACTTCAGAGAAAGTTGCATCTCTGCCTGATGATCAAGGCGACATGGTCTTGCCCTAGTCTGATCTTGTTAATGGCCTGTCCCTGCTCGAGCTGTTGAATGATTTGCTCCAGCCTGTGGGTTTTGAAATAATCTTGCCTCGTGTACGCCACTGAAAGTCAAGTTCCTCCTTGATTGCCTTTTGTTGGAGTGTCTTTGAATACCCAGCACTGATTTGCAATTAAAATTGTACATTCACAGATGGTAACATTAATGCAAAGTTTGGTGCAAGTTTTGAAAAAGTGTCATTTATTGAAGTGTCGTGATAGTGAGGCGAATGGACTGCTAGCCCAAACGTTGTGCTAATTTTGATTGGTGTAGAAAATATAGCAAGGATAATGACACCAATGTCGATGATTAACAATCATGTGAGGAGTCAGGTTACACAACCTTGCAATAATATGCTTTTAGAATAAACCTCGTCTCAATTAGGTCTTTCAAGGGTTGTAACGTGGTCTGGTTCACGGTTATGAAAAAGGTCATTAGGCCCAAAGTATGATTTGTACCCACCCCTTCTTCTTAATGATCTCCAGTCCTACGTTCAGTTAATTCTACACTTGTATGGACGGTGTAGACTTGATGATTCAAGGTTGGCTTGACGTGGCAGTCACCTTATTTTGGCTTTTGATGAATGTCAGTGCCCCTTTAATCTGGGTGGCCACTGAATCCTATTTTGTTTTTGTTGAGGATTTCGGGGTCCTCTTTTGCTTTTGTTTTGATCCCTAACTTTTGCATGGATTGACTTCGTTTGTCAGATCCATCGGGATTGCCTTGATTTTGCCTAAGTCCCCTCTAAGGTGTCTGACTTAGCTGGCTTTTGATTTTTTTTTTTGATTTTGTTGTGACTGCCATAGCATGGGTCATTGATGAACAACCGTCTTCTGGATTTTGCTTCGTTGATCCGAGTGCGGAGTTGAATTAACTGAACACTACCCTGCCCCAGGTTGAGTGTAAAGGTTTGAATATCCGAAGGAAACTGCTACTTCTAGGCTCGAAGTGGTTCACTAGGGATTAATTCCTTATATCTCCGGTGTTTGGGGAATTGAAGCAATGCCTGTACATCATTGACGAGATTCAGTCTGAAAGCATACAGTTTGCAATTATGGGTATCTCGTTTTCATCATCCTCACTCAAATCATGCTAAACAACAGTGAATAGAGTGGAGTGAATAAATGTGTCGATGATAAATGAAAAATGAGTGAATACGACGTAACTAATTCAAAACATGCATAAACGATACATTAATGAAAACCAAATACGAAATGGCAATTGTTCAAAGCATACAATACTTAAATAAACAAAGACAAAACATAAGAAACTGCGAATAATGAAATGGCAACATGACTGCCTTCTTTGGGGAATGAACTTGACTGGAATTGATTATTGGCACTAGTTGGCCGATGGCAACGGATCGTTGATGATATTCGGATACTTTCCATTGAAGTTGATAGCATCTCTGTCGATCATGTCTTGAATTATGTGTTTGAAAGCCCTGCAGTCCTCAATGGTGTGACCTGGAGCGCCCTTATGAAACTCACAATGAGCATTTGCATCGTAATCGGCAGGAATGATGGTTGGAGGAGCTAAATCTCTCGGAACAACAGCTTTCTTCTCCATCAACTGAGCAAAGATTTTGGCATATGACATTGGTAGACGATCAAAGACTCTATCTGGTCTCCATGTTCTCTGCGGACGCTGTGGGCGAGCACCTTGTCGTTGCTGAGTTGCTTGCGTCTGCTGTTGCTAAGGAGGATACTGATATCCTTGTTGGTTGTAAGCTTGTTGCTGAGGAGCCTGTTGCCGTGGCATCTGAGCTTGCGCTGCTTGAATAGCTGGCTGATAAGGCATTGGAGCATATTGCGCAGCAGCAACATATGGATACTAATAATAAGGAACTTGATAAGGCATAGGAGCAGGAGCTTGTTGAGAAGCTTGCCCTTTCTGCACAAAGATGGCATTTGTTTCGCCTTCCTTCTTCTTGTATCCATTAAAAGGCCTCTTGGCATTAGCCTGGCTGTTAGAACCTCCTGGGATCTTCCCACTCTTCAGCCCTTCTTCAATTCTCTCACCAACGATCACCAAGTCCGAAAATCCAGCGGAGACACTACCGATCAGCTTTTCGTAGTACTGGCCTTGCAAAGTGCCCATGAAGATGTCAATGAGTTCACGGTCAACAAGAGGTGGATGCACCCTTGCGGCTAGCTCTCTCCATCGTTGCGCGTACTCCTTGAAGGATCGTTGTCCTTCTGAGTCATACTCTGAAGCTGAGTACGGTTCGGAGCAAGATCAGTGTTGTACTTGTACTGCTTGACAAATGCATCAGCTAGCTCGGCCCAAGTGCGCACACTATTACGCTCCAGCTGCATATACCATTCGAGTTATGCCCCAGACAAGCTGTCCTGGAAGCAATGGATCATGAACTTCTCGTCTCTGGCATAGGCAGCCATCCTACGACAGTACATCTTCAGATGAATGTTTGGGCAGCTGAGACCTTTGTACTTTGAAAATTCGGGCACCTTGAACTTTGGGGGAATGACAACATCAGGCACCAAGCACAATCCTAGAGCACTGAAAGAATTTGAGTTATGCCCCTCCATGGCTCGGAGTTTCTCGGCTAGATCTCGGCACATCTTCATGGCTTCTGAATCCTGAGCGGCAACAGGACTGGCAATGGGGATAGCAGCATGATAGTTCTGAACATCGTCATACTGATCCATCAGAGTATCTTCGACATGAGGAACCGGGATTTGCACAGCAGCAGGCTGGGCGTGCGGGATCACTCCAATGGTAACTCCAGGCGCTGGGATCGGCTGAGAAGTGTTTCCTTCAACTGCGTTGTTGAAGTTCAACGGCATCCCATGAGAATTCGGAATTGGGGCCAAAGGGATGGCAGTAGACCCTTGCCCATTGACGACAGCGGCGGCTTCACGTTGTTCTTCCTCTCTCCTGGCTGTGAGGATGGCTTCGAGGATCTGGTCGATCTTTCCTTTCATGGAATCCAACTCTTCCCTGAAGGCGACTTGCTCCTGTTGAATCTGCTCCATCATTCGTCTGGTATTGGCTCTAGTTGCGTATTGGTGTCAAGGAATCAGCTTGATTTACTGGAGAAGAAGGAACGGAGACATAAGATTCTGTTGAAGGACTGGAAATGCAAAATGCACAACATATGAAATGCAATGCGAATGATATGCAAGATGCAATGCAAGATACAAGATCCAGGATGACAGGATCACAATCAAACAACTCCTGAAGCTGGTAACTGCGATAAATAAGCAACCATAATTCCTGCTCAAAGAAAACTGACAGGTACAACCTATACGGGAAGGTCTGAACATTCTACCCATAAACCCTCTTACGGGATGGTTTCTATGTTTGGTTCCCAGGATCACGGACACTAGTCGTATTAGCGTCACGAAACAGGATGGCTGTATTACGATGATAATGACGATAAGGTCTCTCCTGAGCGGGGTCCTCATGCTAGGCGCACAAGGAGCGAGTCCTTGGAGACAAACACTACACAACCACCAATATCGGAACTGGCGCTAACAAAAGGTTCCCAGAATCACGGACCCTTCATTAATCGAGTCGTGCAACAGGCTAGCTGTGTTACAACAAGATCTACGAATAGGTCTCCTCTGGAGGAGCTTTCATGTTAGGCCCATAAGGAGCAAGTCCTCGGAGGCTAAAACTACTCGACTACCAATTCTAAACTATGTGTTCTCTCTGCTTTTACCAAAGCTCGGGTGCAGAGCTTTACTCATAATGTCATCCCAAGAACCAACAGGCAACCCAGATAACAAGTACGAATAAAATCCACAAGAGAACAAATAAATAAACAAGAAGAAAATAAAAACAAACACTCCTCACAAACCAAAAGATAGGCTCGACTCTCTCTTTGCATGGAGCAAAATATTTCCCCAGCAGAGTCGCCACCTGTCGCACCTCGAAAATTCATTTCGAACATACGACCCTCGCGCGAAAGGCGCAGAAATGCGGTTCGACAGAGTCGCCACCGAACTTTATTTTTCCCGAATAAACGGGAGAGGAAAATATCGAGAAAACCTCTTGAAACGAAAGGATAGGAACAGGGCTGTCGCAACCAAGTTCCGGGTTCGGGAGTCGGTTACGTGAGGGGAAGGTATTAGCACCCCTCACGTCCGTCGTACTCGACGGGAACCTCTTAAGGTAAATGTGGGGAGTGTTGTTTAGGTTTACTTGTTTTCTTCTCGTTTGTTAAAGGTAGAATTGGTAGGGTAAAAGGTTAAAGATGCTAAGGAGAGATGGGTGGTTAGAAGATAGGGTGCTCGCCAAGGATTGGGGCCCTTGTGCCTACGTATGCTCATTCGGACGAGAATGAGAAATCAGAGCGTCGTAGTTCGACTACGGGAAAGGATGGGGGAAACGGAAGATGGAGGGGATTGTGCTCGCCAAGATCATCGCAATCTTGTGCCTACGTATCTTATATTCAAGAATGAATAAAGAATCAGAGCGTCCGTAGTTCATGGAGACGACCACGAAAATATGAGGTTGAATAGATTGGGAGTTTGGGAAAGAGACGAAAGGGTGACTGACAAGCAACTCAAGAGCGTGCCTCGAGAGCTTGCCACTCAAGAATTCAAAGAATGCGAGATTCCAAGAACTCAATTCTTTCGGGAATTGATTGAATAAATTAAAGATAAAGAGTGAGATGTTTTGAAATCGAAAGAATAAATCAACAACAACTCAAGGGCGCGCCTTAAGAGTTGCTCATTCAAATATTCAAAGAATGCTAGATTCTAAGAATATCTCTCTTTCGTAAGTTTTAAAAATGTTTGTGGAAGGATCGAATCGAAGAATGGCATGCGAGGCCAAAAGGAAATTATTTTGAAGTAGTTCGACGACGTGTCGAGAATTTGATCGGAGATGGAACCGACTTGATGACGTGTCAAGTGTTAGGATTGTGAGAAACGATATTAGTCCCTGAGGGTGCTCCTAATATCGAGACCACGAGGAATTGTGAATGTGTGTGCGAAGTGTCAAAGGTTGCGAATGCGTGCGAGCACTCGTCTTAGGAGGATGTTTGAAAATATTTGAATTAGAAAAGTCGAAAGATTGAATGAATAATAAGTCAAGAGCGTGCCTCGAGAATTATTCACTCGAAAATTCAAGGAATGCTAGATTCCAAGAATCTCCTTCTTTCGGAGTTTTAATCGAGAAAAAGTTGAGAAAATGTTTCGAAATAATTTGAAGTGAAACGAGGTGTGAAAATAATTTTTAGGAGAAATGATAATTGTTTGATAAATGAGACGTCGGCCTCACAACCAACTAATCGGAGTTCTATCGAGATGCTAGATCTTGACGACACCTTTTTTCATTTGGAAAAGGTTTGGATGAACAACAGAATCATCACACAGAATGCTAGATTCCTATGAAATTTCTTTGTTCGAAAGGGTATATTTAAAAAACGAAAAGTCAAACAATATATTATTTAAGGTGTACACCTCAATAATAATTGTCAAAAATCCAAGAAGTGCTAGACTTCAAGGATTTAGTATTTTCATGATTTTGATTTAAAAATAATTTAGTAACAAAAATAAGTTGAATAAAGATTAGAAAAGTAAAAATATCAATTTTTATAAATAAAGTCTAAAAAATATCTAAGGTTTTATTTTTGAATTGTCTTAAAAACAAATTACTTACTAAATTGAATAGAAAAGTAACTCTAATTTAAAAAATAAATATCAAACTTTAGAATAGAATATGCTCGAGATCGATTTATGCGAAATAACAACATGGCGACAATGTCATACGCAATAATCGAAATTTTGACAAGATTATTGTATCGAAAGGTTATGGTGTAATCGACATGAACTTTGTTGACACCAGGATTTATGACCATGATTAAACAACACAATGAAATATTAAGAAAAAACTAATAATATTAATAATATTTAGGCTTACTATAAGTAAGCATGACTAAGATATTATCTAAGACAAATTGAAGTGTAGATATCATGATAGTTAATGTAACAATAACCACATGTTTAAATAAAACAAACAAAAAGAAAAATTCCAACTTATGTAATTTAAATAACGGAAATTAAAATAATTATGACCATTCTAGACTAATTGAAAAAACAGTATACCATACAGCCACCTGATATGAAAACTGAGAAATACCAGTCTTCCCAAAAAGAAACCGTCTGCACCTATACTTCAAATACTCGTGACTTAATCAAAACACCGAACCAAAACCAGTAACTATAACAAATAAAATCTGTAAAAAAAAAAAAACTCGCTAGTGTAACAATAACCAAGACAATACATTTATGATAGTAGATATGCAAAGTATTCAATCGAAAATCGGAACCAGTATCATGACGGAAGACAGCATAACAGAAAAAGAACACTAAATAAATTTGGAATTGCTATGATATTCTCAGTTGCGTGTTTTACCGAGCGGAGAGTCATAATCGGTGTTGCTGCAAAGCTGAGACCGTGTAAGATTTGAAGATGTTGCGTTGTTGTACCTTGCAAACGGCAACCGACGACGTCAAAACTGCGATAAATCGTGCGAGCATTGAGTGAGAATCTGCAGTATCCTCCTTCCCCTATGAACCGTGACGAGAATCTTTGCAAGGGCGAACTTGTATGGCCGGGAAACAAACAATGAAGCGTAAATCCGTGAGCGACGGGAGGATTTTATCGGTGGTAATGGTGACGAGAATGAAGGATGTTTAGTGGCGGTGAAGGATTTGTGATCGGAATTCGGAAATGGTGATGGTCATACGAATAGGAAGAGAATCATGGAAGGGGTTTTGCGGCGGCCGTTTTTTCAGAATCCGTGAACAGTGTTTTCCTTCTCCTCTAATCACCATTCTCTCTTTTTTTTATAGCAGGTTGAATCCAACCCTAATAGGCTTTCACACATGGGCCTAACAGCTTTTTTTTATAAATATTTTCTTTTCATTAACTTATTAAAACTATTTGAAACCTAAATATTAACAAATATATAATAAATATTAACAAAATATAATAATTAAATCTAAATTAATATTAACAACTAATTAATATCAAAATATTAACAAATAATCATTAGTTAAATAAATATTAAAATTTAATAAAAATAAACTAAAATTTATAAATAAATAAATAAATAAAAATATTATTAACAAAATTATTAGTAACATTTTTAAAAAGAAAAAGCTTAAGTAATTAAGAAACAAATATTCACAAGAAGTATTAAGCCACGTGTCACGCCTTAATTGGTCAGAAATATTTTTTTTTTTTGAAAAACGCCCAATTTCGGGTGGACACGTGTCCAAACGGCATGAAACAATAAATGCGAAAATATTTACAAAAGGGTAGGACAAATTTAGGGTATGACAGCTGCAAATGGACTCAGTTACCCATTTGTCTGAGAAAGCCCTTCTCCAACAGGTGGATTTTAATTCTATATCCCTTGAAGCCGCCAACATCATTCACAAAGTTGGGGTCCTGATTGATGAAGTCTAAAAAGACCTCAAGTTTCTGCCCCAGCTTGAGAGCGATATTTCGACGAAAGCAGGGTGTGAAGCCTCTGCTTGGATAAGTGCTGCTGAATCGGAGCAGAGAGTCGAAGAGTTAGAAGCGGAGAAGAAAAAGGACCAACTAGAAATTGCTGCGAACAATGTAAACATTACTTTTTGGGAACGCAAGATGAAAAAGCTTCGCAAGAAGATCCTGAAGGCCAAGAAAAGGAACCAACAACTATCCTCTCGGGATGATTCGACCTTAACTGCTGAACTTAACCATGCCATTACTTTTGCAGAAGAGGCTCGAATTCTGGAAACAGATGTTGCCAAGTTGGAGGCTGATAAAGCCTCGTGTCAACGGCGGATCGAACTCCAAATGGCAAATTACTTCAGGATGAGGGCAAATTACTTCAGGATGAGGGCTAACCTTCCCTTTTGATTTGTTGGTGTTTTGTTGTAACAATTTACACATTCTACTGGCCCTTGAAGCCATGACCTTTATCATTGTAACCTATTGGGCCATCTTGGCATTTATATATTAATGCCATTTGTGGCTTCGCTTTATATCTCTTGCTATTCCGTCGTTACTTTAACTTCCTGCAGCATAGGCCTATACCTTTTCAAGTACTTGCCATTTACTTTTAATATTCTCTTATCTTCGCCTAGCTCTTCCACTTCGTAAGCTCCGTTGAAGAAGACTTTTCTCACTTGGAAAGGGCCTTCCCACTTTGGGGACCATTTGCCTAAAGTCTTGGCTTTTCGATCCATGGGCAGAATGACTCTCCATACCAAGTCTCCAACCATAAAGGATTTAGCTTTAACCTTCTTGTTGTATGACTTTTCCACTCTTCTCTTCTGCCTTCTCTGAAGTTCTAGAGATTTTAATCTTTCCTCATCTAAGTCCACAACCTCGTCAAGCATCATATCCCAATAAATTTCTTGGGGAATTTCATGCTGTCTTTTGACTCTGATCGACTGTATATAGATTTCGACCGGTAGTACTGCGTCATGACCGAAAGTCAAACGATATGGTGTGGTATCGGTTGCCTCTTTAGGGGACGTTCGACATGCCCATAGGACTTGATCTAACGTTTTGCGCCAATTCTTTGGCTTAATCCCAATCTGCTTCTTTATCATGCCAATTATAACTTTATTTGCCGCCTCGACTTGGTTGTTGGCCTGTGCATAATAAGGTGTCGAGGTCAGAAGTTCGAACCCCATTATTTTGGCGAAATCCTGCATCTTCCTACCCGTAAAGACTGACCCTTGGTCCGTTGTTAGTGTCTCTAGTAACCCAAACCTAAAAATGATGTATTTTTGGATGAATTCAATAACATCCTCCTGATCCAGCTTTGGCAAAGGTATTGCTTAGACCCACTTAGTAAAGTAATCTATCCCTACTAAGATGTACTTTTGATTTGAAGATGCTAGTCGGATTTCCCTTATTAGGTCCAAGGCCCATCCTCTGAATGGCCATGGTTTGACTATGGAGTGTAGTCCGCTTGCCGAAATATGTTGTATGCCTGCATGTACTTGGCACTCTTGGCATCCCTTGGCGAACTCAATGCAATCTTTCAGCATCGTAGGCCAATACATACCTTGTCGGAATAAAAGCCATTTTATTTTATGGCCAACCTGGTGTGCCCCACATGTTCGACTATAAACTGTCGACATCGCCAGGTATGCCTCTGTTTCTCTAAGGCATTTCAACAAAACTCCTTCAGGGGTCTTCTTGAATAGTTCGTTACCCATCAACACATAACTTAATACCTGATATTTTATCCTTTGCTCTGCAGCTGCTGACGGGTTGTGCAGGTATTCGACCAGAGGCTTTCTCTAGTCTCTATCTGGAAATCCTTCGACGGTAAAGACTTCGAAAGTCTCTTTGTCAGCGTAACCAAACTTTGTCGCTTCCAAGTCCGACGGCTTCAGGCCCATCGACACTATCTTGCCTCTAGCTTCAATTACTTCTTGTAATTCCTCCTTCGAAATCCTGTATCCAGAGGCAATTTGTGCTAGATCGTTGGCCACTTGATTATGTATTCGAGGTATATGTCGAATAGTTGACATTTTGAATTTTTTAAGCAACCTATTGGCTATCACGAAGTACATGATGAGATTTTCTTTGACGCACTTGTATTCCTTCGTCAACTGTTTTATCACGAGTTCCGGATCTCCCATTATTTCGACTTGGGTTTCCCCCAATTCTAACAAAATTTCAAGTCCGACTATCAAAGCTTCATATTCAGCCTCATTATTGGAGCAAGGCCCTTCAACTTTATACTTGAGTTTTGTTTTTATCTGGCGAAATAATTAACAGACCAATGCCTGTTTCGTTTTTGTGGCTAGAACCATCGAAGTATAATTTCCAAGGTTCCAATTCGACTACGTTTAGGGCGCTTTTGTTTATAGAATGGCCGACAATGAAGTCTGCCACTATTTTCCCTTTGACCGCTTTCAGCGGTTTATAAGTTAAAGAATGCTCTATTAATGCTAATGCCCATTTGCCAATTCGACTATGCAACATTGGCTTTGATAACATATGTTTAATAATGTCGAAATGCGAGGAAATATACACATCAACTGGTTTAATATATTGCTTTAACTTTGTACATGAGAAATATAAACATAAACATAGTTTTTCAATTTCACTATATCTAGTTTCTGCATCATTTAGAACTCTACTGAGGTAGTAAATAGCCCTTTCAAAGCCATTCTCGTCCTCTTGAGCCAACATGCTCCCTAAAGTCCTATCTGACGCTGCTATGTATAATCTCATGCTCCTGCTTCGACAAGGAGGCGAAAGAACTGGAGGGTGAGTCAAGTAAACCTTGATTTTGTCGAATGCTTCCTGCTGTTCCTTGCCCCACTCAAATGTTTCTTTGGTAATTCGAAGCAGTGGTTAGAAGGCTTGCGTCTTGCCGCTCAGGTTGGATATGAACTTTCTTAGGAAGTTTATCTTCCCTAATAATGACTGCAATTCCTTCTGGTTTGACGGCGCTTTCGCTCCTAAGATGGCCTTCGTCTTGTTCTGGTTAATTTCGATTCCCTTTTTGTGGACCACAAAGCCCAGGAAATCTCCCGCCTGTACACAAAATGCGCATTTCAGAGGGTTCATTTTAAGGACAAACTTCCTCATTCTCTCGAAGGACTGTCGAATATGATCGACATGGCTTTTCCCTGAAACATATTTCACCACAATGTCATCAAATATATATTTGCATGAAAGATTCAATGTAATCGTGGAATATTGAATTCATCGCCCGTTGATATGTTTCCCCGACGTTTTTTAGGCCAAATGGCATCACTACCCATTCGTCAGTGCCTAAGGCCCCTGGACAACGAAACACCGTTTTGGGAACATCGTCCTCAGTGATAAAAATCTGGTTATAACCAGAGTATCCATCTAACATGCTAAGGTATTCGTGGCCGGCGGCTGAATCGACTAGCACTTCTGCCACCGGCATCGAATACTCATCTTTGGGAGTGGGGGAATTCAAATATATGAAATCTATGCACACTCTTAAGGATCCATTCTTCTTAATGACCGGAACGATATTAGCCAGCCATTTGACATACCTCGTCGTGCGGATGAACCTGCATCGAAGGAGCCTTTCGATCTCTTCTTTAATCTTCGACAAGATTTCTGGGGCGAAGCGCCTTGGGCTTTGCTTGAATGGCTTTTTGCCAAGTTTTATTGGCAGTCTATGTTCCACCAACTCCCTCTTCAAACCAGGCATCTCATCATAATCCCCGGCGAAACAATATTTGTACTCCCGGAGCAATTGGATGACTTCGACCTTGAGTTGTGGATTAAGATTGGTACTAATGTACGTTGGTCTCCTGATTTGTCCTTCTCCTAGATCAATCTCCTCCAATGGGTCTTGGGAGAGCATTTTGATGTCATTCGCCAAGGGATCCTTCTCGAAGCCCAGAGATTCTTCATCATAAATGGCATCGAGCCTTTGGCCCTCATGCTGCATTTCAGTGGCTTCTTCAGCTAGTTTGTTGTTGGCAGCCATTAAGGCCGCTTGTAGCTTTGTTTAGGCCACATAGGCCGAAATCCTTCGAAGCGCCATGGCTTCAGTCATCAAACTCACTTCCCCACCCAGTGGGGTCAACTGGGGTTGCACCAAGGTATGAGAGCCTTTCCCATGGCACTTCCTTATCCCAACGAAAACCGTCAATGGCATGTAGGTATAGAGAACAATATACCTCATCATTTAGCGCAAACTCAAAATCCGTCGGGGCACATGGGCCTATGTCGGCCAAGTGCTTGTCAAACTGCATCTGATCAACGTGCTTTCTTGGCACTTTGAAATACCCTTGATCAGCTTCGATGTTCTCCACTATTCCATCGGGTCTCCAGATAGAATTTCGCTGATGCATAGATGATGGCACTGCTCCTACGCCATGTATCCATTCTCTGCCAAGTAACAAGTTGTAGTTGGTTGTGGTCTCAACCACCATAAACACCGTCGGTCTGGTTATTGTTCCGACAGTTACATCCACCTGTATTACGCCCTTAGTGGTTCCTACCTTTCCTTCATAATTAGACAAAACCATATTGTGTGGCTTCGTGTCTGTATCATGCTTGCCTATCTTGGCTAGTAAGAAATGCGGCATTAGGTTCACCGCAGCGCCGCAGTTCACCAATATTTTGTTGATGGGGACATCTTCCACTTTTGCCGTGATATACAGGGGTTTTAGATGATTTCTCATATCTTCAGAGGGCCGTTCGAAGAAAGCATTTTGCTCTTCGACACAACCATTGTTTATGACATAGTAGCACACGGGTTTGTGTGCCGCCATTTCCCATTCTATGTCGGTACCTCTATCTTCGACCATCGATACCCTATCAAACTCTCTGGGCATCATCGACACCACGTTCACAATCAATTTCAAAGAGTCATTTGAGTCAGAGTCGAAGTTATCCGTCATTTCTTCATCTATCCCTTGCTGGTTCTTTTGTTTGTCTTGTTGGGGGTGAAAACAACCTTCGTCCAACCGGTGCTTTCTCAACTGCCTTCGACTGCTGTCCTTCTTTTCCAGCGACGTTTGAACTATTATCTGGTTGACTTTTTCCAAGACCTTCTTTGAGGGATTTTCTTTTTCTTTGCTCTCTCCTCCAATGGGATCTAGACATTGGATTCTTGCCCTTGTAGTTCTCGGATATGTGTGCTATTTTTTAGGACTGGTATTCTTTTCTGTAAGAGATTGATGACCCTCGATTTACCTCGAAATTCTTCCACTTCTGCTGCCCCCGTACCCTTTCTTCGTTGGGTCTTCTCCATTTTCCGTCAGCGGTATCAGCAGCAGGTTTGAAACTGGTAGGCCTAGCACTTGGGGGCCTGATTCTAGGTTCAGATCTTTTGTCTTCTGATCTTCTATGGGAATTCCTTTATTTGTCGAAATCAATCCTATTTCTATCTTGTCGGAGTCTACATTCTCCCTCCAACTTTTCAGCTGCCTTTCTGTCGAAAGTGGCACTGCATCTGGGGCACAACATTACGCTGGATCCACTTTCTTTGCAGCGGCACAGGAATCCGACAATCGATTCCTCTGTCTTTGGATATGCTAGCTTGTTACATCCTTCATGACACTTTGAATCATTGTTTTCCGTAGTCTCTTGTTGGGTAGTCTCGATCATGTTGACTTCAATTGTCTCAATCAACTTCATTTTCTCCAACCCTTCAGTGGCTTGGTCTATTTCGACGAATTGATCCGCTGTTTCTTTTGTCACCATGGCGTAACTCAGATAGTCCTGGACATTTGGACTTGCGTTCTCGTTGCTCTGATCGATGTCTTCCTTAGTCATTTCTGCAGCAGCTTCTGAGTCGAACCCCATGACAAACTTTGTCGTCACCGACTCATATATGAGATCTTTAGTAATCTCCATCATGTTAACAGAAAAATCAATGCCTTCAGTAACATCTACTAAATTTGCTTCCAATGGCTCCGTGTATAGAGCGTCAGCCATTTGTAGGGGATCCGCGTCAACTTTCATCTGGCTTTTAGTTTTGTCTCCAAATTTCAAACGCCCTTCTTGAATCGCATTCTGAACGAGGTCCCTGAAAAGAAAACATTGAGACGTTTTATGACCTAAAAAATTATGGTACTTACAAAAACCCCTCTTCTTTCGCTGTTCTAAAGATGGGACTTTAGCACCAGATGGTACTATCATTTGTCCATCCTTTACTAAAAAATCTAAAATTTCATCACATTTTGTGATGTCGAAGGTATATGTCTTTTTTGGGAACCTATCGTTCTTTTCTGATTCGACAAAACCCTTTCCTTGTGGAGGGGCCAATACTCGACAAGAATACAGAGGCCCTTGTTTAAGCTCAGTGAGGTCTACTTCGCTTTCATCGAGGTAAGGGGGTTCTTCGCACACCCCTTCGCTACTTTCGTTATATTCGACAAACGCCACTTTTTTGCTTTTGTTGAACCTCGTCTTTTCATCTTTTAGTCTTTATAACTGGCGGAATCTGTCGGCTAGTTGAGCCATATCTCTCAGATACTGTGTATCTAATTTCTTTCTAATAGAGTAATCAAGGCCTCCTGCGGCCATTTCGACCAACTCATGTTCAGGCACTTGCGTGAAGAACCTTGCTTTGAGCAGTCGGAACCTATTGAGGTACTCCTCGATTGGCTCTGAGAACATACGCTTCACACTAGCCAATTCTTTCAGACTAATATTGGTTTGGCCCATGTAGAATTGCTCATGGAACAAACGTTCTAACTGGGTCCAGTTACATATTGTGTTAGGTGGTAGGGTAGTGAACCATGTGAAGGCATTCTTGGTGAGGGAACTTGGAAAGTATTTTATCCTAAGACTTTTGTCATTCTCTATCTCTCCTGCCTCAATTATGTAACGTGCCACATGTTCGACAGTGGACTCCGTTGTATCTCCCGAAAACCTAGTAAATTTGGGTACCTTCGTTCTAGGAGGTAGTTCCGCTCGAAGTATGTAATCGACTATCAGCGAAGTATAGTTTGGCCTGGTGAACCCGGTGTTCAGGCCATTTCGAGTCATGATTCTTTCGACCATGGCAGCTAGGTTATTTTCGACCGCCATATTGTTGCGTCGAACTTGCTGGACTACATTGTCAACGTCCTGATTTCGATTCACGATGACTACCTCTGGGTCTCTCTCACCTTGGTTTGGAATCTGATCCCTTAGAGGTTCGACTTTAGGTGTTTGGACAACATACGGGCCCATTTCTCCTCGGTTTTCTAGATTAACCTCTTGTGTGATTCCTGGGTTTCGCTGTGGAATATTTGCCACTGGGGCCTGGTTCCTAATTGGCGGAGGCACCCCTATGAATTCAGTCAAACGCATTAACTGTGTCGCTAACTGTTGGTTAGTATGAGCTGTATCTCGAATTAACGGTTGGAAAATTTCACCCATAGTTTGGGAGAGAGTTTGAACCAACTGTAGATTACTCTCGTCCATTTACTGCCTTAAACAGGCAACAGACGTATTGGTTAGGTTAGGACCTTGTGTCGAATATCCTAGACTTAAACACTGAGGGTTTCGACCCACGTTCAAGCGAGATCCTGACCCTTGTAATGGAGAAGCCATTGTGTTTTCTGAAAATATTGGGGGCGCGCTCTAGAGCCCCTGCATAACAGTCGTGGGCATCCCATATGGGGGATTTCTCGGTAACTGTGAAAACCCGGGAGGAACGAACTGCATAGACACTGAACTTCCTCCTAGTGGAGTTTGAGGGTTCGACACTTGTGGCCCAATATACTCCAAAAGGGTTGACTATAAGGCCTAACTACCGTCAATCCAACCCCTAATTGTACAGGGACTTGGTATGGCCTTATGGGAGGCACTGTTTGCTCTCCTGTCGATGGTATAGGCGACGACGCCACGTTGTTGCTGGTTCCTTCGCCAGAACCGTCTCCTTGGGGATTAGGATTGTTTGGCTGGTTCGTCTCCATTGCCATATTCCTAAAGTTTGTTAGTCTCTCTTCGTTTGAAGCGATAATTATACCACTTCTTAGTAACATAAAATGTACTTTTTATGAAGGTTGTTAAGACCGTAACGCTTTGAATTTTAAACACTTAAAAGAAAGTTTCTTAGCACTGTCCCACTTGGCGTGCCATTTTGTTTCCCTTGAAAAATGGAAAACAACCGCTGATCTTCCAAATCTAACTTTGGTGACTCACAGGATCGATCAGATTGATCCTAGGACATCTTCTAGAGGTTTTCGTTTCTGAGATGGTGCTAAACTGTCTATGTTGATAATTTGGTAAAGACTTTTAACATAAAAGGGCTTTTGACTGGGTAATTAAAGGGTAGTAAACTAAGGAAATGCCGTAAAGGAACTTGTAAAAGCTTGGGCAAGATATGTAAAATAGGTTAAGGAAAGGAGTGAATTGCGGTAAAAGTGCAGGTAAGGATTGTCGCTACTGCGAAAATCGGCGCCGACAATGACAGAAGAGTCGCCACCGTGCGTTATTTATCCCAAAGGAGGGAAAGAAAACGCTCAGAGTAAACCTAACACAAAACGGGAAAGGAATGGTCATCGCCACCAAATCCTGGATTCAGGAGTCGGTTACGCAAGGGGGAAGTATTAGCACCCCTCACGTCCGTCGTACTCGACGGGATCCACGTTTGTTTTCTGTCTAAGGGATTGTATTCTATCTATCCTACTGGTCAAGGGATGAAAAGAAAAGAAAAGAAGTGACTCGATAGAGCTTCGCCGCTCCATGCCTACGTATTCCCTCGTGCAATGGGAAAATCAGAGTCTACGTAGTTCGGCTAACTACGGATGAAGGGGGGAAGGTTGCTTGCTAGGATATCGCATCCTATGCCTACGTACTTTCATACAGCATGAAAGATCAGAGCAAACGTAGTTCGGGCCACGGAAGACACAGGTTTGTCTGACTGTTTTTAATATCCTTCTGAAAAAGGTTTTCTTCTGATTAAGAGTCCCAGAGGACAAAAATAACGTGTGAAGTTTGTTTTCAGTCTTTTACGCAAGAACTGTTTTTTATGATGTTTGAAATATTACAGTGTTTTTGAATTGTTTCGAGGTGAGAAGAGAAAAGACGCTCTAAAAAGCCTAAGGTTAAAATGGGGAAGAAAAACTGACCTAATGTTGTCATGCATGGGTAAACACCTAATGTCTATCATGTTTCCGTCCTGCACAGAGGGAAACAGAGATCCTAGGGGATAAACAGTAAAAGAATACAGTAAACAGTAAACATGTATGTGTCGCTACTGCGAAAATCGGCGCCGGCTGAACAGAAGAGTCGCCACCGTGCGTTATTTATCCCACGGGAGGGAAAGGAAACGCTCAGAGTAAACCTCGCACAATACGGGAAAGGTATGGTCATCGCAACCAAAACCTGGATTCGGGAGTCGGTTACGCAAGGGGAAGGTATTAGCACCCTTCACGTCCGTCGTACTCGACGGGATCCACGCTTGTTTTCGGGTATGGATTGTTATTCTATCTAAAATATAGGTCAAGGGTTAAAAAGGAAAAGAGAATGAAAATAAAATGACTCGGCAAAGTATCACACTTTATGCCTACGTATTCCCGTCTGGAACGAGAAATCAGAGTCAACGTAGTTCGCCTACCTACGGGAAAGGAGGGGAAGGTTGCTCGCTAGGATATCGCATCCTATGCCTACGTACTTTCATACAGCATGAAAGATCAGAGCAAACGTAGTTCGGGCCACGTACGACACAAGCTTGTCTTGGTTGATTTTATTCTTTCTGAAAAAAGGTTTTCTGATTAGCGGTCCAAGCGGACAAAAATGACGTTTTGATGAGTTCACATTCTTTTACGAAAGAAGTGTCTTTTATTGTGTTTGAAATCTTTATGTGTCTTTCTGTTTGTTTTGAGAAAGAAAGAGACAGAACTCTAACCTACGGTTGCGAAGGGAAACAAACTAACCTAATGTTATCATGCATGGGTTAAGACCTAGTGTCTATCATGCTCCTCTCTTGCACAGAGAGAAACAGAGATCCTACGGGATAGGCAGAAACAGAAACAATACCAGATATAATAAAGCAGTAAAATGCATGGATGCAACAGTACAAGCGAGGCAAGGGAGTCCCACTCAACCTCGAACCTAGAAAACAATAGGCAAAAGTGAACAGACTTCACTTTCAACCCAACAGGGTAAACAGCAAACAATACAACCAGGAAATCCAAACAATACATCAGAAATGAAATACAGCAATAAAACAAACAGCTTCAGCAGCTCTGAATCAACATCTGGCTTCAAGTAATCTCCAATCAGCTACAGACTTCAACAAGCATCAATCTCCATCTTCATGGCCTTTAGGCAAGGGCTTTGATCATCATTCTTTCATCTGCAATGGCTTTTCTTCAAGTTCAAACCTCCAGGATGAGGGATCAGTCACAAGAGTGAATTGGGTGTTAAGCAATCAGTTGACTACCAAGGGTGGTGAACAGACTGCTTCTAACACAAGAGACATTTTCTCTCAAGAGTTCTATCTCATAGACACTATCACCAAGCCTTCCAAAGGAAGGGGGTGAGTGTCTTAGAGAGACTCTGAATCACAGAGAAGAATGGATGCAGACAAGGCAATCCATGTTTGAAAAACAAACTTTCTAATCTAGAGCTCTGCCTAGCTCCTAAACCCTAGTCTCCTCAGCATCTGCTAGCAAAAATCTCCTCTTCAACTCTGGAAGTTGATCTTCAATCTCTGGATCTCCAATGGCTTTCATCTCCTCAAGTCTTCTGCTCTCCTAAGTCCCCAGACAACCCCAATACCCAAGCAAGCAAGCAATAATCCCCAGAGGGCACACCACACCAGTCAATCAGACATACACAGAGTATTAATAGCAGTAGGGGAGTCCCGACTTTTTCTCTAAGGGATCTAATAACTACCCATAGCCCCTATAGTCCCATAACTAATCTAGTTAAACCCTAAGTCCTAAGGGAAAGAATCAAACTTCCTAAGTCATCACCTAAAAACCCTAATTTGTTCATGTTTGTTCAAATCTACACTAAGCACCTAAATTTAATTTCTAAAAAATGGGAACTAAATTGAATCTATAAGTTCAATATCTCATCTAAACAACCTAAAAAGAATGAACAAAAAATATGAAAGTATCTAAGAGAACAAAAATTAATAAAATCATGCATGAAATGAAACTATTTAAAATGTCATTTATTTAGAAAATATGGGAAAAATATCAAATAAAAAATAAAATGAAATTTTTATTTTTTAGAATTTTCTAGACATCCTAAAGAAAATAATGTAAAAAGAAGGAATTAAAAATGATTTTTTATCTATTTATTATGAATTTTAGAAGATGCATAAAAAATTAAAGAAAATAAAAAGAAAATAGAATGAAATAAAATGGAGGGGGTGAGAAAAGCAGAAAAGCGCGTTCAAAGTATTGGGCCTATTAAAATGGGGGGTGTGGATAGCGCTCTGAGCCCAACCCCCCAATTAATGAAACGCAGCGTTTGGTCTCTTTTGAAGTTTCCCACCAAAACTCAGATTGAATGAGGGCCGTTCGATCCCTGGTCAAGTCAATATTCCCTCCAGATCCAAGGGCGCGTGGTTCATCTTCTTCCTCCCTTCACCTAGGGTTTCAGTCCCCTCTTCCATGCATGCGAATTCCACTCGATCTTTCTCCATGATTTCTCGATGAAAACACAAAATTTCAAGCCCTAAAATATTCTATGAAACTCCAAGAATCCATGCCTAGTATTAGTTTTCCCTAACTCTCCTTACACACTCCAAACAGAAAGCTCGAACCTCAGAACACACCATGCTTGCCTGAGATCAAAGTTGCCAGAACTCAAACCTAATGATCAACAGATGTTCTACATGCTTGCCTCATTATTCTATGCCTCAACATATTGATTGTAACTCAACATAAAGCTTGTTATCGAAGCCAACAGAAATGGTAACCTGTTATGAATCTCCATGAATCTATCCCTAAACCTCAAGAAATGATCCTCTAGGGTTTCTAAACAATATCATCTTAGCCACATGATCTCTAATAGCCAGAACAGTGAGATTCGAAGAAATGTACATACCTTGCACTTGATAATGGTGATGGTAGCTAGACCTCAATCCAACCCTTGATACTTGCTAAAAACACTCTCCAATGGATGAATATGCTTCTGTTTGCAGTGATTTATGCTGAAACCTTGTGAATTATGCTATTCCATCCTTCATGCAAGTTGGAATGATGAAGTGGATATGTATGATCCTTGCTCAATTCAGCCACTTCTTGGTGTGAATCCTAGGGTTTGAATGATGATGATGATGATCCAATTCAAAGATGTGAGAAATTTGGGAGATTTGTGAGAGTTTGAGGATCTTGTGCAAGAATAAGGAAATGGATGAAAATGGAGATTTTTGCCAAATGAGAGCACCAACCCTTGCATGATTCAGCTTGTATGAATATATAGGTTGCATTAGAACCTCCTAGAACATTGGAGAAATTTCCCTTTACACTTTCCCTTTCAATTTGGATTATGTTACTTTTAAATCAAGCAACCATGGATAACTCCCAACTTATGACCTAAACTCAAAATTCCACTTTAGCCAATGTTTTTAGAATGCCTTTTCCATTCAAAATGACCTATAATTTTGCATCATTTGACCAAGATATGAAAAATCTCATTTTTTAAGCCATTTTTCCTCATTAAATTCACCAATTTTGAAACATTGTGCTATGAACTTTTCCAATCTCTCATGGTCACTTTTATAGACTCAAAATGTCATTTGGAGCAAGTTTGATGTTGTAAGTTTTTCCATTTGAGGCCTCCTTGTATGAGTTTTGGACATAGGTTAAAATGACCTGTAATTCACAAATGACCAAAATACCCTTTGCTTGCCAAGACCATAAGTAGAGTTCCACATATCATATGAAGGCATACCATACCATTCTAGAAAGCTAAGACAATAATGAACAATTATTATGTTGACCAGAAATTCATTTGAAATCTCCTTGAGGGGTAAAAACTGCTTGGAAGTCAAGCCACTTTCACAGACAAACTTTCAGATACCTCAGATGACCTGTAACTTGCAAGGACCATAACTTGAGTTCCATAAATCTCCTTGATGTCTTCCACCACTCAAATTAAAGGTCTTGATATCCTCTACAAGTTCCATGTTGGCCAAGGATCCATTTGAAGCTAGCCTTTTGACTTATCTTGCTTGGAAATTTGACCTAAACTAGGGGATTTTACACAGAAACCCTAATTTAGAAACTCCTCTTCTCCTTGATTTCTCTTGAATCCTTCTTAGTATAACAACATATCCTTGTTCTCCATGTCAAATGATGAACCCCACATCTCTTCAATAGCCCTTAATGCCTTTCAATAATCAATTGACCTAGGGTTGACCTAGGGTTGACCCAGATGAAACCCTAGTTGACTGTCTTCAACTGCAATACTTGTGATCACATCAACAACTTGTTTTCTTCTCCAAATGACTTTCCAAGTCCTCCAAGATGTCTAGATACTCCCCATGCTCTCAATTCACAACTCATAATTCCCTTGTTGATCCTCAGACACCCTCAGATAGGAGATATACTCAGTGCTTAATCCACTGAACTCCCTGCTTTCAAATTCTTTCTTGATGACTTGAATGAGATTGAATTAGGATAATAACCTATGGATAGGCCTCTAGAGATGAGAATAATGATTGGTCCCCTGTTGAATGACTTGCTATGCTTATGCTATGCAGATGATTAGTCTATGTACATGACTCTATATGCAAATGCTAATGATATTGAAACATAAACCAAGTGAATAAGGTTGAGCAAATTTTAGGGTGCAACAGCTGCCCCTATTCAAGCGACTTGGACCCGATTGGGTGAAGAGCGAATGGCCTTCAAACATTCGTGGTACGAGACGGTTGAATACTAAGAACCCGGAAATTTGCCAACCGCAGAAATGAACTACACCATTGCTTGGGGAACGACATTCATCCACTGAATCTGACTGTTTGCAGCCGCTCACTGATCTCGTAACGACCACGGTGGGGATAACAGATTGCTTGCTTGCCCACATTAGGACTCTGTCTGTCATCAATACGAAGAAATCTCAACTAGAACCTGTCCACGTTAGGACTCCACTTGCTGTTAACCCAGAAAAATCTCGGCAACTCCGCTGGGGGATATTCCAATAAATCGTCCACGTTAGGAATAGACTCTTCCACGTTAGGAATAACACCATCCACGTAAGGAATCATCTCTTCTGCATCTGTCCACGTCAGGACTAAACTTTCCATCTTTCCACGTCAGGATGCAATCTTCTTTTTCCACGTAAGGAGAACCGTATCAATCTGTCCACGTAAGGACTCCAATACAACTCGATATGTCCGCGTCAGGACTCCAATCTTTCCGCGTAAGGAATACAACTTTGGTTCTGAACCTGTCCACGTTAGGAATCACCTTTCCACGTAAGGAGTACATCATTCTTCCACGTCAGGAATCAACTTTTCTTGAATCTGTCCACGTACGAACCCCGATCTCTCCACGTAAGGAAACCAACTCTTTCCGATTTGTCCGCGTCATGACTACATTTTTCCACGTAAGGAATGCCATCTTAATCTGTCCACGTAAGGACTCCACTCTTTCCACGTAAGGAATCCTCCTCCTATGTGTCCACGTAAGAACTCAATCTTTCCGCGTAAGGAACACGATCTCCTTTCCCCGTAAGGAGCCATTTTTCTGATTTGTCCACGTAAGGACTCCCATCTTTCCACGTAAGGACCTGAAGTTTCTCTTTCTCTTCCACGTAAGGAACACGCCTTCTTTCCACGTTAGGCACACTTCTTCTTCTGAATCCGTCCACGTCAGGACTAACTTTTCCACGTAAGGAATCTATCTTCTTCTTCCACGTTAGGAATAACTTCTTCGATCTGTCCGCGTGAGGACTCAATCTTTCCACGTAAGGAAACCCATTCTTTTCCACGTAAGGAATCTCGTCTTTCCACGTTAGGAATAAACTCGTCTTTCCACGTCAGGAACTGAAACCTCTTTTCCCATGCAAGGAATAGACTTGTCCATGTCAGAACCCCTCTTTCGTCTTGATTTGTCCACGTCAGGACTCAGGCATCTTCGACCTGCTGAGGAAATAAGACTTGTCCACGTCAGGACTCACACCTTTGTCTAATCTGTCCACGTCAGGACCCATGCTTTGCCAACACGAAAAAAGATAACTGCTGAGAGTAACTGGTCCGCGTCAGGACACCAACAAAAGCAATCACTTTTGTCAACGTCATGACTTCCCATTTCACCAATTTCGAGAATCTGAATTTGCCCACGTTAGGACTAACATACTTCACCAATCCGGGGAGATAAACCTGTCCACGTTAGGACGCCCATTTCTGAAGAAATCCCATCAATATAGGAATAAATTGTCCACGTCAGGACTTAGTTCTCCATTAATCCCCACCCACAAACTTCTTAGCACCGACGTGACAGCGACTTTGAGATGGACTCTACTGGGGATATTTGGAAACCAAACTACCGGACGCCTGTTCTGATAACCGGCGGTGGCCTCTGAAATTCTGATTCATGGAACCCCTGATGACAAAAGAGAAACTTATCCTGATGACTCTGTGGGGAATACTGCCGAAACTGACATTATCATTGGATGTCTCATGCCGAGATCTTGAATGTTTGGTAGTTCATTTGAACAAGAGTTCTCTCCACCTGAACTGCTAGAGTACAGAAACTGCTTCGGCCAAAATAACTGCTGCAGATAATGCCGACTCCGTCGAGGATAGCCAGATGCTACAGAAATATTCCAGCAAAATAAATGCTGGAAGGGTGAAGTCAACCATACTGGGAAGTTGGGAGCTCAAACCAAACACCTTGTTGAGGTAACCCCCTGCTGGGGAATATAACCTTGCTAGGGAATAGCAGATGTGCATAGTATGATCGGACTTTCTGCTGGAACGTGAACTGATATTACACAGTATCCCTGACAAAATAAATGACAGGAACCACCATCAACTCTGCTTGGGAGAGTCTTGACCTTTGAGTTCCACTGGAAGGAAAGAACACTGGCTGAAAAGAGAACTCCGCTGGGGAGAGGATGATTCTCTCGGGGTGAAATCCACTGACTCCGCTGGGGGAGAGTGCATGACCCTGCGGGGAAAGATGAACCTGTCTGAATACAGCCTTACGATCTTGGAATCGTCAATTCCCTTTGCACATGCTACGACTAGCTGGAGAGTTCGATCCTTCTTCAGGAAGAACCTGCATGACCTGCGTGAAGACTGAGTCTTTCGTTATTGCAATCTTTCGATCATCTTTCTCGTACGGTTATGAAACCTGCAACAACACAAACAAGACAAGACAAGCCTATGCAAGCAAATCAACTCAGGTTAGTGACGTTATTTTCAGTTAATTCAAAGCTTTAGCAACTGTTGACAAGGGCCAGCGACGTTATACTCATGCTAGTTTCATCAAACTTAGGCGTTAATCATGCACAAAACAGTAAAGAACAGTGTCAAATACTGAATAACGTGTTTTATTGATCGGGCCCCTGAATGGGCGGCGTTTTGTACACGGGATGTAACTCCTGAAATGAGGAAGCTACACAAAGCAAAGATACAAGTATACAAGTATGCACAAGAAGCATAAATATTGACAACTTAAATTTGTACACATGTCGGCAACAGGACGCAGATGAACACCACGAACTGATCCTCCCATGACTCGTCCGACTCTAATACTTTTCCGGTATCCCCCCTTCTGAAGAGATTGTATCCGATAACTGGCTCCTCAAATATATTCTCCCGCATTGATGCTCATTGCAATTATCAAATTCGGACCGCAGTCATTTGCTTTTCAAATCCCTAACTTTTGCGTGAACCGCCCTTTACGGGTTTTCAGTTCACCGGGATACCCTTTTTTGCCGAAGCCGCCCAGTGTAGGTTTTCAACTTCGCGGGTGTACATTTTTTTTTCAATTTTATCCCTAACTTTTGCCCGAACCTTTCATTCTGTTTTTGGTTCGCCAGGATGCCCCATTTTTGCCTGGACTCTCTTTTTCTGTCCAGCGGGTCTATTTTAAGCAAAGTATTTTTTAACTGCGTCCGAATTCACAGGTGACGTGAAGTCTTCTCCGTCCATGGTGGACAACAACAACGCTCCTCCTGAAAAGACCTTACTGACAACGTATGGCCCTTCGTAGTTGGGGGTCCACTTGCCCCTGTGATCTGCTTGCGGCGGGAGAATCCTTTTCAGCACAAGGTCGCCCGTCTGAAAGCTTCGCGGATGTATCTTCTTGTCGTACGCTTTCTTCATTCGGCTCTGGTACAAACGACCATATGCTAGAGAAGCTAGCCTCTTCTCATCCATCAAACTCAATTGATTCAACCTGTCTTTCACCCATTCTGCCTCGTCCAGCTGAACGTCTCGCAATACCCTCAGAGAAGGGATCTCAACCTCTAATGGTAATACCGCTTCCATTCCGTATACCAACGAGAACGGAGTTGCCCCGGTTGATGTGCGTACCGTCGTACGATAACCGTGCAAAGCAAAAGGTAGCATTTCATGCCAATCCTTATAGGTCACCACCATTTTCTGAACAATTTTCTTGATATTCTTATTGGCCGCCTCAACAGCGCCATTCATCTTGGGTCGGTAAGGAGAGGAGTTGTGATGTTCGATCTTGAAATTCTGACAGAGCTCCTTCATCATTTTGTTGTTCAGATTTGAACCATTATCCGTGATTATCCGCTCGGGAATCCCATATCGGCAAATGATATCTCTCTTGATGAATCTGGCCACCACTTGCTTCGTTACATTCGCGTAAGACGCCGCTTCCACCCACTTGGTGAAATAATCGATTGCTACTAGGATGAACCGATGCCCGTTAGAGGCTGTCGGCTCGATCTTTCCAATCATATCGATTCCCCACATCGAGAATGGCCATGGAGATGACATCACATTTAGAGGACTCGGAGGCACGTGTATCTTGTCGGCATAGATTTGGCACTTGTGGCACTTCCTCGCGAACTTGAAACAATCAGTTTCCATCGTTAGCCAAAAGTAACCTGCCCTCAGCAGCTTTCTCGTCATAGCATGCCCACCAGCATGCGTACCAAAGGTACCTTCGTGAATTTCCTCCATGAGAAGCTTTGCCTCTTTCTCGTCTACACAACGCAACAACACCAAATCGTGGTTTCTTCTGTACAAGACGCCATCCGGATTCAAGTAAAAATTACCCGCTAATCTCCTGAGAGTCCTCTGATCTTGACTGGATGCCCCAGCCGGATACTCTTTATTCTTCAGGAAATTAAGGATATCAAAATACCACGGTTTGTCGTCAGATGCTTCATCAATAGCAAATACATAAGCTGGCCTGTCAAGCCGAGAGATAATGATTCGGGGAGCTTCGTTCCAGAAGTTGACCTTGTACATGGAAGACAAAGTGGCAAGGGCGTCAGCCATTTGATTTTCTGCCCTCGGTACGTGATGCAATTCAACCTTGTCGAAGAAAGGCAACAATCTCCTTGCATAATTCATGTAATGTATCAAATTAGGCTGCCGTGTCTCCCATTCCCCTTTTATCTGATTCACTACCAGAGCTGAGTCTCCGTATACATCTAGATGCTTGATTCGCAAATCAATGGCTTCTTCAAGCCCCATTATACAAGCTTCGTATTCGGCCTCATTGTTGGTGACAGCAAAGGTCAATCGGGCAGTAAACGGGATGTGCGACCCGTGTGGCGTCGTGATGATTGCCCCTATTCCGCTACCGTAAGCATTCACAGCTCCGTCAAATATCATCTTCCATTTGGAACCCAACTCTGGTCCTTCGTCTGGCAACGGCTCTTCACAATCCTTCATCTTTAGGTACATGATATCCTCGTCAGGAAAATCAAACCTCATCGATTGGTAATCTTCAATAGGCTGCTCCGCCAGATACTCAGACAGCACACTCCCCTTTATAGCCTTTTGCGAGACGTATTGAATGTCATATTCAGTCAAGACCATCTGCCAACGGGCAATTCTACCTGACAACGCCTGCTTTTCAAATACATATTTGATAGGATCCATCTTCGAGATGAGCATGGTTGTATGATTCAGCATGTACTGCCTCAAACGCTTGGCGGCCCAGGCTAGCGCGCAACAATTTTTCTCCAGCATTGAGTATCGAGATTCGCAGTCTGTAAATTTCTTACTCAAGTAATAGATCGCATGCTCTTTTCTCCCTGTCTCGTCGTGTTGACCGAGAACACAACCCATGCTTCCCTCAAGAACCGTCAAATACATGATCAAGGGTCTACCTGCCACTGGGGGTATCAAAATAGGAGGCTCCTGCAAATACTGCTTTATTTTATCGAACGCCTTTTGACAATTTTCGTTCCACGTTACAGCTTGATTTTTCTTCAACAGCTTGAATAATGGTTCACACGTGGCCGTTAAGTGAGATATGAACCGGGCAATGTAGTTCAACCTCCCTAAAAACCCGCGCACCTCTTTCTCTGTTTTAGGCGTCGGCATTTCTTGAATCGCTTTTATTTTAGCAGGATCGACCTCTATTCCTCTTTCACTTACGATAAACCCCAGCAGTTTACCCGATCTCACCCCGAAGGTGCATTTATTAGGGTTCAGCCTCAGCCTGAACTTCCTAAGCCTTTTAAACAACTTCAGCAGATTCACCAGATGCTCTTCCTCCGTCTGGGATTTGGCAATCATATCGTCAACATAAACTTCGATCTCTTTATGCATCATGTCATGAAAAAGAGTCGTCATCGCACGCTGATATGTTGCCCCAGCATTTTTCAAACCAAAGGGCATCACTTTATAGCAAAATGTTCCCCAAGGTGTTATAAAAGTAGTCTTCTCCATATCCTCTGGCGCCATTTTAATCTGATTATAGCCTGAAAAGCCATCCATGAAGGAGAATACGGAGTATTGAGCAGTATTATCAACTAACACGTCAATGTGAGGAAGTGGAAAATCGTCTTTTGGGCTTGCTTTATTCAAATCTCTATAGTCCACGCACATTCGAACCTTGCCATCTTTCTTTGGCACTGGTACGATGTTGGCAACCCATGAAGGATACTTCGTCACAGCCAGGAAACCAGCGTCCCACTGTTTCTGAACTTCCTCTTTGATCTTCATTGCCATATCTGGTCGAGTTCTGCGAAGCTTTTGTTTGACCGGCGGGCAATCTTCTTTCAGTGGCAGGCGATGTACAACCATATCTGTATCGAGCCCCGGCATATCTTCATATGACCAAGCGAATACATCATTATACTCTCGGAGCATTTCAACCAGTCTTCGCTTGATATCACTCTGCAGTGCGGCTCCGATACAAATATTCTTCTCAACCCCTTCCGACCCCAAGTTGATAATTTCGATGACCTCATCGTGCGGCAGAATGGCTCTTTCCTCTTGCTTCACCAACCAAGACAGTTCTTCAGGAACGTCGCTATCTTCGACAACCTCTTCTTCGGCCTGAAATACCGGGTGCTCGAAGTCGGGACGAGTCATAGGTGGTTCAAGGATGTCATCTGAAAATGTTATCCTGCAAAAGGAATGGTTAAGTGCTTCAAAATGCGTATAAAGCGAATAACCACGTTGCCATTTTATTGAAAAATATAAAACAAGAAAGACAGAGATTACAGTATTTGCACATGAAAAAACGCCATTTATTTAATGATTAACGCGCAATGTTTATAACAACACAACCCTAAGCAAATTCTGATGCCCCGGGCAAGACATCAGATTATTCAACAATTAATAAAGCAAAGCATTACTGTTTAAAAGTCACAGGAACAAGCTCCTGAATAGACCAGTTGCACAGTCCTTGTCCTGGCATGCTTGGCTGAATCCAGGCATCCATATCACAGTCGCTGTCTCCTTCATCAGACTCCGAAGCAGCATTGACAGTTTCATGACATACTTCACTGGCAGAGATGGTAATTGGCTTTCTGAAACGGGGGGCTCTCACGGAAGGAGTTGATGACGACGGTTGGTACCCCAGTCCGAACCGGTCCATCTTCACAGGAATGTCCAGCACTTTGCCCCAGCCCTTGACTTCTCCTGCTTCCACTAGAGCTTGAGCTTCCTTATACGATGAGACAGCTATCTCTGGCACTTTGCTCGGCCTGGGACCTTTGTCCTTGATGCGCAAACCTTCGAATGCCTGGCAGGGCGTTTCGTGGATCTCTCCGTCGACTTCCACATATTTAAATGACGATAGATGGCTGACCAGGATGTCCTCTTCCCCGCACACGGTGACTACGCTGTCTCCGACCATATATTTTAACTTCTGATGCAGGGTAGACGTGACGGCCCCTGCCCCATGAATCCAGGGTCTTCCAAGCAAACAGCTATACGCAGGCTGTATATCCATGATATAAAACTCAGTTGCAAACACTTCCGGCCCCACTTGCAGAGGCAAAGTGATTGATCCAAAGACTGTTCTCCGCGTGCCGTCAAATGCTCTGACTACCAAATCACTGGGTGTACACAAAATTCCTCGAACATCCAGCTTCATCATCGCCTTCTTGGGCAACACATTCAAAGATGATCCGGTGTCAACCAATACGTGCGACATTACTGATCCTCTACACTCAACAGATACGTGTAATGCCATATTATGATCTCTCCCTTTCGGAGTCAAGTCAAAATCGGTAAAGCCCAAGCTGTGGCCTGCATTCACATGTGCCAATACTCCTTCTAGCTGATTTACGGAGACGTCTTGGGGTACGAAAGAAGTGTCCAGGACTTTCAGCAAAGCATTTCTGTGAGCTTCCGAACACAACAACAGTGACAGGATAGATATTTTGGACGGTGTCTGCTGCAGATGCTCCACAATCTTATAATCACTTTTTCGAATCAAGCGCATGAACTCTTCTACATCCTTCGATGCCGCTTCTTTTTCACTTGCTTGCACCGGAACGTTTTCAACCACTTTCCCTTTTCCTTTCGCTAGTCTTTCAGCCTCCACTTCGGGGGATATAAAGATCCTGCCACTCCTCGTCATGCCTCCTGAACCAACAACATTATCCACAATCTCCGCTGGCTGCTTGTTAACATCAATTTTTATCCCATCACAATACACCTCTAACCCATATGACCATGGGACTGCTTTCGTGTTCTCGTACGGGATTGGCCCGGCCTTAGTTATGGTGATCGGTGGTCGTTGAGCTGGTGCTGCAATAGTGATCGTCTTCCGAGGAATCGTTACAGTGGCCACATCACTCTGATCATCTGCTACTGCCCCTGCAGGCTCTTCAGTTGCCGTTCGATCGAACTGCAATGTGCCGCCATCTATTAAAGCCTGAATGCCTTTCTTCAAATCCTCACACCCCCCAGCTAGGGTCCAACAGTCTAAGCAATACTCGTTACATCCTGGGTAAACACCTCCTTGTAACAGTCGGCTCTTTATCTCGCTCAGCGGCGTCTTTAAATCTTCCACATTCATGATAAGATTCAGGCCTTCCTCAGTCAGAACGGCGTTTGCCCCATGATTAGGCATGGGTTTCTGGACTATATTCGGACCTGCCGTTCCGAAATTGATAGTCTTGTTGTCTAAAAGATCCTGCACAACGTGCTTAAAAGCATGGCAACCTTCTATATCGTGACCCGGGGCTCCAGAATGAAACTCGCAGTGTTTGTTTGCATCGTAGCCGAACGGGGGAGCTCCCGTTATTGGTGCCAGAGTTCTTTTCTCTACCAGATTCAATCCCAACAATGTCTGCAACAAATCGGCATATGTTGAGGGAGGCTTCTCAAACACTCTTCTCGGTTTACTACCCTGGAATCTTCGTTGAGCCTGCTGTGCCCCCTGCTGAGGCTGCTGCTGCTGTGGCATTGGCTGTTGCTGAACCGGTTGTTGTTGCTGGAGTGGTTGTTGTTGATATGGGATAGTAACACTCGCCACCTGCTGCGGCTGACGATATTGACCTCGTCCCCTGCCTCGGCCCCGACCTCGGCCTCCAAATACTGCGCTTGCCTCGCCCTGACGGCATCCACCATAAGCTTTCCTATTACTGCCAGATGCAGTTGATTCCTCGACTTGGAACTTTCCTTGCTTAATGTTACGTTCAATCTTTTCTCCCATTAGAATCAGGTCTGAAAAACTGGTGAGAGACGTATGAAACAGCATATCATGAAACAGACCTGTGAATGTGCCAACAAACATGTCATTCATTTCCTTGTCTTCTACCGGAGGACGGACCCTGGCAGCCATATCGCGCCACCTTTGCGCGTACTCTTTAAAACTCTCCCCCTTCTTTTGCGACAGCCCGGCCAACTGGACCCGATTGGGCGCCAAGTCGCTGTTATACTTGTAGTGGGCTACAAATGCCTCTGCTAATTGCTTCCACGTCTTGATATCAGTTGGCTCCAACCCCATGTACCACTCTAGGGAAGGGCCCGACAGACTATCCTGAAAGAAATGCATTAGCATTCTTTCATCAGTTGAGTATGCAGACATCTTTCTGTAATAAGCTCGTACATGCACTTTTGGACATGTGTCTCCTTTATACTTGTCAAACGCAGGAGCTTTGAATTTAATTGGCACCCTCAAACCAGGTACCAGACCCATGGTTGCCATGTCCAATCCCACAGCACTTTGATTTAAGACTCCCTTCATCTGCTCTTCCAGCATTCTAATCTTTTGGGAATCATCCATCGGCCCTTCAAAACCTCCTCCGGAGAAGGCGTTCTCCTGCTGATCTTCTTGCCACATACCGTTTCCAGCTCCGTACCCATCATATCCATTATTACGTCCAGCTCTGATCTGATTCATCCCCGGACCTCGGCCTCTGTTGCCGTACCCTTGAACACCTCCAGCAGGACCAAAAGCCATAAATCCAGTACCGTTTCCGTTTCCAAAGCCTCCGTAACCCTGATTGACCATACCATAACCATCTTGCCCAAAGCCTTGAGCATTAAAGCCATACTTCCCAGTGTTATCGAATCCCTGATCGTTGAATCCGAATCCAGTATTGGCAAAGCCATTGCCTCCTAGATTATCTCCCAAATTGACATCACCCAGCCCAGCATTATGGACAGCAGTCTCATTCCCTACTCCGACGTTACCATTCACAGCAGCGGTAGCGTTGTTGATATTAGCAGCAGGTGTATTGACTACAGGCGGAGCCACTGGCGTGGGAGTGCCGTCTCCATGAACAGTATCGACCCGTACAGACTGATGATCTTCATTACCATGACCAGCGTTTCGGGCCAACAGAGGCTGGACCATGGCCTGCAAATTCTCCTGCCCTTTTGCTATAGCTTCCATGGTCTGCATGAAGAGAGCGAGCTTCTCGCGCACATCTTGCATCTCGTTCTGCATTTGGTCCATGATTTTTCGACAATTGGAGCGGGTAGAATAGCGGTGTGGATGTTGATCTGCAATCCTGTTAAGTACCTGTTAAAAGCAGGAAATAAGACACTATTCAAAGATTACCTGTAATGCAATATGAATGCAATGCAATGTGTCTGTGCATTAGGGAAGTTCATTCCCCCAGTTCTAGTGTGAAGGTGCCGGTGCAGTGATAGTGTTGACAATAGGAATATCGGAGCTGAATCATAGAAAGCCTCATATATTGCAGGGAAAATCAATAAGCCCAGGGTACAAAACCACTGAGAGTACAAAGAGGGCATGACCTTAACCAACAATCCTGGTGATGGTCAGCACTATGCAAATAAAGCATACAAGTTACTACATGAAATGATCAAATCCTCCCAAAAGTCTGGTACTCTTCTATCAACTTCTTGGTCTCCGGATGGCTTGGTCGATCAAGCAGCCCTTTAACAAGCTGGTTTATCCTCTTAAGGACACGGCGTACGTCTTCAGCAGTTTCTTCCCATGTTGCTTCTCCGAAGCAATCTTCTAACTTTCGCTTCTGAGACACTGCTTCATCTCTGGATTTGATTGCCTTGTTCAGTGCATGCTGGACACTATACCGGGTCATCACTTCTTCCTCACACTTCTTGATGCTAGACCTCAACTTCTCCTCGAGGTCGGAAATTTGCTGCTTTAGCTTATCTTCCCTCTTCTTGTTGTTAGTGAGTGTAGCATTCCAAGTCTTATTGCAAGAAGATATCTCTCGGTGAGCGATGTCAAGCGCCTTCTTCTTGGATTCAAGCATGTCATGGGAGCTTCTGAAATCTTGCCCCAGACGTTCGCGCTTCTTCTTTTCTTCAGTCAACTCAGCCCCTAACCTGTTTAACAGCTCGATCTGTTGTTGGAAAGCATATACGGCCTTGTTTTTCTCACTGCGTACTTGAGCTAGCTCTTGCTCTAACCCTTCGTTGATCTTCATCAAGGCTTCTTTTTCTCTCACAATTTGCTCGTACGCCTCCCTAGAAACAGTAGTTGGCTCTTCTGCCAGAATAAGAACGAGAATTGGTGCGTCTGGAAATGGCATCTTCAACTGACTTGCTCTTTCCTGGATCCAGACCCTGTAAGGTGCATAGGCCTGACAGTCATTCTTTCCTAACAACGGCTTCCCTCTGCGGTTAATACGCATCCAGGCATGTTGCAGCTTGGCTAGTAACTCCCCCTTCAAATCCCCTGTGAAGTACAGAGATTCCTGTACTTCTTCCTCCTGAGGTGGATTCTTCAGTGCATATCCGAACTGGCGAATGAATAGAGAAGGGTTGTAATTGATACACCCTTTTCTTCCTATCAACGGCACATTAGGGTACCCAGAACAACTGAAGATGAGCTCAGATCCCAACAGGTCTCGATCAAACCACTCCATATCTTCCGACGATAGCCTCATCAGGCGCTCTGGCCAACCAGCTGGGACTGTAGTCTCTGCAACAAATCTTCTCTTAGGAAGGTGACTCTCAAACCACCTACTCAACAAGGGTACACACAGATGAACATTCTTCCCTCTTCCCTTCTCATTCTTGTAATGCAGTGAGTGGTAGAGATCTCCGAGCAAGGTGGGTACAGGATTACCAGCGGCAAACAAGTAGAAGGCGTCGAAGTCCACAAAATCCGGTATATTGGGGAACAGTACTATGCCATAAATGCACAAGGCCAACACAGCATTGAAAGCAACCCAGCACCCGCTCTTGGCATACTCTTGGGCTTTACCAACTAAGAATTGGAGTGAGAAGCCTGGAACTCCACGGGAAACAGTAGTCACAAGTTCAGAAGCATCAACATGCAAGGCTTTTGCCAATTCCTCCGGCTTGGGTTTGGCGCCATAATGAATGAATGGGACCTGGTTCTGCACGGGCAGCTCAATATACTCAGCGTATTCCTCCAGGGTTGGTCCCATAATAAAGTCAGAGAACGTAAAGCACCTCAAAGCAGGGTCGTAGAATTGCATCAAAGCATACAGCCCATCTAACTCTACCTCTGTAGGTTTACACACCAATCTCAGTAGTCTACCATAACTCATCCGGAAGCTCCTACGAACACCCTCATCAGCAAGAGAGATCAACCCCAATAATGGAACAATATCAGGAGTAGGCAATTTGTAAGCAACTGTTCTTCGTAAGCTAGTCATGATCAAACACTCAGAAGTCTGGGCACTAGAACTAGGGAAATGCAAATGCACCTGCAGCACAGACACACGTTAGTGAAATGCAAATGGTAATGGATATGTAGTGATGCAATGCAAGTAACATGCAACAGGGACCAAAGCTGTAGCTGAATAGCCTGAACCCAATCAAGAAAGGTCTCAGATAGACCATCCAGAAGTCCTCAAGCCCTGGTCTCAGATATACCTCAAACAAAGCTCCAATATTGGTCTCTGATAGACCCCATAATCATAACCTGAATGGTCTCTGGCAGACCTCAGATCATATCCCCCACTGGTCTCTGACAGACCTCAGAACACATCTCCAAATAGTCTCTGACAGACCTCGGAACACACCAACTGGTCTCTGACAGACCTTAGAACCCTCCATAAATATCTAGGATCCTGATCAAGAAACAAACCGGTGGTCTGAAGGTCTAGTTACCTGCATAACCCTGAATCCCCTCACAGGTGGGTGGCCCTATAACTGGCACAAGGTACGGCATCCTATGCGGTCGTCGGCGTCACAGACTTTCAGGGTTGATGACACGATTCCCAGAAGGAGTGGCATCATCAATTCTTGAAGAGGCCTCACTTAGCCAACTTCCAAATGATCGGTCCCCAGAGTCGACAATCCAACTAACCAGCAACCCACGCCAACCAAAGGAAGGGGCAGGAGGCCAACCAGAGGAACCTCGTCTGAGTGTAGATTTCATGGGACACCGAAGCAAGCAAAGCAAGCGGGCGCCCACTAATTTCTACTCTAATTCTAGGTGCACTCAAGCCCAGGTCCGGCTTATCTCTCAATATCAGAACACCCGTCACACCCCAGATACAGCAACAATAATCAATATATAAAGCTGAACATACAAGGTTAGAAATATAAAATAACTCCATACAAAATCCTCGACGGGAAAACAAGCGCTAGGATTGACTCTCTTAAGGGACGTTGGATCCCAAATGCATAAGGACTGTCGCAGTCCTTAGCAGCCAGGGGACGTTGGATCCCCAGCAGAGTCGCCAGCTGTCGCTACTGCGAAAATCGGCGCCGGCTGAACAGAAGAGTCGCCACCGTGCGTTATTTATCCCACGGGAGGGAAAGGAAACGCTCAGAGTAAACCTCGCACAATACGGTAAAGGTATGGTCATCGCAACCAAAACCTGGATTCGGGAGTCGGTTACGCAAGGGGAAGGTATTAGCACCCCTCACGTCCGTCGTACTCGACGGGATCCACGCTTGTTTTCGGGTATGGATTGTTATTCTATCTAAACTATAGGTCAAGGGTTAAAAAGGAAAAGAGAATGAAAATAAAATGACTCGGCAAAGTATCGCACTTTATGCCTACGTATTCCCGTCTGGAACGAGAAATCAGAGTCAACGTAGTTCGCCTACCTACGGGAAAGGAGGGGAAGGTTGCTCGCTAGGATATCGCATCCTATGCCTACGTACTTTCATACAGCATGAAAGATCAGAGCAAACGTAGTTCGGGCCACGTACGACACAAGCTTGTCTTGGTTGATTTTATTCTTTCTGAAAAAAGGTTTTCTGATTAGCGGTCCAAGCGGACAAAAATGACGTTTTGATGAGTTCACATTCTTTTACGAAAGAAGTGTCTTTTATTGTGTTTGAAATCTTTATGTGTCTTTCTGTTTGTTTTGAGAAAGAAAGAGACAGAACTCTAACCTACGGTTGCGAAGGGAAACAAACTAACCTAATGTTATCATGCATGGGTTAAGACCTAGTGTCTATCATGCTCCTCTCTTGCACAGAGAGAAACAGAGATCCTACGGGATAGGCAGAAACAGAAACAATACCAGATATAATAAAGCAGTAAAATGCATGGATGCAACAGTACAAGCGAGGCAAGGGAGTCCCACTCAACCTCGAACCTAGAAAACAATAGGCAAAAGTGAACAGACTTCACTTTCAACCCAACAGGGTAAACAGCAAACAATACAACCAGGAAATCCAAACAATACATCAGAAATGAAATACAGCAATAAAACAAACAGCTTCAGCAGCTCTGAATCAACATCTGGCTTCAAGTAATCTCCAATCAGCTACAGACTTCAACAAGCATCAATCTCCATCTTCATGGCCTTTAGGCAAGGGCTTTGATCATCATTCTTTCATCTGCAATGGCTTTTCTTCAAGTTCAAACCTCCAGGATGAGGGATCAGTCACAAGAGTGAATTGGGTGTTAAGCAATCAGTTGACTACCAAGGGTGGTGAACAGACTGCTTCTAACACAAGAGACATTTTCTCTCAAGAGTTCTATCTCATAGACACTATCACCAAGCCTTCCAAAGGAAGGGGGTGAGTGTCTTAGAGAGACTCTGAATCACAGAGAAGAATGGATGCAGACAAGGCAATCCATGTTTGAAAAACAAACTTTCTAATCTAGAGCTCTGCCTAGCTCCTAAACCCTAGTCTCCTCAGCATCTGCTAGCAAAAATCTCCTCTTCAACTCTGGAAGTTGATCTTCAATCTCTGGATCTCCAATGGCTTTCATCTCCTCAAGTCTTCTGCTCTCCTAAGTCCCCAGACAACCCCAATACCCAAGCAAGCAAGCAATAATCCCCAGAGGGCACACCACACCAGTCAATCAGACATACACAGAGTATTAATAGCAGTAGGGGAGTCCCGACTTTTTCTCTAAGGGATCTAATAACTACCCATAGCCCCTATAGTCCCATAACTAATTTAGTTAAACCCTAAGTCCTAAGGGAAAGAATCAAATTTCCTAAGTCATCACCTAAAAACCCTAATTTGTTCATGTTTGTTCAAATCTACACTAAGCACCTAAATTTAATTTCTAAAAAATGGGAACTAAATTGAATCTATAAGTTCAATATCTCATCTAAACAACCTAAAAAGAATGAACAAAAAATATGAAAGTATCTAAGAGAACAAAAATTAATAAAATCATGCATGAAATGAAACTATTTAAAATGTCATTTATTTAGAAAATATGGGAAAAATATCAAATAAAAAATAAAATGCAATTTTTATTTTTTAGAATTTTCTAGACATCCTAAAGAAAATAATGTAAAAAGAAGGAATTAAAAATGATTTTTTATCTATTTATTATGAATTTTAGAAGATGCATAAAAAATTAAAGAAAATAAAAAGAAAATAGAATGAAATAAAATGGAGGGGGTGAGAAAAGCAGAAAAGCGCGTTCAAAGTATTGGGCCTATTAAAATGGGGGGTGTGGATAGCGCTCTGAGCCCAACCCCCCAATTAATGAAACGCAGCGTTTGGTCTCTTTTGAAGTTTCCCACCAAAACTCAGATTGAATGAGGGCCGTTCGATCCCTGGTCAAGTCAATATTCCCTCCAGATCCAAGGGCGCGTGGTTCATCTTCTTCCTCCCTTCACCTAGGGTTTCAGTCCCCTCTTCCATGCATGCGAATTCCACTCGATCTTTCTCCATGATTTCTCGATGAAAACACAAAATTTCAAGCCCTAAAATATTCTATGAAACTCCAAGAATCCATGCCTAGTATTAGTTTTCCCTAACTCTCCTTACACACTCCAAACAGAAAGCTCGAACCTCAGAACACACCATGCTTGCCTGAGATCAAAGTTGCCAGAACTCAAACCTAATGATCAACAGATGTTCTACATGCTTGCCTCATTATTCTATGCCTCAACATATTGATTGTAACTCAACATAAAGCTTGTTATCGAAGCCAACAGAAATGGTAACCTGTTATGAATCTCCATGAATCTATCCCTAAACCTCAAGAAATGATCCTCTAGGGTTTCTAAACAATATCATCTTAGCCACATGATCTCTAATAGCCAGAACAGTGAGATTCGAAGAAATGTACATACCTTGCACTTGATAATGGTGATGGTAGCTAGACCTCAATCCAACCCTTGATACTTGCTAAAAACACTCTCCAATGGATGAATATGCTTCTGTTTGCAGTGATTTATGCTGAAACCTTGTGAATTATGCTATTCCATCCTTCATGCAAGTTGGAATGATGAAGTGGATATGTATGATCCTTGCTCAATTCAGCCACTTCTTGGTGTGAATCCTAGGGTTTGAATGATGATGATGATGATCCAATTCAAAGATGTGAGAAATTTGGGAGATTTGTGAGAGTTTGAGGATCTTGTGCAAGAATAAGGAAATGGATGAAAATGGAGATTTTTGCCAAATGAGAGCACCAACCCTTGCATGATTCAGCTTGTATGAATATATAGGTTGCATTAGAACCTCCTAGAACATTGGAGAAATTTCCCTTTACACTTTCCCTTTCAATTTGGATTATGTTACTTTTAAATCAAGCAACCATGGATAACTCCCAACTTATGACCTAAACTCAAAATTCCACTTTAGCCAATGTTTTTAGAATGCCTTTTCCATTCAAAATGACCTATAATTTTGCATCATTTGACCAAGATATGAAAAATCTCATTTTTTAGGCCATTTTTCCTCATTAAATTCACCAATTTTGAAACATTGTGCTATGAACTTTTCCAATCTCTCATGGTCACTTTTCTAGACTCAAAATGTCATTTGGAGCAAGTTTGATGTTGTAAGTTTTTCCATTTGAGGCCTCCTTGTATGAGTTTTGGACATAGGTTAAAATGACCTGTAATTCACAAATGACCAAAATACCCTTTGCTTGCCAAGACCATAAGTAGAGTTCCACATATCATATGAAGGCATACCATACCATTCTAGAAAGCTAAGACAATAAGGAAAAATTCTTATGTTGACCAGAAATTCATTTGAAATTTCCTTGAGGGGTAAAAACTGCTTGGAAGTCAAGCCACTTTCACAGACAAACTTTCAGATACCTCAGATGACCTGTAACTTGCAAGGACCATAACTTGAGTTCCATAAATCTCCTTGATGTCTTCCACCACTCAAATTAAAGGTCTTGAGATCCTATACAAGTTCCATGTTGGCCAAGGATCCATTTGAAGCTAGCCTTTTGACTTATCTTGCTTGGAAATTTGACCTAAACTAGGGGATTTTACACAGAAACCCTAATTTAGAAACTCCTCTTCTCCTTGATTTCTCTTGAATCCTTCTTAGTATAACAACATATCCTTGTTCTCCATGTCAAATGATGAACCCCACATCTCTTCAATAGCCCTTAATGCCTTTCAATAATCAATTGACCTAGGGTTGACCTAGGGTTGACCCAGATGAAACCCTAGTTGACTGTCTTCAACTGCAATACTTGTGATCACATCAACAACTTGTTTTCTTCTCCAAATGACTTTCCAAGTCCTCCAAGATGTCTAGATACTCCCCATGCTCTCAATTCACAACTCATAATTCCCTTGTTGATCCTCAGACACCCTCAGATAGGAGATATACTCAGTGCTTAATCCACTGAACTCCCTGCTTTCAAATTCTTTCTTGATGACTTGAATGAGATTGAATTAGGATAATAACCTCTGGATAGGCCTCTAGAGATGAGAATAATGATTGGTCCCCTGTTGAATGACTTGCTATGCTTATGCTATGCAGATGATTAGTCTATGTACATGACTCTATATGCAAATGCTAATGATATTGAAACATAAACCAAGTGAATAAGGTTGAGCAAATTTTAGGGTGCAACAGTATGCAATACAGCAGTACAAGCGAGGCAAGGGAGTCCTGCTCTACCTTGAACCTGGGAAAACAACAGGCAAAGTGAATCAATATTCACTTCAAACCTAAGGGGAAAGCTATACAAGCCAACAAACAATACAGAGAAAGAAAAGCAGTACAAGCAGCAGCTCTGACAGCAAGAGGTTATTAAACAGCAAAAAGTTGACAGCAACAACCTTCATCTCCATGAATATCTCTAACAAGAAACTTCAACAAGCTTCTATATTCATCTTCAATGCACTTCAACAAGCTCTAACAAATATCTAGCTTCAAACAGCAAACAACTTCAACAAACAGTTGCAACAGGCATAAATTTCAAGCAAACATCCAAACACAAGCTTTATCTTCAACAAGCCTCAAGCTTTAATAAGCTCCTATCTTCAATAAGCTCACTCCAAAGGAGAATCAATTAACAAGATCCATTTGATATGTTAAAAAGCTTAATGGCCACCAAAGGAAACCACTAAGGTTTTAACATAATGATTGAAAGATATCCTCAAGGTTCTACCCAACCAAAGCATGCTCTATATCCCTCCTAAGGAGAGATGGAACTTCTTTGAGGGGAACTTGTGTCATAGGATTGAATAGAGGCACAAGAAGCTCTCTATGTTTGAAGAAAGAGATAAAGCTAACTAAAAGCTCTTCCTAAAACCCTAGTTTTCTTAAACTCCTAATCAAGCCTCCACAAGGTGATGAATTCTTCATGTCCATGCCCTATCCTTCATTCCCAAGCATCCTCAATGTTTCCAGCAGCTCCACCAAGTAGAATCCAAGCCAAAATCCCATCCAAAATAGCCCAAACAAAATGAACAAAGCAAACATCCAAGGGAGAAACCCACAAGCATCACACAAATTGAAAAAATCAAATAAAATGCTAAACTAGATTATAAAATCCTAATTAAATTTCTAAGGGAACCTAAACCTATACCCAATACCCCATATAATTCCCAGGACCTAAATCAAACACTAAGTCCCAAAACTATGCACTAAACTACAACTAGTTGTGTTGAAACCCTAATTATAACACTCCTTATGTTTACCACTCAAACTGGCCTAAATTTTATTCACAAAATTATGACAAAAATTCTAAGGGTACATGCTTCCCTAGTCTAATCAACCTAACAAGAATCATCCAAAAATACCTTACCAATCTCTCATACTAAATTCAGAAAGGAAGCAATTAACAAAAATGCAAAGTAAAAGCAATAAAACTATAAAATATTCCATTAAAAATAAAATGCATGAACTTAACATTTTTTTCCTATTAAATTCTAGAGTTCCTAAGCAAACCAGGGAAAAAAAATCTCACTCAAAATGAATTATTTTTCTATTTTATATGAATTAAAAACTAACCTAAATGAAAACATAAAAATAAAAGAAAATAAAATGTAAATGATAAAATGGCGTGATGAATAACAAGATTATTGTGTTATTCTAACAGGCTGGGCCCAGGAGGGGGTGTCACTAGCATATGCGCGCTAAGCCCCAACCACACAAAAACAACTCAGGAAAATATAACGAAAATTGGAAAAAACTCTATGACGAATAGCAACAAAATCCTGTGTAAATTCTCAATGGGCCTAAGAAGAGAGTGTGGATAGTAAAACCAAATGTTAAGCCCACCCAAGTTCACTAAGTGAAACGGTGCGTTGAGGTTATGTTTCAGACTCCTTCACAATTCAACAAGGCATCGTGGTCGTGGGATCCAATTTCAGTCAAGGTCAAAGCCCTCATCTAATGGCTATGCAGTCTTCTTCTCCATTTCAAAACCAAAAGAGAGGGAATCATCAGGACGGTGGCCGGAGCTAGGTGCCACCGTCGTCCCCAACACCAGTTGTGCTAAAACGCAGTAAACAACAAAAGTGAACATCCAAACCTACTCAAACTCTCTCCCTGAACTCAAATATGATCTCTATTTTCACTGATTCATCCTCTAAAGTAGAATCCGATCCAAAGTTCATCCATGGTGTCCAACCTCAAGTGGCACGATTCTTGAAATTAAAAGCTCTAATCTCATCTACGTGCTTCAGGCTTTAATCCTAACTACTCAACCATGCCTAAATCTCCAAGAACTAAGAGAATTGATCCTCAACAGAAATGGTGATGCACCTAACTTTGTCACTAAACTTCAAATTTCTTTACCAGAAACCAACCTAGCCATGTCTACAATCTATCTACATGTTCAAATCCTGCTACAAAATGAAAGTTACATAACTGTAAAAATTGAATGAACAGAGTGAGAATTCCTTCGAATTACACTTCAATCTTCTCCAGATACAATCAACAATGTCTTGTGAAGCTTCTGCAATGGTTGATTTGCTTTGAATCCCTTCCAATCACCAAAACCGATTTTGATTTGCAATGATGAAACTTACTTTGCTCTCTCTCGATTCTTCTCAGTTCTTGGCCCAATCTCTTCCAAATTCGTTCAAGAACTCATGATGAAGCTTCTGAATGCACTAGTTTGCTTTGAAAGTACTCCAATCCTCGAAACCAATTCTGTTATGCAGTGTGAAAATTCAATTTGCTATCTCTTAATTCTCCTCAATTCTTGGCCAAAAAAGCAACTGAATCAGTTATAATGTATATATAGAGTGTGCTGGAATCATCTAGAATGATCTGGAACAATCCAAGTGAGAATTTGAAATTCTCATGTACCATGAGAAGTGTGAATGTGACAGTCGGGTTTGGCTTGCTTCAGCAGCTGCATTTTTCTCCAATTTCTCACCAAATGACATATTGAATTGACTGAGATTGGTTAGTGCCTTGCATTTGATCTCATGAAGTGTTTGGCATATGTTACTTACATGTGAAGTTACAAAATACAAGTGTGTTCAAATGACCTCAAATGGAAAAATTTATGAGGGCAAGTTGTCTCACAACATAGGCTTCCAAGTTTTCGATGATGACAAAACACAACCTTTGATAAATTAGAAGTATCATGCAATACTTCAACATGCTACACCTCTCCTGTATCCTTAAATCATTATACCTTATATGTGATTCATAACTGACTGTGGCAAGATGCACAAAATTGCAAAAGTCTTTATTTTTGCAGGTTTTTAAGCAATGATTCGACCATACAGTCGGCACATGAAACCTGGCTTTTCTCACGGCTCAGCGCATGGAAGCAATGCGTCGACCATACAGTCGGCGCATGAATGTTTTGATTTCCCATGGATCAGCACATGAAGACATGAGTCAACCATGCCAGTTAGTGCATGAAGACATGCGTCGACCATGCCAGTTAGCGCATGGAACACCAAGTTCGCCACGGCTCAGCGTACGCCGACCCTATGGTCGACCGTTCGCGCGCAGTGTAGGATTTTTCTGCTGTGTTTAAAATTCAGTTGGTTGGCTGTTTCAGTTATTTCTATAAATAGAGTTTTGCTTAATTGACATAACTAACAATTGAAATCTTGAGTAAATTGTCAGGGCAAGAAAAGTGAAATAGGTGCAACATTTTTCTTCATCTTCACCCTCAAAACAACACACAACTCTGCAACTACACACAATCATTCTTGCGGGGATTTGTGTCTTGTTCAAAGGTGATAAGGTTCGAATCTGTTGATTGAAGATCCGGTTTGGGTGGAAATTTGTGGCAGGTTTTTCTTGCAGAAAATCTTGAAGGTTTTTCCCATCAAGACTCGAAGGTTTTGTGGGTTTTTGCTACAGATTGTTTCGTTCAACATTCAAGCAGGTGCGAAGGTAATTGATCAACGAAAGGTTCATCAATTTAGTAGTTGGGGCTGTGAAGTGTTGAAGTCTTTTCGGGTTCGATTTGTTGGTGTCTAAGATCAGCCGAGCCGAAGGTTTGAACAACGGAAGGTTATTCAATAAGGAGGCTGGAATCGGAGGTCATTCACAACAATCGAAGGGCTTGATTCATCTTGAATCAAGGTGCAAGAAGTGATAGCAATTGTCAACATCAATAGGGATTGTTTGTATTTTTGCTTATCAACTCTTGTGTAAACTGTTACTTCCAACAGGTGATATCTATTCAATCTATCTCAATTCTAGTTTTAGAATTGAGGGCAGACGTACCCCGAAGCAAGGACGACGGGGGAACTGCCTCATCAAATCGTGTGTTCTTTAATTTTCTGCTTTTTCATTTCAGCTTAAAAATAAGTGATTCTAGCTTAAGTGATTATTGTCAAATTGTGATACAAATTGAGTAAGGTGTTGGAACCCTGTTTTTGAATACTAAGTACAATAAAACATTGTACTAAGGCAATTTTAATCTCTTACTCAACATAAATATCTCTTGAGGTATTTTTGCACACCAACTGTTCGACAAAAGTCCTGAACTAAAATTACCTTAATTTTGCTTCTAGTTTTGGTGTGCTTTGTTAATAATTGGAACTAGGAATTCTTATGAGTGAATCATATCTTTGATTAGTATAAGTTGTGTGGTGATTTACTCTCCGTAATTGTCGTCAATTCATTAGCTTTACGCATATCCGGTTTTCCAATAAGAGTTTGTTTAGACTATATTTTCCTCGGCCACTTCCGCACTTAAAACAAATTTTCAAAACCAATTTTTAATTGGTAGCGCCGACTCAATTTTTTAAAGGGATCTATTCAACCCCCCCTTCTAGATCCGTGCCTTATTCTAACAAGTGGTATCACGAGCTCCGGTTATTCGGTGCTTCAAATACAACATTGATAGAATAATGGCTAACGAACCAAAAGGGGCGTATAATAGAACTCCCGTTTTTAACAGTGAAAACTATAGTTATTGGAAAGACTGTATGCGGGTGCACATAAATTCCATAGACAGAAAAATATGGAACGTTATTCTCAATGGTCCTTTTGAAATAACCATGACCAATGAAAATAACGAGTTAGTGCCAAAGCCCGAAGCACAATGGACCAATGACGATGAGCGAAAGTATAATTATGATTGGAAAGCTAAAAACATTCTAATCTCCTCATTAGGTGTAGACGAATACTATCGTGTATCCCATTGTCCTACTGCTAAGACTATGTGGGATGCACTACAAATTGCCCATGAGGGGACAAACGATGTTAAGTTATCTAGAATCAACACACTTATACAAGAGTTTGATCTCTTTTTCATGGAGCAAGGGGAAACCATTGCTGACATGCAAAAGAGATTTACTCATCTCATCAATCGATTACATTCACTAGGTAGGCCTATTTCCAATGATGTTGCTACTAATAAAGTCTTGAGATGTCTTAACAGGGAATGGCAGCCGAAAGTGACCGCCATCAAAGAGGCAAATGATCTTACCATATTAGACTTGACAACATTGTTTGGCAAATTACAAGAGCATGAACAGGTACTCTTGAGCCTAGACCAACACGAAAGAAAAGAAAAGAAGGACAAAATGAAGGTGAGTGAAAAGAAATCTATAGCTCTTAAGGCTTCCTCCTCGAATTCTCAAGAAAAAGAGCAAAGTGAGGATTCTTCGAGCAACGAAGAAGAAGAGGACAAAAGCGAAGACATGGGGTTGTTCGTTAAACGTTACAACCGTTACGTGAGAAAGAACGGCATCCAACATTCCGAGAAGAACTTGGTGAACTTCCGGAAACAATCAAGGTTCTCCAAATAAAGTGACTCAAATGGTAGAAAGACTAGAGGGTCGTGCTACAAGTGTGGAAAGACCGGTCATTATAAACCGGACTGTCCGATGAACAAGAAGGGAAAGGATAAAAATTCATCCAAGTCACAAAGAACATCATCAAAGCCAAGAAGAGCTTACATAGCCTGGGAGAGTGATAGTGATTCCTCCGATGATGAAAGTTCTAGCGATGAAGATGAAGCCGCCAACCTTTGTCTCTCTGCTTATCAAAAGAATAAACAGAAACAGGTACGACATGCTAAATATGAAAAATCTTCTAGTATGTCTCATCATGAATTACAAGATGCGTTTGATACTTTGCACCATGAAGCTAAAGAGGCCTTTAAAAGGCTTGCCTCAAACAAACAAATTTTTATCCATTTGGAACAAAAGATTCGAGATTCCGAAAGGAAACTTGAGGCACTCAAAGCTTCTATGGTTGAAAGCACAAAAGCAACTTGTGAGGACCTTAGAAATACGATACTTAACTATGGGTGCGATACTTGTCACATTTGGAAAGGCGAAGTAAGAAACCTTAAGGCCAAACTTGACAAGGCTCTTGAGCCCAAGATTACATTTGCTATCGATAAGTCAAACTTTCGAGAGAGTATGGTTAATCCATATCAAAAATACAAATATGTTATAAAGGATGAAGATAGCAAAGTTAATCAAAGTATTAATTTCTCTTGTCTCTATTGTTGCAAGAAAGGTCATTCTATTGCTAAATGCAGGTTTAGGAGGTTTTTAGTTCCTAAAGGCATTTATCAATGGTTACCCAAATGCAACCTCTCTGTTACTCATAATTCAGGACCCAATAAGCCATTGGGTACCTTCTATTGTTAATTGCATATTCATAGGTACAATGTCTCGAGACCACCGAGAGAAGATGGGTTCTCGACAGTGGATGCTCAAGACACATGTCAGGAGACATATCATTCTTCTTTGACTTCGTGGCTAAGAAGAAAGGATACGTAACCTATGGTGACAACAACTGTGGAGCAATACTAGGTAAAGGTAGTGTAGGTAATCCTTCCTCTACTACTATTTCTGATGTTTTGCTCGTTGAAGGTCTTAAACACAATCTACTTAGCATCAGTCATTTGTGCGACAAAGGATACAATGTATCATTTTCTAAAAACTGTTGCAAAATTGTACACAATGATGATAAGAAGAGTATGTTTAATGGCTTAAGTGTGAATAATGTCTATATGTTAGACCTGAACGAAGTATCGTTAACTAGTGACAAATGCCTCGTAACAATGAGTGAAGACTCATGGTTATGGCATAGGCGTTTAACACATGTTAATTTTGACTTGCTAAATAAAATAGTCTCAAAAGACTTAGTCTTAGGACTCCCCAAAATAAAGTTGACCAAGGATCACCTTTGTGATGCTTGTCAAAAAGGGAAGCAAACGAGGATCTCATTTAAATCCAAAAAGATTGTCTCAACAACGAGACCTCTCGAACTTCTCCATATGGACCTATTTGGGCCGTCTAGGATTAAAAGTCTAGGAGGAAACTATTACGGTTTTGTAATAGTGGACGATTTTTCAAGATTTTGTTGGACTATCTTTTTAGCAAGTAAAAGTGATACATTCGCCGCTTTTGAAAGGTTTGCTAAGCTTTCTCAAAATAAGTTAAATACAAACATTGTGTCAATTAGAAGTGACCATGGCGGTGAGTTTGAAAATAATTTATTTGAAGAATATTGTGGTAACCATGGCATCGATCATAACTTCTCGGCTCCACGAACTCCTCAACAAAATGGGGTTGTGGAGCGTAAAAACAGAATTTTAGAAGAATTGGGAAGAACAGTGATTAACGATAGTGGTTTACTGAAATATTTTTGGGCCGACGCCATTAGTACGAAATGTTATGTTTTGAATAGGGTGCTCATCCGCCCCATTCTAAATAAGACTCCGTATGAGCTTTTGAAAGGGCGAAAGCCAAATGTTTCTCACCTGCATGTTTTTGGTTGCAAATGTTTTGTATTAAACAATGGAAAGGAAAACTTGGGCAAATTTGATTCCAAGGCCGACGAAGGTATCTTCCTCAGATACTCTCAATCAAGTAAAGCATATAGAATATACAATAAACGATTACTTGCTGTAGAAGAGTCTGTGCATGTTACGTTTGATGAGTCCTATCCGAGAAATGTCGGAAAGGACAGTGTTGTTCATGGTGCAGGTACTTCCATAGAAGACATACTCAAAGGTGGCGAAACGGCGATTGATTAACCTGACAGAGTCAAAGTTGAGGAGGATAAGGATGTACACCATGAGGTAACTGAGGAAGTTCATCCGCCTACAAACGATGATCTCCCTCAAGCTTAGAAGTCTTCTAAAGATCATCCAATCGACAACATTCTCGGAGACATCACAAAGGGAGTCACTACTCGATCTAAGCTAAGTAATTTCTGTTATCACTTCGTTTTCGTTTCACAAATAGAACCTAAAAACCCTAAAGAAGCCCTACTCGATGAACACTGGTTTTTGTCAATGCAGGACGAACTAAATCAGTTCACTAGAAATGAGGTTTGGGACCTTGTCCCTCCTCCGCGAGGTCATCGAGTAATCGGCACCCGATGGGTGTTTGGAACAAGCTGGACGAAAACAGGGTAATAACCCGTAAGTAGGCGCGTTTAGTCGCGCAAGGGTATAACCAAGAGGAAGGCATCGACTATGAGGAAACTTATGCTCCGGTTGCCCGACTCGAGGCTATACGCCTTCTCCTTGCTTTCGCTTGTGCGAAAGATTTTAAGTTATTCCAAATGGATGTCAAGAGTGCGTTCCTTAACGGGTACATAAATGAAGAGGTCTACGTCGCACAACCTCCGGGTTTTGAATCTCATGAGTACCCCGATCATGTTTATAAACTAAAACGGGCATTGTATGGTCTCAAACAAGCTCCTAGAGCTTGGTATGAGCGCCTAAGTAAATTCTTACTTGATCAAGGTTACTCAAGAGGAAAGGTTGACACGACTCTCTTTATTAAAAGTCAAGGAAAGCACTTGATATTAGTACAAATTTATGTTGATGATATAATCTTTGGGTCTACTAACATGAATCTCGTGAGGGAGTTCTCTGATCTTATGCAGGGTGAATTCGAGATGAGTATGATGGGAGAACTCACATACTTTCTCGGCTTGCAAATTAAACATCTCAAAGAAGGAACATTCGTGAGTCAAACAAAGTATTGTTTGGATCTTATCAAGAGATTTGACATGGCAAAATCCAAGGCCATAGACACCCCCATGCCTACATGTGCAAACTTGAATAAAGATGAAAGCGGTAAGGACGTAGAGGTAAAAAGGTATAGAGGTATGATTGGATCACTTCTCTATCCCACTGCGTCATGTCCTGATATTATGTTTAGCGTGTGTATGTGCGCAACATACCAATCATGTCCTAAGGAATCCCACCTAAAAGATGTTAAACGAATACTTCGATACCTATCTGGTACTCCGAAGTATGGACTGTGGTATTCTAAAGGTAGTGATTATTCTTTGGTAGGTTACTCCGACTCCGACTTTTCCGGTTGCAAATCGGATAGGAAAAGCACTAGCGGTACGTGTCATCTTTTTTCAAACTCTTTGGTCAGTTGGCATAGCAAGAAGCAAGTTTCAGTTGCTCTATCAACCGCCGAAGCGGAATACGTTGCCACCGGTAGTTGTTGTGCTCAAATCCTGTGGATTAAGCAACAATTATTGGACTTCAATCTTAAACTTGAATGTATTCCGATTCTATGTGACAATACCAGTGCTATTAATCTTACCAAAAACCCGGTATTGCACTCTCGCACTAAACATATCGAAATTCGACACCATTTTCTTCGGGATCATGTAGAGAAAGGTGATGTTGTATTTGAACATGTTGATACTAAGAATCAACTAGCGGATATTTTTACAAAGCCGCTAGCCACTGAAACTTTCTTTCATATTCGCCGAGAACTTGGCATTCTCGACATTTCGGAGCAGAAGTCATAAATTGCTTATTCTATCTTATTTCATTTAAAACCATACTTTTGTACTTCTAACAAATTGACGTTTTTGCAAGTACAAGTATATTGTTTATCAAGCTAATTCGGCACTAAGGTGATATTGTTCCACTTCTCTCTCTCTCTCTCTCTCTCTCTCTCTCTCTCTCTCTCTCTCTCTCTCAAATAACTCTTTTGATCACAAAGTGTATCGTTTGAACTGTGTTGCATATGTGTGACATCTGCTGTGTGTATTTAAGTGTCTGGTTGAACATTTCTTTTGTGGCATTATTGTCTGCATAACTAGCACCATTACATATGATACAAGGCAAAATTCTGCATTTTTTTCTTGAGTCGACCACATCAGAGCAGAGGTCGACGCACTCTGTTCAAGTTTTGTATTTGTTGAAAAAATTACAGTATGCGTCGATGCATGTAGAGCTATGGTCAACGGCTTGCTAGAAAAATCAGTTTTATTTCCCGCCTGACGTTCCATCTTCCTCATTTAAGTCATTTACTCATGCATCCACTCATATTCCTAGGAAGTTGCATCTACTACCTCCACTACTCCTCTTTGCCTCTTCCAACAAACCCTAAATACCATTTAAAAGGGGGAAATCATATTCTAAAATCACAAAACCTCTCATTTCAAAATCCTCTCTCTATTCACAAAATCTCTACCCATGGCTACCTATTCACGCAGACCCACCAGAAAGAGGTCAAGAGGGTCAACTTCTGCCTCAGTACCCATTACCGCTGAATCACTTGTTCCTCCATCTCTTCGTGAAAACTTCAACAAGAATATTGGTCAAAGAAAAGTTGTACGACAACATGCATTCTACGAACTTGTCGCCGAGCGCATGCACCTTGGAGAAATCATGGATTATCTCAAATATCACGGTATTGAAAAATTTCTTGAATGCAATGCCAAGTATAGTGAAGACCTGGTACGCATATTCTACACTGGTCTCAATGATAAATTTCATGGTGAAAATTTCCACTCTATTATCGGACCCACTAAGGTACCTCTTAATTCTGAAGTTTGGAACAAATACTTTGATATGACTGTGGCTGAAAATGAACCTCCTCTCGCTGAGGTAACTGATTCACACACAATTGAGGGATATGAGTTCAAAAGTGCATTGAACGGTATGCTCAAACGACCCTATCCTGCCCACATTGTGAACAGTGCTACTTTTCCACGATCTGTCACTTCCGGAAAACTCAAAACTGCAGCAAGAATTCTTCTGTGGATCGTGGCGCGCATTCTGCGGCCCAAAAAGGGTGGGCTATCAAGAGTGGAACAGGATGAAGTCTATCTCATACATATCCTGGCTCACAATATCAAAATCAACTGGCCCTATTACATTGCGAGTCGGATGTATGAATTACGTGACTCCAGACGAGGCACGACACTTGCCTATGGATCATCTATCCAAGAGGTCCTCAATTCTGCAGAAGTGGATTACCCTTCCTTCTCATACACTTCCTTTTCCGCTGACAAAGAATTCAGTCCAAAAATTTTCTCAATGATGGGATACGTCTGGATTCGCAAACACAAGAAGTACAAATTCTATCGTCGCGCAAATATGCCTCAGTCCGATTCATCAAGTGAAGAGAGTGCAGATGGGTCAGAAGGTGAAGAGAATGAAGAAAGTTCAGATGGTTCAGAAAGTGAAGAAGAACAAGAACAAGATACACAGGCAGATGACGCAGAGCAACCAGACCAAGCGGATCATACAGAACGTCAAACATATGAGCCTCCCGACAACTATCAAGATTCGCCACCAAATGTCAATCTCAATAATGACTGGACTCCTTACACGGGTCAACATGAAACTGAAGTTGAGGAAAATAATCAAGGCTGGGGTGAATGGTAATACACAGGGTGGACCACTCTTGGGAGACTTTATCAGCCCTATCAAGCTAGCTCTGAGGCACCTCCTTCTCCTCAACAGTCATCCAACAACTCCGACATTCTGGAAATGATGCAGTTTATGCAATTAGACCAACATAGCTTCATGACTACTATGCAAGAGCAGCAGCAGAATTTTATGAGAAATCAGGATGAACGGATGGAACAAACTCGCTTTGAGTTGCGTACTCAAAATGAGCGGCTCAGTGGAATTTCCACACAGCTGGATGCTCGCTTTGAGATTCTCGTCCACTCCCATCAAGCTGAAGAACGGGCAATTGCTGACAGTCTCGACTTCTTGAACAACATAACTGAAGAATTCACCGATTTAGCTCATCCTCAACGCCATCCCCATTACTATGAGAGGCGTGGTCGTGGACGTGGCCGGGGTTATTAGCTTGTGTTTGTCTTACATTTTCTTTTGTTGTTTTGGTGGCATGCATCATGGTTTCATCTGTGTGTTGCTTAAGTTCAAAGCAAACGTTGTTTTGGTGTTTTAAATTTCTACATTCTGTCATGACTTCATGTGTTGGTGTGTTATGTCTATCTTTTATCTCCGTTTCTTATCAATATTTTGTGTGAATATAGGTGTATGTTTAATTATCATCTGTTGGATATATTGTATGGTTAATCATGGTTTTATGTTGGATATATTGTTAATCTGTCAAGACTTTATATTTCTCCGTTTCTTTTGATGTTGTCAAAGGGGGAGAAAAGCGTAAACCACAACCGCTATGACTGAAAAAGAAAAGGGGAGCGTACAACTATGTTAAAGACATCGCATGTTGTGTGCATAGGTTGTCATCATCAAAAAGGGGGAGAATGTGAGGGCAAGTTGTCTCACAACATAGGCTTCCAAGTTTTCGATGATGAGAAAACACAATCTTGAATAAATTGGAAGTATCATGCAATACTTCAACATGCTACACCTCTCCTATATCCTTAAATCATTATACCTTATATGTGATTCATAACTGACTGTGGCAAGATGCACAATATTGCAAAAGTCTTTATTTTTGCAGGTTTTTAAGTAATGAGTCGACCATACAGTCGGCACATGAAACCTGGCTTTTCTCACGGCTCAGCGCATGGAAGCAATGCGTCAACCATACAGTCGGCGCATGAATGTTTTGATTTCCCACGGATCAGCGCATGAAGACATGAGTTAACCATGCCAGTCAGCGCATGAAGACATGCGTCGACCATGCCAGTTAGCGCATGGAACACCAAGTTCGCCACGGCTCAGCGCACGCCGACCCTATGGTCGACCGTTCGCGCGCAGTGTAGGCTTTTTCTGCTGTGTTTAAAATTCAGTTGATTGGCTGTTTCAGTTATTTCTATAAATAGAGTTTTGCTTAATTGACATAACTAACAATTGAAATCTTGAGTAAATTGTCAGGGCAAGAAAAGTGAAATAGGTGCAACATTTTTCTTCATCTTCACCCTCAAAACAACACACAACTCTGCAACTACACACAATCATTCTTGCGGGGATTTGTGTCTTGTTCAAAGGTGATAAGGTTCGAATCCGTTGATTGAAGATCCGGATCAGGTGGAAATTTGTGGCAGGTTTTTCTTGCAGAAAACCTTGAAGGTTTTTCCCATCAAGACTCGAAGGTTTTGTGGGTTTTCGCTACGGATTGTTTCGTTCAACGTTCAAGCAGGTGCGAAGGTAATTGATCAACGGAAGGTTCATCAATTTAGTAGCTGGGGCTGTAAAGTGTTGAAGTCTTTCCGGGTTCGATTTGTTGGTGTCTAAGATCAGCCGAGCCGAAGGTTTGAACAACGGAAGATTATTCAATAAGGAGGCTGGAATTGGAGGTCATTCACAACAATCGAAGGGCTTGATTCATCTTGAATCAAGGTGCAAGAAGTGATAGCAATTGTCAACATCAATAGGGATTGTTTGTATTTTTGCTTATCAACTCTTGTGTAAACTGTTACTTCCAACAGGTGATATCTATTCAATCTATCTCAATTCTAGTTTTAGAATTGAGGGCAGACGTACCCCGAAGCGAGGACTACGGGGGAACTGTCTCATCAAATCGTGTGTTCTTTAATTTTCTGCTTTTTCATTTCAGCTTAAAAATAAGTGATTCTAGCTTAAATGATTATTGTCAAATTGTGATACAAATTAAGTAAGGTGTTGGAACCCTGTTTTTGAATACTAAGTACAATAAAACATTGTACTAAGGCAATTTTAATCTCTTACTCAACATAAATATCTCTTGAGGTATTTTTGCACACCAACTGTTCGACAAAAGTCCTGAACTAAAATTACCTTATTTTTGCTTCTAGTTTTGGTGTGCTTTGTTAATCATTGGAACTAGGAATTCTTACAAGTGAATCATATCTTTGATTAGTATAAGTTGTGTGGCGATTTACTCTCCGTAATTATCGTCAATTCATTAGCTTTACGCATATCCGGTTTTCCAATAAGAGTTTGTTTAGACTATATTTTCCTCGGTCGCTTCCGCACTTAAAACAAATTTTCAAAACCAATTTTTGATTGGTAGCGCCGACTCAATTTTTTAAAGGGATCTATTCAACCCCCCCTTCTAGATTCGTGCCTTAGTCTAACAAAATTAGCATTGCCATCACTCTTAAAATGCCAATTCTGATCAAAATGATGTGCCATATGCCTTGCTTTGACCATAAATCAAGAAATCACATTTTTGGCTTTTAAATGACTTTCATTTCTTCCTTTTTAAGCCATTTTTAGCAACTTTGTGATACAAGCCAATCCAAGCTCTCATGACCACTTTGTTGCACTCAAAACATCATTTTGAACAAGTTTCATGTTGAACAATTTTCCATTTGAAGCTTGCAAATTGGAGTTATGGACCTATGATTCAAATGACCTATAATCTCACTTTCCCAAAATACCCCTGGCTTGCAAAGATCATAACTTGAGCTCCACAAATCAGATTGAGGTGTTCTATACCTTTTTGGAAAGTTAAGATCATGAGGAACAACTTTTATGTTCATCAAAAATCCATTTGACACCTCCTTGAAGGGCAAAAGTTGCTTGGAAGTCAAGTGACTTTCATAGATAAATTTCAGAGTCATCGAATGACCTGTAACTTGCAAGGACCATAACTTGAGTTCTACAAATCTTCTTGAGGACTTCTAGTACTCAAATTAAAGGTATTGAGATGCTATACAAGTTCCATGTTGGCCAAAGATCCATTTGAAACTTGTATTTTGACTTATGTGGCTTTGAAGTTAGGCACTAAATAGGGGATTTTACACTGAAACCCTAATTTAGCAACTCCTCACACTCTTGATTCTTTTTTATTTGAACTTGGCACAAAACCACACATGTATCAACATACCAATCCATGAATCCCATGACCTCTAAGTAGGCTTTGATGCTCTTCAATTACACATTTGACCTAGGGTTGACCTAGATGAAACCCTAGTTGACTGCACTCCAACTGTGGCTTTTGTATTTGAATCAAAGGCTTGTCTCATCCTCAATATGGCCCTCTAGACCTTCCATGAGATTCACACACACTCCATACCCTCAATTCATGCTTCATACCCCATTGATGATCTTCGATACACCTCAAGTTAGGAGAGAAATCCACATGTGGGCACTCAAACTTCTCATGACTTCAATCCCTCTCTGATGACTTGGATGTTCTCTCAAGCTTAGATAAAACCACTTGCTAGGCCTCTTTTGATATAAATGGCACATGACCCCTTGTTGGATGACTCAACATGCTATGATATGCAAATGATTGACTTATATACATGATGTAACTATGCAAATGACAATGCAATTGAAACATAAACCAGGTGAAATAGGTTGGGCAAATTTTAGGGTGCAATAGCTGCCCCTATTCAAACGGCTTGGACCCGACTGGGTGAAGAGCGAACGACCTTCAAACAAACGAGGTACGAGACGGTTGAATACCAATAAACCCAAAAATTTGCCAACCGCAGAAATAAACTGCACAACTGCTTGGGGAACATCATCCACCAACTGAATCTGGTTGTTACGGCAACAACCGATCAAACGTCTGATAATAACTCTGATTTCAACCTCAACCACCCGCGTAACACCCCAGGTATTGAACTATCTAACAAATAAGTTTGTCCACGTCAGGACCCCAATTTCATCAACACGGAGAAATCATTTCGTTAACACGAAGTAAGTCTTATCGTCAGAATAAAACTGGGCGACTCCACTGGGGAAATACTTCTGTCTATTATACAGGAAAATACACCGTCTGACATTGAAAAATTCATCCGCCTATCCCTACGGGAAAATACATCTGTCTAAATCACAGGAAAACTTCATTCGCCTATCCATACGGGAAAATACATCTGTCTAAATCACAGGAAAACTTCATCCTCCTATCCATACGGGAAAATACATCTGTCTAAATCACAGGAAAACTTCATCCGCCTATCCATACGAGAAAATACATCTGTCTAAGTCACAGGAAAACTTCATTCGCCTATCCATACGGGAAAATACATCTGTCTAAATCACAGGAAAACTTCATTCGCCTATCCATACGGGAAAATACATCTGTCTAAATCACAGGAAAACTTCATCCGCCTATCCATTCGGGAAAATACATCTGTCTAAATCACAGGAAAACTTCATCCGCCTATCCATACGGGAAAATCATCTGGATATAGCTTCTTTGCCTATTCTTTGCAGTAGCTAACCCCACTGGTCCAATCCACGAGATTTTTTTTGAATGCCGACGGGGCAACAACTCTGAGGAGGACTTTGTTGGGGATATTCCGAAATCGAACTGCCAGACACCTATTTTAACGACAGGCGGCAACTTCTGAAACTTTGATTTATGAGACCCTTTGATACTGTCGTAACAATAAACTTGAAGAAAACCTTCCGCTGGCTGGGTAAGAGAAACTTTAACAAGAAACTTTGTGGGGAAAATAATAGGATGAACCGTATCATCACATGTCTCACGGCGAGACCCCGAATATCTGGAAATAGACCTGAGCTAGAACTCCATACTCCTGTTGAGAAACACACCTGAAAGCAAAAGGTTAACCAACCTGATTTATGTTTCAAAATGCGTATGTTTGATAATGGCGTAATGCTCCATACAACATGGAAATGCTACGCGTTTTGGTAGATGCCAATATGACGATATATGCAAATGCAAATGCAGGCTCAATCTGCTGGGAACACTCTGGTAGTGTTGTCTCAACAACATGAATGCTGAGGGTAGCGCCAACTCTGCTGGGGATGAACAAGTATCACAACAGTATTCCGGCAAAATAAATGCCGGACATACAACCAACTATGCCGGGGAGAGATTAAACGTCGATTTCCACTGGGAGGAAAGAACCAACACTCTGCTGGGGAGAGAACTCGGCGGTGGAAGAAGCTACTCTTCTTGGGAAAGCATACTGTCGGGGCACAGTTTACAAACTCGGAGCTACTACTCCGCTGGGGATAATCATCCTGATGAAGGCATGACAACCTGTGGGGGGGAAATAAAACCAACTTCTATGGGGATGATCCTTCTGAACCAACTATGACTTGGATAAACACTGCGGGAATCCTCCCAGCTGGGGATTGATCATACGCCTGTTTGACTCTCTAGGGAGCACAACCTCTGCAAGGGATACTGATCTTTGACTTGCCGGGGATATCCTATGGACAGCTTCCATGAGGACACTCTTCTGGGGAAAATAATCCCTCCTTCGGTAAGGGATAACGTCATCTCAACCTCTGGGGATGAGGTGCGACCTGATGGGGAATATCGTCAAATAAAGTCAGATCCTTCATCAAGAGACTCCGGCTGGGGAATGCAATTCCTGATTGTTTGCTTCAAAGGTAAGGACCCTGCAAAACACAAACGAGACAAAACAAATCTATACAACAAAATCCATCCGGTTAGTATCCGTGACATTACTTCAATCAATTCGAAGTTTTAGCAATTATTGGCAAGGGCCAGCAAGATCATGCAAGTGCAAGTTTATCGAAAACACCGGCGTTTTCCACATACAAAACAGTAAAGAACAAACGTCAAATACTGAATAACATGTTTTTATTGAATGGGCCTCTAAATAGGCGAAGTTTTATACACTGGATGCAACTCCTGAAAAGAGGAAGTTACGCACAAACAATATACCAATATGCACAAGAAGCATAAATACAAATATAAGTCAAATTTGTACACATGTCGGCAACGTGGTGCAGACACACATCATGAGCTGATCCTCCTATGACTCGCCTGACTCTGCGCTTTCCCGGTATTCGATCTTCGGAAGAGATTGTTTTTGGATAGACGACCCCCAGATACTCCCAAACCACTAAGCAACGTCGTATCAAATTCGGACCACAGCCATTTGCTTTTTCAATCCCTAACTTTTGCGTGAACCACCCTTTGCGGGTTTTCAATTCACCGGGATACCCCTTTTTGCCGAAGTCGCCCTTTGCTGGTTTTCGACTTCGCGGGTGTACATCTTTTCAATTTTATCCCTAACTTTTGCCCGAACCTTTCATTCATTTTTTATGGTTCGCCGGGATGCCCTATTTTTGCCTGGACTCTCTTTTTACTGTCCAGCGGGTCAATTTCAAGAAAAGTATTTTTTAACTGCGTCCAAATTCACAGGAGACGTAAAGTCTTCACCTTCCATGGTGGACAACAACAAGGCTCCTCTAGAGAAGACTTTTCTGACAACGTATGGACCTTCGTAATTAGGAGTCCATTTGCCCCTGTGATCTGTTTGTGGCGGGAGAATCCTTTTTAGCACAAGGTCTCCCGTCTGAAAACTTCGAGGACATATCTTCTTATCGTATGCTTTCTTCATTCGGCTCTGGTACAACCGACCGTATGCTAGAGAGGTCAGTCTCTTCTCATCCATTAAACTGAGATGATTTAGTCTATCGTTTACCCATTCTGCCTCGTCAAGTTGGACATCTCGTAAAACCCTCAATGACGGAATCTCAACCTCCAATGGTAACAACGCCTCCATTCCGTATACCAACGAGAAAGGGGTTGCCCCGGTTGATGTGCGTACCGTCATACGATAACCGTGCAAAGCGAAAGGTAGCATCTCGTGCCAGTCCTTATATGTCACAACCATCTTTTGAACAATCTTCTTTATGTTTTTGTTGGCCGCTTCGACAACGCCATTCATCTTGGGCCGGTAAGGGGAAGAGTTATGATGTTCAATCTTAAAATTCTGACACAGCTCTTTCATCATCTTGTTATTTAAATTCGAACCGTTGTCGGTGATAATCCGCTCCGGGATTCCATATCTGCAGATAATATCTCGTTTGATAAACCTGGCTACCACTTGTTTGGTCACATTAGCATATGATGCTGCTTCCACCCATTTGGTAAAGTAATCGATTGCTACCAAAATGAACTGGTGTCTGTTTGATGCCGTAGGCTCAATCTTACCAATCATATCAATTCCCCACATCGAGAATGGCCACGACGATGACATCACATTCAGAAGACTCGGAGGTACATGGATTTTGTCCGCGTAAATCTGGCATTTATGAAACCTCTTTGCAAACTTGAAACAATCCGTTTCCATAGTCAACCAATAATAACCTGCCCGCAACAGTTTTCTTGTCATAGCATGCCCACCAGCGTGTGTACCAAATGTACCCTCATGTATCTCTTCCATGAGCAACTTCGCCTCTTTCTCATCTACACAACGTAGCAACACCAAGTTGTGGTTTCTTTTGTATAAGACACCGTCCAGATTCAAATAGAAATTACCCGCCAACCTCCTGAGAGTCTTCTGATCCTTACTGGATGCCCCAGCCGGATATTCCTTATTCTGCAGGAAATTCTGGATGTCAAAGTACCAGGGTTTACCATCGGGAGCCTCGTCAATGGCAAATATGAAAGCTGGCCTGTCTAGCCGAGAGATAATGATCTGGGGAGCCTCATTCCAGAAGTTGACTTTATACATCGAAGACAATGTCGCGAGGGCGTCAGCCATTTGATTTTCTGCTCGAGGTACGTGATGCAATTCCACCTTGTCAAAGAAAGGCAACAATCTCCTTGCAAAGTTCATGTAGGGCACCAAATTGGGCTGACGTGTCTCCCATTCCCCTTTAATCTGATTCACCACCAGAGCTGAGTCTCCGTATACATCCAGATTTTTGATTCGCAAATCAATGGCTTCCTCGAGACCCATGATGCAAGCCTCATATTCCGCTTCGTTATTGGTAACCGGAAAGGTCAATCAGGCGATAAATGGGATGTGTGACCCATGAGGAGTAGTGATAATTGCCCCTATTCCGCTACCATAGGAATTTACAGCTCCGTCAAATATCAACTGCCACTTGGAACCCAACTCTTGTCCTTCGTTCGACAATGGTTCTTCACAATCTTTCATCTTTAGGTACATGATATCCTCGTCAGGAAAATCAAACCTCATCGATTGGTAATCCTCAATAGGTTGCTCAGCAAGGTACTCTGACAGAACGCTACCTTTAATAGCCTTTTGCGAGACATACTGAATATCATATTCAGTCAACACCATCTGCCATCGGGCAATTCTTCCGGAGATTGCTTTCTTTTCAAACACATACTTGATGGGATCCATCTTCGAGATAAGCATGGTTGTGTGGTTCAGCATGTACTGTCTTAAACGTTTGGCGGCCCAGGCCAACGCACAACACGTCTTTTCAAGCATTGAGTATCTCGACTCGCAGTCAGTAAACTTCTTACTCAAATAGTAAATTGCATGCTCTTTTCGTCCGGTCTCGTCGTATTGACCGAGAACACAACCCATACTTCCCTCAAGAACCGTCAAATACATAATCAAAGGTCTCCCGGCCACTGGGGGTATCGAAACAGGAGGCTCCTGCAAGTATTCTTTTATCCTGTCAAACGTCTTCTGACAATTTTCATTCCAGGTCACAACCTGATCCTTTTTTAACAGCTTGAATAACGGCTCGCATGTAGCAGTTAGGTGAGATATGAACCGAGCAATGTAGTTCAACCTCCCTAAAAACCCACGCACTTCTTTTTCTGTTTTAGGCGTCGGCATCTCTTGTATAGCTTTTATCTTTGCAGGATCAACCTCTATTCCTTTTTCGCTCACAATAAACCCCAGCAGTTTACCCGATCTCACCCCGAAGGTGCATTTGTTAGGGTTCAGTCTCAACCTGAACTTCCTAAGCCTCTTGAACAGTTTCAGCAGATTAACCAAATGCCCCTCCTCCGTCTGGGATTTGGCAATCATATCATCAACATAGACCTCGATCTCTTTATGCATCATGTCATGGAAGACAGTCGTCATTGCACGTTGATATGTTGCCCCAACATTCTTTAATCCGAAGGGCATCACTTTGTAACAAAATGTTCCCCAGGGAGTAATGAAGGTAGTCTTCTCCATATCTTCAGGCGCCATTTTGATCTAATTATAGCCTGAGAAGCCATCCATGAAGGCAAATACGGAGAACTGAGCCGTGTTATCAACCAGCACATCAATGTGAGGAAGTGGAAAGTCGTCTTTCGGGCTTGCCCTGTTTAAGTCACGGTAGTCTACACACATTCGCACTTTACCGTCTTTCTTTGGCACTGGTACAATATTAGCGACCCATGAAGGATATTTTGTAACAGCTAGGAAACCAGCATCCCACTGCTTTTGAACTTCCTCCTTTATTTTCACAGCCATGTCTGGTCTGGTTCTTCTGAGTTTCTGCTTAACAGGTGGACATTCCTCTCGCAACGGCAGACGGTGCACAACCATGTCCGTATCCAACCCAGGCATATCCTCATATGACCAAGCAAATACATCACCATACTCTCGTAGTAATTCAATCAGCCCTTGCTTGACATCGCTCTGCAGTGCAGCCCCTATACGAATATTTCTCACAACTTCTTCCGACCCTAAATTGATAGTCTCAATTTCCTCCTGATGAGGTAGAATGATTCTTTCTTCCTGTTTCAATAACCAGGTCAGTTCTTCTGGCACGTCGTCATCCTCAACAGTCTCTTCCTCAGCCTGAAATACCGGGTGCTCGAAGTCGAAATGAGTCATAGGCAGTTCATAGATGTCATCTGAAATATTAATCCTGCAGAGGAAATGGTTAAATGCTTCAACATGCAGACAAAGCGAATAACCACATTGCCATTTTATTGTAAAACAAAAATAGGAAACACAGGGATCACAATATTTGTATATGAATAACACCTTTATTTCATGATTAAAAACTGTGCAATACACATAATCAAGTAGCCTAAGCAAAATACAATTGACAAAAACAAATCATTACTGTTTGAATGTCACGGGGACAGTTTCCCGGATGGATCAATTGCAGAGACTTTGTCCTGGCACGCTTGGCTTGATCCATGCGTCCATATCGCAGTCGCTATCTCCGTCTTTAGCATCGGAAACAGCATTGATAGTCTCATAGCATACTCCATTTGGTGTAATTGTTATCGGCCCTCTGAACTTGGGTGCTCCTAAAGAGGATGTTGATGACGAAGGATGATACCCGAGCCCAAACCTGTCCATTTTTACCGGAATCTCCAACACCTGACCCCAGCCCTTGGTCTCACATGTGTTCACTAAAGCTTGAGCTTCCTTATAAGATGACATGGCCACATCTGGCGCTTTGTTGGGCATTGAAGCTTTGTCTTTAATTCGCAACCCCTCGAAGGCTTGACAGGGTGTTTTGTGTATTTCGCCGTCGACCTCAACATATTTAAACGAAGACAGATGGCTAACCAGAATATCTTCTTCCCCGCAAACAGTGACAACACTATCCCCCACCATATACTTCACCTTTTGATGCAACGTGGATGTGACAGCCCCTACAGCATGAATCCATGGGCGCCCAAGGAGGCAACTATATGCTGGATGAATGTCCATTATATAGAATTCAGTTTCAAATATTTCAGGCCCCACCTGCAACGGTAATGTTATTGATCCGAAAACCGACCTCCTCGTTCCGTCGAACGCTCTCACCACTAAATCACTGGGCGTGCAGATAATCCCCCTGATATCCAATTTCATCATGGCTTTCTTCGGTAGCACATTCAGGGAAGATCCAGTGTCTACTAAAACATGGGACACGACCGTGCCTCAGCATTCTACTAACACATGCAATGCCATATTGTGCTCTCGTCCTCTCGGAGTCAAATCAAAGTCTGTGAAGCCCAAACTGTGCCCCGCATTGAGATGCGCCATCGCCCCTTCTAACTGATTAACAGAAACTTCTTGAGGTACGAACGACGTGTTTAAAATCTTCAACAAAGCGTTCCGGTGGGCCTCGGAACATAACAACAGCGACAAGATGGAGATCTTTGATGGCGTTTGTTGGAGGTGCTCAACAATTTTGTAATCACTTTTACGAATGAGCCTCATAAACTCCTCCACATCTTTAACCGACGTTTCCTTTTCCTTCAACTGAGAAGGGCCACTTTCATTTACTTTGGCTTTGCCCTTGGCCAATCTTTCTGCTTCTACTTCAGGCGATATGAAAATTCTCCCACTCCTGGTCATACCCCCTGTTCCGACAACATTATCTACAACCCCAGTTGGCTGTCCATTTACTTCAATTTTCTCACCATTGCAATATACTTCCAATCCGTAAGTCCACGTCACTGCTTTAGTACTCTCAAAATGGACTGGCCCTGCTTTGGTAATGGTAATCGTCGGCTGCCTGGCGGGCGCCATTATCATTATCGTCTTCCTCGGGATCGTTACCGTTGCAACATCGTTCTGCTCATCACATAAGACCTCTACGGGCTTCTCAACTGTAGTTCGATCAAATTGCAAGGTACCTTCATCCATCATGGCCTGAATGCCCTTTCTTAACTCAGCACAACCCCCTGACTGGGTCCAACAATCTAAGCAGTACTCATCACAACCCGGGAATACACCCCCTCTTAACAACCTGCTTTTAACCTCACTCAATGGTGTCTTCAACTCATTGACATCCATCACCAAGTTCAACTTTTCTTCTGTCAAGATCGCATTTTCCCCATGATTAGGCATGGGCAGTTGTACTGTATTCGGCCCCACCTGTCCAAAATTAATTGCTTTGCTGTCTAACAAGTCCTGAACTTTATGTTTAAACGCATGACATGTATCTATATCATGTCCGGGCGCCCCGAAGTGGAATTCACAATGCTTATTCGTATCAAAGCCAAACGGAGGAGTGCCCGTCAACGGAGCTGTCGTCCTCTTCTCAACCAAGTTCAAACCCAGCAATGTTTGAAGTAGCTCCGCATATGTGGAAGGAGGTGCGTCGAATACTCTTTTCAGTCTGCCCTCTTGAAACCTGCGCTGAGCGGGAGGTTGTCTCTGTTGTTGTGGTTGAGGTGGTTGTTGTTGTTGTTGCTGCCTCTGTTGAGGAACGAGGATAGTAATACTGGAGATTTGTTGAGGTTGAACATACTGATTTCTTCCTCTGCCCCGGCCTCTGCCACCAAACACAGCGCTTGTATCACCCTGTCGTCTTCCACCGAAGGCTTTTCTTACACCTCCTGTTGAGGTAGACTCACCTGCCTGAATTCTTCCAATTTTAATCCCGTTTTCGATCATCTCCCCCATGAGAATCAAATCTGAGAAGCTACCCAGCGAAACATTAAGCAATTTGTCGTAGTACATCCCCGTAAATGTCCCAACAAACATGTCATTCATCTCCCTTTCCACCAAAGAGGGATGCACCCTCGCTGCCATATCGCGCCACCTTTCTGCGTACTCTTTAAAACTTTCACCGTTTTTCTGTGACAAACCTTGCAATTGGACCCTGTTCGGTGCCAGATCGTTGTTGTACTTGTAGTGCATAACGAAAGCATCAGCCAACTGCTTCCAGGTTTTAATTTGAGCGGGCTCCAGCCCCATATACCATTCTAGTGACGGTCCTGACAAGCTGTCCTGAAAGAAGTGCATGAGCATCCTTTCATCATTGGAATATGCGAACATCCTTCTGTAATACGAGCGCACAGGGACCTTTGGGCACGTATCCCCTTTATATTTGTCGAAAGTTGGAGCCTTGAATTTCAATGGCACCTTCAGCCCTGGTACCAAACCCATCGTAGTCATATCCAAACCAGTGGAGTTCTGATTAACCATACCTTTCACCTCTTCTTCGAGCATTCTGATCCTCTAAACAGGGTCAACAGAACCCTCAGCTCCCATACCTCTTCCCGAAAAGGCGTCCTCTTCATGATCCATATTCCAGTCGTTGCCATATCCATCGTGACAAATGTTACGGGCAAACCCCTGCTGATTGAACATAGGACCGTGTCCTCGGTTGCCGAACCCTATATTGACCCCAGCAGGTCCAAAACCATTGTTGAGAGGAACTACTCCAGCACCGTTGTTGTTCCCACCATTGCCGTATCCATACCCCTGATCATTGTAGGCATAACCATCATTACCGAAGCCCTGGTTGTTGAACCCGAAGTTCCCGTCCTGATTGACGTTGCCAAACCCATTGTTTCCGAAGCCAGTATTATCACCAAAACCTTGGTTGGCATCTCCAGTGTTGCCATTTTGTTAACAACATGCCCATCACCTTGTCCAGTGTTGCCATTACCCGCGCCAGCACCTGCACCAGTACCAACATTCCCATTGACATTCACAACAGGCGGAGTAACAACCGGAATCTCATCCTCCCGGCGAGGAGTTCCCACAGAATTGTAGTCAGTATTTCCGTTCCCGTTTGCCCGCGTCAGCTGCGGCTGCACCAAAGTCTGGAGGCTCTCCTGACCTTTAGCAATGTTCTCCATTGCTTGCATGAATAGAGTCAGCTTCTCGCGGATTTCCTGCATCTCGTTTTGAACCTGATCCATTGCTTTCTTACAGTTGTTTCGGGTTGAGTAGCGGTGGATTCTCTGGTCGTCAATCCTGGAAAACCTGTGAGATGCAGGAAATAAGATACAGATTCAACAATAACTGGTAGTGCAAAATGCATGTGCATGTGTGAACGTGTAAATATGCTACAGGTTAAATTTAATTCCCCCTGATTCTAGTTATGGAGAGAAAGCCACAACGACAATGGAGCCCTAAACACATAAGTAGAGATTCAAAGCTTCATTCATAAGCAAACGCCACGAGGCAGAGTACAAGAGTACAACCAAATACAATGAAACAGACCTCGGCCAACAATCCTGGCGACGGTCAAAGATATAGTCAATACAGCAAAATATAAGGTCAATACAAAGAAATAGTCAAGGTGGCTGGCGCGCCTGGGAGCTCTCTCCCTTCTTTGATGCCTCGGGAGGTCCTGGCTTGGATACCAATTGCTGTATCAATGATAACTGCCGTCTGTTAGTGGCCCTTAACTTCTGTATTTCGTCTTCGCAGGTTCCATCACCAAAGCATTCGTCGAGTCTGCACCTCTTGGAACCAACCTTCACCTTACAACCTTCCAATCTCTTAGACATACTATTCGCTCTATCTTCGGCTTCATACCTAAGAAATGCCTCTTCGACAATCTTCACATCTTTGGTGCTAAGTTGTGCTTCAAGTGCAGCAATCTGGAGCTTCAACTTATCTTCCCGCTCCTTTCGGTTGGTGAGTGTGGCATTCCACAAAGATTCCCATTTGCCGAGTCGGGAATAAGCTTTATCCAACAGTTCCTTCTTAGTAGCGAGCACCTTGCTAACACTATTCAACTCCGCTCCTATTTTCTCCTTCTTGTTGGTTTCTTCTGCCAAGTCCGCACCCAACCTAACAATTATCTCAGTCTGCTTCTTTACGGTGAAGGTGGCTTCGTTCTTCTCATGGCGCAGCTGGAATATCTCTTTTTCTAACTCCTCGTTGGCTTTCTTCAAATTCTCATTCTCAACCAACAATTTGTTGTACCTCTCGGACTCTACAACAGGAGGTGCTTCAACTTCAGGAAGACTAACTGATTCCACCATAGGATAAGGCATAAAAGAAATTTTGGCTCTATCACGAATCCAAGTCAAGTAAGGACCATAAGCTTGGCTATTGCTCTTGCCCAACATAGCTTTACCTCTTCTCTGAATAGTGGCTCAGGCCTGCCTCAATCTGATCATCATAGCATCATCTAAGGAACCTGTGAGATACAAAGATTCCTGTATCTCATCCTCAATAGGAGCCTCTCTCAGTGTATAACCAAATTGTCTTATCAGCAAAGAAGGGTTGTAGTTGATGCAACCTTTCCGTCCAATTAAAGGGACATTTGGAAAGCCACTGCAACTGTACACAATATCAGTACCCAGCATACTTCTGTCGAACCATACGATGCTCTCAGCAGATAATCCCATCAACCTGGAAGGCCAGTCCATGGTACCAATAGTATCAACAAATGGTCCTTTCTTCGGTAAGTGCCCCTGAAACCACCTGTACAAAAGAGGCAAGCAGCAAGCCACATTCTTCCCACGATGTTTCTCGTTCTTATAATGAATGGAATGATAGACATCGCCCAAGAGGGTAGGTACAGGTTTCTTCGAAGCTAGAATCAGGAATGCGTCTGAGTCAACAAAATCTGGCACATTAGGAAACAAGACAATCCCATAAATGCAGACAACCAGAATAGCGCTAAAAGCACCCCAAGCTCCGTCCTTAGCACACTGGGTATCCTTCTCAACCAGGGTAGATAAATGAAAACCAAAAGCTCCGTTCAGCCTAATCAATCCTCCCGGGAAATCAGAAACATTCAGACTGACGATCTCAGCAAGTGTAGCCAAAGACGGCTCAGCATCAACATGTATAAAGGGCGTCTGATCCAGCACAGGAATCCCCAACATGACAGAATACTCTTCCAACGTGGGTGCCAGAAGATAGTCAGGAAACAAAAAGCATCGAAGTTGTGGCTCATAGAACTGCATCAGAGTATATAACCCGGTAATCTCAAATGCAGACTGTCTGTATAACAAACTAAGCAGTCTACCATAGGATTCTCTGAACTCAGCCCTCACTTTCTCATTTTCTAAAGCAACCAATCCCAACAAAGAACTAATATCCGGTGAATACAATCTGTAGGCAACAGTCCTCTTCATGGACTCCGTGTCTGGCAAATAGCATACTAGAATCAGAGGGTAAATGAACACACCTGCAACATAAATACACGTTAATGATATGCAGATATGAAAATGCGAATGCATATGCAAATGCAAACAAGAGATCGGGTGCACAACTGGTGCACTATGAAACTTGAGAATCATCCAATCCCTGTTTCAGACCAATCCATCCAATCAAAAGGACCTTACAACCAGTCTCACTGACAAAGACAAACCGGGTGATCTGAGGTCAAAGGTTTCCTGCAAACAGACCCACCTACCCCTCACAGGTATGAACCTAACTCGCAGTCGAGGTACAGCATCCTATGCGGTATCAGCGTCACAGACTTCCAAGAGTAATGATACGATACCCAGAAGGTGTGGCATCATCAACCCTCGAAGAGGCCTCACTTAGCTGAATCCCAATTGATAGGTTCCCAGAGTCGACAATCCTCGGGTCAGACAACTTGTCGAGCCCTAAGGGCCAGGCAAGAAGCATCAAAGAGAATCTCGTCCGAGCGCAGATTTCACGGCTAGCTGGTGCGAGCTAAGCAAGCAGGCTAACCACTACTCTCTACTACTAAATCTATGTGCACTCAAGCCCAGGTCCGGCTTATCTCTCAATCTAAACCCTCTACCCAGCATAAAAACAATAATATAATGCTGAAAGTAAATACAGAAAGGTAAATCCATACAAAACCCACGACGGGAAAACAAGCGCTAGGATTGACTCACATAGGGGACGGTTGGAGTCCCCAGCAGAGTCGCCAGCTGTTACTACTGCGAAAATCGGCGCCGGCAATGACAGAAAAGTCGCCACCGTGCGTTATTTATCCCAAAGGAGGGAAAGGAAACGCTCAGAGTAAACCTAACGCAAAACGGGAAAGGAATGGTCATCGCAACCAAATCCTGGATTCGGGAGTCGGTTACGCAAGGGGGAGGTATTAGCACCCCTCACGTCCGTCGTACTCGACAGGATCCACGCTTGTTTTCTGTCTAAGGGATTGTATTCTATCTATCCTACTGGTCAAGGGACGAAAAGAAAAGAAAATAAGTGACTCGATAGAGCTTCGTCGCTCCATGCCTACGTATTCCCTCGTGCAATGGGAAAATCAGAGTCTACGTAGTTTGGCTAACTACGGATGAAGGGGGGAAGGTTGCTCGCTAGGATATCGCATCCTATGCCTACGTACTTTCATACAGTATGAAAGATCAGAGCAAACGTAGTTCGGGCCACGAAAGACACAGGTTTGTCTGACTGTTTTTTATATCCTTCTGAAAAAGGTTTTCTTCTGATTAAGAGCCCAAGAGGACAAAAATGACGTGTGAAGTTTGTTTTCAGTCTTTTACGCAAGAACTATTTTTTATGATGTTTGAAATATTACAGTGTTTTTGAATTGTTTCGAGGTGAGAAGAGAAAAGACGCTCTAAAAAGCCTAAGGTTAAAATGGGGAAGAAAAACTGACCTAATGTTGTCATGCATGGATAAACACCTAATGTCTGTCATGTTTCCCTCCTGCACAGAGGGAAACAGAGATCCTAGGGGATAAACAGTAAAAGAATACAGTAAACAATAAACATGTATGCAATGCAGCAGTACAAGCGAGGCAAGGGAGTCCTTCTCTACCTCGAACCTGGGAAAACAACAGGCAAAGTGAATCAATATCCACCTCAAACCTAAGGGGCAAGCTATACATGCCAACAAACAATATAGAGAAAGAAAAGCAGCACAAGCAGCAACTCTGACAGCAACAGTTGATTAAACAGCAAAAAGTTGACAGCAACAACCTTCATCTCCATGAATAGATCTACCAAGCAACTTCAATAAGCTTCTATATTCATCTTCAATGCACTTCAACAAGCTCTAACAAATATCTAGCTTCAAACAACAAACAGCTTCAAACAACAAACAGCTTCAACAAGCAGTAAAACCCTAGCTCCAGACAACAAACAGTTGCAACGGGCATAAACTTCAAGCAAACATCCAAACACAAGCTTTATCTTCAACAAGCCTCAAGCTTTAATAAGCTCCTATCTTCAATAAGCTCACTCCAAAGTAGAATCAATTAACAAGATCCATTTGATATGTTAAAAATCTTAATGGCCACCAAAGGAAACCACTAAGGTTTTAACATAATGATTGAAAGATATCCTCAAGGTTCTACCCAACCAAAGCATGCTCTACATCCCTCCTAAGGAGAGACGGAACTTCTTTGAGGGGACCTTGTGTCATAGGATTGAATAGAGGCACAAGAAGCTCTCTATGTTTGAAGAAAGAGATAAAGCTAACTAAAAGCTCTTCCTAAAACCCTAGTTTTCTTAAACTCCTAATCAAGCCTCCACAAGGTGATGAATTCTTCATGTCCATGCCCTATCCTTCATTCCTAAGCATCCTCAATGTTTCCAGAAGCTCCACCAAGTAGAATCCAAGTTAAAAGCCCATCCAAAATAGCCCAAACAAAATGAACAAAGCAAACATCTAAGGGAGAAACCCACAAGCATCACACCAATTGCAAAAATCAAATAAAATGCTAAACTAGATTATAAAATCCTAATTAAATTTCTAAGGGAACCTAAACCTACACCCAATACCCCATATAATTCCCAGGACCTAAATCAAACACTAAGTCCCCAAACTATGCACTAAACTACAACTAGTTGTGTTGAAACCCTAATTCTAACACTCCTTATGTTTACCACTCAAACTGGCCTAAAATTTATTCACAAAATTATGACAAAAATTCTAAGGGTACATGCTTCCCTATTCTAATCAACCTAACAAGAATCATCCAAAAATACCTCACCAATCTCTCATACTAAATTCAGAAAAGAAGCAATAAACCAAAATGCAAAGTAAAAGCAATAAAACTATAAAATATGCCATTAAAAATAAAATGCATGAACTTAATATTTTTTTGTCCTACTAAATTCTAGAGTTCCTAAGGAAACCAGGGAAAAAATTCTCACTCAAAATGAATTATTTTTCTATTTTATATGAATTAAAAACTAACCTAAATGAAAACATAAAAATAAAAGAAAATAAAATGTAAATGATAAAATGGCGTGATGAATAGCAAGATTATTGTGTTATTCTAACAGGCTGGGCCCAGGAGGGGGTGTCACTAGCATATGCGCTCTAAGCCCAAACCACACAAAAACAACTCAGGAAAATATAACGAAAATTGGAAAAAACTCTGTGACGAATAGCAACAAAATCCTGTGCAAATTCTCAATGGGCCTAAGAAGAGAGTGTGGATAGTAAAACCAAATGTTAAGCCCACCCAAGTTCACTAAGTGAAACGGTGCGTTGAGGTTATGTTTCAGACTCCTTCACAATTCAACAAGGCATCGTGGCCGTGGGATCCAATTTCAGTCAAGGTCAAAGCCCTCATCTAATGGCTATGCAGTCTTCTTCTCCATTTCAAAACCAAAAGAGAGGGAATCATCAGGACGGTGGCTGGAGCTAGGTGCCACCGTCGTCCCCAACACCAGTTGTGCTAAAATGCAGTAAACAACAAAAGTGAACATCCAAACCTACTCAAACTCTCTCCCTGAACTCAAATATGATCTCTATTTTCACTTATTCATCCTCTAAAGTAGAATCCGATCCAAAGTTCATCCATGGTGTCCAACCTCAAGTGGCACGATTCTTGAAATTAAAAGCTCTAATCTCATCTACGTGCTTCAGGCTTTAATCCTAACAACTCAACCATGCCTAAATCTCCAAGAACTAAGAGAATTGATCCTCAACAGAAATGGTGATGCACCTAACTTTGTCACTAAACTTCAAATTTCTTTACCAGAAACCAACCTAGCCATGTCTACAATCTATCTACATGTTCAAATCCTATCAATTCTCTCTAAATCATGCTACAAAATGAAAGTTACATACCTGTAAAAATTGAATGAACAGAGTGAGAATTCCTTCGAATTACACTTCAATCTTCTCCAGATACAATCAACAATGTCTTGTGAAGCTTCTGCAATGGTTGATTTGCTTTGAATCCCTTCCAATCACCAAAACCGATTTTGATTTGCAATGATGAAACTTACTTTGCTCTCTCTCGATTCTTCTCAGTTCTTGGCCCAATCTCCTCCAAATTCGTTCAAGAACTCATGATGAAGCTTCTGAATGCACTAGTTTGCTTTGAAAGTACTCCAATCCTCGAAACCAATTCTGTTATGCAGTGTGAAATTCAATTTGCTATCTCTCAATTCTCCTCAATTCTTGGCCAAAAAAGCAACAGAATCAATTATAATGTATATATAGAGTGTGCTGGAATCATCTAGAATGATCTGGAATAATCCAAGTGAGAATTTGAAATTCTCATGCACCATGAGAAGTGTGAATGTGATAGTCGGGTTTGGCTTGCTTCAGCAGCTGCATTTTGCTCCAATTTCTCACCAAATGACATATTGAATTGACTGAGATTGGTTAGTGCCTTGCATTTGATCTCATGAAGTGTTTGACATATGTTACTTACATGTGAAGTTACAAAATACAAGTGTGTTCAAATGACCTCAAATGGAAAAATTAGCATTGCCATCACTCTTAAAATTCCAATTCTGATCAAAATGATGTGCCATATGCCTTGCTTTGACCATAAATCAAGAAATCACATTTTTGGCTTTTAAATGACTTTCATTTCTTCCTTTTTAAGCCATTTTTAGAAACTTTGTGATAAAAGCCAATCCAAGCTCTCATGACCACTTGGTTGCACTCAAAACATCATTTTGAACAAGTTTCATGTTGAACAATTTTCCATTTGAAGCTTGCAAATTGGAGTTATGGACCTATGATTCAAATGACCTATAATCTCACTTTCCCAAAATACCCCTGGCTTGCAAAGATCATAACTTGAGCTCCACAAATCCGATTGAGGTGTTCTATACCTTTTTGGAAAGCTAAGATCATGCGAAACAACTTTCATGTTCATCAAAAATCCATTTGAAACATCCTTGAAGGGCAAAAGTTGCTTGGAAGTCAAGTGACTTTCACAGATAAATTTCAGAGTCATCTGATGACCTGTAACTTGCAAGGACCATAACTTGAGTTCTACAAATCTTCTTGAAGACTTATAGTACTCAAATTAAAGGTATTGAGATGCTCTACAAGTTCCATGTTGGCGAAAGATCCATTTGAAACTTGTGTTTTGACTTATGTGGCTTTGAAGTTAGGCACTAAATAGGGGAATTTACACTGAAACCCTAATTTAGAAACTCCTCACACTCTTCATTCTTTTTTATTTTAACTTGGCACAACACCACACATGTATCAACATACCAATCCATGAATCCCATGACCTCTAAGTAGGCTTTGATGCTCTTCAATTACACATTTTACCTAGGGTTGACCCAGATGAAACCCTAGTTGACTGCACTCCAACTGTGGCTTTTGTATTTGAATCAAAGGCTTGTCTCATCCTCAATATGGCCCTTCAGACCTTCCATGAGATTCACACACACTCCATACCCTCAATTCATGATTCATACCCCATTGATGATCTTTAATACACCTCAAGTTAGGAGAGAAATCCACCTGTGGACACTCAAACTTCTCATGACTTGAATCCCTCTCTGATGACTTGGATGTTCTCTCAAGCTTAGATAAAACCCCTTGCTAGGCCTCTTTTGATATAAATGGCACTTGACCCCTTGTTGGATGACTCAACATGCTATGATATGCAAATGATTGACTTATGTACATGATGTAACTATGCAAATGACAATGCAATTGAAACATAAACCAGGTGAAATAGGTTGGGCAAATTTTAGGGTGCAACAAGGATAAAGGCAAAAAAGTAACACTTTTGCAAGTGGTTCGACAAAAGAAATAGACAATGCTGAAATTGTGAAGTGCTTTTATTGAAAGAGATAGTGTATTTACATGACGTACATTCTCCGTGAAGTTACTCGTTTCTCACACTCGGGTACTTTGAGTAAGTTTGTTTGGAGTTACTTAGTACAAATGGTAAATAAAACACACTGAATTTTATCTTAAAAACTCCTATTTATAATGCTAGAAATAAACCGCAAATAACTTCCAAGGACCCTCTTCGCCCAACACGTGTCCAATTGCATGAAACCACCCGCTTCGAGTCGGCCACTTGTCTTCGCGAACCAAATTGTTCCCTCCATATTTTGAATTTCAAAATAATGGTAACAATCCATACAGAATTCGGTCGAAGCTCCTTTGAAGCACGGTCGAAATATGACGAACCTGGATTTCCCAATTTTCTTCTATGTTCTTTTAACCATTTTGTTTATGAAGGTCCCCAAAGGCTGTCGAAAGCCTATTTGCTTCAACCAACAAGTATTAAATGTAAAATATTTAAACCAAAGGTAGTGTCGAATTTGTGAGCTAACACCCTATCAATGTTATCAATCCATCTTAATGCATCCGCGTTTGTCAGTATGATCTCGTCACGGTAGTATTTTAATGTGGGTTCTGTAAGTGCATATCCTGCGTTCACAACCTTCTTCTGTAGCGTCTTGTCTTTGATTTCCCGCATGAAATTTTAGGCGATATGCCTTATGCAATAGACGTGGGTCGAGGGAGGATCCCGCCAACTATTATCTTGGTTGTTGTATACACTCTCGATTGACGGGTGTTGATCAGAGATCAAACATAGGTTAGGTTGAGGAGCCACATAAAAGCAGAGATTTTTTAAGAAAAAACTCCAACCTCCTGCAGTCTCCCCTTCTACAATAGCGAAGGCTATTGAAAAATTTTGTTGTTCCCGTCCTGTGCCACAACCATGAGTAGGGTGCCCTTATATTTCCCGTATAACCATGTGCCGTCAATTTGAATTATAGGTTTACAATATGCAAAGCCTTTGATGCATGGTTCAAACGCCCAAAAGAGTCTGTGAAAAATTCCATTTCCATCAACGCAAGTCCCGTCTGGTGTACACGCAGGCAATGTCTCCAAGATCGCAACAGTCCCAGGAGAGTAGTGTTTAAGAGGCACCAGGAGTTTTGGAAGTTCCTAGTGCGAGTCCTCATAATTTTCGAACACCCTTTTAACCTCTTTAGTCCTAGAAATCCAGGCTTTTCGGTATGAAGGAGTGTAGTTATACCTTTGAACCATATGTGCAATTATGGTATTGGCCTTTAAAGACGGATTGTCGCTAACGACTGACAGAATCTCATGACAAATCAATCGAGAGACGAGTTAGCGATGGTCTTGCATCAGATTCGATATTATACAAGTATGGGTCGGACCCATTGACCCTATCTTCCAGGAATCGCTTCTCTTCCTGAAAGAAGCTGTTAATCGGAACGGGCACTCCTCGTTACGACAATAGATCGTATACCGCGTCGGATTTTTCCGATCGACTCTATAATCGACTGACAACTCCATGTGAAACTGTTTGATTGCCCGGACACAATCTTCTTTGGTACGAAACTCGTCAACGTCTTTTAGTTTCCCTTCTGTTGCGTAGTTGTGGTTGTAAAAAATATCCGTTGAGGGTTCATCACCACCGAAGTCGAGAGTTGTCATGTGCTGAGGTGGGTAATAAACATGGCTAGGTGGAACCTCATCCTCCTGGTTGTTCACCATCTCGTCAAGAGTGACTTCAGTTGCTTCTTCTTCTTCGTCAACGACATTGATTTCAGCTTGTTCCTCGTTAGAGTTGCAAAAACCTTGAGAAGAATCAAGTTGCTCAGACAGTTGTTGTTGTTGTAACGTAACATGTAACACGATCTCTGAGAAACCAGAATACTCGTGACTGTGGAACATGTTACGCACATCTTCGTCGTCTCGCACCTTTAACGGGAAATATTTGCATTCAACATGCACGCCAAAAAACATTGGGTTTTTGTATATTATTTGCCCAACTGGACCACATTGCAGCTTTTTTTCTATTCTTGACTACTGGTGTAAAAAATTAGACCTTCTGTCAATTAAAAATCTCGTAACATCAGTGTTTCTGAAATTGTAACCCGATATTTCACATTTGAAACATTCACCGTTAAGATGTGCGAAAATCATATATTGTGGTGTTTGAGACATAGCGAAAATTCTATTTGGAAAGACTGTATTAAAAAGTTTAGTGTTTGAGTGTTTGAGAGTTTGAGAGTTTTAGAGTTTAAAGAGTTTGAGTCTTTGAGTGTTTGAGTGTTTGAGTATTTGAGTGTTAAAGAGTTTAAAGAGTTTGAGTGTTTGAGTGTTTGAGTTTAAAGAGTTTAAAGAGTTTGAGTGTTTGAGTTTAAAGAGTTTAAAGACTTTAAAGACATGTGACCCTGCATGCTTATGAGATTCCTATTAATGACATGCAGCACGCTTGATAAGACAGGACAGGGCAAGACTCTGCGTTTCACATGTGACCCTGCATGCCTACAAGATTCCCTGCATGCATACGAGATTCCTATCAATGACATGCAACATGCTTGATAAGACAGGACATGGCAAGACTCTATGTTTCACATGTGACCCTGTATGCCTACGAGATTCCCTGCATACCTACGAGATTCCTATCAATGACATGCAGCATGCTTGGTAAGACAGGACATGGCAAGACTCTGCGTTTCACATGTGATCCTGCATTCCTACGAGATTCCCTGCATGCATACGAGATTCCTATCAATGACATGCAACATGCTTGAAAAGACAGGACAGTGCAAGACTCTGCGTTTTGTAACAGCCCAATTTTCACTAATTAATTAATTATGTTAATTAATTGATTTATTGGAATTAATCTTAATGATTTGGATTAATTGAATTTATTTGGTAGATAATTGAAGAGGGAAATAGAATGGAAAGAAAATAAGGAAGTATATAAGGAAAGTGGAAGAGAAAAGAAAAGATAGTAAGATAAAGGAAATAGAAGAGAAAGAATAGAGAAAGAGGAAAAAAAAAGAGAAGAGAAGAGGAAACTTAGGGAAATCATCAAGAATCAACTTCAAGCTCCGATTAATCGAGGTAAGGGTTAGAAATATTATTATTTGATAAATATGTGTGGTTATGTATGTGTGGGTTGGGGTTTGTTGTGAGTTTCCACCATTTTCATGTTAGGGCAAATTGGATTTAATCGGTAGAATCGTAGTTTAATCGGCTAGAAATTGGAAATAATGCCATAGAATAGTCGGGTGATGTGGGGTTAAGACTACTGGAACTGATTTGGTGAGAATCGGTCGGTTTTTGGAGAGTGGAAGTTTTGGGATAGAATGAGGGTTCTGATATCGCAGGTTCGCTGGCTCTCGCCAGGCGAATGGAGGCGAAGCTTCGCCGGGCGAAGCCCAGCGAATAGCTGGCGAATAATTCCAGTAGCTCCCAGTGGACTTCGCTGGCTTGTTCGCCAGGAGAAGGAGGTGGCGAATGAGTTCGCCAGGTGAACCTCAGCGAACAACTAGCGAATAATTCTAGAATAACCCCCAGTGGTCTTCGCTGGCGAGTTCGCCAGGCGAATCCCAGCGAGCATTCGCTGTGTGGCTTCGCCAGGCGAAGGGTGGCGAGCAGGACAACTTTATTTATTTTCTGTTTTATTCATCCAATGATTGATTGCTTGGTTCAATTAGGTTAATCCTTATGTGATATGAATAGTTTGTGTACTATTGTGATGAGCTGTGGGTAGCCTTTGGGCGTGAATCCTAGATTGTCATGTGCGTATTATTTGCATCGATTAGAAATACATGAGAACATGGTAATGATTATGTGTGTATTATTCGATGAGTTGTGAATGCATAATGTTGTATGCAATTGTGTGTTAAGTATGCATGATAACATTATGGATATGTGTGCATGACTTGTGAATTACGTTAATGGTATTAAATGTGAATGCCTTGAATTGTTATGAATATGTTGTGTGTGCAATCATGTTGTAATTCTTGAAGAGATGAATTATTTGAATTCATGAGATTAAGATGTCGGTCTTAAGTGCATTTAATTGTCGATTGCATATGCATCATTTAGTCAAGAGGCAATGCTTGCTAGTTTCGTGGAGACTAGTGACTTGTCCCAAGCATAGAAGAGTGGGTTTGAAATCTTATAGGGCGGGCTTTTGATAGTTATCTGTCTAGAAGAGTGGACCCGGTTTAATGTAAAAACCGAAAAATGATAACGAGTGTTGGTACCACATAGCATTGAGTTGCATTGAGTTGTGATAGAGTCACATAGCATAAATGTCATTGATATATGAAGTATGCTGGTGAATGTGATGTGTTTGGATGATTGTGAAATATGCACGAGGGGATATGCTTGATGCATGTTCATATTTGTTTAGATCTATGACGTGATGAGTATGACTATGAAACGAATTGTGGTGAGAAATGTAGATTTTATGTAATGATTTCTTGTATATATATAATCTTATGCATTGATTATTATGGTAATATTTCTCACCCTTCTGCTGTTTTATAATGCTCTTTGAGGCATTGCAGATTAGGTTACTGGAGGTTTCTTTTGTGAAGTATAGCTTCATTCTTTTGAGTCGGACTGCTCTGATTATGTAACACCGGGTAGTTAGGCTTGTATAGCATTCTTTTGTGATACATCTTGATGTATCAGTTGATGATGTTTTGTAATATGAATGATTGATGAACCAAACCGGATAACTTGTATTTAGGTGATCAAATATTTTGAGGCAATTTAAATGTTTTAATCTTCCGCTTTAATTTAAATAATGAGACGTGAGTTTAAGGACTAAGTGTTCCTCTGTTGCATATTTTTATAGAACAGGTGTTGAGTGTTTTATTGATGATAATGTGACATACTTCTTTTATACCGTATTTAAATCATACTCTTATAAATTTATATGTGCCTATATATATATATATATATATATATATATATATATATATATATATATATATATATATATATATATATATATATATATATATATATATATATATATATATATATATATATATATATATATATATATATATATATATATATATATATATATATATATATATATATATTATTGTTTTATTTGGGTGTATAGAAGGGGGTGTTACATTAAGTGGTATCAGAGCAGGTCGGTCCGTCCGACCAAGTTGTTAGTGTGTTGTTCTCTGAGTATATTGATATGTGTGTGTGTTACACTATCGATTTTGGTTGTTATTACGTGGTTCTGTTGTTGGAATTCAGTAAGATGGTTGTAGGTAGGAATGACGAAGCAATTGCGGAGGCTTTGACGAGATTGGCTGGGGCAATTGGGCAGAATCCTCAGGCCAACGTGAATGTGAGGAATAATGCTGATGATGAATTCCGTGCTTTGGGAAGGCTCCAACGGAATAATCCACCGACGTTCAAGGGTACCCACGAGCCTGACAAAGCACAAATTTGGTTGAAAGCTATTGAGAAGATTTTTCGGGTTATGAATTGTTCGGATGCACAAAAGGTGCAGTTCGGAACTTATATACTCGAAGAGGAAGCCGAAGACTGGTGGGGTAATACTCGCCAAAGATTTGAAGAGGATGAGATTGTGATTACCTGGGATCTCTTTAGAGAGACATTTCTGGAGAAGTATTTTCCAGAAGATGTGCGGGGAAAGAAAGAGATTGAATTCCTTGAGCTGAAGCAAGGTAATTCGACGGTAGCTGAGTATGCAGCAAAATTTGAGGAGTTGATCAAGTTTTGTCCTCACTACAACACTGTTAATGCTGAGAGATCTAAGTGTCTCAAATTTGTGAATGGCTTGAGAACTGAGATCAAGCAAGCTATTGGGTATCAGGAAATCCGGCGATTTTCTGAGTTGGTAAACAAGAGTAGGATTTATGACGAGGATAGTAGGGCTCGATCTAGCCACTACAAGAGCCTAAGTGATAAGAAAGGAAAAATCCAATTCAGAGGAAAACCTTACGTGACTCCTGCTAATAAGGGGAAACAAAGGGTTGGTTTCGGCAAGAAGCCAAGTGGGGGAGTTTCTACTCCGATAAGATGTTACAATTGTGGTGAAGCGGGGCATCGTGCTCCTGAGTGCAAGTGTGTGCAACAGAAGTGTTTTAAGTGTGGCAAGCCAGGCCACAAGGCTCTTGAATGAAGAAGCGGTGCAAATGTGACTTGCTACAACTGTGGCGAGCAAGGACACATTAGTACCAAATGTGATAAGCCAAAGAAGAATCAAGGGAGCAGAAAAGTGTTCGCTCTATCTAGATATGAGACTACTAGTGATGATTTCTTGATCAGAGGTACGTGTTTTATTAATGGTATACCTTTGATCGCTATAATTGATACTGGAGCTACGCATTCTTTTATTTCCTTGGAGTGTGTTAGAAGGTTGAATCTAGAGATGTCTGTTATTGGTGGTGGCATGATAATTGATACTCCTGCTATGGGTTCGGTAACTACACCGTATGTGTGTTTGAATTGCCCTTTGAGTATTTTCGGTAGAGACTTTGGGATTGATTTAGTGTGTCTTCACTTAGATCAACTTGACGTCATTCTTGGAATGAATTGGTTAAAATTCAATCGTGTTTATATTAATTGTTTTGATAAAACGGTTATTTTTCCTGAATCGAATGTTGAAAGGATTTTGTTTATGACGGTGAAGCAAGTGAAGGAATTGGTGCAAGATGGTGCTAAGGTGTTTATGTTGTTGGCAAATTTGAGTATTGGTGAAAGTGGAGCAATTGACGCTTTACCAATTGTTCGAGATTTTCCGGAAGTTTTCCCTAATGAGATAAGAGATTTACCGCCGGAACGAGAAGTGGAGTTTACGATAGACTTGGTTCCTGGAACTAGTCCGGTTTCGATGGCTCCATATCGTATGTCCGCGTCGGAATTGAAGGAGTTGAAGAGTCAACTTGAAGAATTGCTTGAGAAGAGGTTTATTCGTCCAAGTGTGTCGCCGTGGGGTGCACCGGTGTTGTTGGTTAAGAAGAAAGAAGGTTCTATGAGACTCTGTGTAGATTACAGACAGTTGAACAAGGTGACTATCAAGAACAAGTATCCACTTGCAAGGATTGATGATCTGATGGATCAGTTGGTTGGAGCAAGTGTGTTCAGTAAAACAGATTTGAGGTCTGGGTATCATCAGATTCGTGTGAAAGCTGAGGATATTCAGAAGACTGCTTTTAGAACGAGGTATGGACACTATGAGTATTCTGTAATGCCATTTGGTGTGACTAATGCACCAGGTGTATTTATGGAGTACATGAATAGGATTTTCCATCCTTATTTGGACAAGTTCATTGTGGTGTTTATTGATCACATTTTGGTCTACTCGAAGAATGAAGAGGAGCATGCCGAACATTTGAAGATTGTGTTATCTGTGTTGAAAGAGAAGCAATTGTATGCGAAACTTTCTAAGTGTGAATTTTGGTTGAAAGAGGTGAGTTTCTTGGGTCATGTAATTTCAAGTGAAGGTTTTGCGGTTGATCCATCGAAGGTTGAAGCGGTGTCGCGATGGGAGACTCCAAAATCAGTTTTTGAGATTAGAAGTTTTCTTGGTTTGGCGGGTTATTACCGTAAGTTCATTGAAGGATTTGCTAAGTTATCGTTACCGTTGACGCAATTGACTAGGAAGGGTGTAGCTTTTGTTTGGGATGCCAAGTGTGAAGAGAGTTTTCAGGAACTTAAGAGAAGATTGACGACATCCCCTGTTCTGATTTTGCCAAATCCGAAAGAGTCGTTTGTTGTGTATTGTGATGCTTCTTTGATGGGCTTAGGAGGTGTGTTGATGCCGAATAATCAAGTTGTAGCCTATGCTTCGAGGCAACTCAAAGTGCATGAGAAGAATTATCCGACGCATGACTTAGAGTTGGCCGCCGTTGTGTTTGTACTAAAACTTTGGAGGCAATATTTGTTTGGTGCGAGGTTTGAAGTGTTTAGTGATCACAAGAGTTTGAAGTATCTCTTTGATCAAAAGGAGTTGAATGCTAGACAAAGAAGATGGTTAGAACTATTGAAGGATTATGATTTTGGATTGAATTACCATCCGGGTAAAGCGAATGTGGTAGCGGATGCGTTGAGTCGGAAATTGTTGCACATGTCAATGATGATGGTGAAAGAGTTGGAATTGGTTGAGCAATTTCGTGATTTGAGTTTAGTATGTGAGAGGACTTCTTATGGAGTTAAGCTTGGAATGTTGAAGCTTACGAGTGGTATTCTGGACGAAATTCGAGAAGGACAGAAATCCGATTTGAGTTTAGTTGATCGGTTGACTTTGATCAACCAAGGTCAAGGTGATGATTTTCGGATTGACGAGAATGGTATTATGAGGTGTCAGGATAGAGTTTGTGTTCCGGATCTTGATGGACTGAAAAAGAGTATTCTTGAGGAAGGACATCGTAGCGGATTGAGTATTCATCCGGGTGCTACTAAGATGTATCAAGATTTGAGGAAGATATTTGGGTGGCCTTGTATGAAGAAGGACATTGGAGAATTTGTGTATTCTTGTTTGACTTTCCAGAAGTCGAAGATTGAGCATCAGAAACCGTCGGGTTTGATACAACCGTTGTTTATTCCTGAGTGGAAATGGGATAGCATTTCTATGGACTTTGTGTCTAGATTACCTAGGACGCCGGGTAATTTTGAGGCTATTTGGGTTATCGTGGATAGATTGACTAAATCTGCTCACTTTATTCCTATGCAAATGGATTATCCTTTAGAGAAATTGGAAAAGCTATACATCGAGAGGATTGTTAGTTTGCATGGTATTCCGTCTAGTATTGTGTTAGATCGGGATCTGAGGTTCACTTCGAGATTTTGGGAGAGCTTGCAAAGCGCTTTGGGTACGAAGTTGCATCTGAGTTCAGCTTATCATCCTCAGACAGACGGTCAAACTGAGAGGACTATTCAATCACTTGAGGATCTTTGGAGAGCTTGTGTATTGGAGAAAGGGGGAGCTTGGGATAGCTACTTGCCTTTGATTGAATTTACTTACAACAACAGTTTTCATTCGAGTATTGGTATGACACCGTTCGAAGCTTTGTATGGTAGATGGTGTAGGACACCACTGTGTTGGTATGAGTTCGGAGAGAGTTTGGTAGTTGGACCCGAGATAGTTCAGCAGACTACGGACAAGATTAAGATGATTCAAGAAAAGATGAGGGTTTCTCAAAGTCGTTAGAAGAGTTATCATGACAAGAGAAGAAAGGCACTTGAATTTCAAGAGGGGGATCATGTGTTTCTTCGAGTCACTCCGATGACTGGTGTTGGTAGGCCATTGAAGTCGCGTAAGTTGACATTGCGTTTCATTGGTCCTTATCATATTTTGCAGAGGATAGGAGAAGTGGCCTATCGTGTGGCTTTACCGCCGTCGCTTGCTAATCTTCATGATGTGTTCCATGTATCTCAGTTGAGGAAATACATTGCGGATCCGTCTCATGTAGTCCAAGTAGATGATGTACAGGTGAGAGATAACCTAACTATGGAGGCATCACCTATACGGATAGAGGATCGGAAGTTGAAGCAACTTCGAGGCAAAGAGATTTCTTTGGTGAAGGTCGCTTAGGGAGGACCGGCTGGTGGAAATGTGACTTGGGAACTGGAGAGTCAAATGAGGGAGTCTTATCCAGAACTGTTTGAATCAGGTAACAGCCCAAATTTCACTAATTAATTAATTATGTTAATTAATTGATTTATTGGAATTAATCTTAATGATTTGGATTAATTGGATTTATTTGGTAGATAATTGAAGAGGGAAATAGAACGGAAAGAAAATAAGGAAGTATATAAGGAAAGTGGAAGAGAAAAGAAAAGATAGTAAGATAAAGGAAATAGAAGAGAAAGAATAGAGAAAGAGGAAAAAAAAAGAGAAGAGAAGAGGAAACTTGGGGAAATCATCAAGAATCAACTTCAAGCTCCGATTAATCGAGGTAAGGGTCAGAAACATTATTATTTGATCAATGTGTATGGTTATGTATGTGTGGGTTGGGGTTTGTTGTGAGTTTCCACCATTTTCATGTTAGGGCAAATTGGATTTAATCGGTAGAATCGTAGTTTAATCGGCTAGAAACTGGAAATAATGTCGTAGAATAGTCGGGTGATGTGGGGTTAAGACTACTGGAACTGGTTTGGTGATAATCGGTCGGTTTTTGGAGAGTGGAAGTTTTGGGACAGAATGAGGGTTCTGATATCGCAGGTTCGCTGGCTCTCGCCAGGCGAATGGAGGCGAAGCTTCGCCGGGCGAAGCCCAGCGAATAGCTGGCGAATAATTCCAGTAGCTCCCAGTGGACTTCGCTGGCTTGTTCGCCAGGCGAAGGAGGTGGCAAATGAGTTCGCCAGGCGAACCTCAGCAAACAACTAGCGAATAATTCCAGAATAACTCCCAGTGGTCTTCGCTGGCGAGTTCGCCAGGCGAATCCCAGCGAGCATTCGCTGCGTGGCTTCGCCAGGCGAAGGGTGGCGAGCAGGACAACTTTGTTTATTTTCTGTTTTATTCATCCAATGATTGATTGCTTGGTTCAATTAGGTTAATCCTTATGTGATATGAATAGTTTGTGTACTATTGTGATGAGCTGTGGGTAGCCTTTGGGCGTGAATCCTAGATTGTGATGTGCGTATTATTTGCATCGATTAGAAATACATGAGAACATGGTAATGATTATGTGTGTATTATTTGATGAGTTGTGAATGCATAATGTTGTATGCAATTGTGTGTTAAGTATGCATGAGAACATTGTGGATATGTGTGCATGACTTGTGAATTACGTTAATGGTATTAAATGTGAATGCCTTGAATTGTTATGAATATGTTGTGTGTGCAATCATGTTGTAATTCTTGAAGAGATGAATTATTTGAATGCATGAGATTAAGATGTCGGTCTTAAGTGCATTTGATTGTCAATTACATATGCATCATTTAGTCAAGAGGCAATGCTTGCTAGTTTCGTGGAGACTAGTGACTTGTCCCAAGCCTAGAAGAGTGGGTTTGAAAGCTTAGAGGATGGGCTTTTGGTAGTTTGATCGGTCTAGAAGAGTGGACCCGGTTTAATGTAAAAACCGAAAAATGATAACGAGTGTTGGTACCACATAACATTTAGTTGCATTGAGTTGTGATAGAGTCACATAGCATAAATGTCATTGATATATGAAGTATGCCGGTGAATGTGATGTGTTTGGATGATTGTGAAATATGCACGAGGGGATATGCTTGATGCATGTTCATATTTGTTTAGATTTATGACGTGATGAATATGACTATGAAACGAATTGTGGTGAGAAATGTGGATTTTATGTAATGATTTCTTGTATATATATAATCTTATGCATTGATTATTATGGTAATATTTCTCACCCTTCTGCTGTTTTATAATGCTCTATGAGGTATTGCAGATTAGGTTGCTGGAGATTTCTTTTGTGAAGTATAGCTTCATTCTTTTGAGTCGGACTGCTCTGATTATGTAACACCGGGTAGTTAGGCTTGTATAGCATTCTTTTGTGATACATCTTGATGTATCAGTTGATGATGTTTTGTAATACGAATGATTGATGGACCAAACCAGATAACTTGTATTTACGTGATCAAATGTTTTGAGGCAATTTAAATGTTTTAATCTTCCGCTTTAATTTAAATAATGAGACGTGAGTTTAAGGACTAAGTGTTCATCTGTTGCATATTTTTATAGAGCAGGTGTTGATTGTTTTATTGGTGATAATGTGACATACTTCTTTTATACCGTATTTAAATCATACTCTGATAAATTTATATGTGCCTATATATATATATTATTGTTTTATTTGGGGGTATAGAAGGGGGTGTTACACGTTTCACATGTGACCCTGCATGCCTACGAGATTTCCTGCATGCCTACGAGATTCCTATCAATGACATGCAGCATGCTTGATAAGACAGGACAGGGCAAGACTCTGCGTTTCACATGTGACCCTGCATGCCTACGAGATTCCCTGCATGCATACGAGATTCCTATCAATGACATGCAGCATGCTTGATAAGACAGGACAGGGCAAGAATCTGCGTTTCACATGTGACCCTGCATGCCTATGAGATTCCCTGCATGCCTATGAGATTCCTATCAATGACATGCATCAGGAAACTTTCCCACATGCATTTACAACACACATTCATTTACAACACACATTCATTCGTGGAATATAAATACAGGTTCTGAACCCAGCAAAACCTGCTCACACTTAAACTCTCAAACTCTCAAACCCTCAAACTCTCTAACTCTCAAACTCCCAAATTCGCAAACTCTAAAACTCTCAACATCTCTACATCTCAACATATTAAACCACAATGTATTTACTCACAATGGGAAACTCTCACCGAGGCACGATTGAAAACATCGCCGAGCTTGTAAGTTTCTAGTTATTATCTATGTTTACGATCTTGTCTAACAAAACATTAATTATTTTAGTTCTTGTCTAATGATACATTAATTATTTTGCAAGATGCATCAAGGTTTCAATGTCGTGTGCATGATTACATACCACACGACCTCCTCATAAAGGGGTACCTTAATCGTTGTCGGTTTGGTGATTTGATCAAAATCAAATCATACTCTCTCGATACTAAGTTTATTCTAGCGTTGTTAGAATGCTGGAGACCAGAGACACATACATTTCACCTACCTTTTGGTGAGTGTACTATTACTCTCCAAGACGTATACATGTTGCTCAGCCTACACATCGATGGTAAGGGCGTCAACAACAAAGTTGGTGTCCCTGACCGACTTTGGATGATTTATTGGGCGCCCCTCTTTATGTGGACGCAACTCAGGCGGAAAGCGAGGGCCGCCCGAGGGGTCAGGGAATAAATCTAAAATACCTCAGAGAACAATACAACAACATTGTCTTAAGTGATGATAGCACCGAATATGACAAAATAGTCAAAACACAGTGCTATATTATGATTTTGTTCGGTCACTTTTTATTTCCAGAGGGAACTGGAAATAGCGTAAATATTATGTATTTACCATTACTACAAAATATAAACAAAGTGTGCGAATATAGTTGGGGATCAGCTGTCCTCTCCCATCTATATAGCGCACCTTGCAAAAATTCCAATAAAATTCCTGTACTTTTTATGGTTGTGCCTATCTCCTACAAGCGTGAGGTTGGTCTAGGATGCCAACGCTTGCTCCAATAAATTGGAATCCTTTTACATTCCCATACGCCAACAAGTAAGTTTCTTTTCAAGATTATTTAGCAACCAAACTTTTTTTGTAAGTTAATACTTCGTCCTTATTGTTTTAGATGCTAACTTATACGTGTTTATTTTTTTAGGTGGTCTGGTCCAGGGATGAATTATCAGAGATGTCCCAGGCACTCTATAATTCAATACTGCAACCTCATTGACCACCTTGGGCCAGATGATGTAAGTTATTTACCTTTAATTTATCTAACTTATATGAATAAACTTGTCTATCTCTGTCTGACTAAATGTATCCACCTATATTGTAGTTTGTCTGGATGCCGTACGAGGGTCTCGACCACCAGCCCGATCCCAATGATGATGCTGTGTGGACATCAAGAACACCCATAATTAGGTTCACTGCGGTGGAGATGCACCAAAGTGACCAGGTGAAGCTACAATTTGGGATGCATCAAGATATTCCAGATGCTCCGATAGAGTTGGGGCAATGGCATCAAAAGCGGGTGGACTCACAGTGGAGTGTCAGTCATTGGAAGGAGTTTGCGAAGGAGTTGTGTAAACACTGGAAGAGAAGAAGGCAGTACGTCTTGACCGACCATATTGTGCACGGGGCTAGGCCAAGTCTTCAATATATGACTTGGTTTAGGTCGGTCACGACGTCTCAGCCATTTCTGTCCCAGCCAACCTATTTTGTTGACCCAAGGCAGCGCGCTTCTTCTTCAAACACACAACAATGGTCCAGTGCCCAAAATCAGCCTTACCATAACCCATACATGCCACCAAATTCCCCCATCAACAACAACATCCTTACCATGATCCGTACATGCCACCCACCCAGTCCCAACCTCAACCACCATACCATTATAGCCCTGATATGTCTTTTGAGCCTACCCCCTCCACCTATATCCAAGACAACTCATTTGACCCTACCCCCTCTAACTACCCGTCCAACTATCCACTATTTGACTACCACACTCCACAACAACCAACACACAATTTCCAACCCAATTCGATGTACGAATTCGGACAATCATACCGTCCATACTCCATCTAACCTCCAAGACCATCCTACGAAAACATGGGCATTGGGATTAACTACGGAAGCGCCGTTGATAGTGGACCTCCCGGCTATTGGGGTCAAATGATGCAAAATCTATCTGATACGCCGGGGCCGTCCCAACTAAACCCTCCTCCACAATTCAACACACAAAGACCGGACACGCCGCAACAACCTCGTCGTAGACCTCGTCGCAACGCGCATCCTCCGAAATGTGGCACCGGTGGTCGCTTGGATAGAGCCGACCATTAGCTTTTTTTGTTCAAATGTAATTTTCAATATGCTGTAAATTAATATATTTCAATATTTTTTACATTTCTATGTTTTTTTAGTGTTATTTAAATTTCAATTAATTATGAAAAACAAACAACATAATTTAATAACAAATATTTATTAATACATAAATTAAAATATTTATTAAAATATTTATTATAATACTTATAAACTTAGTAACAAACTTAATCTTATTACCATTTTAAATAATTAAAATAAATACTGGCCTAACAATTAAAATTAAAATATAAAAAAATTAAAATAAAAAAATAGGACACTATGTCGCCAATTGCTTGGGCGACATCTTTGAAGCCCAAATTCATTTCCATAGAGTCGCCAATCAACATGGCGAGTTTGCTTTTTCCAATTTTCGTTTACACTGAGTCGCCAAACAACATGGCGACACACTGCTGAATGATGGTTACTTTGGAAAATAAATTGAATCTTTGATTTAAATGGTAATTTTTTTTCAAAAACATGGTTATTCTATAAAAAAATTCTCACATGAGATTACCTTGTTTTATGATTCAGTTAGTTCATTGTTATGCAAATTATCAATCAAGGTGAACTTAGTTTGAATTTCGAAGTGATGAAAAAAGTCTACCACAGTTGAACTAGCGAACTAAGTCTCGTTATTTGAGATGATGTTTCTAAGTAAACTAAACATGCATCTAATTTGTTGTCAATAGAAACCCTTGGCTCTTGGTGTTGGGTTTTTAAATACGAGATCTGCTTCTATTCACTTCACCACTATTTCACCACTATTAAGAACTTTAGTTGACTTTACACTAATGGAAAGAGACCTAAAAAACGACCACAAAGACGCGACAAAGTTAAGAATCCTAGTAAGTGTGTGGTAAAGATTTGAATATGTCTGACATATATCGTATTTTCTAACAAATATTGTGCAATCATTCATCAACATGGGTCAATAGTAACTCGGTCAACTTACAGGAGTGATTCTGCAACACACCAATTTTTATTTAAATTTTTATTTAGTTTACAGTCTGATTTTTTTGGATGTTTTATATTATTATCATTTTTTTTAATAAAGATATATTTTATTACCAAAAGAACAACATAAAACAAGTCGATCAATCGATGCAGACACAAAATGACAAAACTACCAAAAGACAAGAACTAACAATTTCTATTACAATACATCAACAACTTCTAAGGACAACTTCAATAATCTTTTCACTTTGAAACTCCTCCTTTTTGCCCCCTTAAAAAATGGTCTTGTTCCTCACATTCCAAATCTTGTATATAGTTTCACCTAAAGCTATTCTAATGAGAGGCTTGCAGCCTTTACCTCTAACATTCTAAACAATCCATAAAAGTTTCATATCCCACAAACCCGGTTTATGATTACAACCCAACTAGTTCAACATGTTATCTCAAATCTGATTGGTAACCTCTCAATCAAAGAATAGGTGTTGACAGATCTCAATTATTCCGTAAAACACACACATCCTATTCTTTACCATTCCAAACTTACTCATATGATCTTTAATAATTAGTCTCTTGTTGCACGTCAACCACATAGTGAATATTGTTCGAGCCGAAGTCAAATTCCAACTAATTAAATTCCTCCACTCCATCTTAGGTTTGTTGTCCTGAATGATACATCTTTCTCGTGTTGTATTTGCCATTTTTTTGGGCTTCCTTCCAAGCATCAAACTAAACTAACAAATCTCTATACTTGAATATTGCTTTAAGAATTCAAGACTATTCAATCCAAGTTGATAACTATTAGCATCTTCATGTTTCATATAATACTTATGAATCCATTGAATCCAAAGTTTATTTAGATCAAATATTCCACAATATTTTTCCTATTGTGATTATTACTCGAAAAGAAAGTATTAAAAGAAATAGAGATTACGAAGTGTTGTGATTGATTAGACGTTATGGAGTAATAACAAGAATTAATAAAATAAAGGAAGAGAAATATAATTAAGTAAGAATTTGGAATTTAATGAAAGCTAATAAAATAAAATAAATAGTAGTAATTTATTTAATATAATGATTAATTTAGAGGGGGATAAGAAACAATACTGAAATTAAAATAGAGTTAGTTGAAAAAAAAACAAAAACAAAATTTTATTTATGTTACATTAATAGGAGGGATTAAATTACATAAATATGTTACACTAATAATTACACTCAATTAAAACCTTTAATATTATTTTAATCTAAGGGTTTAAAATTTCTTACTTAAATAATATCCTCCTATTTTTAATAGTAAATAATTTTCATTTTATTATTATATTATAATTTCTTCTTCTCATAAAATAAAATAGTTTTTTCACACTTTTTATAACAATTAAATAATTATTCATTTTAAAAAAAGGAAAACATGTTTCTAAATATTTCTTTAAAAAAATCATGTTTCAAAGTTTAAAAAAAGTCTCTACTTATTTTTAAACAAATTTCACTTTTTTTATATTTTATTTAAACTAAATCATATTCTATTCACATAGTGTAAAAAAATAAAATTTTTTCCTTTTTAAATACAACAAAAAGTAATACTCAAAATATGTATAAAAAAACAAAAAAACAAAAAAAAACAAAATAATTAATAATGAATACATAATAATTTAGTTGTGAATAGAATATAATGTTATTTTAAAAACTATTGAAATTTGTTTAAAATTAAGAATACATTTTGTAAAATTAAAAATTACATTTTTTAATAAAAAATATTAAAAATTACGTATTTTAGAAAGTATTAATAAAACTCACATGATTTTTATCAATATTTCTTGACAATACGTGATTTTTGATATTTCTTACTAACAAATGTTATTATTCATAAAACAATGTTTACTCTTAATTTTTAAAAAATTCATTTTTTTTCATAAAAGAAATTATATTCAATTCACTTTCTTGTTAACAATTATTTAAAATATGTGATTTTTAATTTTTATTAATAACAAAATTTCTTTTAAATAATTTTTTTTTTAACTTTAAACAAATTTACTATTTTTATTTAAATAAAATTATATTATATTTACTAAACACACTATAAAATTGTTATATTTTTAAATTGCATACAAATTCATCTAAAAAAATATAGAAAATAAAAATAAAGATAAATAATGAGTAATAATTACCGGTTTTAAACCAATAAAAATCGAGGTAGTTTGATTTGCTTCTCGGTTTTAGTTTTTAGGAATCGACAAACTGATGAAACAAATCGATGAATTTAAATATCCACTTAATTTTTTTATTTAACCCATTATTAAGTCCAAATTTTGTATCAGTTCAACACTTCTCCATCTTTGTTTACATTTTCTTTCTTTGAACAAAATAGAAACCAAAAACCAGAAAAACTTGCTCTCACCAAAGTGTTGCTCTGGCTGCTCGGCACCACTGTTTTTCTCATCATCGTCATTTTTATAGGTATGGTTGTCTTATTCATGTTTGTCATACCCTAATTTTGACTCTGAATCAATAGATTCATCATGACATTCACATCATTTGCATAGCATAACATGCATTTCATATTGCACAATGCCTAAAATGTCAACCAGAATAATTTTTTGGATTTACAGACAGATCGGTCAAACTGATTCTCAACCGTGCGTAAAATTAGCGGGCGAAAAATTTCAAAATCGAGCTTGCAGATGTCAATATTCTTAATCTATGGTTCGCGTGATTTAACATGGTATGCTCATTTTAATTTTTCGACTACTACTTTGATCGTATTTTGATCAGTCTGAGCCTTTTAACTGAGCCTTTTAACTGGTCAAAATTTATTTCAAAATTAAATCAAATGATGTGTGTTTCCAAGAGGTTTATTCAGCGCTGATTATTTTAAATCAAATGATCCTTTGATAACTTCACCCCCTTATTTCTCAATTTCTTCTACAATCAGCCCTTTAGTTTTCATTTCAGGAGTGAGTCTTAGTGTATCCACAAATTTGCGAGCTAACCAATCAACTTTCGTTTGTCTATTCATGGATGTCCTATGATAATTATGTCGATTAGTGAAGCTAATAAGTTGCCAAAATTGGTTGGTAGTCCTCATGTTAAACCTAATATAAAATGGATAACCTTGCATACATTTTAACACCATTCTTTTCTTTTCATTTTTCCTAAACACAAGATTCTTCTTATTCACCATTGCATACTCTTTTATAACATCTTTGATTTGCAATTTATCCTTGAACATCATCTCTACTTCAAGTTTTGTAGATCACTTAAAAGTTAAAAACCTTTCCATATCATCATCTACATCACTATGGGGTGGAGTATGAAGCATATAAGAATCGCAACTTTCATTATCAGAAATATCATCCAATCTATAAGGTTGCTCTATTGTAGCATTAGGGATAATTGTCGTCCAATCAACACCAACATCAGGACCTAAGTTCAACTCATATCTCATGACATTCTCATGGAAAACCCATTGAATTGGTTTATTATGAAAATGTTTGACGTTTGATCATGCTTATTTGTGATCTTTTGAAAAGTTGTGGTTGATTTTATTCTTGAATTAGAGCCTAAGCAACTAGCAAGCAAACAGAAAGCGGTAACGTTATTACACGTCATGGGAGTGGGGATACATTTTTTCAAATGAGGATGGAATAAAAAATAAGAAAACAACCCAAATAATATACTAAATATGCACTAGCAAAATGGGCTAGCCTTTTAGACGACCGACTAGAAGTAATCGATCAAATAAGTCTCATTGTAAGAAAGTTCAAGAGTAAGCTATGAATGATGTGTAAAAGTGTCCTAAAACAAAGTAATAGAGAATAGAGATAACCAAGATCCACAACTCCTTTTCTAGGGTTTCTGCATAGTGTCCCAAATCTCCATGATGTAGAGGATAGTAATCACAGTCCAACACTTGAAAGTCTTATAGGGTTTCGATAATTTTATCATGTTTTTGTATTTTTTTTAACAAGATATGAATACGATGATAAGATGAATATGAGCAATAAGATATAAACAATGAAATATGAACAAGGATATATAGGCAATGATATAATGACAGAAAGATAAAGTAAGAGAATAATGAACAAAAATTAAAGTTAGTTGTTAGTTGTTAATTGTCATTGATCGGATAATCACTTTTCGAATCGGGTCCAATGCAGGCATATGTTAAATAATCGTAGCACAATCTATGAGGAAGATTATACTATGGGCGACCGATCAAAAATAATATTTGTGCTAAAACACAATAGAGAAATGATATGTAAATCATTCTCCAAAAATCGTGCCACGCGAAAAGAAAAAAGAGCGGTCTCATCTTAATCAAGAACTTCCATCGATTAATCAAAGGTAACCTATCACAATCACAAAGTATATAGAATGATCCAAATGATCATTCCCTACAGACTTAAAATAATGAAGGTTAAACAACTTAAACAATAAATATTCATGATATTAAAGACTTCATCGACCAAAAATAAAAGAAAATAAAATAAAAATGGAAAGAAAATAAATTATGAAATTGATAATGAAATAAAGAAGTAAAGAAAATCAAGAATAACAAATCGAAAAAAGAAAAAGAAGTAAAGAAGAACATGGGAAATGAGGTCCACTGAATCTGTGATGATGTGTGTATGGAATCATCCATTCATGGGCTTAAAAGCCCATTACAACACGACATTGTGCATATGAAAAGGGTGGTGTGAGAGATTTGTATGGATCCATAATGGGCTATGAAGTCCAACAATAATAATAAAAACACAGTTTAAACAAAGCAATGGATCCAACAACTTTTATGTCAAGGCTGTAAGAACACATATTGTTTCTTAGTAATATCTCTATGTTTTGATGATAACACTTATGAATTTTGTATTCAAGAATTATATACTCTAAATTTGTTCTAGACTGTTTGCTACAGGTACTAAAGAAAATATTCTTAAAGAGCAAATTTGGATCTGAACAATGATATTATGAAAGGCTTCAAAGGTTCAAGAGCATCTTAAATGAAGATCTGAACGCTGTCTCCAGAAGAATCTGAGTGCTGTCTACTGAAGATTCTGAAGCAGAAGCCTCTAAAGAATAGAAGACTCTGAGAGTTCAGAAGCTTAGTCATCAGAAGACTCTGAAGATACTGCGCTGCATAGTATTGAGAATCTGATATAGAAGACTCTGCTCTGACAGAACTACAGGCTCAAGCACGCAAGCTGCATATACTCTGATTCAGCATAATCTGAAGAACATCCCAAGACTCTGAAGATCCAGAAGATCTCTACTCTGGAGACTCTGAAGATCCAGACTCTGATGTTGATAGCTGAACTTACTTAGTGAAGAAGATTTGAATATGTCCGTTGGCATATCTCAACAGCTCTTTCCTCTTTTATGCTAGACACAAGAACACAGACAAAAAGGTTTTATCTGTGCATTCCATTCTAAGGAAAGTTTCTGCAACGTGAAGACAAAAGGCACCAGGCTTTTTCAGCACAGCCTCCAACGTTGAGAAGACTTCATGGATCTAAGTGCCTATATAAAGAAGTCCACTCCATCTTCTTCAAGTGACGGATTTCTTGCAAAAATCACTTATCAAAGCTAATCTCTCAAAAGCTCTTATATTCTATTTGCTGTAACATTGTTCTTAAACTTAAGAGAAATATCACAATTGTGATAATAGCTTTTTAGAAGCATTCTTACTCTTGTAATAGTTTTACATTGATTGTGAAAGGTTTCCTTAAGAGGATCCAGTTGGGATCCGTAGCTCTTGAGAAGACTAAGAACAGCTGTTCTTAGATGTTACTATTGTAATCTGTTTGATTAAATAGTGGATTAAGTCCTTGACTGAGAAAGGCAAATCACTCTTGAGAGGGTGGACTGGAGTAGTTGAGTTCAACGAACCAGGATAAAAATAACTGTGTTTGAATCTTTGATTATTTGTCATACTTATTCAACCCCCCCTTCTAAGTATTTTCTCACCTTCAAAGGCAATGTTCACATCAGATTTAAAAACAAAACAAATTAAAAGAGAAAGCACATCAGCTTAATTTTCTTTTTCTTTTAAAATAAGACATCATCAAGAACAAAAATGGAGAATGGAGAAGAAATCAAAACATGAGTAAAACGGTCAACAAAGCTCCAATATTTTTCTCTTTACTTTCGTCTCTCTCTTGATTTGTGTTTCTCTTTCACTCGATTTTGATTTGTCCTCAACTTCTCTGTCTCAATACGCTTGCTATCGGTTTCAATCATTTTTCATTCAGGTTCGATTACAATTTTTTTTTTGGTTTCCTCTACTCTCTCTTCATCTCAAACTCTCTATGATTTGTGATTCGATTGGGTTTTGGTGGGTTTTGGTGAAGGTTTGAGGTAGGTTTAAAGAGTTGAAGAGTTGTGAAAATGGTTTTGTTTGAGTGAAGTTTTAGATAGATTTTGGAAGAGTAGATCTGATTCCAAGAACTTGAAAAAATGAGGTGAGAAAAGGTGGGATTTATAGGAGAAATTGAGGAAAGGATTGCAATTTGGTGGTGACGTTTTGTGCCATTTTATTGTACATGACGTTGTTTTGGAAATTGGTTTGTTATGGGGTAATTGCTTTGGCTCATGGTGTAACGGTTTTGTTATGATTGTGTAAAATGTTCGTTGCGAGATGTTGCTTTTATTTGTAGGTGGTTGCGGAAGATGTTGTTTTGGTGACCTTATGGCTTGGGAGACTTGTTGTATGGAGTGAATCATGTTGTTGTGGTTGGTGTTACTTGATGTTGAGGCTTGCTTTGTGCGTGTATTATGAATCATATTGTGCTTATTTTGTTGTTTTGGTGCAGCTTGGAAAAAATATAGCATGAACGTAGTATGTTGGTGGTGCTTGGTAGAAAGCTTGGACAACAGTTTGGATGGTGCGTAGAGTGTAGTACTGGATAGTGTGTATGGGATTTTGGCAATGTTAATGTGTATCATGAAGGCTGAGAAACATGGCTTGGCAAGTAGTGAGTTTGTTGGCGTGATAACTTGAAGGTCGTGGTTGGTAATTGCAGTATAAAGTTGTGTATGCATGGAAGAAACGTGTACGTGGCTTGAGGTTATGTATTTGTGACTTATGACTTGTTGTGTGGACTATGGTATCATGGTGTGTAACACCCTAAATTTATTGGAATATTTATTTAATTTGTTTAAATAGGAATATTTGTATTTTTGGTGATTTGCGGTGGTTGGTATGAAGTATTGAGAATTATGGATTTTGGGTTATTTATTTAAATAATAGTATATATTATGAATATATTGGTATTATTATTAATTTAAATCAATATATGTGAATTAAGGGCTAATGGACATTTGAGGAGGAGTTAGTGAGGGTGAAATTGGAAAGCCCATTTTAAGGGCCAAAGTTAGGTTTAACAAAAAGGAATTTTGAGAGAATTAGGATTCATTCTTGTTGCACCGTGAAAAGGAAAGATATAGAGGCCAGAGTTCTGAGGGAAGAAGATTGAGGCAAAGCTTCACGAGGTTTCTGATAATCAAAGAAGAAAGGTTTAGAGGCAGCAAATTAAGGTATGACGAGTATTACCTTCATTGTTTTCAATCTACAATTCAATGTATTTAAAGCTGATTTAAGGGTTTAGGAGGTTTTTGAGTTGAGGAAATTAGGTCTTCGTGGCCAAATCTGTTTTTGAGGTTGTTTAAGTATGGGGAGTATTACCTTCATTATTTTCAATATATGATTTAATCTATTTAAAACTGATTTAAGGGTTTAGAAGGTTTTTGAGTTGAGGAAATTAGGCCTTCGTGACCAAATCTGTTTTTGAGGTTGTTTAAGTATGGGGAGTATTACCTTCATTGTTTTCAATATATGATCCAATGTGTTTAAAGCCAATTTAAGGGTTATATATTTTGAGTATTAAATTTTTGTTGCCTTTTTGGTGAGTTTAATGAGTTTGAGGGATTTGAACTGATGGTCTGATAGGTTTGAGGCTGATTTTGGAGTAAGGGAAATTAGGTCTTCATGGTCAAAATCTGTTGTTGAGGTTTTAACCGTATAGGATAATAGATTATGAGAACTCTAATGACTGTGGGGTATTTGTAAGAAATTATCGGAATTTGAGGCGTAAATAGGATACGTGATTGACCTAATAAGTTGTAGATTTTGCGCCTTTACCGGCGTAATAACTTAGGAATGATTTAGGGATATTTTTGTGGAATTGGGGAAGGAAATCATATAGACTTTTGGGATGGTTTTAGTGCTGGTGCGTAACAGTGTTTTGCTGTAATCGCGAGTTCGCACAGCGAACACTCACCTCAGACTCGCACGAAGAACTGTCCAGTGAATGTAGCCGAGTTTTGCGATCTGTGTTCTGGTGCTGTGCTATTTTGATGTTTTGATGCTATGAAATTCTGCTTGCACATAGACTTGATGTTATACCTGATGTTATAACATCAACTGTAACATGGACCACTTGACAGATTACTAGCAGTAAATAGAAACAGTAAATAACACACAACAATTGTTTACCCAGTTTAGTGTCAACAACACTTACATCTGGGGGCTACCAAGCCAGGGAGGAAATTCACTATTAGCAGTATCCATTCAGAGTTAAACCTCCAGTTTACACTCCTCACTTAATCACTACCCAATGACACTTCAGCCTAGAGACTCTCTAGTACCTAAGTATACCCACTCACTCGCCTACTATCACAAACCAGTGATAATAGTTACAATTATAAAGTAGTTCTGAAGAGACACTTCAAAACAAAACATCTTGATCTTACTTCTCAGCTTAGATCAAGAACACATCACTCTTGCTTCAAAGCTTTGAGTGTTAAACAACCTAGGACCTACCTAATCAAGATATTATGCAGAAGCTTAATTGCTTGAATTACAAGAATTCCTAAGACACAAATGGAAACATGAAGTGCAAAACAACTTCACTCACAATGAATCTTACTTACACACTGCTGGTCTTCTAAATATGTAAGAGCTGCACTTTAAGGATTCCTCCTTCTGCATTTATAGCAGGTGCAAAGTCCTTGGGCCTGGGCGCACAACTTAGGTTTTCATGTTAAACCTAGCCTTCAATTATTCTGCACGCCTGCCTCACTAAATCAGGGACATTTTAGTACTCTTAAAGCTTCTAAAATGTTTCCTGATTCCCAGCTTGAGCATCTGGTTCTTCTCCTCATTTCCAGCCATCAGAAAAACAAACTCTTCGCTTGATATCATACGATGCTTGTTGTGACGTCCAGTTGTAACATCTAATTTCAGACATTACCTGCATATATACTAATATTATTTGCCACAAAATGCAGCCAATCAAGAGCACTTATAAACTCCCCCTTTGGAAATTTTTTGGCTAAAACCCCTTGGTCTGAAATCAGAGATTTACACACAGTAGAAGACTTAAACCTTTACCTATCCTGCAGGCAAGTTGTTGGATTCACACTCAGTAAGCTCTCAGCTCACCAACTCAAACTGCTCACACACACATCTGCTAGTTGTCACTACAAATGTTACATAACTTAGAGTAACATTATGTGTTACTCCCCCTCAAACTGATGCACTTATCAGTTGAGTCAATATCCTGCATACACAGTAGTTACATAACTTGAGTACCTTACTTGGTTACTCCCCTTCAAACTGAAGCACTTGTCAGTTGAGTCACACAACCTGCACAATCAGCAGTTACAACCAACATCCAGCCTGTTTGGGTGTCTTAACATCCAGGATAACATCTTGAATTCACACCAGTCACTAAGCCTAACACTGTCTTGTTAGCTTAGACTTCAGCAGTCTCACTTGCTTGTGGACTCACCAATGCTACTCCCCCTGCAGGGATGCACCGCACTCACAATCTGCTCTATCTTGGCAGATACACACACAATCTGCTCAACCTTGGCAGATACACACACTCTAGCATACAATCCTTATTAGTTCTAGCCAATAATCAGAATTCTACACATGCTAGCATACAATCACACAATAGGTTTATTACAACCAAGTCAGAACCTGCAGCAGTTCTAACATACTATCATTCTAACACACTATCTTTCAAGATGAGCTGACATGCTCAACCTTCACATGCTCTTCCACCTGCTTGACATAATCACATATGCTCTCAATATTACAGCATTAGCTGCTATTATCTGTAGGACCTGTTCTTCCACCTGCTCTTATCACATAATCTCTCATAATCTCTCCCCCTTATTATCCACAAATTAAGATCTAACTAATTAATTAGTGAAGATAAAAAATTGTAACATTACACTGTCAGAGCAACTCTTTCATACTGCCTTGTTGAAATACATAAGTTCAAAAATTCTTACACAAGATCATAACTCACATACACAGTCTTCTCAGCTAGTGCAGCAACCTGAGCCATAACACATTACTCTTCTTCTTATTCAGCAGAGCTCTCCATGTCTTCTGAAGTGCCTTCTTCTTCTGTCTCATCTTCAGTTGTTGACTCTCTTGCCCCACTGTTTTCTTCAGCCTTCTCCTCAGCTGTCTCTACTGCTTGACCTTCATTATCTGATTCAACACAGTCCTTGTCTTCATCAACACCCTGTGTCTCCTCTTCTTGCTCAAGAGTTCTAATCAAACTCTCCAGTTTCACCTTCCTTGCTTCCAACTCCTTGCACGTGTCCTTAAGAATTGATATCACCTTGGCTTTTATAGAGTTTGAGGTTCTTTTGGAAGTCTCCTCTAGAGGTACATCAATGTCAGGAACATGGGTTCCTTTAAACATCTTGTAGCTGAAGGACATGGGTGTCTCTCTCTTGAAAGCTATATCATTTTCCTTGATTATGTTCGGATGTTGATCACATATTATCCCACATATGAGAGATGGAAAGGCAATGGGTCCCTTGACACTATAGCTCCCATCATGCTTCATTGTTTGTTCATGGATGTATGCCGCATAGTTGAGTTGAGCCTTAGTCCCCACAGCATATAAGAACCTCCCAAGAATGATGGCCACAGTGGTCTTGTGATTTGTAGGCACCCAGTTTGCAGCCCCAACTTTGTGCAACATCGCATACTTGACACTGAGCTTGCTTGCTACAAGCTTTCCTTTGGAATGCCATTTTATGACTTGTTTAGCAGTGATTTCATGACACACTTGATGATCTGAAACATGTATTTCAGTCAACCCTTCATTAGGTCACCCCAAGTATTTGTTAATAATGGCTGCTGTAAACTTGACACATTTCCCTCTCACATATACTTTCCCATATTCACTTGACTTCTTTTCAGCACTCTCTCTTATCAGATTAACTATGAACTCTTTCACCATCATTTCATAACACTGAGGGAGCTGAGTCACAGTTTTTATCAACCCAGCCTTGCTGATCATAGCCATGACTTCTTTGTTTTCAAGCACATTCTAAGCAAGCTCCCTTTTAACGGCCAGTCTCTTATGGTAGACATATTTCCATCTGTTTACACTAGATGGATAGTGGAAAGAGATGTTATCAATAGGTACCTCCGGTATGCTTGCATCCAGCTTACTTGTGGAAGGTTTTGGTTTGGTTTGAATGTCAGTGACATCCACAACAACATTAGAATCAGAGCCTGAGTCTGAGCTAGATTCAGTCTTCTTCTTCTTGATGACCACTTTGTTCCCGCCCTTAGGAGGTCCATACTTAGGCCTCTTTGTACCTGTCTTCTTTGGAGAGGTTTCTGGTTCAACAACTTTCTCAGCCTTCTTTTGTTTGGGGGGATTTTCATCAGCTGCCCCTTTTCCCTTTCGCGTCATCAGCATTTTGGCTATTCCTGGATTCATCTTGATAATGAGATCATTGTCAGAGTAGTCTTCTAGGTCAACTACTTCAAACTTTTTGGTTTTATGTGAGCTCTCTTCAGTGGATTGCACCTTCTTACCTTTGGCCTTGTCTTCTGATGAAGGGTTCTTGGATGTTGTAACATCCTGCAAGACATTTACTTGTTCAAGAGATTTCGGTTCAGACCCCTTTGTAGGTATATTCAGAACACTTGCCACCATTCCTACTATATTGTGATGAGTTTGTTTGGCTTCTTCGTTCTCTAGAACACCCGATTCCGTAGCAGAGGGGACTTGATTCGAATCAAGAGTTCTAAGTTTTCTTGCACGCAACTTTCTTGGTCTTCTTACCAATACTCCTTCTGGAGTCATCATGTTTAAGGGAGCTATCTCTAACACTTCATTAGGTTCAGGTTCAACGTTGCTTGTGGTTCCCTTGGGGTTAGGGTTTGTATGCTGAGACATGGTGATCATCTTTGATCGAGAGAAGGTGATCTTTCTTTGTTTAGAGACGTTGTTGTGGAAGCTGAAGGGTTATGCTGGCACCAAGAGTGTGAATGGTATGTTTTATACGTGATGGTGGGGTACGCTTGCCCAATAGGAGGGAACTTGCCTTTTTGATTTTTCATTAAAAGTTTTAATTCCAAGGCATAATTCCCAATTATAGCTAATTGCTATAACTCATCATTATAAGGGCTAAATTTCCACTGATCCTTCCTAACTTGAAATTCCTTGATAATACTTGAGCTTTTTTCAGCATCGTTTTCGTAGCTTTCACACTTGATTGTCCCATTACATACTCTACCCCTGAGTGTTTCCCTTTTGCACTTAGCAGCACTCATTTGGATGAAGCCTTGGATGTCACAGAATAATATCATAACATCTGGAGTGACATCTCTTTCTTTCTGCATATTAGCTTCCATGGACTTCATCAGTTTCCAATACAACCTATCTATCTTACCTTTCTGACCATTCTTTGAGAGTCTCCTCTGTCTTTGCCTGCCATCCTCACAGCTTCATGGTCTCTCATCTAGCAAGCCTTTTAGAATGAGCTTTCCAGCTTTCTTGACTGTGGTCTTTCTGATCTTTTGTTAGTGGTTGTTTTTAATCACCCTAGTTTGCTCTTTTCCATTTATCAATCCTGTTTTGTTACTTCTGGCCTCCCATAGGTAACAATGATTATTGGATCTAGGTCCTCTCATTACCTCCTTACCTTCATTTTTGACAACCATGCACATACCTTTTGAGAAATGCACTCTCAAACCTTGATCACACAGTTGGCTTATGCTTATGAGGTTCACATTTAGTCCCTTAAACAGCAATACATCTCTCAGACTTGGAGTAATATTGTTGTTCAGTTGTCCAACCCATGTAATCTCTTCTTTAGCTCCTCTCCAAAGGTTACATGACTTAAAGAGTAAGGTTTGAGATTTGTCAAATACTCCTTAATTCCAGTCATATGTCTGGAGCAGCCACTGTCAAAGTATCAATCCTCTTTAGTTGGTATTCTTAGGGAAGTGTTAGCTGTTAAAGCCATAGTCTTTACAGCCCATTGTACTTGCTGTCTAGGCACTTCCTTCTTCCTTGGTTTGGCTTGATGCTGCCTCCAGCTCTGGTTGACATTTTGCTGCCTTTGGCCATGGTTGGCATGATGCTGTCTTTGATAATGATGCATCCTTTGGCCATGGTTGACATGATGCTGCCTTTTTTCATACTTACCCTGGTTAGCAACCTTTTGGCTAGGAAATCCATGCAACCAAAAACATACAACCCTAATGTGGCCAAGTTTGCCACAATGATAACACCTATGCCCTTGGAACTGTCTTTTGACTTGATTCTAGTTTTTGTGGGGTGGATGTTGTGACATTGGTCGTGACATCCTCTTCAGCTTCTGAATCTCAGCTTGTAGCTTCTTGAGTTTCAGCACAGGGTTTGTTCTTTCAATAAAACCCAGTCCAGACCTGTCTTTTAAGTTCTGACCACTTTGAAGAATCTCTTCTACGGTGTCAGTTCCAGGATTAAGCATCCTTATAGTTTTGGACATTTGGTCCAAACTAGATTTTAATACTCTGACCTCACTTTCAAGTGATTCTATAGTGCTTAGGTGCTCCTTCTTTTCAGATTCCAACTCTTTGATGAGTTTCTTCATATGTTCTCCCTGCTAGAACAAATCAGAATGTTTGATGTGAAGTTTCTGATATGAGGTTGCAAGCTCCTCAAATGTCATGTCTTCTTCACTTGAGTCATCATCAGAGATGCACACACTGTTGAGAACAATTACATGTTTTGCTGCCTCACTATCTGACTCACTTTCTGAGTCTTCATCAGACCAAGAAACAATTAGACTCTTCCCCTTTTTCTTGAGATATGTGGGACATTCTCTTCTCACATGACCATATCCCTCACATTCATGACATTGTATACCTTTGCTCTGGCCAGTGATGTCTTCAGCTTTCTCTTTGTTAATGTCAGAGGTTCTGTTCTTGTCATAGGGTTTTGATTTCTGATCTATCCTCTTGATCAGTTTGCTGAATTGTTTTCCAAGCAATGTTATTGCTTCTGATAAGTTTTCTTCCCCATCTTCTCCTTCTGCCTTCTCTATAGTGCTTGAGACAAGAGCAATACTTTTGTTCCTTTTCTCTACTGCCTGGTCACTTAATCCCATCTCAAAATTCTGGAGTGAACCAATGAGTTCATCCACCTTCATGTGGCATATATCTTGAGCTTCCTCAATGGTAATAACTTTCATTGCAAACCTCTTTGGTAGGGATCTGAGAATTTTTCTTACTAGCTTTTTTTCAGACATCTTCTCACCCAAGGCCCCTGAACTGTTTGCAAGTTCCAGCACATTCATGTAGAATTCATGAATGGTTTCATCCTCTTTCATCTCCAGTCCTTCAAATTTAGTGGTTAGCATTTGAAGTCTAGACATTTTCACTTTGGAGGTTCCCTCATGAGTAGTCTTGAGAGTGTCCCAAACCTCTTTAGCTAGTTCACAATGGTGTACCAGCCTGAAAATGTTCTTATCTATGCCATTGAATAGTGAATTAAAGGCTTTAGAATTCCCAAGAGCTAGAGCCTCTTGCTCCTTATTCCAGTCTTCTTCAGGGATCAGTACTGAAGCTCCATCTTTGTTAGTTGTCCTTGGATGTTCCCATCTTGAGTTCACAGCTCTCCATGCCTTGATGTCTATTGACCTCAAGAATGCAATCATTCTTGGTTCCCAATAGTCATAGTTAGACCCATCCAGAATTGGTGGTCTATTTGTGAATCCTATGTCCTTGTCCATTCTAGCAGAGTTTAACTTCCCTAGATCTCACCCAGATTAAAACAGGCAGGGTGACTGCTCTGATGCCAATTGAAATTCTGTTTGCACACAGATTTGATGTTATACCTGATGTTATAACATCAACTGTAACATGAACCACTTGACAGATTACTAGCAGTAAATAGAAATAGTAAATAACACACAACAATTGTTTACCCAGTTCAGTGTCAACAACACTTACATCTGGGGGCTACCAAGCCATGGAGGAAATTCACTATTAGCAGTATCAATTCAGAGTTAAACCTCTAGTTTACACTCCTCACTTAATCACTACCCAATGACACTTCAGCCTAGAGACTCTCTAGGACCTGAGTATACCCACTCACTCCCCTACTATCACAAACCAGTGATAACAGTTACAATTACAAAGCAGTTCTGAATAGACACTTCAAAACAAAACACCTTGATCTTACTTCACAGCTTAGATCAAGAACACATCACTCTTGCTTCACAACTTTAAGTGTTAAACAGCCTAGGATCTACCTAATGAAGACAATTACGTAGAAGCTTAATTGCTTGAATTACAAGAATTCATAAGACACAAATGGAAACGTGAAGTGCAAAACAACTTCACTCACAATGACTCTTACTTACACACTGCTGGTCTTCTAAATTTGTAAGAGCTGCACTTTAAGGATTCCTCCTTCTGCTTTTATAGTAGGTGCAAAATCCTTGGGCCTGGGCGCACAACTTAGGTTTTCGTGTTAAACGTAGCCTTCAATTATTCTGCACGCCTGCCTCATTAAATTAGGGACATTTTAGTACTCTTAAAGCTTCTAAAATGTTTCCTGATTCCCAGCTTGAGCATCTAGTTCTTCTCCTGATTTCTAGCCATCAGAAAAACAAACTCTTCGCTTTATGTCATACGATGCTTGTTGTCACATCCAGCTGTGACATCCAACTTAACTATTAAAATAGCTAAGTAAACTTACCCTGCACATTCCATAATTAGTATGCTCTAATTTCAGACATTACCTGCATACATACTAATATGATTTTCCACAAAATGCAGCCAATCAAGAACACTTACATGCTATAATTTTCCTGATGAATTACCGTGAGTATAATTGTGAATTTTATGAGAATAATACATGACTGTATAATGAATTCTCATGAGTAATTGTGATGATTTATGATGTTGATTTCATGAGGCTTTGGTGATTTTATGATGACATGATTATTGTGATGATTTTGATGAACGATGATGCACCTAATGAGTTTATTATGAAGATAATATTAACGTGTGCATCATGCATTCATATGCATTCCGGACTTCAATCTAGTGTTTGATTCTTGTGGCTTCAGTCCCATTGTGTGGATGTGAAGTATTTTGTTGTGCTCCGGTTCTTGTGTAGAATCGTTCCTATTGATGGGGATCTATGGAGGGTTGATGACCTAGTGTCCATCGAATTTTGATGAATTGGTACCACATGCATGAGTCGTGTTGCATTTGCATTTATGTGACAATTTGGTGTAATTTATGATATTTTGGATTTTTGACGTTTCCTGGATGATTATGATGATGTTGAATATGAAAATCACGCTATTTTATATATTGATTCCTATATTGATTATTATGAATTGTTTTACTCACCCTGCCTGTTTGAATGTTCTCTCCACGTGAGTAACGTGCAAATGACCAGGTTTAGCCGTGGATGCCGTCGAGGAGTTTTTGGAGTTTTTGACATTTTGGTTGGCTTAGAGGGTCTTGCTCTGATAGTGTAACATCAGGTTAGGGTCTTTCAGTTAAATCATGTTTTATTGATTTTTTTTATTTTGATTATGTTGTTGTGCAAGGAAAACTTTGGATTTTCCTTTTTGAGTTCCGCTGCCATTTGAGCAATTTTTGAGTAATTTTGGGAAAACCCGTTGTTTACGAAGCATTGACTTTGATTTGAATTATTGAGAAATGTACGCCCTTTGAGGTGATTTTTATTATCTTTAATGTATTACTCTGATAAATGTGAAATATTTTCCATTATATTTTTGGGGGTAGAAAAGGGTGTTACATTAGTGGTATCAGAGCAGGTCGGTCTGTCCGGCCAAGTTGTCTAATGTTATTTGTTCCCTTGTATGCGACATGTATGTGAAAACACTGTCAGTACACGTTTGTTTTCTAACCTTTGTCTGCAGAAGTGGGAATGGAACAAGTGGGGAGAAGGTTATGCTTCTCCAGGATGCTTCATGTGTAGAGTGGTGGCTCAGTGTATCGATGAACACTCTTATAGTTTGGTAAAGATGGTTTATGCCCCATCATGATTTCCGTCTGTCTATTGACAAATTGAGGAACTGGTCACCCTTAATCTCTTGTTGATAGTTGACAGAGTCTTGTTGGATGGGATAGACATGTCTTGCAAGTTTAGATGGCGTGTGTAGTGAATTGTTTTGAGTTATGCTAAGTGCTTACAGATTGTTTTGGTGAGTCAGTGCAGGATGGTGATGAGATGTTTATTTTTATGGTAACTTTGAGTGTTAATAAAGTGGGGAAGTTGGTGGTGTGCCAATTATTTATGATTATCCGGATTTACCGCCGGAACGTGAAGTGGAGTTTATGATTGACCTAGTTCTTGGAACTAGTTTGGTGGCGATGACTCCATATCGTATGTTCACACAGGAATTGAAGAAGTTGAAGAATCAACTTGAAGATCTACTTGAAGAGAGGTTCTTTTGTCTGAGTGTGTCACCGTGGGGTGCACCAATTTTGCTAGTTAAGAAGAAAGAAGGTTTTGTGGGGCTTTGTGTGGATTATAGACAATGGAAACTAGGTGACTATCAAGAATAAGTGTCCACTTCCAAGGATTGATGATTTTATGGATCGGTTGGTTGTTGCAAGTGTGTTTAGTAAGATAGATTTGAGATATGGGTAACATCAGATTCGTGTGAAGGCTGAAGATATTCAGAAGACTGCTTTAAAAATAAGGTATGGATATTATGAATATTTCGTGATGCCATTTGGTGTGACTAATGCACCATGTGTATTTATGGAGTATATGAACGGGATTTTCCATCCTTATTTGGACAAGTTTGTGGTTGTGTTCATTGATGATATTTTGATATATTCGAAGAGTAAAGAGGATCATGTTGAGCATCTGAAAATTGTGTTATCAACATTTAAAGAGAAGCATTTGTATGAAAAACTGTCAAAGTGTGAGTTTTGGTTAAAGGAAGTGACTTTCCTTGGTTATGTGATCTCGAGTAGATTTATTGTGGTTGATATGTCGAAGGTTGAAGCTGTATCACAATGGGAAGCTCCAAAACTTGTTTTTGAGATTAGAAGTTTTCTTGGGTTGGCAGATTATTATCAAAAATTCATTGAAGTATTTTCCAAGTTATCTTTACTGTTGACGCAGTGGGCTAGGAAGGTTCAAGCTTTTGTTTTGGATGCAAAGTGTGAAGAAAGTTTCAAGAGCTTTTGAGAAGACTGACAATAGCTCATGTTTTGATTTTTCCGAATCTGGAAAAACCATTGTTGTATATTGTGATGCTTCGTTGATGGAATGAGGGAGGTGTGTTAATGCAATATCAGCAAGTTTTAGCTTATGCTTCAAGGCAACTTAAAATGCATGAGAAGAATGATCTAATGCAGGATTTAGAGTTGGATGTTGGTTGTGTTTGTGTTAAAGCTTTGGAGACATTATTTGTTTGGTTTGAGATTTGAGATGTTTAGTTATCATAAGAGTTTGAAGTATTTCTTTGATCAGAAAGAATTGAATTCGAGGCAAAGGGGATGATTGGGACTTCTGAAGGATTATGGTTTTAGTTTGAATTACCATTCGGATAAAGCAAGCGTGGTAGCTGCTGCATTTAGTAGGAAATCTTCGCATATACCGATGATGATGGTTAAATAGTTAGAACTGATTGAGCAATTTTGAGATATGAGTTTGGTTTTTGAAGAGATTTCCTATAGAGTTAAGCTTGGTAGATCGGTTGAATTTGATGAATCAAAGTCGAAGAGTTGATTTTTGGATTAATGAAAATGGTATCATGAGATGTCATGATAGAGTCTGTGTTCCATATATTGTTAAGTTGATAAAGAGTATTCTTGAGGAAGGACATCTAAGTAGATTGAGTATCCATCCCAGTGCTACGAAGAGGTATCAGGATTTGAGGGATGAAGAAAGAAGTGGCTAAGTTTGTCTATGCTGGTTAGACTTGTCAGAAGTCGTTGAACATCAAAGACTGTTGGGTCTGTTGCAACCGTTGAATATTCCAAAGTGGAAATGGGATATCATTTCTATGGATTTTGTGACAGGTCTATCGAGGACTTTGGAAGGATATGATTCAATTTGGGTGATTGTTGATAGATTGACCAAATTGGCTCATTTTATACCAATGAGGATCAATTATTCGTTGCAGAAGCTGGCTGAATTATATATTGATGAGATTGTGAAACTGCATGGTATTCCTTCAAGTATTGTGTCTGATAGAGGTTCGAGATTCACATTGAGGTTCAGGGAATGTTTGCAGACAACTTTGGGTACTAAGTTGAGGTTGAGTTCTGCCTATCATCCGCAGACGGATGGAGATACAGAGAGAACTATCCAGTCTTTAGAGGATTTTTTGAGAGCTTGTGTATTGGATCAATGTGGATCATGGGATAGTCATTTGCCGTTGATTGAGTTCACCTACAACAACAGTTACCATTCTAGTATCAGAATGGCACCGTATGAGGTATTATATGGTAGGAGATGTAGGATCCTTTGTGTTGGTATGATTTAGGCGAGAGTGTTATGCTCGGACCTGAGATTGTACAAGAGACGATTGAAAAGATCAAGATGATTCGAGAAAAGATGAAAGCGTCGTAGAGTTGTCAGAAAAGTTATCATGACAAGAGGAGGAAAGCACTTGAGTTCCAGGAGGGAGATCACGTATTTTTGAGAGTTACGCTGGTAACTGGTGTTGGTCGAGCTTTGAAGTCTTGAAAGCTCACACCGCATTTTGTTGGTTCATATCAGATTTTTCAAACGGTGGGAAGAGTAGCATACCCGATTGCTTTACCGCCGTCGCTTGCAGATTTGCATGATGTGTTTCATGCGTCTCAGTTGAGGAAGTACATTCCAGATCCGTCACATGTGATTCAGATGGATGATGTACAAGTGAGAGATTATTTAATTGTTGAGGCAGTGTCAATACGAATTGATAAACGAGAAGTGAAGCAACAACAAGGTCAAGATATTTCTTTGGTAAAGGTAGTTTTGGGAGGACCAGTTGGAGAAAGTCGGGTTTGGGAGCGTGAGGATCTGATGAGGGAGTCGCATCCAACTCTGTTTCCTTGAGGTAATTTTTGAGGGAGAAAATTCTTTTAAGTGGGAGAGAGTTGTAACACCCCAAATTTATTGGAATATTTATTTAATTTATTTAAATAGGAATATATGTATTTTTGGTAATTTGCGGTGGTTGGTATGAAGTATTGACAATTATGAATTTTGGTTTATTTATTTAATAGTATATAATATGAACATATTGGTATTATTATTAATTTAAATAAATTTAAGTGAATTAAGGGGAAAATGAAACATTTGAGGAGGATTTAGTGAGGGTAAAATTGGAAAGCCCATTTTAAGGCCCAAAGTTAGGTTTAACAAAAAGGAATTTTGAGGAAATTAGGATTCATTCTTAGACCGTGAAAAGAGAAGAAATAGAGTCCAGAGTTTTGAGGGAAGAGGATTGAGGCAAAACTTCACGAGGTTTCAAAGAATCAAAGAAGAAAGGTTTAGAGTTGACAAATTAAGGTATGGAGAGTATTACCTTCATTGTTTTCAATATATGATTCAATGTATTTAAAGTTGATTTAAGGGTTTAGGAGGTTTTTGAGTTGAGGAAATTAAGCCTTCGTGGTCAAATCTGTTTTTGAGGTTGTTTAAGTATGGGGAGCATTACCTTCATTGTTTTTAGTATATGATTCAATGTATTTAAAGCTGATTTAAGGGTTTAGAAGGTTTTTGAGTTGAGGAAATTAGGCCTGTAAGAACACAAATTGTTTCTTAGTTATATCTCTATGTTTTGATGATAACACTTATGAATTTTGTATTCAAGAATTATATACTCTAAATTTGTTCTAGACTGTTTGCTACAGGTACTAAAGAAAATATTCTTAAAAGAGAAAATTTGGATCTGAACAATGTTATTATGAAAGGCTTCAAAGGTTCAAGAGCATCTTAAATGAAGATCTGAACGCTGCTCCCAGAAGAATCTGATTGCTATCTTTTGAAGATTCTGAAGCAGGAGCCTCTAAAGAATAGAAGACTCTGCTCTGATGGATTTACACGCTCAAGCACACATGCTGCACATACTCTGTTTCAGCTCAATCTGAAAAACATCCAAGACTCTGAAGATCCAGAAGATCTCTATTCTGGAGATTCTGAAGATTCAGACTCTAATGTTGAAAGCTGAACTTACTAAGTGAAGAAGATTTAAATATGTACGTTGGCTTATCTCAACAGCTCTTTCCTCTTTTGTGCTAGACACAAGAACACAGACAAAAAGATTTTATCTGTGCATCCCATTCTAAGGAAAGTTTCTGCAAAGTGAAGACAAAAGGCATCAGGCTTTTCAGCACAGCCTCCAATGTAAAGACAAAAGGCTCCAGGCTTTTCAGCACAGCCTTCAACGTTGAGAAGACTTCATGGATCTAAGTGCCTATATAAAGAAGTCCACTCCATCTTCTTCAGTATCGAACTTCTTGCAAAAATCACTCATCAAAGCAAATCTCTCAAAGCTCTTATAATTTTATTTTGCTATAACTTTGTTCTTAACTTAAGAGATATATCACAGTTGTGATAACAGCTTATTAGAAGCATTTTTACTCTTGTAATTGTTTTACATTGTTTGTAAAAGGTTTTCCTTAAGAGGATCCTGTTGGGATCAGTAGCTCTTGAGAAGACTAAGAACTGTAGTTCTTAGGTGTTACTATTGTAATCTGTTTGATTAAATAGTGGATTAAGTCCTTGACAGAGAAAGGCAAATCGCTCTTAAGAGGGTGGACTGGAGTAGTTGAGTTCAACGAACCAGGATAAAAATAACTGTGTTTAAATCTTTGAATATTTGTCTTACTTATTCAACCCCCCCCCCCCCTTCTAAGTAATTTTCTCACCTTCAGTTGGCATCAGAGCTCCGGTTCTGCGTGTGCTACCACTTAACCGTGTCAGTAAAGATCCAGTGAGAAAAGTTACTTTGTTAAATATCTGTTTGTCATTATGGGTGACACATCTACATCTAACTGTAACAAATATGAAGGGGATAAAATCAGCACAAAGCCTCCCATGTTTGATGGAGAAAAATTTGATTACTGGAAGGACAGGATAGAAAGTTTCTTCCTGGGGTATGATGCTGATTTGTGGGACTTGGTTATTGATGGCTATGAACATCCTACAAATGAGGATGGCAAGAAAGTTGACAGAAAATAAATGACAGAAGTCCAGAAGAAGGATTTCAAGAATCACCATAAAGATAGGACAATATTGCTTAATGTAATCTCTCATACTGAGTATGAAAAGATTACTAACAGAGAAACAGCTCATGGAATGTTTGAGTCACTTAAAATGACTCATGAAGGAAATTCTCAAGTGAAGGAGACCAAGGCTCTGGCGCTTATACAGAAGTATGAAGTGTTCAAAATGGAAGAATCTGAAAATATAGAAACTATGTTTTCTTGATTCCAGATCCTTACTGCTGGTCTAAAGGTTCTAGACAAGGGATACTCTACATCAGATCACGTAAAGAAAATCATCAGAAGTCTGCCTACCAGATGGAGACCAATGGTGACTGCCTTGAAGATGGCTAAAGATATGAACAAGATCTCTCTAGAAGAACTCATCAACTCACTGAGGAGCCATGAGATTGAGCTTGAGGAAGATGAACCTCAGAAGAAAGAAAAAGGTAAATCTGTTGCATTAAAATCTACCAAAACTGCTAAAGCTTTGCAGGTCATTCAAGAAAGCTCTGAAGAATCTTCTTCTGAAGAAGAAGATGAGTTATCCATGCTGTCCAGAAGGATCAACAGGCTCTGGAAGCACAAGGGAAAGAAATTCAACAACTTCAGAAAATCTGATCATAGAAAGGAATCTTCTGGGCACAGAAGATTTGGCAAGAAAGAAGTTGTATGCTATGAGTGCAAAGAGCCTGGGCATTATAAGAATGATTGTCCCAAACTTCAAAGAGAAAAACCCAAGAAGAAGGTTGACAAAAAGAAGAAGGTTCTGATGGAAACATGGGATGACTCAGATGATTCTGAATCAGAAGAAGAATGTGCTAATGTTGCACTGATGGCCAGCACAGAAGATCAAGAGGAAGGAACCTCAGGATATGAATCAGATTCTGAATCTGATGATGATGCAGAAGAGGTAATGGCTAAACTTACCAAAGAAGAACTTACAAAAGTTTTAACAGAAGTTCTTAAAAGTTATAACAATATCAAACTCAAACACAAGAAGCTGAAAAGCAATCTTGAATCTGAGATTGATCTTCTGAGGACAGAACTTGTTGAGCAAAAAGAAATTAATCTGAAAATCAAAAATGACATTGAAATAACTCAACAAGAATCTGAATCTGAGCCTAAGTCATGTGAAAACATTTTAGAAAAATATGACTCTAGCTTTCAGAGATTCCTTACTAAGAGCATAGACAAAAGCAAGATGGCTTCTATGATCTATGGTGTTAGTGGGAACAACAGAAGAGGTATTGGATATGAATCTTCATCTGGAAGTAATCCAAAATTTGTTGACAAACTTCTCATCAAGAAGATTCCTCTGTACTCTCAATTTAAATTTGGTCATTTAAATGATATTAAACACACAAGCTCTGAGAAGAATACTTATGTGTTTAAACCCAAGGTAAGTCAAAATAAACATTATGTTGAAAAACAAAAGTTTAGACAAACCTACAAACCAACTAACCCCAAAGGACCCAAGAAGATCTGGGTACCTAAAAACAAAATAATTCCTGTTGCAGATGTTCTTAGCAGCAAGATCCGGACGCCAGTCATGGTACCTGGCTCTATCCTATTTAGTGGTAAGAGGAAAAACAACATTTATAAAATAAACCTTTCAGAACTTAAAGTTCAAAATGTTAAATGCCTCTTGTCTGTTAATGAAGAGTAGTGGGTCTGGCACAGAAGATTGGGCCATATTAATATGAGAGGTATATCTCAGATTAATAAACTTAATCTTGTCAGAGGACTCCCTAATCTGAAGTTCTCTTCAGATGCTCTTTGTGAAGCATGCCAAAAAGGGAAGTTTTCAAAAACATCTTTTAAATCAAAAAATGTTGTTTCTACTTCCAAACCACTAGAACTACTTCATATTGATCTGTTTGGACCAGTGAAAACTGCATCCATCAGAGGCAAGAAGTATGGATTAGTCATTGTTGATGACTATAGTAGATGGACATGGGTAAAGTTCTTAAAACACAAGGACGAGTCACATTCTGTGTTCTTTGACTTCTGCAAGCAAGTCCAGATTGAAAAAGATTTCAAAATTGTAAAAGTCAGAAGTGATCATGGGGGTGAATTTGAAAATAAACATTTTGAAAAGTATTTTTCTGAAAATGGCATTGCTCATGATTTTTCCTGTCCTAGAACTCCACAACAAAATGGGGTTGTAGAGAGGACAAACAAGACTCTACAAGAAATGGCCAGAACCATGATCAATGAGACAAATCTGGCAAAACACTTTTGGGCAGAAGCAATTAACACAGCGTGTTACGTTCAGAACAGAGTGTCTGTAAGACCTCTTCTGAAGAAGACTCCATATGAACTGTGGAAGAACAGAAAGCCTAACATTTCCTACTTTCATCCTTTTGGATGTACTTGTTATATACTTAACACTAAAGAAAATCTTAACAAGTTTGATTCCAAAGCACAGAAGTGTTTCATGCTTGGTTATTCTGAACGCTCTAAAGGCTACAGAGTATTCAATACTGAAACACAGATTGTGGAAGAATCTATTCATGTAAGATTTGATGATAAGCTTGGCTCTGAAAAGCCAAAGTAGTTTGATAATTCTGCAGATAGAGAAGTGATTCTCACAGACTCTGAAGGATCAGAGGCAGAAAAGGCTAAAGAAAAGGAATCTGAAGCAACTCCAGATTCTACTCACCTATCTTCTCAATTGGACAACTTACACATTTCTGAAAGATCAAATGTCAGAGGATCTTCTTCCAGAATCAAGGCATCTCACCCAGAAGATGTGATTATTGGAAAGAAAGATGATCCAATCAGGACAAGATCCTATCTCAGAACATCTGAATCTTCATTGTTTGGCTTTGTGTCAATAATTGAACCAACATCTGTGGATGAGGCTCTGAAAGATAATGAATGGATTATTGCCATGCAAGAAGAGCTAAATCAATTTACCAGAAATGAAGTTTGGGATCTGGTTCCTAGACCTAAAGGATTCAATGTTATTGGAACAAAATGGGTCTTCAGGAATAAGTTGAATGAAAAAGGAGAAGTAGAAAGGAATAAGGCAAGGCTGGTTGCTCAAGGATACAGTCAACAAGAAGGTATTGATTACACTGAGACATATGCTCCAGTGGCAAGGTTAGAATCTATACGTCTTCTTATTTCATTTGCTGCACAGAATAACATCACTCTGTATCAGATGGTTGTTAAAAGTGCCTTTCTTAATGGTATTATAGAAGAGGAAGTATATGTCCACCAACCTCCTGGTTTTGAAAGTGAAAACTTTCCAGATCATGTTTTTAAACTAAAGAAATCTATTTATGGATTAAAACAAGCTCCCAGAGCTTGGTATGAAAGGTTGAGCAACTTCCTTCCGAAGAAAATTTTTATCAGAGGAAAAGTGGATACAACTTTATTCTGTAAAACTGTTAAGAAAGATTTGTTGATTTGTCAAATTTATGTAGATGATATTATTTTTGGATCAACAAATATTACGCTTGGAAAGGAGTTTGCTAAATGTATGCAGGAAGAGTTTGAAATGAGCTTGATGGGAGAATTGAGATTCTTCTTGGGAATCCAAGTCAACCAGACTCCAGAGTGCACCTACATACATCAAACCAAATATGTTAAAGAGCTTCTGAAGAAGTTCAACATGGTTGATAGTAAAATGGCAAAGACTCCAATGCACCCTACAAGAACTCTAGGTAAGGAAGAGGTAAGTAAGAAGGTAGATCAGAAACTCTACAGAGGTATGATAGGATCTCTTCTATACTTGACTGCTTCTAGACCAGATATTCTGTTTAGTGTCTACTTATGTGCAAGATTCCAATCAGATCCTAGAGAATCACACTTAACAGCTGTTAAGAGGATTCTAAGGTATCTGAAAGGTACTACTAACATGGGTTTGTGTTACAGAAGATCTGATAAATTTTCATTAGTTGGATTCTGTGATGCTGACTATGCTGGAGACAAAGTTGAACGTAAAAGCACTTCTGGAAGCTGGCAGTTTCTTGGAAGTCATCTGATCTCATGGTACAGCAAGAAGCAACCCACTATTGCACTATCAACTACAGAGGCAGAATACATTGCTGCTGCTGGATGTTGTACGCAGATGCTCTGGATGAAGAGTCAATTAGAAGATTATCAAATCTATGAGAGTAATCTTTCTATCTTCTGTGATAATACTTCTGCTATATGTTTGTCAAAAAATCCAATCTTGCATTCTAAGGCTAAACATATAGAAATTAAACATCACTTCATCAGAGACTATGTTCAGAAGGGTGTAATTAATCTAGCTTTTGTTGATACAGATCATCAATGGGCTGATATTTTCACAAAACCCCTTGCTGAAGATAGATTTAAGTTCATTCTGAAAAATATTTGTATGGATTTTTGTCCAGAGTAATATTTATCAGAGGCAACTTCTCAGATGCAAAATGTTTAATAATCTGAAGTATTTCATCTGACTAATTGTTCATTTATCTTTATTCAATTTTATTTGTGTGAAACTCTGAACTAACAAGCTCAGAAGATCTGAAAGTTGGAAACGTTTCATTTCTTGAGAGACATCAGATGCACATACAAAGCAAACATGTGTCACTCAGTATCTGAAACGATGGAGTGCTCAACTGAATTGACGTTTGAGGTATTGCTTTGAAAATCTCATTTTTCTTGGTTTTCCCCCCAGCTGTCATAAATTTAAAGTGAAATGATTATTTTCATTAAATGTTGTACAAACGTGAGTATGTGTCTTTTGTTGTGCCCAATGCTTGATTTTTGGTTCTCTATAAATATCACCTATCACACTATTTTCACACTTTCCACATTCACTACATTCATGCGTTTCTGTTCTCTTTTCAAACTCTACCAAAACCCTAAACCCAAACCTAGATCTTCTTCATCAATGGCTTCTACATCAAACACTGCTGAAAAATCCAACAAGACTATAATGTACAAGAAACCAGAACGAACCCTATTCACTCCAGTAGCAGATCTTGAGGTTCTGTGTGACAGCTTCATTGATCTTGAGTCATTAAAGGAAAATGGGTTTGACCTAACACCTGCCATTAAAGCTCAAGGCTGGGAGAAATACTTTGAGAGATTAATGGGTCCTGTGTATCCCACTCTTGTAAAGGAATTCTGGATTCATGCAAGCGCTGGTCCTAAGTTTATTCACTCATCTGTTCTTGGGATGGAGATAGTTATTACTGAGAAACTGATCAGGCAACTATTCAGTTATACCGAATCTGATGAAGTTTCAAACCTTGCTTCTTCACGTATTGATATGGCTAGGGTTTATGAAGAAATCACTATAGCTGGAACGCCATCAAGTAATGTTAAAGATCTGAAACCCATCTATAGGATCTGGGCAAAGATATTTATGAGTACATTTTTTCACAGGAAACCATCCAACTCCCCAGACTATGTGAGTTCGGAACATTTGTATTTCATGTACTGCATCAGCCAGAATGTTAAAGTGGATCTACCGTATCTGATCTTCAGTCATCTTCTAACTCATGTCAAAGAAACTAGAGAAGTGGTCAGAGCTAAAGCTGGGAAAGTTAGAACTTGGATACCCCTGGGAAGATTGATTTCAGACATCCTTGTTGAAAACAAGCTGGTAAAGCATCTGACAGATGCAAAGATTACAGAAGATCTGTCTTACATCATTGGATCTGAGATAAATGGACTCAATCTGAAAAGGATGAAAATTATTTCAGAATTGAATGGACAACTAAGGAAGATAAACTCTGAGGAGGTCCAAGGCAGAAGAATTCCCGTGGAAGACTTTCCAATGTTCAGTGCAGATGAACCAAAGGAATTTGTCTGGATGTACATTGCAGAATGTCTAAAGGAAGGAATTCCTCTACCTGCTAATCTTGTTCAGAAACCAGGAGAAGAATTGCCCAATCTGATGAAGGAAAGGCGTAGTAAGAGGAAAGCTGAAGAAGGATCAGTTCAGAAGAAAAGGAAAGTATCTGAAGTTCCAAGAAAGAAGAAGAAAGAAGGAAAGAAAGCCAGAATCAGTTCTAGAGAAGTCACTCTGGAAGAGATCAGAGATACCATTCATCAGGTATTAGCATCTGATCCTACACCTGCTGTTCATTCACCCCTTTCATCACCACAACTCTCTTCAAACCTTAGACAAAGAACTTCAAAACCCATACAATCTGCAAATCTTTCATCTGAACCACCCTCCTCTGAACCAGTAAATTCACAACAATCTCCTGTACCAATTCCCTCTGAACCACAACCTCAAACTATTCAATCAGAAATTCCACCTACAGAATCAACTCAACCAGAAAACACTCAAACACAAATTCCACAACCAACAATGTCACAACCAGAGAATCCCCAATTAGAGACTCTCCAACCAGAAAAAATAATTTCAGAACCAAACCAACCAGAGACTGTTCAAACTGAACACTCTGAACAAACAATTCCTTCAGAAGATCCAAATCTTTCTGACAATATTCTTGATATACAACCCCTCAATCAATCAATTATAATTTCTTCAACATCTATTCACTCAGATGAATCTTCTGATTCATCTGATTCATCTGATTTTGAATCAGAGTCACTCAAACAAGCTCGCTCTGAAAGTGTTATGAAGGAACATCTTAACATTTCCATGTTTCATACTCCACCAAACTCTCCATCTCATCAACAACCATCTGAAATTCAACCATCTAAAACTCAAACTTCTGGAACCCAAACCATTACTCAACCACCTGAAACCAATCCATCTGAAACTCAAACCATTCCTCAACCATCTGAACTCCCTCATTCTGACATCCACACATCTCAACCCCCATCACCACAACCATCTGAACCTACTCCTGTTCACACCCCTAATCCTTTTTCCTCTGAACAGTCTGAACAGTCAGATCTAGGATCATGTGTTAATACTATGTTTGAAATTTTCAAAAAGGAGTTAGATTCTGAATATACTCGTGTTAAGGATGTATGCATGTCTAGTTTGGATCCAACTGTTTCAAATGCTGCTTGGAAGCGCTTCATCTGGATGTTCAACAAAGCTGCCTTAAAAGTTAGAGCTAAATGCTCTAAGCTTGCTAAGACTAAATTTGTAGAATTAATCAAGGTAACTCTGATGACATGCCTCCTCCTCCTCCTGTGTTACTTTTGGAAGCTGCTCCTCCAGTAGTTCCTGAATCTGAAATGGTTGAACAAGCTTCTGACGAAAACCAATCTGAAGGGAACCCTGCTGCTACTGCATCTGCTCCGTCTTCATCTGTGGTTGTAGAACTTGTGAACGATGTGAAGGATATAAAGGACTGGATGATCAAGCAAGAGAAGACAACTGATGAAATAAATACCTGGATGTCTAAGCAAGAAGAGTCAGCTGCCAAGATGACAGAGCTTCTGACCCTTATTGCCTCTCGCCAGACTTAGTTTTATTTGTTGTTTTGCACATGAACTGCCTTTTGCTGTTTACTTTTTGTTGTGTTATGTGTTTTGGCTTCTGCCTGTTTGACTGTGAACTTTGGTTTGTTTAATTGCATGATGATGTGTTTGCTCCTATATGCCTCTTTTCTTCTGTATCTTTCTGTCTTTAAAAAATCTTTTTGATTATGACAAAAAGGGGGAGAAAAAGAGAAACTGAGTGTTCAACCTATAAGCAATTACTAAAACTAAAATTCAGACATTTTATTAACTTACTTTGAATTTAAGTCTTTCAGATTACATTGATATATCTGACATAATTCATTGAAGTTACCCTGAGACCTTTCCAACCAGAACCTGATCCTCCAAAGAAAATCTGAGTATTCAATCAACTCTAATAACTCTGATATCTTACTCTGATACATTTACTCTGAAAGAGAATTCAAGCAAGATGATAACCAGGCGCTTTGACTAAAGGAAGTCATAATTATCTGGCATCAAGATTTGATTCTGAAAGTCAAAACTCTTTCATCAGGCTCTGAATCTGAAATATACTTAATCAAAGGGAAGTGTTTTCTTTTATTAGAGTATTTATTTCAGGGGGAGATTGTTAATCTCAGGGGGAGTTATAATTCATACCTTTTATTGAACAAAATTTCTCATGTTTTGTCATCATCAAAAAGGGGGAGATTGTAAGAACACAGATTGTTTCTTAGTTATATCTCTATGTTTTGATGATAACACTTATGAATTTTGTATTCAAGAATTATATACTCTAAATTTGTTCTAGACTGTTTGCTACAGGTACTAAAGAAAATATTCTTAAAAGAGCAAATTTGGATCTGAACAATGTTATTATGAAAGGCTTCAAAGGTTCAAGAGCATCTTAAATGAAGATCTGAACGCTGCTCCCAGAAGAATCTGATTGCTATCTTTTGAAGATTCTGAAGCAGGAGCCTCTAAAGAATAGAAGACTTTGCTCTGATGGATTTACACGCTCAAGCACACATGCTGCACATACTCTGTTTCAGCTCAATCTGAAAAACATCCAAGACTCTGAAGATCCAGAAGATCTCTACTCTGGAGATTCTGAAGATTCAGACTCTAATGTTGAAAGCTGAACTTACTAAGTGAAGAAGATTTAAATATGTACGTTGGCTTATCTCAACAGCTCTTTCCTCTTTTGTGCTAGACACAAGAACACAGACAAAAAGGTTTTATCTGTTCATCCCATTCTAAGGAAAGTTTCTGCAAAGTGAAGACAAAAGGCATCAGGCTTTTCAGCACAACCTCCAATGTAAAGACAAAAGGCTCCAGGATTTTCAGCACAGCCTTCAACGTTGAGAAGACTTCATGGATCTAAGTGCCTATATAAAGAAGTCCACTCCATCTTCTTCAGTATCGAACTTCTTGCAAAAATCACTCATCAAAGCAAATCTCTCAAAGCTCTTATAATTTTATTTTGCTATAACTTTGTTCTTAACTTAAGAGATATATCACAGTTGTGATAACAGCTTATTAGAAGCATTTTGACTCTTGTAATTGTTTTACATTGTTTGTAAAAGGTTTTCCTTAAGAGGATCCAGTTGGGATCAGTAGCTCTTGAGAAGACTAAGAACTGTAGTTCTTAGGTGTTACTATTGTAATCTGTTTGATTAAATAGTGGATTAAGTCCTTGACAGAGAAAGGCAAATCACTCTTGAGAGGGTGGACTGGAGTAGTTGAGTTCAACGAACCAGGATAAAAATAATTGTGTTTAAATCTTTGAATATTTGTCTTACTTATTCAACCCCCCCTTCTAAGTAATTTCTCACCTTCAAGGCCTTCGTGCCCAAATCTGTTTTTGAGTTTGTTTAAGTACGGAGAGTATTGCCTTCATTGTTTTCAACATATTTAAACGAAGACAGATGGCTAACCAGAATATCTTCTTCCCCGCAAACAGTGACAACATTATCCCCCACCATATACTTCAGCTTTTGATGCAACGTGGATGTGACAGCCCCTGCAGCATGAATCCATGGGCGCCCAAGGAGGCAACTATACGCTGGATGAATGTTCGTTATATAGAATTCAGTTTCAAATATTTCAGGCCCCACCTGCAACGGTAATGTTATTGATCCGAAAACCGACCTCCTCGTTCCGTCGAACGCTCTCACCACTAAATCACTGGGCGTGCAGATAATCCCCCTGATATCTAATTTCATTATGGCTTTCTTCGGTAGCACATTCAGGGAAGATCCAGTGTCTACTAAAACATGGGACATGACCGTACCCCGGCATTCTACTGACACATGCAATGCCATATTGTGCTCTCGCCCTCTCGGAGTCAAATCAAAGTCTGTGAAGCCCAAACTGTGCCCCGCATTGACATGCGCCATCACCCCTTCTAACTGATTGACAGAAACTTCTTGAGGTACAAACGACGTGTCTAAAATCTTCAACAAAGCATTCTGGTGGGCCTCGGAACATAACAACAGCGACAAGATGGAGATCTTTGATGGCGTTTGCTGGAGGTGCTCAACAATTTTGTAATCACTTTTACGAATGAGCCTCATAAACTCCTCCACATCTTTAACCGACGTTTCCTTTTCCTTCAACTTAGAAGGGCCACTTTCATTTACTTTGGCTTTGCCCTTGGCCAATCTTTCTGCTTCTACTTCAGGCGATATGAAAATTCTCCCACTCCTGGTCATACCCCCTGTTCCGACAACATTATCTACAACCCCAGTTGGCTGTCCATTTACTTCAATTTTCTCACCATTGCAATATACTTCCAATCCGTAAGTCCACGACACTGCTTTAGTACTCTCAAAAGGGACTGGCCCTGCTTTGGTAATGGTAATCGTCGGCCGCCTGGCGGGCGCCGTTGTCGTTATCGTCTTCCTCGGGATCGTTACCGTTGCAACATCGTTCTGCTCATCACATAAGACCTCTACGGGCTTCTCAACTGCAGTTCGATCAAATTGCAAGGTACCTTCATCCATCATGGCCTGAATGCCCTTTCTTAACTCAGTACAACCCCCTGACTGGGTCCAACAATCTAAGCAGTACTCATCACAACCCGAGAATACACCCCCTCTTAACAACCTGCTTTTAACCTCACTCAATGGTGTCTTCAACTCATTGACATCCATCACCAAGTTCAACTTTTCTTCTGTCAAGATGGCATTTGCCCCATGATTAGGCATGGGCAGTTGTACTGTATTCGGCCCCACCTGTCCAAAATTAATTGCTTTGCTGTCTAACAAGTCCTGAACTTTATGTTTAAACGCATGACAGGTCTCTATATCATGTCCGGGCGCCTCGGAGTGGAATTCGCAATGCTTATTCATATCAAAGCCAAACGGAGGAGTTCCCGTCAACGGATCCATCGTCCTCTTCTCAACCAAGTTCAAACCCAGCATTGTTTGAAGTAGCTCCGCATATGTGGAAGGAGGTGCGTCGAATACTCTTTTCGGTCTGCCCTCTTGAAACCTGCGCTGAGCGGGAGGTTGTCTCTGTTTTTGTGGTTGAGGTGGTTGCTGTTGTTGTTGTTGTTGCTGCCTCTGTTGAGGAACGGGGATAGTAATACTAGAGATTTGTTGAGTTTGAACATACTGATTTCTTCCTCTGCCCCGGCCTCTACCACCAAACACAGCGCTTGTATCACCCTGTCGTCTTCCACCGAAGGCTTTTCTTACACCTCCTGTTGAGGTAGACTCACCTGCCTGAATTCTTCCAATTTTAATCCCGTTTTCGATCATCTCCCCCATGAGAATCAAATCTGAGAAGCTACCCAGTTAAACATTAAGCAATTTGTCGTAGTACATCCCCGTAAATGTCCCAACAAACACGTCATTCATTTCCCTTTCCACCAAAGGGGGATGCACCCTCGCTGCCATATCGCGCCACCTTTGCGCGTACTCTTTAAAACTTTCACCGTTTTTCTGTGACAAACCCTGCAATTGGACCCTGTTCGGTGCCAGATCGCTGTTGTACTTGTAGTGCATAACAAAAGCATCAGCCAACTGCTTCCAGGTTTTAATTTGAGTGGGCTCCAGCCCCATATACCATTCTAGTGACGGTCCTGACAAGCTGTCCTGAAAGAAGTGCATGAGCATCCTTTCATCATTGGAATATGCGGACATCCTTCTGTAATACGAGCGCACAGGGACCTTTGGGCACGTATACCCTTTATATTTGTCGAAAGTTGGAGCCTTGAATTTCAATGGCACCTTCAGCCCCGGGAGTCATATCCAAACCAGTGGAGTTCTGATTAACCATACCTTTCACCTGTTCTTCGAGCATTCTGATCCTCTGAACAGGGTCAACAGAACCCTCAGCTCCCATACCTCTTCCCAAAAAGGCGTCCTCTTGATGATCCATATTCCAGTCGTTTCCATATCCATCGTGACAAATGTTACGGGCAAACCCCTGCTGATTGAACATAGGACCGTGTCCTCGGTTGCTGAACCCTATATTGACCCCAGCAGGTCCAAAACCATTGTTAAGAGGAATTACTCCAGCACCGTTGTTGTTCCCACCATTGTCGTATCCATACCCCTGATCATTGTAGCCATAACCATCATTACCGAAGCCCTGGTTGTTGAACCCGAAGTTCCCGTCCTGATTGACGTTGCCAAACCCATTGTTTCCGAAGCCAGTATTATCACCAAAACCTTGGTTGGCATCTCCAGTGTTGCCATTTTGTTAACAACATGCCCATCACCTTGTCCAGTGTTGCCATTACCCGCGCCAACACCTGCACCAGTACCAACATTCCCATTGACATTCACAACAAGCGGAGTAACAACCGGAATCTCATCCTCCCGGCGAGGAGTTCCCACAGAATTGTAGTCAGTATTGCCATTCCCGTTTGCCCGCGTCAACAGCAGCTGCACCAAAATCTGGAGGCTCTCCTGACCTTTAGCAATGTTCTCCATTGCTTGCATGAACAGAGTCAGCTTCTCGCGGATTTCCTGCATCTTGTTTTGAACCTGATCCATTGCTTTATTACAGTTGTTTCGGGTTGAGTAGCGGTGGATTCTCTGGTCGTCAATCCTGGAAAACCTGTGAGATGCAGGAAATAAGATACAGATTCAACAATAACTGGTAGTGCAAAATGCATGTGCATGTGTGAACGTGTAAATATGCTACAGGTTAAATTTAATTCCCCCTGATTCTAGTTATGGAGAGAAAGCCACAACGACAATGGAGCCCTAAACACACAAGTAGAGATTCAAAGCTTCATTCATAAGCAAACGCCACGAGGCAGAGTACAAGAGTACAACCAAATACAATGAAACAGACCTCGGCCAACAATCCTGGCGACGGTCAAAGATATAGTCAATACAGCAAAATATAAGGTCAATACAAAGAAATAGTCAAGGTGGCTGGCGCGCCTGGGAGCTCTCTCCCTTCTTTGATGCCTCGGGAGGTCCTGGCTTGGATACCAATTGCTGTATCAATGATAACTGCCGTCTGTTAGTGGCCCTCAACTTCTGTATTTCGTCTTCGCAGGTTCCATCACCAAAGCATTCGTCGAGTCTGCACCTCTTGGAACCAACCTTCACCTTACAGCCTTCCAATCTCTTAGACATACTATTCGCTCTATCTTCGGCTTCATACCTAAGAAATGCCTCTTCGGCAATCTTCGCATCTTTGGTGCTAAGCTGTGCTTCAAGTGCAGCAATCTGGAGCTTCAACTTATCTTCCCGCTCCTTTCGGTTGGTGAGTGTGGCATTCCACAAAGATTCCCATTTGCCGAGTCGGGAATAAGCTTTATCCAACAGTTCCTTCTTAGTAGCGAGCACCTTGCTAACACTACTCAACGCCGCTCCTATTTTCTCCTTCTTGTTGGTTTCTTCTGCCAAGTCTGCACCCGACCTAACAATTATCTCAGTCTGTTTCTTTACGGCGAAGGTGGCTTCGTTCTTCTCATGGCGCAGCTGGAATATCTCTTTTTCTAACTCCTCGTTGGCTTTCTTCAAATTCTCATTCTCAACCAACAATTTGTTGTACCTCTCGGACTCTACAACAGGAGGTGCTTCAACTTCAGGAAGACTAACTGATTCCACCATAGGATAAGGCATAAAAGAAATTCTGGCTCTATCACGAATCCAAGTCAAGTAAGGACCATAAGCTTGGCTATTGCTCTTGCCCAGCATAGCTTTACCTCTTCTCTGAATAGTGGCCCAGGCGTGCCTCAATCTTATCATCATAGCGTCGTCTAAGGTGTTGCACCCTAAAATTTGACCAACTTGTTTTACCTGATTTGTGTTTTCATAGCTTTATCATTTGCATAGTAGATCATATACAAAGTTCATTCATTTGCATAGCATAGCATGGGCAAGTCATCCAACAAGGGATCAAGTGATATTTCTCATCTCAAGGAGTGTATTCAAAAGGTTCTTATCAAGATTCAAGCCTAGTCAAGTCACCAAGAAAGGAGGTAAAGCTTTGAGAAATTAATAGATCAAGCAGTGGATTTATAGCCTGTCTGGGGAGTATTTGAAGATCATCATAGAGGTTGTGAGTTGTGGACTGAGGCATGGAATGTGTGTGGACATCATGTAAGACCTAGATGGTCATTTTGAAAGTAAGACAAGTCATTGGTGTGGTGACAAGAGCTACAGTTGAAGACAGTCAACTAGGGTCTCACCTAGTCAACCCTAGGTTTGATGCTTGATTGAAGGGCATCAAGGCCTACTTGAAGGATGTGGGATTCATCATTCGATATGTGGATATGGATATGGTGTTGTGCCAAGAAGAAACCAAAATAAATCAAGAAGAAGAGAAGTTTCTAAATTAGGGTTTCTGTGTAAAATTCCCTGATTTAGGTCAAACTTCCAAGCAAAGTAATTCAAAATGCAAGTCTCAAATGGATCTTTGGCCAACATGAAACTTGTATATCATATCAAGACCTTTAATTTTAGTGGTGGAAGGCATCAAGGAGATTTATGGAACTCAAGTTATGGTTCTTGCAAGTTACAGGTCATCTGAGGACACTGAAATTTATCTGTGAAAGTTACTTGACTTCCAAGCAACTTTTACCCCATGAGGAATTTTCAAATGGATTTTTGGCCAACATGAAAGTTGTTCCTCATGATCATAGCTTTCTAGAAAGGTATGGTATGCCTCAATCTGATTTGTGGAACTCTACTTATGATCTTGGCAAGCCAGGGGTATTTTGGGAAAGTAAGATTATAGGTCATTTCAAGCATATGCCTAAAACTCCTACTTGCAAGCTTCAAATGGAATAATGTTCAACATAAAACTTTCTCAAAATGATGTTTTGAGTCTAGGAAAGAGGTCATGATGGTTTGGAAATGCATGGAACTCAAAATGATAAAATTGACCAAATATGGAAGGTAAAAGTCCATTTTTAAGTGACCAAATTTGGGATTTTTTTGATCCAAAGCCTAAATACATCATGTGACCTATCAAACTGAATGGAAATTACATTTTGAGATCAATGGTATTATTACTTTTTTGAGTTAAGGCCAGAATTATGAAGTCATGTTCAATTGCTTGTCATTTAAGTAACACATGCCAAATCACATAAAGGATAAATTGCAAGGCAAGGAACCACATGTACACTTTCATTATCTCATTTGATGACAAATTCAAACCAGAACTAAGTGCTGTAGCAAGTGAAAGGCAAGCTGATATGTTGATCTCATTAAAGGAAAAACTCATGACATGAGAATTGCAAAATCTCATAGGATCATTCCAGATCTTTCTACAGGGTTCTAACACTTCCTATATATGAATTTGAGTTGATCTAAACCAAGGTTGGACTTCATTTGGTGCAGAGAAGAGATATTGAGATTCATCTTGCTCAATTGCAATTCACAATCGAATTCTCACAATTCTTCATCATTTCTTCAATTTCTTGATCCAAATCAATTCTATAATCATCACTGAGAGTGTTTCAATCAAAATCTGAGAGAATCCAAGCCTGATTCGTGTTCTTGAGTTCTTACTTCTTCATCTGCAATTGGAATTCTGTTACACTGATTCAGGCCATTTGAGGAAGATCCATTGCAAACAGTAGCAAGATATCAAAGCATTGAGTGATTCTGGAGCTTTGCAAGCAGTAGATTGAAGCATTACATCATCTGTTTCCATCAATTTCGCAGGTTAGTAACTTTCTTCTTCTGGCTCGAATTAGGTAGAATCATCAAGAATTGTTAGGATAGAAGCAATGTAGGTGGTTAGATGATGCTTCCTGGAAAGTTTGACACGATTTAGTGATGAATTTCATGTGGACACAAATTCTGTTTGGACCTAGAACTCCATGGATATGCAAGTAGAACCTTAGGTTTTTAGTTGTATTTGATCAGTGATGAGTGAGGAAGACATTGAACACAATAATTTGAATATTGGTGTTGATTAATTTTTTAGATATTTTTGGAGTGAAGATCGTGTTTGATGTTAGAAGGCATGTCAATCAATTCTAAAACCATGGATGAAATCAGGGTGAAAAATAGATCAGGTTAGGGTTTGATTTTGCTGAATTTGATGTTGTATTGAGGGAATTCGTGTGTGGATCAGATGTTGTTCATGAGCCTTCATCAATGGAGTTTTGGCTCCAATTATGTTTGAATGGGGAAGACAGGTTTTCATCCGTTAGATCATTGTTGACTTTTGACTCCAATAGGGATCATGTGGAGGAGATTGCATTTCATTTTGGTGAAGGTTTTACTGAAGAGCCATACGCGGTCGTTTCATTTAAGTTGGAACTGTGGGCTTGAGTTGATTATTGATAAGTACACCTCCAGTTTAGGGCCCATCTCATATTACACTAGTTTTAGATACTATCCACACCGCGCGTTTTTGTATTTCTTAATGATTTCTGAATTGAATTTTGTGCTGGTATTGGGCTTAGCGCAATTGCTATACGCGCCCCTGATTTTTTGGCCCATGGAACTTTGAACTAGGCGTAGTTACTTTCTGCACCCCTGATCATGTTTCTTTTAAATCATTTTATTCATTTTATTTGACTACTTTGAAAATTCATATAAAATTGAAAAATGGTCATTTTAATGTGGGAATTTTTGCTACATGTTAATAATTGTTTCAAGAAAATTGTGATTAAATAAAAATGTTGGTTTAGGCATTTTCTTTATTTTTGTGAATATTTTACTTTTAATTGTTTCTTATTGAATATAGTTTGTACTTGATTTTGTAGATTTTATTTTAGGTAGTCCTCTTAATATTTTTAGGTCAATCTTTTTAGGGCAATTAGATATACATATTAGGTACCCCTGGATTTTATTCCATATCTTTTTTAGGATTATTTTTTAGGTAGTTTTAATTAGAGAACTTTAGGTGATCAGATTAGGGTTTATACACAACTTAGGTGCATTAAAACAATTTCTTTTGGATTTTTAGATTGAATTAGGACCTGGGGCATATAGGGTATTAAGGGTAGGTATAGTAGATCCCCTAGAAATAATATTAGAATTTTTCATACTATATTAATATTTTTAGTATATTTTGTAATTTGTTTGATTGTATGGTGTGCCCTTTTGGGGTTTATATTGTCTGTGTGGGCTTATTGGGCTTTGCTTGGGGTGTGGGCTTGGTTTGAAGAGCATGATGATGGAGCATATTGAAGACAAAGTTGAAGCTGAAGATCAAAGCTTGATGAAGATGCTTGGCTTGCTTGAAGTTGTTTGAAGACCTAGGACATATGAGCTAGATAGAGCCTTAGAATAGAAAATTTCTTCACAAATATGGATGGCTTCTTTTGCCTCCATTCTTCTCAATGATTAAAAGTCTCTCCTGGATACTCGCCTCCCTCCTTTGGAAGGATCAGTGACTGTATCTAAGAGATAGAGCTTTGAGAGAAATAGTATGTATTATGTTAACTGTTTGTAGGCCACCTTTGGTAGTCAACAGACTGTTTAACATCCAAACTCATCTTGTGAACTATTTATCATCTAGGAGAGCTTGCTTTGAAGAAGCCCTTGAAGATTGAGGATAAAGTTCATTGCCTTGAAAGACTGATAGAAGAAGGAGCTTGTGCTGTCAGGTTTTGCTGTTTAGAGCTGGTGGTGCTGTTTAGAGCTGTTGATGTATTGTTTGAGTTTCTTGATTGTATTGTTTGTTAATTTTCCCCTTAAGGTTGAAGTGAATTTGTTTCACGTTGCCCATTGTTTTCTAGGTTTGAGGTTGAGCGGGACTCCCTTGCCTAGCTTGTATTGTTGCATTCATGCATTTTACTGCTTTACTGTATATATGTTGTTTCTTTTCCCTTTATCCCTTAGGATCTCTGTTTCTCTCTGCGCAAGATAGAAATATGACAGACACTAGGCTTTCATCCATGCATGACAACATTAGGGTAGATTTTGATTCCCTTTTCAACCATAGGTTAGAGTTGTTTCTCTTCTATCTCAAAACAATCAGAAAAATACAATAAAAGGTTAAACATCAATAAAAAACAGTCCTTGCGTAAAAGACTGTAAACCAATCAAAAACGTCATTTTTGTCCGCTTGGACCCGTAATCATGAAAGAACCTTTTTCAGAAGGATAAAAAAAACAATCAAGACAGACTTGTGTCGTACGTGGCCCGAACTATGTTTTCTCTGATCTTTCATGTTGTATGAAAGTACGTAGGCATAGGATGCGATATCCTAGCGAGCAACCTTCCCCTCCTTTCCCGTAGGTAGGCGAACTACGTTGACTCTGATTTCTCATTCCAGACGGGAATACGTAGGCATAAAGTGCGATACTTTGCCGAGTCATTTTATTTTCTTTTTACCCCAGACCTGTAGAATAGATAGAATAACAATCCGTACTAGAAAACAAGCGTGGATCCCGTCGAGTACGACGGACGTGAGGGGTGCTAATACCTTCCCCTTGCGTAACCGACTCCCGAATCCAGGATTTGGTTGCGATGACCATTTTTGCACCCCAAAATTTGACCAACAATTATTTACCCATTAAGTGTTTGAAAGTTGATACCTTCATCAGAAAGTTCAAGAGATCCTCAGAGGAATTGGTTGAAACCAAGGTTGTGTGCTTCATAGCTTGAGAGTTGTGGGTGCTCCTCAGATGATTCTGAGACTTTGAGAATGAACTTGAAGCTTTGAGAAAGGTTATGAGATGTCTTGAGAGCCATCATGAAGCCCAGAGAGGTCATTGTGCAAGAATTCAGAAGATTCAACCATGAATGGTAGAATTAGGGTTTTGACTGGGTCAACCCTGGGATAACTGAAGATTTGGAGAAGGTTGAGACACAATCCAAGGGCTATGAGATCATGGAATGATGTATGGGGATGTTATAAAGATGATTCCTAGACCAACTCATCATGATTGAGGAGTTTGAGAAGTTTTGAGTTAGGGTTTCTAAGGATTGTCAGTGAAAAAACCCTAATTTGATCCATATCTTCCAGGCAGTTTTAGCTCAGGATATGATTGATATCTCATCTTCCCCACAACATGAATGTTGTAGAGCCTGTTCTTAGATTTAATTGGAGTGGTAGAAGTTCTTGATAGGATGTGCAGAGCTCAAGTTATGGTTTTGACAAATTACAGGTCATTTGAGGTGTGTGAATCTGGGTCCTTGAAAGTCACCCAACTTGCAGACAACTTTTTCCCTAGTAGGATGATTCCTATGATTTCTTGGTCAACATGAATGTTAGAAGAGAATCTTCTTAGCTTTCTAGAGAGTACTAGAAGTCCTTGATAGGATTTGTAGAACTCAACGTATGGTTTGAACAAGACAGGGGTATTTTGGTCATTTGGAAGTTATAGGTCATTTTAAGCAAAGGCCATATCTCCTATTTCCAAGCCTCAAATGGAAAAACTCAAAACATCAAAGTTGTTCAAAATGGGATTTTAAGCCTAGAAAAGAGGTCATGAGTTATTGAAAAAGCTTGTAGCAAGGATTTTCATGATTGGGTAAAAATGACCTAAAAATGGCTTATAAGTTAAAAAAGTTGAAATGGAATTTTGGTTTAGGAGATGTACAAATCCAAAATGGGTCATCCAATATGTCATTTTGACTACAAACATTATTTTAGAAACAATGGTTCATGTAGAGTTTTGATTTGAGGTCTCAAAATGGAGGTTGCTTTGTAATTTTCATTCTTGCATAATAAGGCAACTTGAGAAACTTCACATAAAGCAAAACCAAAGCTTGTTTTTCATACATTCCTTCTCAATATCTCTTGTAGGGAGATTTTAAAGCAAAATGACAAGCTTAAGGCATGAGATGAAGGGATATACAATGTATCATTTCATGAGAAATTCCATAACATTCTAGCACTTTCCACAAGTTTCTAGACCTTTCCATTGGTTGTTATAAAAGGAGTGAATCACCATGAGGAAAAGGTTGGTGAAAGTTGCTGAATCCATTGGAGAGAGTAAGAGAGAAAGTGCCATTTCAAGATTTCTTCAAAATCAAGCAAGCTTTCATTTCTTCTTCCACAAGCCTCATCCATCCCAATTCTTGCAAACAGAAAGGTATCCACCATTGGAGGAGCATTTGGAGAAGATTTCAAGTACCAGATCAAGCTCTAACACCACTCACCATTGATTCTTGACAGGTTGGTAATTTTCACCATAGATCCTTTATTAGGTGCTGTAACACGGTGGGAGAACTGACTTTAAACAATGTTGCGGATAGCAAGAGTCGCCACCGACTTTTATTTTATCCATAAGGAAAGTTTATAAAAGAACAGGAAAGACCTTAGAGAATATTTTGGGTCCGGGGGGTAGGTTATGAAAAGGGAAGGTGTTAGCACCCTTTTCATCCATGGTTATCCATGGGCTCTTAGGTACTTAAGCTCACTTTTGAATTGTTTTGAAAGTGTAGTGTGTGAATAGCAAAAAATTTCAGAATAGTTTAATAATAATCCGTGTATGGATGTGAAAAAAACTTGTTTGAAAATTTTGTTGGAAATTTATTTAAGTGTGAAAAAGTTTTGAAGTGAGCAAATATCTAGGAGTAGCCTACCCTAATGTTTTAAGGTCTTTCTTATTCTTTATCCTTTCCTTAGTAAGACTATCCCTACTATAATGGAGTAGGTAGTCCTTACTTTGGATGTTAAGGGACGTTTTTTTGTGTTTTTTATTTTATGATATATGAAAATTTCAATTTTAAAAAAAAAGTTTTAGATATTAATAAATAACTCTAAATTTAACTTTAAAAATTAATTTAACCTAATTACCTAGAAATAGTTTTAATTTTATTATTTTTTTAAAAAATATAGTTTGTTTATTCAAGAAGACATCTTATTTTATTTACTTTAAAAAAATATGCAAATTGGTTTAGCACTTAAAAACAACAAGATAATGTATGTAAATCCCAATAAAGTAACAGCCCAAAAAAAAACAATCAGTGAGTTGGGCCGGTGGGGCTTTCCGACCCAACACACACAGGCAGCATGAACCTAGGGTTTACGAATCCTTTTCTCATCTAGCGGCGCCAGCTATCATCGTCTCGCTTCCTTGCTCTTCTCTCTTCGTCTTTGATGAGTTCTTTTCACTCCCGTTTGATTGTGAACCTGAAATTAAACACAAAAACCATCAAAGTGCGAGTAATCAGTGCTTGTGCTTACGTTTGATTGTGATGTGAGCGATTGATGAAACGATGGCGACTATGGGGTGATGATGATGATATTCTGAGCCTCGAAGTTTGTTTGCTCGCTGATCTTAAGTGAACGGCGCCGGCGAACGTACTTCAGGGGGGTTTAGTTCGCTTTTTGACGGTTTTCGGTGTTCTACTTCTCGCCGTTTTCGCCTTCTCCGTCTAGGGTTTTCTTTTGAAAGGTGATATTGTTCTTTTATACTTTCTTTTTTAGATTTCTTTTTGGGCTTTGTGTTTACGTTTCTTTTTGGATCCAAAATCGAAAATTTCTTTCAATCTGACTTGATTTGATTCGCTTTTACGAGGATTGGATTTGATTAGAACTTTCCTCTTTCAAACTCAGGATTTCGGTTTACTTTGATTTCTGATGTGGATTGGTTTTTTTCTGATTTGATTTGAACACTTTCCATCTTTGATTTACTTGATTGGATTTTCAACCTTCAGACCTCAATTGGATACCCTGATTTGTCTTGGATATCTATTTCTCTTTGATTAACTGGATGTTTGTTTCACTTTGGATATTTGGTTCACTTTGGTTAACCTGGTTTCGTTGTGATTGATGTGAAATTGGTTTCTATTCTTTCAGATATGGATTCTAGCACCATTCGGATGCGAACTGGTTCACTTGGTTCGAACTTGGAGACTTGTTTTCCTTTTCTGATGTTGTTTGTCTATCTTGCCTGTTATTGGCTTATTCAGCCTCTACTCTGGTGAGCTTTGGTGAACTGGGCTATGATGCTTGAACTGAGCCCAGGTTCTACACCTTCGGTTTTCCACTGCGACCTTCGCATTCGATTGGGGTTTACTGCGACTGGCATGGTCATGGACTTGTTTCGATCGCCTTTTGAGTTGAATTGGTTTATACTGACACAACCTGTCTTTGTTAATTCAGGTGACAGACTCGTTGAATGCCCCTTTGGTTATGGTTGGTGAATTTGGGCTATGAGGTTGTATAGCTGAGCCCTACACTTGCCTTGTTCGATTTTTTCCATGTGTGACTGTACCTTTAGTTGGGGTATACTCTGAACTGATGTGTGATGGTTACGCGAGCTTATCTTTCTTTTCTGGTATGGTCCTGTTTACATGTGTGATTTGGTGATTTCATTTGTTTTGTTGATTGTTTTCAGACTTTCATGATGACTCTTCCTGATACGGTTTGTTCTTGTGACTTTGGATTGTATTTGTTCTCAGAAGCGGATTGCTTTAAGCCCAATATGTTTTTTGCTTTGGTTAACTATATTCTGTTGTGGATTTTTCTGATACATCTCAGTTAGCTTTGGCCTTACACTCTGTTAGGAAATTGGGGTAATGATGTTGTCTTGTGAATTTATGCAGATGGTATGCTTCCTTTCGAGTTTCAGCCCCCTAATTCGAACCTCCTTCTGACGGTGGCATCTTGAGCATGAATTTACTTGATAATGTCCCCAAAACTTATTTACTTGATGAATGGTGTTCTAATTTGGAATCCAAGGTTGCATGAACTCTTTTGGCAAACCGAATCAGTCCCTAATTCTTTTACTCTTCATCTTTCTCGGCTGTCCCGTATGATAAGAACAAATATACTCACCTGATATGATGCCCATGGCACGGATCGATAATGGGAGTAGGATGCGACTTCGGTTGTGCCCTCCCGGCACTCGATGATGACAATTGTTCTGAGAGTGTCGAAAAAAAATTCTAACATTTTCTGTACTGTCTGTTCTCTTTTGATGTGCAGGTTAGCTGAGGATTCATGGAGAAGTTCAAATACGAACATGAAGACCTTTAGATACTTTTAGGATTTAGGATAGATGCTTTAATGTAATCCCTTAGGATTTGAGAATTTTAATGTACTTCCTTGTAACAGTACTTTGTAAAATATGAAGCAACATCCCCATTCTTGTATGATAGCATTATTTATGAAATAAAATTCTCAAAGTTTTGAATTTATTTATATTCTATTCTTAGTTAAAAAATATAAACAAATGTGAATAAATCCACAAGTATTTAATTCATTAACATAGGCATAAAACATAAATATTTCCAAGTGGTATTTGTGATCCTAATCTCATCATCCGATTAAAATGTTAACCAATTGTTTCATAACCAAACTCATATGGGCACCATGGTCACAACATTTTCAGCATCAACAGCAAAACTAATCGTAATTAAACTCCACTGACCAAATGCCAAATTTCAATATGATCAGAACTGGTGATTGATAAATGCCTCAAAACCATAACGCATCAAATGCCTCAGAATTTTAATAACAGCCCGTCTTCAAGGAATTGGTAGAATTTGTGTAAAATGACCAAAATACCCCTGGGACCAAATCTGCAACACAAAACCCCTTCATAGCTTGTTAGTGGTTAGCAAATGTACATATGCTATTCGAAATGACCGACTAAATATAAGGGTAAAATTTGGGGTATTACAATTATTATGATAATATTTCTCACCCAACCTCTCTTTGATGTCGGCAAAAAATCATGAAGTTTGACTTTGGTTTGACCACAGTTGACCTCAGTTTGACTTTTTAACTGCATTGACTGCTTTTGACTTATCTGATCATCTGACTGAGCAAACTTTTGAGAAAAGCCTTGAAACTTGACATGGGGGTTCTTATACACATATAAGATGTTATGAAGCTCACTTGAAGTCTTGGAAGTCCATTTAGCCTGATTAAAGTCAAAACCCTAGTTTTGGATGCACTGCTTAGGAGGTGCATTGTCTGAGGGAATTGTCAACTCTTCTGACCAATTGTGAACTTTGTGAACCTTGTGAATCTTCATAAGATATCTTGTGATACTCATGGGAGGTATTGTGAAGCTTGTGAACCTTGTGAACATCATGAAGTGGCTTTGTAGACCTCATGACCCTTAGGAAAGCTTTGTAAACATTGTGAATCTTGTGAACCTTGTGAACCTTCAAGAAGCAACCTATGGACTTCATGAACCTCATGAAAGGTCTTGTAGATGTTGAGAAGTTTGTGAACCTTGTGAACCTTCAAGAAGCAACCTATGGACTTCATGAACCTCATGAAAGGTATTGAAAGCACTTGGGACTTGTGAACCTTGTGAACCTTCATAAAGTAGCTTGTGGACTTTATGAACTTCATGAAAGGTTATGCAAGTTGTTGGAGAACTTGTGAACCTTGTGAACCTTCTTAGAACACAAAGTCTTGTATTGTGAGGGCAAATTTTGGGGTGCAACAGCTGCCCCTGTTCAATTTTCTGAAACCTGAGGGGTTAGATTGGTATATTAGCCAGTCGTAACCTGGAAGGTTGAAGGGGATTGAACACAAAAGCCCAAAAATTTGCACTCACCAGTGCACTAGAGTGGTACAGATGGCTAGTTGAATATGATTGAGTGGGCTTAAAGATGCCACTAGGGGGGGAGCAGTTCAAAATATGGGTGTATGATGAAAGCTGTCAGGAGTCTGGAATAATAATGACGTAGCAGCATGTCTTCATGAGGATAGAGCAATCAATAGTGATAACCCTAAAGCAGTCTTGAAGCAATGATATGATTTCAGGAGGATAGAACAATGAATGGCTCTAAAGCAGTCTTGAAATAATAATGTGATATGTCTTCAGGAGGATAGAGCAATCAATAGCTCTAAAGCAGTCTTGAAGTAATAATGTGACCTCATGAGGATAGAGCAATGAATAGCTCTAAAGCAGTCTTGAAGTAATGATTTCAGGAGGATAGAGCAATGGATAGCTCTAAAGCAGTCTTGAAATAATAATGTAATTTCAGGAGGATAGAGCAATGGATAACTCTAAAGCAGTCTTGAAATAATTAGATGGCTTCAGGAGGATAGAGCAATGAATAGCTCTAAAGCAGTCTTGAAGTAGTAATATGACCTCATGAGGATAGAGCAATGAATAGCTCTAAAGCAGTCTTGAAGTAATAGGATGATATGTCTTCAGGAGGATAAAGCAATCAATAGCTCTAAAGAAGTCTTGAAGTAATAATGTGACCTCATGAGGATAGAGCAATGAATAGCTCTAAAGCAGTCTTGAAGTAATGATTTCAGGAGGATAGAGCAATGAATAACTCTAAAGCAGTCTTGAAATAATAATGTGATATGTCTTCAGGAGGATAGAGCAATCAATAGCTCTAAAGCAGTCTTGAAGTAATAATGTGATATGTCTTCAGGAGGATAGAGCAATCAATAGCTCTAAAGCAGTCTTGAAGTAATAATGTGATATGTCTTCAGGAGGATAGAGCAATCAATAGCTCTAAAGCAGTCTTGAAGTAATGATTTCAGGAGGATAGAGCAATGGATAGCTCTAAAGCAGTCTTGAAATAATAATGTAATTTCAGGAGGATAGAGCAATGAATAGCTCTAAAGCAGTCTTGAAATAATTAGATGGCTTCAGGAGGATAGAGCAATGAATAGCTCTAAAGCAGTCTTGAAGTAGTAATATGACCTCATGAGGATAGAGCAATGAATAGCTCTAAAGCAGTCTTGAAGTAATAGGATGATATGTCTTCAGGAGGATAGAGCAATCAATAGCTCTAAAGCAGTCTTGAAGTAATAATGTGACCTCATGAGGATAGAGCAATGAATAGCTCTAAAGCAGTCTTGAAGTAATGATTTCAGGAGGATAGAGCAATGAATAGCTCTAAAGCAGTCTTGAAGTAATAGGATGATTTCAGGAGGATAGAGCAATCAGTAGCTCTAAAGCAGTCTTGAAGTCATGAGAGGCTATCAGGAGGATAAAATAACCCTGAGGTTACAATAAAGCAGTCCCAAAGTAATAAGAAGCTCATCAGGAGGATAAAGTAACCCTGAGGTTACAATAAAGCAGTCCCAAAGATCATAAGCTTGTTTGTTGGATAATTAACCTGAAAACAAGGTAGCATTCTGTATAACAACATTAGTTTATGCTTTATGTATGCATGTATGACATGATGCACTTAGGTAATGTACTATAGACATATATGTTATGGTATGATGTAAATGATGTATGTATGCTATGACACTGCTGGAAGTGTCTGGATATCCTTGTATAACAACTGCTGGCCAAGGAAAATAAATCCCGATTCGTTGTTGAAGAATATATAACCCTCCGTCTGCTGGGGATAACAAGGTATAGATAACCTCCCGTTGTTGGGGATAACAAGGTATAGATAACCTCCCGTTGTTGGGGATAGTAGGGTATAGATAACCTTCGTTTTCGTTTGATAGTAGGATAAGTATAACATCCCGTCTTCGTTCATCGTGCCCTTATTGGAAAGTAATTTCCCGTATATCCGTATGAGGATAAAAGAGATGGATATAAATTCCAGGGGAGATTAGACTTTGTGAAAATGGATTAGTCCTACTGATGGTTTGTAACTGTCTTGTAAAGATGAACCGGCGAAGCTTCGTTGAAATCCTTCCCTCGTTCGTCCTTAGTAAATACTATTACTGCATTTTCATGCATTTCTGGTAAACATAAATCATATTAAAAGCATACATGCATTTTTGGTAAACATCAATCATATTCAAAGGCATACATACATTCAAACACAACCAATGGACGTTTCGCTTATGTAAATAGGGTAAAAGTAAATCTGGATTCAAAAGATGGAGTTTATTTATATCAAAAGTGACCCATACACGGGTAAGTTTGTACAAGGAGACATAAACCCTAGTAAGAGAATTTTGTCATGATGTTTTACAAAAAGAATCAGCTGTGTGGGAAATAATCCTATTGAGTTTCAATTCTACTATTGCCACTCAAGTATCTCATCTTCTTGCTGTTGAGACGGAAACGATTGGATTGAGCTTCATCTGTTTGAGCTTGAGTAAGTAGTATAACTGGTTGCAGTTTCATGAGTGATCCAAACGAGACATAGTCATACGCTTTAATCCCTAACTTTTGCCTGGATTGCCCTTTCAGGTTTTCAATCCACCGGGATACCCTTTTTTGCCCAAGCCGCCTTTTCAGGTTTTCGACTTGCCGGGTGTACATCTTTTTATATATATATCCCTAATTTTTGCCCAAACCCTTTTGGTTTGCCGGGATGCCCTTATTTTTGCCTAGGCCTGTCAACCTAGCGGGTCTCTTTTTATGCGTAGTATTTTTTAACTATGTCTGCGTTTGCAGGTTGTGGGAAGTCTTCACCATCCATTGTAGTCAGTATCATGGCACCTCCTGAGAACACTGTCTTGACTACAAATGGTCCCTCATATGTTGGAGTCCACTTGCCCCTAGGATCACCCTGTGGTAATATGATACGCTTGATTACCAAGTCACCAGCCTGATATACCTTTGGCTTAACCTTCTTGTTAAAAGCTTTGATCATCCGTTTCTGGTACATCTGGCCATGACAAACTGCTGCTAACCTTTTCTCATCAATCAAATTTATCTGGTCAAGTCGAGTCTGAATCCACTCATCTTCATCCAAGCCTGCATCCTTCATAATTCTCAAGGAGGGGATCTGAACTTCAATAGGCAGAACTGCTTCCATACCATAGACTAAGGAGAATGGGGTTGCCCCTGTTGAAGTACGTATTGTAGTACGATAACCATGCAGAGCAAATGGTAACATCTCGTGCCAATCCTTGTAAGTAACAGTCATCTTCTGTACAATCTTCTTAATGTTCTTATTAGCAGCTTCAACTGCCCCATTCATCTTTGGACGATACGGAGAAGAGTTGTGATGCTTAATCTTGAACTGCGTACAGAGATCAGTAATCATAGTGTTGTTCAGATTAGAGCCATTGTCAGTGATAATCCTTTTAGGGATACCATACCTACATATGAGATTATTCTTAATGAACCGAGCCACAACATTCTTAGTCACAGATGCAAATGAAGCTGCCTCTACCCACTTCGTGAAGTAATCAATAGCAACCAGGATGAAACGATGCCCATTAGAAGCAGTAGGCTTGATCTCACCAATCATATCAATGCCCCACATGGCAAAGGGCCAAGGAGCAGTCAACACATTCAATGGAGATGGAGGTACATGTACTTTATCAGCATAGATTTGACATTTGTGACATGTTCTGGAGTGTTGATAGCAATCAGCTTCCATGGTAGACCAATAGTAACCTACTCTCAAAATCTTCTTTGCCATGGTATGACCACTAGAATGAGTGCCAAAGGTCCCATCATGCATCTCTTCCATAATTTCTGTAGCTTCCTTCTTATCCACACAACGAAGCATAGTTGAATCATGATTACGCTTATACAGAATGCCATTACTCAGAAAGAACTTAGCAGAAAACCTTCTCAGGAACTTCCTATCTTTGACAGATGCCCCTTCAGGGAACTCCTGAGCTTCAAGATAGTTTTTCACTTCATAGAACCAAGGCTTCTCCTCTGCCCCTTCAGTGTCAATCTCATTGCAGTATGCAGGCTTCTCAAATCTATCAATGGTAATCTTGGGAGCTTCATCATCCCAGCTGATCTCAAACATAGATGCCATGGTGGCCAATGCGTCTGCCAACTGATTCTCTCTTCGTGGAATATGTCCAAAAGTAATCTCTTTGAAATGTGGGATCAAAGACAACACATGTTCTCTGTACGGAATGAGATTATCATGCTTTGTATCCCAATCTCCTTTAATCTGACTTACTACCAGAGCTGAATCTCCATACACCTCAAGGAACTGAATCTTCATATCAATAGCAACTTGCATACCCATGATACATGCCTCATACTCAGCCATGTTATTGGTACAATAGAAACAAAGTCTGGCAGTAATCGGGGTATGACAACCTTCAGGGGAACTAATCACAACACCAACACCATTACCATGTGCATTGGAGGCACCATCAAAAACCATAGTCCATCGGGATCCTTGTTCAGGTCCGTCATATTGTCCAGGTTCTTTGGTAACAGACATAATGTCTTCATCAGGGAACTCAAAATTCATTGACTGGTAATCACCTACTGCTTGATGAGCCAAATGATCAACAACAACACTCCCCTTAATGGCCTTCTGAGTAGTATACTGTATATCATATTCCGTCAAGATCATTTGCCATCTTGCAATTCTTCCGGAGAGAGCAGGTTTCTCAAATATGTACTTGATTGGATCCATCTTCGAAATCAACAAGGTAGTATGGGTCAACATATACTGTCTTAGTCGGCGAGCAGCCCATGCCAAAGCGCAGCAAGTTTTCTCGAGCAGTGAGTATCTTGTTTCACAGTCGGTAAACTTTTTGCTAAGGTAGTATATTGCCTGCTCTTTTCGACCAGACTCGTCATGTTGCCCCAATACACACCCCATTGAGTTGTCTAATACTGTTAAATACATAATCAAGGGTCTTCCATCAACTGGTGGCATTAAAATTGGAGGTTCTAGCAAATATCTCTTGATTTCATCAAAGGCAGTCTGGCACTCATCATTCCATTCCATCACCTGATCTTTCTTCAACAACTTGAAGATTGGCTCACAGATGGTAGTTAATTGGGAAATAAATCTTGCAATGTAGTTCAATCGTCCCAAGAAACCTCTAACCTCCTTCTCAGTACGGGGAGCTGGCATCTCTCGTATAGCTTTCACTTTTGCAGGATCCACTTCAATACCTTTTCCACTGACAATGAAACCCAGGAGCTTTCCAGATCTAACTCCAAAAGTACACTTGTTTGGATTTAATCTCAACCTGTATTTCTTCAACCTCTCAAACAACTTGTGCAGATGATCAAGATGTTGTTCTTCATTCCGAGACCTGGCTATCATATCATCCACATATACCTCTATCTCATGATGAATCATATCATGAAACAAAGCCACCATGGCACGCTGATATGTTGCCCCTGCATTCTTCAAACCAAATGGCATTACCTTATAGCAAAAGGTGCCCCACTGTGTCACAAATGTAGTCTTCTCCATATCTTCAGGTGCCATCTTGATTTGATTGTAACCAGAGAAACCATCCATAAAAGAGAATACCTTATGCTGAGCAGTGTTGTCTACCAGGATATCAATATGAGGAAGTGGAAAGTCATCTTTAGGGCTAGCCTTGTTCAGATCTCTGTAGTCTACACACATACGTACCTTACCATCTTTCTTAGGAACTGGTACCACATTTGCAACCCACTGAGGATAAGAAGTTACGGCCAAGAACCCTGCATTGAACTGTTTCATTACCTCTGCTTTGATCTTTTCTGACATTTCAGGACGCATACGACGAACCTTCTGCTTCTTTGGACGACAATCTTCTTTCACTGGCAAACAGTGAACCACAATGTCTGTATCCAACCCTGGCATATCTTCATAAGACCAAGCAAAGATCTCCACATAGTCACGTAGCATCTGAATCAACCTGCTCTTGACACTGTCCTCTAAATCAGCCCCTATTTTGACCTCTTTTCTGTTTTCTTCAGTTCCCAGATTCACAACTTCGACTGGCTCTTCATGTGGCTGTATAGCTTTCTCTTCTTGTTGTAACAACCTAGCAAGCTCTACAGGTATTTCACAATCGTCCTCGTTTCCGTCTTCAGTTTGATAGATCGGATTCTCGAAATTGTAATTGGCAATAGTAGAACTGTTATCAACTGGATCCAGAGTGGATGAGGATCTGCATTTTAGTGACGTGGGTGTGTGTAAGAACACATAGCTGATAAAGCAAAAATAAAAGAAAAAGAAAGACAAGGAACGCAATATTTACGAAAACGAAACGTCCACTGATTTTATTGAATGAAGTATGCAAATGAAATGACAACCCGTAACAAGCACACCATTGTGCCCCGGGTAAGGCACATGGCTTGAAAGTTTTAATTGTTCCAGAAATTACAAATTTAAAAACATAACACAGTAATAGTGTTTACTCCTGACTAAAGGAGATAGGGATAACATCTTCAGCTTTCCAATTATTGAGTCCAGCACCCACAGTAGGAAAAATCCATGCCTCCAAGTTGTAGTCTTCATCTTGATCTCCCACAGCATTGATAACCCCTTGATTGGTGATACGAACAGCACGAGCACGACGAACAGCCTTCTGGGACTCTACAGTGAAACCCAAACCAAACTTGTCAGACTTGTATGGAATATCAGGAAGCTGACCCCAAATAGTACAACCACCTTCTTCCACCACAGCTTTTGCATCATTGAGGGAGGCCATTGCCATTGTTGGAGGGTTTCTGATGACCACAGGAACCTTCTTCACAGCAGGAGGAGTCACACAATCCTTAACAGCCCAGGGAACCACTTCAAATGACTGACATGGAGTTTCAATGTATTCACCTTCTACTTCCAGATACTTGAAAGTGTTTACATGGCTGACAAAGTATTCTTCCTCTCCAAAGACAGTAACAACTTTTCCATTCACCGGATATCTCAACTTTTGATGTAATGTGGAGGTCACAGCACCTGCCCCATGGATCCAGGGACGACCAAGCAGACATGAGTACGAAGGACGAATATCCATCACATAGAATGTAGCAGTAAACACCTGAGAGCCAACCTTGATTGGAAGATCAATTTCCCCATGCACTACTCTTCTAGAACCATCAAAAGCCTTTACCACAATATTACTGGGCTTCAATACCGTATCTTCAGGACTCAGCTTGTTCAGGACTTCCTTAGGCAACACATTCAGAGAAGAACCATTGTCTATCAGCACATGAGACAGGGTAGTGCCCCTGCATTCAATTGAAATATGCAAGGCCCTGTTATGATCCCTCTTGGCAGGGGTCAAGTCAGCATCAGAAAATCCTAACCCGTTGTCATAGGTCAGGTGAGCAACACAATTCTCAAACTGGTCCACAGAAATTGCACTGGGTACATGAGCCATCTTTAGAAACTTGATCAATGACTTGGCATGAGCCTCAGAACATAATAACAGGGAGAGCATAGAAATCTTTGAGGGAGTATGCCCCAGCTGATCAACAATATCATAATCACTCTTGCGAATGATTTTCAATACTTCTTCCATCTGCTTAGAGAGGTCATCAGCAGCTGGCACATCAGTAGATACAGGCTCAATAACAGGACCCTTGCCCCGAGCATCAGTGGTGGAAGTAACAGCAGGAGTAACTGCACTCTTAGAAGCAACTGGAGGAGAGAAGACTCTTCCACTACGAGTGATCTTGCTAGATCCAGCAATATTATCAATGTCAACAGGCATATCAGGTAAAGGCTCCTGCTTGACACCATGGATGTAAACATCAGACCCATAGTGCCAAGGCACAGCTTTGTCAGATGTATAAGGAATAGGACCAGGAGTGGTAATGATCAGAGGAGCTACTCTGGCTTCAGCGACAACTTTCACAGGACCTTCAGCAGTAATCTTGATTGGGCCCTGATGAGTGATTTTAATGGGACCCTTTGAAGTGGTTCTTAGTGGTACTTTGTCAACCATGTCAACCTCTTCAATCTTCTTACCCTGAGTCAGATGATCCACCATACTTTCTACAGATGCTGGTCTTCTTTCAAACACTATAGTATATTTATCCATGAGACGTTGAATCCCATCTCTCAAAATGAAGCAACTATCCGGCTTATAGGTACAATATAGACAATCTTCATGACAACCTGGAAAGATCCCAGCTTGTACTAACCTCTTTTTGATAACAGACAATGGTGTGCTCAACTCCATAACTGAATAGACATGCAGATCTTCATCAATATCTTCATCAATGGCGTTGACAGTCTTCTCGTGATTTGGCATTGGAGCTGTAATCACATTTGGAGTACCTGGTGGATCAAACTCAACTTCTCCAGCATCAATCATATCCTGAATTTTGTTCTTCAAGACCCAGCAGTTATTAGTATCATGTCCTGGACAGTTTGAATGATATGCACATCGTGCATTGGGATTGTACTTGGGAGAGGCAACATTGGGATTCTGAGGAGCCTCCCTCAGGGTAATAAGTTCAGCCTTCAACAAGTGTTGCAATGCCTGAGCCATTGACATGTTGATCTTCGTGAACTGTCTTCTAGCCCTCTGTTGGTTGCCTTGAGGCTGCTCTGTTGTTGCAGGAGTTGGATTTGAAATATGAACTGCACTAACAGACTGATGCCTTCTGTTACGATCAGGATGACCATACACAGCATTAGATTCTTTCTTCCCAGTGGGAGGCTTCTTTGCAGCACCGGATGAAGAAGTGCCCACTTGGATCTTACCACTCTTGATACCATTCTCTACTCGCTCTCCTGTCATGATCAACTCAGTGAAGCCAGATGATGAGCTTCCAATGAGATGACTGTAAAACGGACCATTCAGCGTACACATGAACATATCAACCAACTCCCTATCAGTCAAAGGGGGTTGAACTCTTCCAGCTAAGTCTCTCCACTTCTGAGCATACTCCTTAAAGCTTTCTTTGGCACCCATAGACATGCTTTGAAGCTGCATGCGAGTGGGGGCTAAGTCAGCATTGTATTGATACTGCTTGTAGAAAGCTTCAGCAAGGTCATTCCAATCTCTGATGTTGACACTCTCCAACTGATAATACCACTCTAGCTGAGCTCCAGATAAACTCTCTTGAAAGAAATGGATCCACAACTTTTTATCAGCAGTGTGGGGTTGAATTCTTCTGACATAAGACCTCAGATGCAATTTGGGACAAGAGACCCCATCATAGACAACAAATGTAGGAACTTTGAATCCAATGGGTATGACCACCCCAGATATCAAGCTCAAATCCTCAAAATCCAGCCCAGATGATTTCTGTAATTCCATAGCATCCATTCTATCCACCAGCATCTTGAATTTGTCTTCGTTAGGCTCATGGTAGTAGTTAGCCTCAGAATCAGAGTCCCCCATAGTGTTGTGGAGACTGCCTCTCTCCTGCTCAGATTCTTCAGATTCATAGCCTTCAATCTGTTCCTTGGTCTTGTCAGGACCTTTGAACCTTCTTCCCATGTTGAGCAACCCAGCAGACCTTCTAGCCTTCTTAGTCTTCTTGGCCAGCAGTGTCTTCAATTCATCCTGCCCCTTGGATAGGTTCAGGATCAGCTCTTGGAACTGTGCATTCTGTGCCTGGAGATCCTTAACTGATTGTTCAAGAGCCATTGCTGAAATAAACAGCGAGAAGATGAGAAACCTGTGCACAATTATAAACCTGTGATGCAATGATATGGGAATGCATATGCAATGTTTTCAAGGACCGCAGGATTTAAATTTGCTTAAACAAACAAGAAAGTAACTTTTTATTAGTAATAACTTGTTTTGCCTTTTAGGCTTACAAAAAATGAAAACGAAATAAGTACAAAAGATGGGGTTTTAAGTCTCCCATGGACGTTTCCTCTTTGTGTTGAGGTATGAGTTGAGGTTTCGTTCCTCATGAAGCAGCTTTGTTAGCTCTAGGATCCTTGCTTGGCTTGATTTGTAATGAGCCTCGAAAGTATCCCTTTGCTCTTTCAGTTGGATCCATGATCTCTGCAAGTCTTCCATATCAGTAGGCATGTCTGGGTGAAGGATGGTATAAGCTGTGTCTCCTTCAGCAACAGGTTCCATGGTAACTGGTAGGATGGCAGGATATGGCATCATGAGTGTCTGAGCACGAAATCGTACCCATCTGAGATAAGCCTCCATAGGAATGGTGTACTTAGGCTCCAGTGTCTTGCTGTCAATCCTGTTTACCTTTCCCCAAGCTCGTATGAATCTCTGACGGTAACCCTGAAGATCGTTGTCGTAGTCAAACACAATGCCCTGAATCAACATGTCATGTGGACCATCGCTCCGGGCGTAACCAAACTGTCGTAAAGCTAGAGATGGGTTGTAGGTGATGCCTCCTCTTATGCCTAGAAGTGGCACATTAGGAAACTCCCCACAACGGTCAATGATGGTGACATTCTCCATAGATCTGGAGCACCAATGGATGTCTGAGTGAGAAAGTGACATGATCCTCTTGGACCATCTGAACCCTTGCTCATTCTTCATTACTGAGCGAGGAAGGTGAGAAATAAACCACCTAGAAAGTAAAGGTATGCAGCACATCAAAGTTCCTCTTGCCCTTGTAGTACGGGTGTGAAGAGAATGTAGGATGTCTCCAAGTAAGGTAGGCACTGGATTGTGACTCAGGAATATGTTGATGGCATGAACGTCTATGAACTGATCAGGATTGGGGAACAACACTAAGCCATAAATCAATAAGGCTAAGATCTCCTCAAAAGCATCGTAGCTCATAGCCTTCAAGAACATTTGAGCTTTATCCACTAATACCTTGGCAAGAATACCTTTAACTCCACTTCTCGTCTCTAGAACAATGTCAGACTTCTTCAGATGTAGAGTTGCAGCAATAACTTCTGGTTTAAGCTCCTTCTCTAAGCCTGTGAATGGCTTCTGATCAAGAACAGGTATACCCAGAAGTTTAGAGAACTCCTCCATGGTTGGAACCAGCTGATAATCAGGAAATGTAAAGCAATGGTGCTTAGGGTCAAAGAACTGAAACAGCACACTCATCATGTCTTCACTGAACCCTGAAGTAACTAGATCCAGTAAGTGACCATGTCTCTTGTTGAACTGGGAATGATCAGGCACTAGGGAAACCAACTCCTTGAGCTTAGCAGGTATCCCTACAAAGTTGATCCTGATGGTGTTTCTACGAGCAGAAGCCATGACCTGCAACAAAGAACAAAGATAAATCCTTTGGTCCTTGAAATGGTTAGGGAAAATGATATGCTTATGATGCATGATGATGTCATGATGTCATGCTCAATCACAAACATGTGGCACACACAAACAAGTCACACCATAGCCCTAGGTTTAAAGGCTTGCATGAGGTTCAAAGGCAAGTACCCTCCCCTGAAGTTAGATGGTTCATCCTGTCCTACAAAAGTAACCAGGTTCTAAGGGATCTCAATATCATTGATCCTTCACAAGGGTGGTTGTTCAGAAGGCAACTTACTTGCCAACCAAAACCCTCCAAGTTTAAGATCTCAATGAGCGTAGTATCGAGTGTCAACCAACTTCAGTCTGCACCAAAGCCGGTTACCTCACTACTTTCTAAAGGCCAAGATGAGTTAACTAGGGTTCTAAAAGTCAGTTAGTGCATTGACAACATATGGCAGCCTCAATATTATCCTCAACTTGACTTAAGGAATATAAGCACCAACCAAGAAGTCGCACTAACTATGGCCACCAGATCAACCGTATCGATATACGTCGTACAGTTTCCTTGGTCTATTGCCATTTACTTAAGGTACACTAGATCCGGGTTAGGACCTTTCACACATAAGAGCACCCCAACAATATAATAATAAAGCAAACAAGGCAAACAATTTAAAGTGATCTTAATTCCTAAGGGTACCCCTCTTAAATAGATCCCCAGCAGAGTCGCCAGTTCTGTAACACGGTGGGAGAACTGACTTTAAACAATGTTGCGGATAGCAAGAGTCGCCACCGACTTTTATTTTATCCATAAGGAAAGGTTATAAAAGAACAGGAAAGACCTTAGAGAATATTTTGGGTCCGGGGGGTAGGTTATGAAAAGGGAAGGTGTTAGCACCCTTTTCATCCATGGTTATCCATGGGCTCTTAGGTACTTAAGCTCACTTTTGAATTGTTTTGAAAGTGTAGTGTGTGAATAGCAAAAAATTTCAGAATAGTTTAATAATAATTCGTGTATGGATGTGAAAAAAACTTGTTTGAAAATTTTGTTGGAAATTTATTTAAGTGTGAAAAAGTTTTGAAGTGAGCAAATATCTAGGAGTAGCCTACCCTAATGTTTTAAGGTCTTTCTTATTCTTTATCCTTTCCTTAGTAAGACTATCCCTACTATAATGGAGTAGGTAGTCCTTACTTTGGATGTTAAGGGACGTTTTTTTGTGTTTTTTATTTTATGATATATGAAAATTTCAATTTTAAAAAAAAAGTTTTAGATATTAATAAATAACTCTAAATTTAACTTTAAAAATTAATTTAACCTAATTACCTAGAAATAGTTTTAATTTTATTATTTTTTTAAAAAATATAGTTTGTTTATTCAAGAAGACATCTTATTTTATTTACTTTAAAAAAATATGCAAATTGGTTTAGCACTTAAAAACAACAAGATAATGTATGTAAATCCCAATAAAGTAACAGCCCAAAAAAAAAACAATCAGTGAGTTGGGCCGGTGGGGCTTTCCGACCCAACACACACAGGCAGCATGAACCTAGGGTTTACGAATCCTTTTCTCATCTAGCGGCGCCAGCTATCATCGTCTCGCTTCCTTGCTCTTCTCTCTTCGTCTTTGATGAGTTCTTTTCACTCCCGTTTGATTGTGAACCTGAAATTAAACACAAAAACCATCAAAGTGCGAGTAATCAGTGCTTGTGCTTACGTTTGATTGTGATGTGAGCGATTGATGAAACGATGGCGACTATGGGGTGATGATGATGATATTCTGAGCCTCGAAGTTTGTTTGCTCGCTGATCTTAAGTGAACGGCGCCGGCGAACGTACTTCAGGGGGGTTTAGTTCGCTTTTTGACGGTTTTCGGTGTTCTACTTCTCGCCGTTTTCGCCTTCTCCGTCTAGGGTTTTCTTTTGAAAGGTGATATTGTTCTTTTATACTTTCTTTTTTAGATTTCTTTTTGGGCTTTGTGTTTACGTTTCTTTTTGGATCCAAAATCGAAAATTTCTTTCAATCTGACTTGATTTGATTCGCTTTTACGAGGATTGAATTTGATTAGAACTTTCCTCTTTCAAACTCAGGATTTCGGTTTACTTTGATTTCTGATGTGGATTGGTTTTTTTCTGATTTGATTTGAACACTTTCCATCTTTGATTTACTTGATTGGATTTTCAACCTTCAGACCTCAATTGGATACCCTGATTTGTCTTGGATATCTATTTCTCTTTGATTAACTGGATGTTTGTTTCACTTTGGATATTTGGTTCACTTTGGTTAACCTGGTTTCGTTGTGATTGATGTGAAATTGGTTTCTATTCTTTCAGATATGGATTCTAGCACCATTCGGATGCGAACTGGTTCACTTGGTTCGAACTTGGAGACTTGTTTTCCTTTTCTGATGTTGTTTGTCTATCTTGCCTGTTATTGGCTTATTCAGCCTCTACTCTGGTGAGCTTTGGTGAACTGGGCTATGATGCTTGAACTGAGCCCAGGTTCTACACCTTCGGTTTTCCACTGCGACCTTCGCATTCGATTGGGGTTTACTGCGACTGGCATGGTCATGGACTTGTTTCGATCGCCTTTTGAGTTGAATTGGTTTATACTGACACAACCTGTCTTTGTTAATTCAGGTGACAGACTCGTTGAATGCCCCTTTGGTTATGGTTGGTGAATTTGGGCTATGAGGTTGTATAGCTGAGCCCTACACTTGCCTTGTTCGATTTTTTCCATGTGTGACTGTACCTTTAGTTGGGGTATACTCTGAACTGATGTGTGATGGTTACGCGAGCTTATCTTTCTTTTCTGGTATGGTCCTGTTTACATGTGTGATTTGGTGATTTCATTTGTTTTGTTGATTGTTTTCAGACTTTCATGATGACTCTTCCTGATACGGTTTGTTCTTGTGACTTTGGATTGTATTTGTTCTCAGAAGCGGATTGCTTTAAGCCCAATATGTTTTTTGCTTTGGTTAACTATATTCTGTTGTGGATTTTTCTGATACATCTCAGTTAGCTTTGGCCTTACACTCTGTTAGGAAATTGGGGTAATGATGTTGTCTTGTGAATTTATGCAGATGGTATGCTTCCTTTCGAGTTTCAGCCCCCTAATTCGAACCTCCTTCTGACGGTGGCATCTTGAGCATGAATTTACTTGATAATGTCCCCAAAACTTATTTACTTGATGAATGGTGTTCTAATTTGGAATCCAAGGTTGCATGAACTCTTTTGGCAAACCGAATCAGTCCCTAATTCTTTTACTCTTCATCTTTCTCGGCTGTCCCGTATGATAAGAACAAATATACTCACCTGATATGATGCCCATGGCACGGATCGATAATGGGAGTAGGATGCGACTTCGGTTGTGCCCTCCCGGCACTCGATGATGACAATTGTTCTGAGAGTGTCGAAAAAAAATTCTAACATTTTCTGTACTGTCTGTTCTCTTTTGATGTGCAGGTTAGCTGAGGATTCATGGAGAAGTTCAAATACGAACATGAAGACCTTTAGATACTTTTAGGATTTAGGATAGATGCTTTAATGTAATCCCTTAGGATTTGAGAATTTTAATGTACTTCCTTGTAACAGTACTTTGTAAAATATGAAGCAACATCCCCATTCTTGTATGATAGCATTATTTATGAAATAAAATTCTCAAAGTTTTGAATTTATTTATATTCTATTCTTAGTTAAAAAATATAAACAAATGTGAATAAATCCACAAGTATTTAATTCATTAACATAGGCATAAAACATAAATATTTCCAAGTGGTATTTGTGATCCTAATCTCATCATCCGATTAAAATGTTAACCAATTGTTTCATAACCAAACTCATATGGGCACCATGGTCACAACATTTTCAGCATCAACAGCAAAACTAATCGTAATTAAACTCCACTGACCAAATGCCAAATTTCAATATGATCAGAACTGGTGATTGATAAATGCCTCAAAACCATAACGCATCAAATGCCTCAGAATTTTAATAACAGCCCGTCTTCAAGGAATTGGTAGAATTTGTGTAAAATGACCAAAATACCCCTGGGACCAAATCTACAACACAAAACCCCTTCATAGCTTGTTAGTGGTTAGCAAATGTACATATGCTATTCGAAATGACCGACTAAATATAAGGGTAAAATTTGGGGTATTACAATTATTATGATAATATTTCTCACCCAACCTCTCTTTGATGTCGGCAAAAAATCATGAAGTTTGACTTTGGTTTGACCACAGTTGACCTCAGTTTGACTTTTTAACTGCATTGACTGCTTTTGACTTATCTGATCATCTGACTGAGCAAACTTTTGAGAAAAGCCTTGAAACTTGACATGGGGGTTCTTATACACATATAAGATGTTATGAAGCTCACTTGAAGTCTTGGAAGTCCATTTAGCCTGATTAAAGTCAAAACCCTAGTTTTGGATGCACTGCTTAGGAGGTGCATTGTCTGAGGGAATTGTCAACTCTTCTGACCAATTGTGAACTTTGTGAACCTTGTGAATCTTCATAAGATATCTTGTGATACTCATGGGAGGTATTGTGAAGCTTGTGAACCTTGTGAACATCATGAAGTGGCTTTGTAGACCTCATGACCCTTAGGAAAGCTTTGTAAACATTGTGAATCTTGTGAACCTTGTGAACCTTCAAGAAGCAACCTATGGACTTCATGAACCTCATGAAAGGTCTTGTAGATGTTGAGAAGTTTGTGAACCTTGTGAACCTTCAAGAAGCAACCTATGGACTTCATGAACCTCATGAAAGGTATTGAAAGCACTTGGGACTTGTGAACCTTGTGAACCTTCATAAAGTAGCTTGTGGACTTTATGAACTTCATGAAAGGTTATGCAAGTTGTTGGAGAACTTGTGAACCTTGTGAACCTTCTTAGAACATAAAGTCTTGTATTGTGAGGGCAAATTTTGGGGTGCAACAGGTGCATACTGTTAGATTGCTAGGTGTAAGGATGACATGCTAGGCTAGGTGATGATTTTCTGAGGATTTGAGAGAGATCCATGGAGTTTCGTGGCAGGGTGCCAATTCTTGCAAGATTAATAATAGGCTGTTCATGGAGTTTTAATGGACAGGGTATATCATAGTGTGGTTAGGGCAACATGTAGAACAAGTTTGGATCACTAGATTGGAGTTCCATCAAGGTTGATAGCAGAGGAAAAGGATGAAACCCTAATGTTCGCGCATTCTGTTAGAGTGATATGAGAGGTTTCAGTAAAAATCATGGGTATCATCGTGTTCTGGGTAATTAGTAGAGCATCTTTGCTCTTGGAAGTTTTGAATTTCATGGAATGATCAGAGAGAACGAGGCAGTTGAAGTTTAGTGCATGGAAACGGGTACGCAGAGGAAACCCTAGCTGGAGGTTGAAGACAACCTCCCAGCCGTCCGATCATCTCCAATTGTGGACTTTGTAACCCAATCGTGAGGCCACGATTCAATTTCAGAAACGGAGGGAAACATTAAGAGCAAAACGCACCATTTGAGTAAGTGGGAGGTTCTGGGCTCAGCAAACCAATGCTATTCACACCCTACCCAGAAGCCCAATCCACAAATGAACGTGAAAAGCATGCTATTTACACCGTATCCTTTCCAATTTTCTGGTGATTTTTTCTTTTAATTTTCTGAAGCGCGTGGGCTTGATATTCGCACCCCTGGTTCCTTGGCCCATCATGATATTGAACTGGGCGCCCCTTCTAATGACATCCCCATCCCCTTTAATTCATTCTCTTTTAATTTTTTTTAATTTCTTTTATTGTTTGCATTTTATAAAAATCATATAAAATTGAAAAATTAATATTTTTCAATGATTGTTTTTTTCACATATTCATAATCATGTCTAGAAAATTGTAAATAAATAAAATTCCATTTTATGTTTCTTTTAATATTTTTAGCATATTATTCTTGTAATTAGTCTTTTTAATTGTTTTTAGTTGATACTCAATTTTGTATAATTTCTTTTAGGACTTTCCCTTAGGTTTTTTGAGCCATTCTTTTTGGCATAGTTAGATATTGAATCATAGTTCATATAGGATTTAATTCACAATTTTTAGATTAAAATTTGATTAGTTTGTTAAGCATAGACTTAGTGTACTCAAATTAGGGTTTTAGGTTGTATAAGTAGATTTGAACAATTTTGTTTTGGGGTTTATAGGCCAAATTAGTGTATGGGGAATATGTGGGTTAAGGGTAAGTATATATAGAATCCCCTAGAATTTTCCTAGAATATTATATAGTAGTTTAGTATTTTTAACTGATTTTTGAATGTATGGATAGCATGTGTGTTGCTTAAAGGCATAGTTTGTATTGTTTTGTTTTCTTTTCTTCTCCTTTGAGTGTGTGAGCCTTGAAGATTGAGTTGAAGACCTTGTGGATCATCATTGAAGACTTTGAAGACTTTGCAGTGGAGCTTAATTAGCTTTTGTTTGTTCTGTTCATAGGATCATAAGTACATAGGTAGAGCTCTAGATAGAATACTTCCATTCAGTAAACAAGGAGTGTCTTGTTCCCCTCCTACCTTCTCTATGACATGAAGTCCCTTAAGGGTATTCACCTCTCTCCTTTGGAGGGATTAGTGACCTTGCCCTCTGAGGTAGAACTTTGAGAGAGCCTTTCCCTCTGATGTTAGGTCCTCAATGGCATCCTTTGGAAGTCAGTGAGCACTCTAACATCCTCACCTCATCTTGTTGACTGAGTCTTGTTTGATGGAGAATTTGGGCTGTTGAAGATAAAGAAAGCAATGAAGAGCATTGAAGATTTGATTGAAGATCTAGGAGCCATTGAAGATAGAAGCTGAGGCTTTGAAGAGGATGATTCCTTGGAGATTGTTGAAGTCTGAAGACTTTGTGAAGATCAAATTGATACCTGAATATCCCTGAAGATAGTGAAGCCTGAAGGTGGAGCTGATCAAAGAAGCTGAAGCTTAAGGGAGAAGATGAGTTGATACTCATGTTGTAGGGTTGATACCTGGGAAGCAGTGGATGATTAAAGCCTGAAGACTGAGTTGCTGCTGGAGGAGCTGAAGCCTTCTTCTGTTTTCTTTTCTGTATTGTGTGTTTTGCTTGATTTGTCTGTTGCATTAGATTAAGTCCATCTAGAATAAGTTCAGGCTAAGAGCATGATTGCATTAGAGGTTGAGTTGCTCCCTCTGCTTGTACTGTTACTGTGTGGCTTTGCTTGCGGGTATTCGGTAGAGCCCAACTCCCTTGCCCATGTGTTTATTTTGCTTGATAGCATGTTTTCATTTTGTTTGTATGATTGCAGTTTATTGTTTATTGCTTGATAGCATGTTGTTTATTTTTCAGTATGATTACTGTTATTTCATGACTGGCTTGAGGTTGAGATGAGCTTGTGGAGGCTGAAGCCCCACACACATTTCCTCCCTCACTTGCATTGCATGCATTTTACTGTTAAGCTGATGCTTTGTCTGTTTTGGTGTATCATTGACGTGATCCCTTAGGACTCTCATTTCCTTTGATAAGGATTTGATGATAGACTATTAGGTTGAAACCTATGCATGACAACTTCTAGGAGTTCCCTGTTCAAACCTCAACCATAGGATGAATCCATGGCATGAGAACAGTAGGACTTGATAGTCTCCCTCCTAGTTGGGCCTGTTCTCTTCTCATCTCAAAACAGTTTAAGATACAGTAATCATGAATGATTTCTTTCGTACGTTACGAGCCTTAAGTTATCTGAGAAAGGATTGTGGGAGAGTTTCTTTTCCATAGTCTGGATGTTTAATATGGTACCCTTTGGGTGACATGCGACGCATTCACTCTCAGGTCATAGTCTCTAGTGCGGTTGAAATCGCAAACGCAATAAAAAACACTTCTTTCAGGAGATAACCCGTAGTTTCCCGAACTACGTTTGCTCTGATCTTCCATACTGTGTGGAAGTACGTAGGCATGGGATGCGATATCCTAGCGAGCAACCTTTTCCCCGCAATCCTTCGTAGGCCGAACTACGTTGACTCTGATTTCTCATTCTCTGATGAGAATACGTAGGCATAAAGTGCGACGCTTTGCCGAGCCATTTTTCTTTTCTTTTTCAGCCAGCCTTGATAGGTAGATAGATTATAACCAACCCGTCCAAGTAAACAAACAAGCGAGGATCCCGTCGAGTACGACGGACGTGAGGGGTGCTAATACCTTCCCCTTGCGTAACCGACTCCCGAACCCAGACAATGGTTGCGATGACCTTTGTCTTACCCTTTTTCGTTAGGTTTTTCCGATCGTTTCCTTTCCCGCTCTGAGGGATAAATAACGAAAGGTGGCGACTCTTCTGTCATGCCGGCACCTTATTTTCGCGCAAGCGACAGCTGGTGACTCTGCTGGGGACTTAATAGTTTCCTAGGGATCCAACGTCCCGAAAGCGAGTCAGTTTTGGGATCCAACGTCCCTTAAGAGAGTCAATCCTACCGTTTGTGTGTTTACTTGTTGGGTTGCATTTATTTATCGCATTTTTACTTCTCGCACTTTATTTCCCGCATTTTATTTTCAGTATAATATGATTATTTGTGCTGTTGTGGGATGGGAGTTCTGATGAGTGAGAAGCCAGACCCAGGCTTGAGTGCACTATAGACTTAGAGTGGAAATTAGTGGGCGCGTGCTTGCTTTGCAGGCACTAGTGTCTCATGAAATCCACACTCAGACGAGGTTCATCCGGTTGGCTTCACTTTCAACCCTTTGGGTTGAGACGGTTGCTGGTTTGGTGGATTGTCGACTCTGGGGACCGATCATTTGTGATTCAGCTAAGTGAGGCCTCTTCAAAGCTTGATGATGCCACTCCTTCTGGGAATCGTATCGTCAGTTTTGAAAGTCTGTGACGCTGATGAACGCATAGGATGTCGTACCTTGAGTCAGTTTAGGTCCATACCTATGAGTGGGATCGGGTTTATTGCAGGAAACTTAGACCTTCAGACTACCTGGTTTTCTTGACAGTGAATCAGTTATGTTGGTACCAGGGTTTCTCAGTTGCAGACTCATCTGTTCCTGATAGAGCAAGTTTGTGATCAGAGGATCTTATCGTTGGGTGTCTGTCTGTTCTTGATAGAGCAGGTTTTGATCAGAATATTGTTATCAGTGGTTTGTTCTTGATAGGGCAGATTTTGAGTGGGGTCTGAAGATCTCATCAGCAGCTGTGTGTTTGTTCTTGATAGGGCAGATTTTTGATTCGGGGTCTGAAGACTTCATCAGCAGATGTTTTTTGATCATGCATCCGGGGTCCTTATTATCAGCCATTTGTTCTTGGCAGAGCAGAATTTTGATCTCATGTACAGGCTCCTATCAAATGGTTATTCTCAGCAGATCAGACTAGTGGTCTTACACCGGGGTTTTCTTCTCATCAGTGATTGTTGATACAGAATCTCCACAGCAGCTATCCGGATATATTATTGCATGCCTGCATTTTGCATTTAGTTTGCATGTTCATTTGCATTCCACTAACGTGTGTCTGTGTTGCAGGTACCGTTTCCCCGATCCCGGATTTCTCGCCTTCTACTGTTATTATGGCCTCTCTTAGGAAGACTGTTGCATACAAGTTCCCGACCCCTGATGTGTCGAAACTGACTGGTTTGATAGCTTTGGCGGGTGATTCTGTGAAGGATAGGTTCAGGAAGTCTTATGGCAGGTTGCTCGGTCTGGTTTGCAAACCTTCTACGTCCGAGTTGAATGGGTTACATGCTCTTCTGCAGTTCTACGACCCTCCTCTGAGGTGTTTCACTTTTCGGGACTTCGTTCTCGCGCCGACGCTGGAAGAGTATGCTGATATGTTGGGCGTGCCTATCAAAGGGCAGATGCCTTTTGTCCACATGGATGCTGAGCCTGATCTGGCTGGCTTAGCTTCTTCACTCCATTTGAGCGCCTCTGAGTTAGTGGTGACGAGTTGGAACAAGGTTCCAGGGTTCTCCCTGCAGTTTCTGGTAGCTAAGGCTCAACAGTGTGCTAAGGACAAATGTTGGGATGCATTCAATGCCATTCTTGCTTTATGCATATATGGCATTATCCTGTTCCCCAACATGCCGGATTTCGTGGACTTTGATGCATTCCATATCTTCGCCTCAGGGAATCCAGTCCCTACTCTGATCGGAGACGTCTACCATTCAGTGCATTACAAGAATGAGAACCGGAGAGGGAAGAATGTCTCATGCTGCGTACCGTTGTTGTACAAGTGGTTTGATAGTCATTTGCCCAAGAGGGGTTCTTCCGTCTTTTCTGCAGCCACAGCTGAGTGGCCTGAGCGTCTAATGAGTTTGTCGGCAGAAGACATTGATTGGTTAGTTGACAGAGACAGGTTAGGCACCGAGGTGATCTTCAGTTGTAGTGGGTTTCCTAATGTACCGCTGATAGGTAGGAAGGGTTGCATCAACTACAATCCGTCATTGCTAGTTCGTCAGTTCGCATATGCTTTGAGGACTCCACCGAAGGAGGAGGAGGTACAGGAATCTCTGTACCTCACGGGTACTCTAGAGGGGGATTTGTTGTCCAAGCTTCAGCGTGCGTGGAACAGCATCAGCAAAAGAGGAAAGCCTTTGTTGGGAAAGAGCAACAGCCAAGCCTACCCTCCCTATTCAGCTTGGATCAGAGCCAGAGCCAACTCTATAGGGATGCCATTTCCTCATGTCAGACCAGAGAGTCCTCCACCAGTCGAAAAGCCTACCACTGTGTCCATTCATCAGCACAACCAGGTACTGGCCGAGCGGGATGAACTGAAGCGAGCAAATGCAGAGTTAGAGAAGGAGTTAGCTCAGCTTCGAAGTGAAAGGAACGAAGCCGTGCATGCCCTCAAAAAGCAAACAGAGTCGGTGAGCCAACTGGGTGCAGACTTGGCAAAGCAGATTGCTGATCGGGAACGCTTGGGTCAAGACTTCAGGGCTGCTAATGATGTACTAGCTACGAAGAAGCAGCATCTGGAGGAGGCATATCGGAGGATATCTAAGTTCGACCAGCATTGGAAGACCTCCATGGCCACCAGGAAGGAGCGAGAGGACAAGCTGATGCTGCAGATCTCTAAGCTGGAAGTCGAAGTAAAGGACAGTGAGCGGAGGTTTGATGAAGAGACCTCCCGCAGATACGCCGCTGAAGCTCGACTCAACAAAGCTCTTGCTAACCTGAAGGAGCATAAGCTGATGTTTGAGTCTAAGAAGCGGAAACTGGAGGATTGCTTTGGCGAAGGAGCTTGGGAGAGTTCAGTTCAGGGGCTTCAGCATACCATCATGCAGAGGGAACTACTCGTCGAGGGGTTGCTCACTTTGCCAGATCATCCAGAGACGAAGGAGTTATTAGCAGAGTATCGCGCCCGTGGCCATACTTGACTAGTTGTATTCCTGTTGTTTTGATCTTTGATGTATGCTGACCATCACCAGACTTGTTGGCTGAGGTCATGCTGTTGATTTGTTTTGTACTCGCTGATACTGTGTACTGCCTTGACGGGCCTTTCCATATATATATGAGATTGATGTTTCCATGATTGGGCTCGGATTTCTTCGTCTTCTTATTATTATCAGCACTGGCACTAAGGCACTAGGATCGGGGGAAAACCACCCACGCACACAGACACGCGCATGCATTTGCATGAAGCATATTTGCATGGCGTACATTTTGTTATCTTTCCTAACCTTTAATGTTGACAGGTTTTGCAGGTTCACAGGTTTCGAGCTGTTTCCGGTCTCCAGGATTGATCAAAGACTCATCCACCGTTACTCAACTCGCGCTAATCAGACAAGGATCTTGGACCAGGTACAGTCAGATGTTCAAGAGCTCCGTGAACGGATGGATCGTTTTATGGAACTGATGCAAGTGGTCGCTAATGGTCAGGACCAGCTTCGTACTTTGGTTCAACCTCTGATCTCCAGGGTTGAAAGTAATGGCATACTCCACGGCGGGGCCGTGCCTACCCCTCCTCCAGTGGATGCTCCACAGAATGTTGTTCCTGTTACCGGAGGCAACGGCAGTGCTAACGGCAATCTGATGACTAATATCGGACTCAATGCGGCAGGCGTCGACAATGGTAGTCTGGGAGCCAATGTTAACATAGGGCCGGTCAACGGCAACGCTGGTGTCGGAAATCTGTTGGTGCCTCAACCGTGGCTTGAGGACCATCAGGATGACGTATTTTCTCAGAGAGGTGTAGAAGCAGAGTTGAATGCTGAAACTCGACTCAGGTTCAAAGCGCTGGAAGACAAGATGAGAGACATTGAAAATCAGAATACATTGGGCGTTGATATGTCCAAGCTCGGGTTAATTGTTGATTTCAAGGTGCCTCATAAGTTCAAGGTGCCTGTCTTTGAGAAGTATAAGGGCACTACTTGCCCCCGCATCCACCTTCGATCTTATTATAGAAAGATGTCCGCCTATTCTGACGATGAGAAGTTGCTGATGCACTTCTTCCAAGATAGTCTTTCTGGTCCATCACTCGAATGGTATATGGGCCTGGAGCCCGCTACTGTGCGTACCTGGAAAGACCTCGCAGAAGCGTTCGTCCTCCACTATCAGTACAATAGCGACCTAGCTCCCAACCGAGTTCAGCTCCAGAATCTCTCACAGCGGAACAATGAAAGCTTTAAAGAATACGCCCAGCGGTGGCGTGAATTGGCTGCTCGGGTTCAACCGCCGATGGTTGAGCGTGAGCTAGTGCAAATGTTCGTGGCTACCCTTCCTGGAATCTACTATGAAAAGCTGGTCAGTGGCATATCCGGGACTTTCTCGGCTCTCATCACTATGGGCGAGCATGTCGAGAACGGAATAAAGATTGGAAAAATTCAAGGCGAATCATCCTCAGCTGGAGGAGGTGGTAAGAAACCCTACGCTGGCAAGCGTCGAGAAGGAGATGCCAGTGCTGTCACTAATGCTCGGAGAAAGGGCAAGGGCCCTCAGCAGCAGATCGCTAGCATAAATATCCCAGCTGCTCCGCCGTAGCAGCAGCAGCAGCCTCAGCAACAGAATCAGCAGGGGTATAGGAAATATCAGAACCGGACTCCTTTGGCAAATCGTCATTTCGAAGCTCCACCTATGTCGTATGCGCAGCTTCTGCAAACGTTGCTCCAGCTTCAGCTAGTTCAAAAAAGGACGTTGGCTCCCTTAACAGGGGCACCACCACCGGGGTATGATGCAAATGCTACTTGTGATTTCCATACTGGGGCACCGGGCCATACGATTGAGAACTGCAAAGCTTTTAAGCACAAAGTGCAGGACTTGGTGGACGCCAAGGTTATTAACTTTTCTGATAGCGTGCCCAACGTCACCAAAAACCCCATGCCTCACCATAGGGGAGGCGAAGTGAACGTCGTCATCACTGAGGAGAATGCAGACTTGCTGACTGATGTCAAAGACTTGAAGACGCCACTTAGTTTTGTCAAGGCTAAGTTGCTGAAGAAGGGCTTTTTTCCTGGATGCAGAGAGTTATGTATGGCTTGTGCTACACTTCCTGATGGGTGTGAGCAGCTGGTAGAAGGTATCCAAAGTCTGATGTCTGAGGGTATTTTGCAGTTCAGCCGGAGCATTGAGGGTGTATCAGGGGAGGTCGTGCTAAAGCAGGCAGATGAAGTTGCTACCATTACCATTCCTCGTCAACCTATTACTATTTCTGCGCCCCGACCGCCTACAATAACTATTACCAGGGCCGGGCCAATCCCATTCGAAAGCACTAACGCCGTCCCATGGCATTACGGAGCCGAAGTCTATTGCAATGGTCAGAAGTTAGAGCTGGAGCCATACGGATCGACTGTGCAGAATCTTGCCGGAGTCAGTGGCATTACTCGAAGCGGTAGAGTGTTTGCGCCAACAGAGGTTGCAGCAGAGAAAGTGGTCAGGGCCGATGCTACTGACAAGGGTAAAGGCAAAGCTGTCGAAGAGGTCCCTTCTGGGGCAGAAAAAGATTTGCTAGTTAAAGATGCTGAAGAGTTCATGCGATTAATCAAGAAGAGCGACTACAAGATTGTAGATCATCTTCATCAGACTCCGTCAAAGATCTCTATTCTTAACTTGTTGCTGTGTTCTGAAGCGCACCGCAACGCGTTACTGAAAGTATTGAACGCTGCCTACGTGCCGCAGGAGATATCAGTAAATCAGCTAAAGGAGGTGGTAGCCCATGTTAACGCTGGCAATGGGCTGGGATTCACAGATTTAGAGCTGACTCCTAAAGGGAGGGATCACAACAGCGCCTTGCACGTTTCGATAGAGTGCAGGGGCACTATCATGTCGCATGTCCTGGTGGATACGGGTTCGTCGCTTAATGTGCTTCCGAAGAAGGCATTAATGAAGTTGGACACTCGTGGATTGCTTTGCACGCCTAGTGACCTGGTAGTGAAAGCCTTTGACGGAACTAAGCGCCACGTTTTCGGGGAGTTGACCCTGCCGATTCAAGTTGGTCCGGAGACGTTCAATACGGTTTTCTATATCATGGATATCATGCCTGCCTACAGTTGCCTCTTAGGTCGGCCATGGATCCATGCCGCTGGTGCCGTGACGTCCACGCTGCATCAAAAGCTCAAATACGCTGTCGGGGGAAGCATAGTAACCGTCTGTGGTGAGGAGGACATTATGGTGAGCCACTTGTCATCCTTTAAATATGTTGAAATGGATGGCGAGATCCATGAAACTCTCTTCCAGGCATTTGAAACCGTCAAGGTGAAAGAGGTAGCTCCTGTCGTCATAGAGAAGCAAGAGATGAATCCCTCCTCATTCAAAGAAGCTCGAGCCGTCGTCGAAGCCGGTTCCACCCTAGGCTGGGGCATGTTTTGGAAATACCAATCAAGCAGGATAAGTTTGGATTGGGGTATTCTCCTGAAGCTGAAGCTTCATCTTCTTCTAGCAGTTCGTCTCGTGGGAAGGGGCCGATCCTATTCACCAAGGGCGGAGTGATTTTCGAAAGCATCAACGCAGCGTCTGAGGACAGCGGGGATAGCGATTGTGATCTTGACGCCTGGATTCAACCAAGCAAATCAGGCGAGCACCTCAACAATTGGACCATCAAGGAGATTATCCAGCTGACAAGTGAAGAGTAATGATTTGCTTTTTATAATCTTTGTACAACCCTATGTCCTGCCCGGGGCATAGTGGTTTTATTTTCAGGGCCTTGTTGGATTATGTACATGCATTTTGTTAATAAATAAAAGGCGTTTTCTTCGTACTCAAATATTGTGTTCTCTGTTATTCCTGTTTTATGTTTATTTTGAAAAGCAGCAAAATGGCAACGGGGTTTGTGCTAACCTGCATATTCTTGCTTTAAACTTAACCCTTGTTATTGCAGGATCCACGTAACAGATGACATCGACTCTGGACCCTCTACGACTCACTACGATTTCGATTGCCCGATATATCAAGCCGAGGATGAGATTGATGAAGACGCAGACCTTCCGGAAGAGTTGGCCCGCTTGTTGAGACAAGAGGAAAAGGTTATTCTGCCTCATGAGGAGGATATTGAGATCATAAATCTGGGTTCTGAAGAGCTCGTCAGAAATGTCAAAGTAGGGGCTGCACTGCAGAATGATGTCAAGCATAGACTGGTCGAGATGCTTCGAGAGTATAGTGACGTCTTTGCTTGGTCATACGAAGATATGCCCGGACTTGACACAGACATCGTGGTTCATCGCTTGCCGTTACGAGAAGATTGCCCTCCCGTCAAGCAGAAGCTCAGGAGGACGAGACCAGATATGGCTGTAAAAATCAAAGAAGAAGTCCAGAAGCAGTTGGACGCAGGATTTCTAGCCGTTACCACTTACCCTCCGTGGGTCGCCAACATAGTGCCTGTACCGAAGAAAGACGGTAAGGTACGCATGTGCGTCGATTATCGGGATTTGAATAGGGCGAGCCCTAAGGATGATTTCCCGTTGCCTCATATCGATGTGTTGGTCGACAACACAGCTCAGTTTTCCGTGTTTTCGTTCATGGATGGCTTCTCCGGTTACAATCAGATTAAGATGGCACCGGAGGACATGGAGAAAACGACGTTTATTACCCCCTAGGGAACATTCTGCTATAAGGTAATGCCCTTCGGTCTGAAGAACGCAGGGGCCACCTACCAGCGAGCAATGGTAACTTTGTTTCACGATATGATTCATCATGAGATCGAGGTCTATGTTGATGACATGATTGCAAAGTCCCAAACGGAGGAAGAGCATCTGGTCAACTTATTGAAGCTTTTTGAAAGGCTTAGGAAATTCAGGCTGAGGCTGAATCCTAACAAGTGCACTTTCGGAGTGCGGTCCGGAAAGTTATTGGGGTTTATCGTTAGTGAACGAGGTATTGAAGTTGATCCTGCGAAAATAAAAGCTATTCAAGAAATGCCAGCGCCGAAAACAGAAAGAGAAGTTCGTGGTTTCTTGGGCCGAATAAACTACATTGCAAGGTTTATTTCTCAGCTCACGGCCACTTGTGAACCGATGTTTAAGTTGTTAAAGAAAGATCAGGCGATTACTTGGAATGAGGATTGCCAGAAGGCATTCGACAAAATAAAAAAGTATCTTCAAGAACCTCCAATCTTGATACCCCCAGTGGCGGGACGGCCATTAATCATGTACCTGACGGTTCTGGAGAATAGTATGGGGTGTGTTCTCGGTCAGCACGACGAGACGGGCAGAAAAGAGCATGCCATTTATTATTTGAGTAAAAAGTTCACTGAGTGTGAATCTCGATACTCGATGCTGGAGAAGACGTGTTGTGCATTAGCTTGGGCCGCCAAACGTCTACGACAGTATATGCTCAATCACACCACTATGCTAATTTCGAAGATGGATCCGATCAAGTACGTCTTCGAGAAGCAGGCTCTTTCGGGCAGGATTGCCAGATGGAAAATGGTGTTAACGGAATATGATATTCAGTACGTCTCCCAGAAGGCCATTAAGGGAAGCGTATTGTCTGATTACCTTGCCGAACAGCCAATCGAAGACTACCAGCCGATGAAGTTTGAATTCCCTGACGAGGATATTATGTTTGTCAAAGCGAAGGATTGCGATGAGCCATTGCCCGATGAGGGGCCAGACAGGAAGTCTCAGTGGAAGTTGATATTCGACAGAGCGGTTAATTCCTATGGAAGTGGTATCGGGGCTATCATCACGACCCCTCACGGATCCCACATCCCGTTTACTGCGAGACTGACGTTTCCAGTTACCAACAATGAAGCCGAGTATGAAGCATGTATTATGGGTCTAGAAGAGGCAATTGATTTGAGAATCAAGAATCTAGACGTATATGGTGACTCAGCGCTTGTAATCAATCAGATTAAAGGGGAGTGGGAAACTCGTCAAGCGAATTTGGTGTCGTACATGAATTATGCCAGGAGGCTGCTTCCGTTCTTCGATCGAGTGGAACTTCATCACGTACCCAGGGCTGAAAATCAGATGGCTGATTCCTTAGCCACGTTGGCTTCAATGTATAAAGTCAATTTTTGGAATGAGGCTCCGAGAATTGTTCTTTCGCGGCTTGATAGGCCGGCATTTGTCTTTGCAATCGAGGAGGCCGATGACGGCAAGCCATGGTTCCACGACATCCAGAACTTCCTTATGACTAAGGGGTATCCTGCGGGTGCGTCAACCCAGGATAAGAAGACTCTGAGGAGGCTATCCGGAAACTTTTATCTCAATCCTGATGGAGTGTTGTATAAGAGAAACCACGATCTCGTGCTACTCAGATGTGTAGATGAGAAAGAGGCGAGTATGCTCATGGAAGAAGTCCATGAGGGCACATTTGGTACGCACGCCGGCGGACATGCCATGACGAGAAAGATCCTGAGAGCAGGGTATTACTGGCTGACTATGGAGTCGGATTGCTTCAGATTCGCGAAGAAATGTCATAAATGCCAGATTTATGCTGACAAAGTTCATGTGCCGCCGTGCCCATTGAATGTCATGTCCTCCCCTTGGCCGTTCTCCATGTGGGGCATCGACATGATAGGCAAGATCGAGCCCACTGCATCCAATGGTCATCGTTTCATTCTGGTAGCCATCGACTACTTCACCAAATGGATGGAGGCAGCCTCGTACGCTAATGTGACCAAGCAGGTGGTAGCTAAATTCATAAAGAGGGACATCATCTGTCGCTATGGAATTCCCAAGCGGATCATTACCGATAATGGTTCGAATTTGAATAACAAGATGATGAAGGAGCTGTGCCAGAGCTTCAAGATTGAACACCACAACTCATCTCCTTACCGGCCGAAGATGAATGGCGCCGTCGAAGCCGCCAACAAGAACATCAAGAAGATTGTTCAGAAGATGGTTGTGACATACAAAGATTGGCACGAGATGCTGCCGTTTGCCTTGCACGGTTATCGTACGACGGTGCGTACGTCGACCGGGGCAACTCCTTTCTCCTTGGTGTATGGTATGGAAGCTGTTCTACCGTTAGAAGTGGAGATTCCTTCTTTGCGAGTTTTGGTTGATGTAAAACTCGACGAGGCAGAATGGATTACGAATCGTTTGAACCAACTCAGCCTGATGGACGAGAAGAGGTTAGCATCGATTGCATTTGGTCGCCTGTACCAAAGCCGAATGAAGAAAGCTTATGATAAGAAGGTGCGTCCTAGAAGCTTTCAGACGGGTGATCTCGTCCTGAAGAAGATCCTTCCGCCACACTCCGATCACCGGGGCAAGTGGACTCCGAATTACGAAGGGCCGTATGTCGTCAGCAAGGTCTTCTCGGGAGGAGCTTTGTTGTTATCCACGATGGATGGTGAAGATTTTGCATCCCCGGTGAACGCGGACGCAGTTAAAAAATACTTTGCTTGAAATTGACCCGCTGGACAGAAAAAAGAGAGTCCAGGCAAAAATGGGGCATCCTGGCGAACCAAAAACAGAATAAAAGGTTCGGGCAAAAATTAGGGATATATTGAAAAAATGTACACCCGCGAAGTCGAAAACCTACACTGGGCGGCTTCGGCAAAAAAGGGTATCCCGGTGAACTGAAAACCCGTAAAGGGCGGTTCACGCAAAAGTTAGGGATTTGGATAAGCAAATGACTGCGTTCCGCGTGTGGACTTTCAGTGTTTAGTGGTTTGGAGGACCTGAGGGCCGTTAATCTGAATCAATCTCTTCCGAAGCTGAAGCGCCGGAGAAATATCGAAGTCTAGTGGGTCTTAGAGGGATCAACTCATGGTGTTCGTCTACGCCTCATTGCCGACATTTGTATATACTGATGTATATTTATGTTTTATTTTTGCGCGGCTTCCTCATTCCAGGAGCTTGCCTCTGTTGTAAAACATTTTTGTCCATTCAGGGGTTCACCATCAATAAAATGCATGTTATTCAGCAATTCTGCTTGCCTGTTTAGCATTTATCTGTTTTGGTTGCGAATGAAAACGCCGATGTTTTTGATAAGATGCGCATACATAAACTTACGGGCCTAGGCCCATTGATTGTTGAAACAATTAATTACCCGAATATTGTCACGAGATAGTAACCTGGATAGGCCCTTTGAGGAGGGTATCTTGTCTGTTTGTTTGTGTTGTTGCAGGTGTAGCGCCTTCCAGAAGATATGTCGTGCGCATCCCCGAAGCAGGGCGAGCCCTCCTTCTCCAGCAGTGTTCAGTAGCCTCTCCTCCGCAGAGTATGAATGCGAAGCCGTGAGCGTTGATATGTCTCCCCAAGCAGAGAGGATTCTCCTCTCCCAAGCAGACGCATCCTGAAGGAACGTCACCTCATCAGCTGAGTCAAGCACCGAAGAAGGATGTCTTCTTTCCCCAGCACCGGGTCACAAGTGCAGATTTCGTAGAAATGTTCGGGTGCCGAAGCTCGTGTGTCCCTAGTAAAGTCGCCGCAGCAGGTGTTTCCCCCAGCACCGGGTCACAGGTGCAAGTCTTGTAGGAAGCTGTTCGTATGCCGAAAGAGGCAGTAACTGATGGTTCCAGACTGAAGTCTCCAGCGGAATTGAGGTTCCCCACCAAAGCCGTATTCTCTCCCGAAGTTGGATGATTCCCTCTTCCCCCAGCGGAGCGTGGAGTAGCTGAAGTTGTTTCCCGACATAGTTGTTATCCCCAGAAAAGTAGCCAGGGCGGCCACGCAGTTCACTCCTGCGATTGACATCGCTTTCCCTCAGCAGGTTCGGGTTCTCGTAGAGCTTCGTTCCCCTGCAGCAATCAACTGAAGTTGTTTCCCTGCAGCAGTCGACCGAAAGACCACTTCCCCAAGCGGAGTCCGATTGATATTGGTGTGTCCACGTTCTCCTCAGCAGGATGATTCCTCTATCTGAGTAGTTCTTTCTCCTTGATAGGAGAATTCTCCTTCGGCATTTATTTTGCTGACGGGATCACATCATTGTGCATGATTGCATAGCATTTAGCATAAACGCATAAGCATTTCCACCGTGTGGGGCATGGCGCCGAAGCATAGGCATCATGCGCATGATCTAGGTTATTATCATTCTTGTTTTACAGGTTTGCCACCGAAGGATCAGTCGCTCAGGATGATTCCTGATATTCTCCCCCAACGAGGTCGTTTTCTTAAGATGATTCTTAAGACCCCGGTGTAATCCCCACAGTCGCTCGCTCAAGATGATTTTTGAGATCCCCAGCGAAGGCTTCAGTTCAAGACGATTCTTGAATTCCTCAGCAAGGCCGTGCGCTTAAGATGATTCTTAAGCCCTCAGCATAGTTTCCCGAGTTGGTTGCTTAGGATGATTCTTGAGCTCACCAGTAGCGTCCCCAGCAAGAGTTGCCCAAGAGGATTCCTGGAATACCCAGCAGAATGAAGTCGCCGGAAAGGTTATCAGTTCAGGATGATTCTTGAAGGTGCCCGATGGAGCTGTTTGTTCAAGATGATTCTTGAAGTCCTTAGCAGCGTGATATGTTTGCTCCAACAATGGTGTCTAATCTGAAGATTGGCTTCATAAACGCCTGAAGGTGATACCAGAATGTTCCTGTAGACTCAGATTTCCTTGTTGATGAATCAACGTTTGTCTGAAGACAGAATTCAAAAGTTTGTAAATGCAGCTTTTATGTACAAGGTGATCCGTGTTGGCCTGAAGACCAAGTCAGTTGTCCTGAGGTGATGATTGATTGTGATCAAGTGAATAGTTTTTCTTCTGACTGAAGTCGAAGATGTTTCTCCAGCTGAAGCGGAGTTTGCCTGAAGGCAAAGTGTTTGAATCCCCGTAGAGTCATGAATGGCTCAGGATACCACTTCTCTGACTGAAGTCACAGATTTCCCAAGCTGAGGCGAAGGTGCCTGAAGGCAAGGTTATCCCCAAGGTTATGAATGACCTAGGATTCACTTTTCGGACTGAAGGCCGAAGTATATCCCTGACTGAAGTCTCGGACACTCTATAGCAGAGGCGGAGTTGCCTGAAGGCAGATCCATGTATCCTTGAAGGCCAAGGATCATTTCTTTAGACTGAAGTCGAAGATACCTCCTGCAGAGTTGCCATCCTTGAAGGCCAAGGATGCTTATCTTCAGAAATACTTGAAGATCTTTTCTAGTTGAAGCTGGAAGTAGCCAGGGGCCGGGGTTTCGTATATCTTTAATGTTGAAGTTCTACGGTGAACTCAGTATGCAGTAGTATGTGAATATTCGTTATGGTTCTGAGGGTGAACCCCAGATCAGAGTGTGCTTGGTTGAGTCTCTCATTCCCAGCAGAGTAGTTTCAAATACGCAAGTGTACCTTTTGTTCCATTTACCAGGGGTGAACCCCAGGTCAGAGTCGTTCAGTGTTGTATTTTCTCCAGCGGCGACGCGGGGTATTTTGATTATCCGACGGCGAGGTCAGATTATGTTTGTGTTCGACGGCGAGGTTGAATGTTTGTTTTGACGGAGAGGTAAGATCATGTTTGTGTTCGACGGCGAGTTTGAATGTTTGTTTCCGGCGGCGAGGTTGGACGTTTATTCGACGGCGAGGTTGGATGTTTGTTTTGACGGCAGTGTCAGACTCTTTAAATCCCCAGCAGAGATGATGTTTGTACGACGGCAATGTCGAGCGGCTCTCAGAGCGATGTTTGTTTCCGACGGCGATGTCAGATTCAGTTTTCCAGCGGCGATGTTGGGTATGTCAGATGGTTTAGCCTTCCAGCGACGAAGTTGGGGGTTGTGGTTGTCTGAAGGCCATATCAGAAGAAGTTAACGTGGATAACTGACGGCGATGTCAGATCAGTATTTCTCCAGCTGGTTGTTGAGCTGCTAGCATTGCAGTATTCGAAGAGTTGAGCAGTTGGCAAATTTTCGGGTTTACCGGTATTCAATCGTCACGCACCTTGATTGGTTGAGAGTCGTTCGCTCCTCACCAAGTCAGGTTCAAGCCGTTTGAATAGGGGCAGCTGTTGCACCCCAAAATTTTACCAACAACTATTTACCCATTAAGTGTTTGAAAGTTGATACCTTCATCAGAAAGTTCAAGAGATCCTCAGAGGAATTGGTTGAAACCAAGGTTGTGTGCTTCATAGCTTGAGAGTTGTGGGTGCTCCTCAGATGATTCTGAGACTTTGAGAATAAACTTGAAGCTTTGAGAAAGGTTATGAGATGTCTTGAGAGCCATCATGAAGCCCAGATAGGTCGTTGTGCAAGAATTCAGAAGATTCAACCATGAATGGTAGAATTAGGGTTTTGACTGGGTCAACCCTGGGATAACTGAAGATTTGGAGAAGGTTGAGACCCAATCCAAGGGCTATGAGATCATGGAATGATGTATGGGGATGTTATAAAGATGATTCCTAGACCAACTCATCATGATTGAGGAGTTTGAGAAGTTTTGAGTTAGGGTTTCTAAGGATTGTTAGTGAAAAAACCCTAATTTGATCCCTATCTTCCAGGCAGTTTTAGCTCAGGATATGATTGATATCTCATCTTCCCCACAACATGAATGTTGTAGAGCTTGCTCTTAGCTTTAATTGGAGTGGTAGAAGTCCTTGATAGGATGTGCAGAGCTCAAGTTATGGTTTTGACAAATTACAGGTCATCTGAGGTGTGTGAATCTGGGTCCTTGAAAGTCACCCAACTTGTAGACAACTTTTTCCCTAGTAGGATGATTCCTATGATTTATTGGTCAACATGAATAATCTTCTTAGCTTTCTAGAGAGTACTAGAAGTCCTTGATAGGATTTGTAGAACTCAACTTATGGTTTGAACAAGACAGGGGTATTTTGGTCATTTGGAAGTTATAGGTCATTTTAAGCAAAGGCCATATCTCCTATTTCCAAGCCTCAAATGGAAAAACTCAAAACATAAAAGTTGTTCAAAATTGGATTTTAATCCTAGAAAAGAGGTCATGAGTTATTGAAAAAGCTTGTAGCAAGGATTTTCATGATTGGGTAAAAATGACCTAAAAATGGCTTATAAGTTAAAAAAGTTGAAATGGAATTTTGGTTTAGGAGATGTACAAATCCAAAATGGGTCATCCAATATGTCATTTTGACTCCAAACATTATTTTAGAAACAATGGTTCAAGTAGAGTTTTGATTTGAGGTCTCAAAATGGAGGTTGCTTTGTAATTTTCATTCTTGCATAATAAGGCAACTTGAGAAACTTCACATAAAGCAAAACCAAAGCTTGTTTTTCATACATTCCTTCTCAATATCTCTTGTAGGGAGATTTTAAAGCAAAATGACAAGCTTAAGGCATGAGATGAAGGGATATACAATGTATCATTTCATGAGAAATTCCATAACATTCTAGCACTTTCCACAAGTTTCTAGACCTTTCCATTGGTTGTTATAAAAGGAGTGAATCACCATGAGGAAAAGGTTGGTGAAAGTTGTTGAATCCATTGGAGAGAGTAAGAGAGAAAGTGCCATTTCAATATTTCTTCAAAATCAAGCAAGCTTTCATTTCTTCTTCCACAAGCCTCATCCATCCCAATTCTTGCAAACAGAAAGGTATCCACCATTGGAGGAGCATTTGGAGAAGATTTGAAGTACCAGATCAAGCTCTGACACCACTCACCATTGATTCTTGACAGGTTGGTAATTTTCACCATAGATCCTTTATTAGGTGCATACTGTTAGATTGCTAGGTGTAAGGATGACATGCTAGGCTAGGTGATGATTTTCTGAGGATTTGAGAGAGATCCATGGAGTTTCGTGGCAGGGTGCCAATTCTTGCAAGATTAATAATAGGTTGTTCATGGAGTTTTAATGGACAGGGTATATCATAGTGTGGTTAGGGCAACATGTAGAACAAGTTTGGATCACTAGATTGGAGTTCCATCAAGGTTGATAGCAGAGGAAAAGGATGAAACCCTAATGTTCGCGCATTCTGTTAGAGTGATATGAGAGGTTTCAGTAAAAATCATGGGTATCATCGTGTTCTGGGTAATTAGTAGAGCATCTTTGCTCTTGGAAGTTTTGAATTTCATGGAATGATCAGAGAGAACGAGGCAGTTGAAGTTTAGTGCATGGAAACGGGTACGCAGAGGAAACCCTAGCTGGAGGTTGAAGACAACCTCCCAGCCGTCCGATCATCTCCAATTGTGGACTTTGTAACCCAATCGTGAGGCCACGATTCAATTTCAGAAACGGAGGGAAACATTAAGAGCAAAACGCACCGTTTGAGTAAGTGGGAGGTTCTGGGCTCAGCAAACCAATGCTATTCACACCCTACCCAGAAGCCCAATCCACAAATGAACGTGAAAAGCATGCTATTTACACCGTATCCTTTCCAATTTTCTGGTGATTTTTTCTTTTAATTTTCTGAAGCGCGTGGGCTTGATATTCGCACCCCTGGTTCCTTGGCCCATCATGATATTGAACTGGGCGCCCCTTCTAATGACACCCTCATCCCCTTTAATTCATTCTCTTTTAATTTTTTTTAATTTCTTTTATTGTTTGCATTTTATAAAAATCATATAAAATTGAAAAATTAATATTTTTCAATGCTTGTTTTTTTCACATATTCATAATCATGTCTAGAAAAATGTAAATAAATAAAATTCCATTTTATTTTTCTTTTAATATTTTTAGCATATTATTCTTGTAATTAGTCTTTTTAATTGTTTTTAGTTGATACTCAATTTTGTATAATTTCTTTTAGGATTTTACCTTAGGATTTTTGAGCCATTCTTTTTGGCATAGCTAGATATTGAATCATAGTTCATATAGGATTTAATTCACAATTTGTAGATTAAAATTTGATTAGTTTGTTAAGCATAGACTTAGTGTACTCAAATTAGGGTTTTAGGTTGTATAAGTAGATTTGAACAATTTTGTTTTGGGGTTTATAGGCCAAATTAGTGTATGGGGAATATGTGGGTTAAGGGTAAGTATGTATAGAATCCCCTAGAATTTTCCTAGAATATTATATAGTAGTTTAGTATTTTTAACTGATTTTTGAATGTATGGATAGCATGTGTGTTGCTTAAAGGCATAGTTTGTATTGTTTTGTTTTCTTTTCTTCTCCTTTGAGTGTGTGAGCCTTGAAGATTGAGTTGAAGACCTTGTGGATCATCATTGAAGACTTTGAAGACTTTGCAGTGGAGCTTAATTAGCTTTTGTTTGTTCTGTTCATAGGATCATAAGTACATAGGTAGAGCTCTAGATAGAATACTTCCATTCAGTAAACAAGGAGTGTCTTGTTCCCCTCCTTCCTTCTCTATGACATGAAGTCCCTTAAGGGTATTCACCTCTCTCCTTTGGAGGGATTAGTGACCTTGCCCTCTGAGGTAGAACTTTAAGAGAGCCTTTCCCTCTGATGTTAGGTCCTCAATGGCATCCTTTGGAAGTCAGTGAGCACTCTAACATCCTCACCTCATCTTGTTGACTGAGTCTTGTTTGATGGAGCATTTGGGCTGTTAAAGATAAAGAAAGCAATGAAGAGCGTTGAAGATTTGATTGAAGATCTAGGAGCCATTGAAGATAGAAGCTGAGGCTTTGAAGAGGATGATTCCTTGGAGATTGTTGAAGTCTGAAGACTTTGTGAAGATCAAATTGATACCTGAATATCCCTGAAGATAGTGAAGCCTGAAGGTGGAGCTGATCAAAGAAGCTGAAGCTTAAGGGAGAAGATGAGTTGATACTCATGTTGTAGGGTTGATACCTGGGAAGCAGTGGATGATTAAAGCCTGAAGACTGAGTTGCTGCTGGAGGAGCTGAAGCCTTCTTCTGTTTTCTTTTCTGTATTGTGTGTTTTGCTTGATTTGTCTGTTGCATTAGATTAAGTCCATCTAGAATAAGTTCAGGCTAAGAGCATGATTGCATTAGAGGTTGAGTTGCTCCCTCTGCTTGTACTGTTACTGTGTGGCTTTGCTTGCGGGTATTTGGTAGATCCCAGCTCCCTTGCCCATGTGTTTATTTTGCTTGATAGCATGTTTTCATTTTGTCTGTATGATTGCAGTTTATTGTTTATTGCTTGATAGCATGTTGTTTATTTTTCAGTATGATTACTGTTATTTCATGACTGGCTTGAGGTTAAGATGAGCTTGTGGAGGCTGAAGCCCCACACACATTTCCTTCCTCACTTGCATTGCATGCATTTTACTGTTAAGCTGATGCTTTGTCTGTTTTGGTGTATCATTGACGTGATCCCTTAGGACTCTCATTTCCTTTGATAAGGATTTGATGATAGACTGTTAGGTAGAAACCTATGCATGACAACTTCTAGGAGTTCCCTGTTCAAACCTCAACCATAGGATGAATCCATGGCATGACAACAGTAGGACTTGATAGTCGCCCTCCTAGTTGGGCCTGTTCTCTTCTCATCTCAAAACAGTTTAAGATACAGTAATCATGAATGATTTCTTTCGTACGTTACGAGCCTTAAGCTATCTGAGAAAGGATTGTGGGAGAGTTTCTTTTCCATAGTCTGGATGTTTAGTATGGTACCCTTTGGGTGACATGCGACGCATTCACTCTCAGGTCATAGTCTCTAGTGCGGTTGAAATCGCAAACGCAATAAAAAACACTTCTTTCAGGAGATAACCCGTAGTTTCCCGAACTACGTTTGCTCTGATCTTCCATACTGTGTGGAAGTACGTAGGCATGGGATGCGATATCCTAGCGAGCAACCTTTTCCCTGCAATCCTTCGTAGGCCGAACTACGTTGACTCTGATTTCTCATTCTCTGATGAGAATACGTAGGCATAAAGTGCGACGCTTTGCCGAGTCATTTTTCGTTTCTTTTTCAGCCAGCCTTGATAGGTAGATAGATTATAACCAACCCGTCCAAGTAAACAAACAAGCGAGGATCCCGTCGAGTACGACGGACGTGAGGGGTGCTAATACCTTCCCCTTGCGTAACCGATTCCCGAACCCAGACAATGGTTGCGATGACCTTTGTCTTACCCTTTTTCGTTAGGTTTTTCCGATCGTTTCCTTTCCCGCTCTGAGGGATAAATAACGAAAGGTGGCGACTCTTCTGTCATGCCGGCACCTTATTTTCGCACAAGAGACAACCATTCCTTTCCCGTCTTTGCGGTAGGTTTACTCTGAGCATTTCCTTTCCCTCCGTTGGGATAAATAACACACGGTGGCGACTCTTCTGTTCAGCCGGCGCCGATTTTCGCAGTAGCGACAGCTGGCGACTCTGCTGGGGACTCCAACGGTTCTCTACGCGAGTCAATCCTAGCGCTTGTTTTCCCGTCGAGGATTTGGTATGGATTTACTTTTCAGTCATTTACATTCAGCAGTATATTATTGTGATTATTGCTGTGGGTATGAGGGGGTTCTATGATTGAGAGATAAGCCGGACCTGGGCTTGAGTGCACCTAGAATTAGAGTGGAAATTAGTGGGCGCGTGCTTGCCTTGCAGGCACTAGTGTCTCATGAAATCCACGCTCGGACGAGGTTCTTCTGGTTGACTTCTTTTTCAACCCTTTGGGTTGAGGGGGTTGTTGGTTAGTTGGATTGTCGACTCCGGGGACCGATCATTTGGAAGTTGGCTAAGTGAGGCCTCTTCAGGACATGATGATGCCACACCTTCTGGGTATCGTATCATCCGCCTTGAAAGTCTGTGACGCCGACGACCGCATAGGATGTCATACCTTGTGTCAGTTATTAGGACACCTACCTGTGAGAGGGGTTGGTACATGCAGGTAACTTGACCTCCAAATTACCGGTTATCTTGATTGAGATTCAGTGGTGTCGATATTTGAGGACAGTATTATTGGGTCTGTCAGAGACCAGGTTGGAGCATCGCGGATGATCTTGAGCAGTTTAAGGGTCTATTTGAGGCCAAAGTTTTGAATTGAACTTCTCAGTCAGGGGCTTGTGATCCCTTGTTGCATTGCTTGCATATTACATTGTTTGCATCATCATGTGCATATCATTAACGTGTGTCTGTGCTGCAGGTGCATTTTCATACTTCCTGATTCTAGTGCTCTGGACTTCCATCTGTTATTATGAGTACTTTGAAGAAGATTGTCGCGTACAAGTTGCCTATTCCCGATGTTTCTTCTCTACTTGGTTTGATGTCTCTAGCTGATGATGAGGTAAAGGGAAGCTTCAGAAAGAGTTATGGGAAACTGCTCAGGCTGGTTTATAAACCATCCATGCACGAACGTAACGGATTGTACGCACTGATGCAGTTCTATGATCCCCCGCTGAGGTGTTTTAGTTTCCCTAACTTCATTCTGGCTCCAACCATGAAAGAATATGCTGAGATCTTGGAGTTGACTATCCAGAACAAGGTGCCCTTCATTCATATGGGTGCTGAGCCCAAGCTGGAGGATTTGGCTTTTGCTTTGCACTTAGACCCCTCAGAACTGCTGTTAACCTCGTGGAATGGAGTTTCTGGTTTTTCTCTCAAGTTCTTAGTTGGGAAAGCACAAGAATACACCAAGAGTGGTTGTTGGGTTGTGTTTAATGCTATCCTTGCTTTGTGTATCTATGGCATTGTGTTGTTCCCTAATATGCCTGACTTTGTTGATTTGGATGCGGTCTATATCTTTTCTTCAAGCAATCCTGCGCCCACCCTGATTGGAGATTTCTATCATTCACTGCATTATAAGAATGAGAATAGGAGAGGCAAGAACGTCTCTTGTTGTGTACCATTGCTGTATATGTGGTTTGAGAGTCATCTGCCCAAGAAGGGTATCTTTGCTGAGTCTGCAGCTACGATGGATTGGTCTGAGCATTTGATGGGACTTTCTTCAGAAGATGTTGTCTGGTTCGACAGAGCTTTATTGGGATCTGAGATTATCTATAGCTGCGCCGGATATCCTAATGTTCCTCTAATTGGGAGGAAAGGGTGCATTAATTACAATCCATCATTACTGATCAGGCAATTCGGTTATGCCTTGAAAAGCCCGCCAAATGAGGAAGAAATACAGGAATCTCTGTATTTCACTGGTGAACTAAGTGGGGAACTATTGGCCAAGCTTCAGCCGCTTGGAATCATATCTGCAGAAGAGGGAAACCATTTCTAGGCAAGAATGATTGTCAGGCCTACACGCCGTACAAGGTGTGGATTCAGGAGAGGGTAAGACAGGTACAAATGCCTTTTCCAGCAGTATCACGTCCTGTTCCCATTCTAGTGGAGGAACCAACCACCGTAGCTGTTGAGGTCTATGAGCGGGTTGTGAAAGAAAAAGAGGACTTGATAAAGATCAATGAAGAGTTAGAGAAAGAACTGGCTCAGATGCGGAGTGAGAAGAACAAAGTTGTGCATTCCTTCCAACAGCAGATTGAGTTGGTGAACAGGCTAGGGGCTGAACTGACCGAAGAGAAAAAGAAGCGTGAACGCCTGGGGAAAGAATTCAGAAGCTCTCATGATATGTTAGAGTCCAAGAAGAAGGCACTCGATGCCGCCCACTGGGAAATCTCTTCTTGCAACAAAACGTGGAATGCTACGCTAACCAACAACAAAAAGAGGGAAGACAAATTGAAGCAACAAATTTCTAAACTTGAAGATCAGTTGAAGGCTAGCAAGAACAAGTATGAAAAGGAGGTAATGGCAAGATATAGTCTTCAGAACTCATTGAACAAAGCCATCGAGTGCAAGAAGGAGGTTGTGTCTCAGAAACGGAAGTTAGAGGATCGCTTCAGAGAAGGGGCACGGGAGGAATCTGCTGGTGATTTACGACGTGTTCTCAAGCAAAGAGATCTACTTGTAGAGGGATTGCTTACTCAACCAAATCATCCAGAGACTAAGGGGTTATTAGAGGAGTACCAGGCGTATGGTCGCACTTGACTATTTCATGTATTGATGTGTATGCTTTATTTGCATTGTGCTAGCCATCACCAGGATTGTTGGTTGAGGTCATGCCTTCTTATTGTACGCTCATTGATATTGTATTCCTGACTTGATGGGTTTCTCTGCAATGTATGAGGTGTTTTCTATGATTCGGCTCCGAACTTCGTATTGCTGTCACTGTCACCACACTGACACATTAGCATTAGAATTGGGGAGTGATATTCCCTAATGCACAGACACATGTCGCATTTGCATACTCATTCATATTGCATTAACAGGTGATTATTGAATTGTATCTCATTTCCTGCACCGTTCAGGTCTTTTCAGGATTGAAAGTCAACGCCCGCACCGATACTCTACTCGTACCAACTGCAAAAGAGTTATGGATCAGATGCAGAGCGAAATGCAGGACATGCGTGAGAAGCTGGCGCTGTTCATGCAGACGATGGAGACAATCGTGAAAGGCCAGGAAAACTTGCAAGCTCTGGTGCAGCCATTGTTAGCGAGAACTGCTGGGCATGGAAACGAAGACCACAATTCTGTACGTGTTGACACCATTCACGGGGATGGTACTCCTACACCGGTAGCTCCACCTGTGACGAACATACCTGCTGTGAATGTGAACAATGGCACTGGCGCCGGGAACGGTAATACAGGAATCGGTAATGAGACTGTCATCAACAATGTTGGGTTCGGAGATGCCAATCTGGGCGGTGATAATATTGGAGGTAATGGCTTCGGTAACAACGGATTTGGCTATAACGACCAGGGGTTTGATCATGTTAATCAAGATGGGAAGTACGGCTTCAATGCTCAGGGCTTCAGACAGGAGTGATTTGGTAATGCCAATCAGGGTTATGGCGGATTCGGTAACGGAAATGGTGCCGGAGTGATGTCTTTTGGACCTGCCGGGGTCGCTCAAGGGTATGGTAACAGGGGGCGGGGCCTTGTGATGAATCAAACTAGATTTGGTCGTAACAATGGGTATGATGGATACGGAAATGGGAACGGTAATTGGATAGAAGACCAACAAGAAGGTGGTTTCTCTGGTGGGGGTTTTGAAGGTCCTGTAGATAACGCTCAGCGAATCAAGATGCTCGAGGAGCAGATGAAAGGTGTTGTGAATCAAAGTGCTGTTGGTTTAGATATGACCACAATGGGTCTGGTGCCTGGCCTGAGGGTACCGCTAAAGTTTAAAGCTCCCACATTTGACAAATATAAGGGAGATACCTGTCCAAAGGTGCATGTGCGGTCATATTACAGAAGAATGTCGGCTTACTCGAACGATGAAAGAATGCTGATGCATTTCTTTCAAGACAGCTTGTCTGGTCCTTCCCTTGAATGGTACATGGGATTGGAGCCTACTCAGGTAAAGACTTGGAAGCAGCTGGCTGAAGCGTTTGTGGCTCATTATAAGTACAATAGTGACCTGGCACCAAACAGAGTCCAGTTACAGGGGCTGTCACAGAAGAAAGATGAGAGCTTCAAAGAATATGCGCAAAGGTGGCGCGACATGGCTGTAAGAGTTCATCCTCCGTTGGTTGAGAAGGAGATGAATGATATGTTCATAGGAACGTTCACCGGTATGTTTTATGATAAGCTGTTTCCCTCTTCTTTGGGCAGTTTCTCGGATCTAATCTTGATGGGAGAGAAGGTTGAGAGTAATATTAAAATGGGGAGATTCCAAGCGGAGGAATCTACTTCGGCTGGCAGTAACAGAAGAGCTTTCGGTGGTCGTCGTCAAGGTGACGCAAGTGCAGTATTCGGGGGCCGAGGCCGAGGCAGAGGGCGAAATCAGTACAATCATCCGCAACAGGTGGCAAGTGTCACAATTCCATTTCATCAACAACCAATACCACTACAGCAGATATCACCACAGCAGCAGCAACAACAGCAACAGACACAACAACAGCAGTAGAGGCCAAATCAGGGACAGAGGAGATTTCCTAACGCAAGGCCGAAAAGAGTATTTGATGTACCTCCTTATACGTATGCAGAGTTACTCCAAATATTACTGGGTTTGAATTTGGTGGAAAAGAGGACTATGGCGCCAATGAAGGGTACTCCTCCGTTTGGTTTTGATACGAACAAGCACTGCGAGTTCCACTCCGGGGCTCCTGGCCATGACATAGAGACTTGCCACGCGTTCAAGCATGTGGTGCAAGATCTGTTGGATAGCAAAGCCATAAATTTCGGACAAGCAGGTCCAAACATAGTACAACAGCCCATACCCAACCATGGGGCAAATGCTATTTTGACTGAGGAGGGTTTGAACTTGATCATGAATGTTGATGAACTAAGGACGCCGTTGTGTGAGATAAAGAGCAGGTTGTTGAAAGGAGGTGTGTATTCGGGCTGCGATGAATTTTGTCTAGAGTGTTGGACCCAAGCTGGGGGTTGTGCTGAATTGAAGAAGGGTATCCAGACCTTGATAGATGAAGGCACGTTGCAATTCGACAGAGCGGCAGTTGAGAAACCTGCAGAAATAATAGATGATGAGCAAAGTGATGTAGCCACGGTGACAATCCCCCGAAAAACAATAACTATAACAGCGCCAGCCAGGCGACCGCCGATCACTATCACCAAGGCAGGGCCAACCCCTTACAAGAGCACTAAGGCGGTACCCTGGACTTATGGGTTGGAAGCATACTATGATGGGGTGAAAATCGATATCAGTAGACAGCCAGCTGAGGTTGTAGACAATGTCGTCGGGACCGGAGGGATGACAAGAAGTGGGAGAATTTTTATATCGCCTGAGGTAGAGGCTGAACGGTTGGCAAAAGGAAAAGGAAAAATGAATGAGGATGTCCCTGTGCAGAGGAATGAAAAAGAAACGTCACTGAAAGATGTAGAAGAGTTTATGCGCCTTATTCGTAAGAGTGACTATAAGATTGTTGAGCACCTTCAACAGACGCCATCGAAGATATCCATATTGTCACTGTTATTGTGTTCCGAAGCCCATAGGAATGCATTATTGAAAATTCTGGACACGTCATTTGTACCCCAAGATGTTTCTGTGAATCAGTTGGAGGGGGTGATGGCGCACGTGAACGTAGGCCATAGCTTGGGATTTACGGATTTTGATTTGACCCCGAGGGGGAGAGAGCATAACATGGCGTTGCATGTCTCAGTTGAATGTAGGGGCTCAGTCATGTCCCACGTGCTGGTAGATACCGAGTCTTCCTTGAACGTGCTGCCAAAGAAAGCAATGATGAAATTGGACATCAGGGGGATCATTTGCACGCCTAGTGACTTGGTGGTCAGGGCATTTGATGGTACACGAAGGTCAGTCTTTGGATCTATAACGTTACCTCTGCAGGTGGGGCCGGAGATTTTCGAAACTGAATTTTACATTATGGACATCCAGCCAGCATATAGCTGTCTTCTCGGACGACCATGGATCCATGGTGCTGGGGCAGTCACATCTACCTTGCACCAAAAGCTGAAATACATGGTAGGGGACAGTGTGGTCACAGTTTGCAGAGAGGAGGATATATTGGTCAGCCATCTGTCGTCATTCAAGTACGTAGAGGTCGACGCCGAGATTCATGAAACACCCTGTCAAGCCTTTGAAGGATTGCTCATCAAAGACAAGGTTCCAGGGCCGAGTAAAGCATCAGAGGTGGCAGTCTCATCTTACAAGGAGGCTCAGGCTCTAGTGAAGACTGGTGAGACAAAAGGCTGGGGCAAGGTTCTGGATATTCCCGTGAAGATGGACAGATTTGGGCTGGGATATCAACCGTCATCATCAACGCCTGCTGCTGGGGCACCCCGTTTCAAAGGACCGATAACAATCACAGCTAGTGGAGTGTATCACGAGGCCATCAATGCTGTTTCAGATTCCGAAGAAGGAGACAGCGACTGCGACGTGGACGCCTGGATTCAGCCGAGCGTTCCAGGACAAGGATTATGCAATTGGTCTATTCAGGAGACTGTTCCTGTGACTACCAAACAGTAATACTTTGTTTTCTTAATTGTTGAACAATCCGGTGTCTTACCCGGGGCATCGTAATTTTGCTTAGGGTCGTGCTGTTATGTACATTGCATTGTTTAATCATTAAATAAAAGGCGTTTTTCATGTACAAATATTGTGATCTCTGTTTTTCCTATTTTTGTGTTTTACAATAAAATGACAACGTGGTTATTTGCTTTATGCACATTTTGAAGCATTTAACCATTCCTTTTGCAGGATAACATTTTTAGATGACATCATTGAACCGCCTATGACTCACTTCGACTTTGAGCACCCGGTATTTCAGGCCGAAGAAGAGATTGTTGAAGATGGCGACGTTCCAGAAGAGTTGTCTTGGTTGGTAAAGCAAGAAGAACGAATCATTCTGCCTCATGAGGAGGTCATTGAAATTGTTAACCTGGGGCCGGAAGGGGTTGAAAGGAACATCCGTATAGGAGCCGCGCTGCAGAGCGACGTCAAGCGAAGACTGGTTGAAATGCTCAGAGAGTATAGTGATGTATTCGCTTGGTCGTACGAAGACATGCCTGGGCTGGATACGGATATGGTTGTGCACCGTCTGCCGCTAAAAGAAGAATGCCCGCCGGTTAAGCAGAAGCTTCGCAGAACTAGACCTGATATGGCAGTGAAAATTAAGGAGGAGGTTCAAAAGCAGTGGGATGTTGGTTTCCTAGCTGTTACAAAATATCCCTCATGGGTCGCTAATATTGTGCCAGTGCCAAAAAAGGACGGTAAAGTGAGAATGTGCGTAGATTACCGTGATCTGAATAAGGCGAGCCCGAAAGATGACTTTCCACTTCCTCACATTGATGTGCTGGTTGACAATACAGCTCAATTTTCCGTATTCTCCTTCATGGATGGCTTCTCGGGCTACAATCAGATTAAAATGGTGCCAGAAGACATGGAGAAGACTACCTTCATTACGCCTTGGGGAACATTCTGTTACAAAGTGATGCCCTTCGGATTGAAGAATGCTGGGGCAACATATCAGCGTGCAATGACGACTCTCTTTCATGACATGATGCATAAAGAGATCGAGGTTTATGTCGATGATATGATTGCTAAATCCCAGACGGAGGAAGAACATTTGGTCAATCTGCTGAAGTTATTCAAAAGGCTTAGGAAGTTCAGGCTGAGACTGAACCCTAACAAGTGCACCTTCGGGGTGAGGTCGGGTAAACTGCTGGGGTTTATCGTGAGCGAAAAAGGAATAGAGGTTGATCCTGCAAAAATAAAAGCCATACAAGAGATGCCGACGCCTAAAACAGAAAAAGAGGTGCGCGGGTTTTTTGGGAGGTTGAACTACATCGCTCGGTTCATCTCTCACCTAACAGCTACGTGTGAGCCATTATTCAAGCTGTTGAGAAAAGACCAGGCAGTAACATGGAATGAAAATTGTCAAAAGGCGTTCGATAAAATAAAGCAGTATTTGCAGGAGCCTCCTATTTTGATACCTCCAGTGGCAGGGAGACCCTTGATTATGTATTTGACGGTTCTTGAGGGAAGTATGGGTTGTTTTCTCGGTCAACATGACGAGACAGTGCGAAAAGAGCATGCAATTTACTATCTGAGGAAGAAGTTTAATGAATGTGAATCTCGATACTCAATGCTCGAAAAAACTTGTTGCGCGCTAGCCTGGGCCGCCAAGCGTTTGAGGCAGTACATGCTGAATCATACAACCATGCTCATCTCGAAGATGGATCCTATCAAATACGTATTTGAAAAGCAGGCATTATCAGGGAGAATTTCCCGTTGGCAGATGGTTTTGACTGAGTATGACATCCAGTATGTTTCACAGAAGGCCATAAAGGGGAGCGTGTTATCAGAGTATCTTGCTGAGCAACCTATTGAGGACTACCAATCGATGAGGTTTGATTTTCCCGATGAGGATATCATGTACCTAAAGATGAAAGATTGTGAAGAGCCGTTGCCGAACGAAGGACCAGAATTGGGTTCCAAATGGCAGTTGATCTTTGACGGAGCTGTAAACTCCTACGGTAGCGGAATAGGGGCAATCATCACTACTCCACATGGGTCGCACATTCCATTTACTGCTCGATTGACCTTTCCGGTTACCAATAATGAAGCCGAATACGAAGCTTGCATCATGGGGCTTGAAGAAGCCATTGATTTGCGAATCAAAAATCTGGATGTATACGGAGACTCAGCTCTGGTGGTGAATCAAATAAAAGGAGAATGGGAGACCCGACAGCCCAATTTGATACCATACATGAATTATGCAAGAAGGTTGTTGCCTTTCTTTGACAAGGTTGAATTGCATCATGTGCCGCGAGCAGAAAATCAGATGGCTGACGCCTTGGCCACATTGTCTTCCATGTATAAAGTCAACTTCTGGAATGAGGCTCCCAGAATTGTTATCTCTCGGCTTGACAGACCCGCCTTCGTATTTGCCATTGACGAAGTATCTGATGATAAACCCTGGTATTTTGACATCCATAATTTCCTGAAGAACAAAGAGTATCCGGCTGGGGCATCCAGTCACGATCAGAAGACTCTCAGGAGATTGGCGGGTAATTTCTATCTGAATCTGGACGGTGTCCTATACAAGAGGAACCACGACTTGGTGCTGCTAAGTTGTGTAGACGAGAAAGAGGCGAAGTTTCTCATGGAGGAAATACACGAGGGTTCATTTGGTACACATGCTGGTGGGCATGCTATGACGAGGAAGCTGCTACAGGCAGGTTATTACTGGCTAACTATGGAAACCGATTGTTTCAAGTTTGCGAAGAGGTGTCATAAGTGCCAGATCTATGCGGATAAAATCCATGTGCCTCAGAGTCCTCTGAATGTAATGTCGTCACCGTGGCCATTCTCAATGTGGGGAATTGACATGATTGGGAAGATCGAGCCGACGGCATCTAACGGACACCGTTTCATTTTGGTAGCAATTGATTAATTTACCAAGTGGGTGGAAGCGGCATCATATGCAAATGTGACCAAGCAAGTGGTAGCCAGGTTTATCAAACGAGATATCATTTGCAGATATGGAATCCCCGAGCGGATTATTACCGACAACGGTTCGAACTTAAATAACAAGATGATGAAGGAGCTGTGTCAGAGTTTTAAGATCGAACATCACAACTCTTCTCCTTATCGACCCAAGATGAATGGCGCTGTTGAAGCGGCCAATAAGAACATAAAGAAGATTGTTCAGAAGATGGTGGTGACCTATAAAGACTGGCATGAGATGCTACCTTTTGCTTTGCACGGTTATCGTACGATGGTACGCACATCAACCGGGGCAACCCCGTTCTCGTTGGTATATGGAATGGAAGCAGTGTTACCACTGGAAGTCGAGATTCCTTCCCTGAGGGTATTACAAGATGTCCAACTCGACGAGGCAGAATGGGTGAAAGACAGGTTGAACCAGCTGAGTTTAATGGATGAGAAGAGGTTAGCTTCTCTAGCATATGGTCGGTTGTACCAGAGCCGAATGAAGAAAGCATATGATAAGATACATCCTCGGAGCTTTCAGACGGGCGACCTGGTGCTAAAGAGGATTCTCCCGCCACAGGCACATCACAGGGGCAAGTGGATCCCCAACTACGAAGGGCCGTACGTCGTCAGAAAAGTCTTTTCAGGAGGAGCTTTATTGTTGTCCACCATGGACGGTGAAGACTTTACGTTGCCTGTGAATTCGGACGCAGTTAAAAAATACTTTGCTTGAAATTGACCCGCTGGACAGAAAAAAGAGAGTCCAGGCAAAAATGGGGCATCCTGGCGAACCAAAAACAGAATGAAAGGTTCGGGAAAAAATTAGGGATAAAAATTGAAAAAATGTACACCCGCGAAGTTGAAAACCTACACTGGGCGGCTTCGGCAAAAAAGGGTATCCCGGTGAACTGAAAACCCGTAAAGGGCGGTTCACGCAAAAGTTAGGGATTTGAAAAGCAAATGACTGCGGTCCGAATTTGGTACTACGGTACAGATTGGTGCGGGAGAATATACCTGGGGGTTTGATTATCCAATACAATCTCTTCCGAAGTTTGAATACCGGGAAAGCGCCAGAGTCAGGCGAGTCATAGGAGGATCAGCTCATGATGTTCGTCTGCATCACGTTGCCGACATGTGTGCAAATTTGATTTGTCATTGTATATATGCTTCCTATGCATACTGGTATATTTGTTGTGCGTAGCTTCCTCTTTTCAGGAGTTACATCCAGTGTACAAAACTCTGCCCATTCAGGGGCCCAATCAATAACACATGTTATTCAGTATTTGATGCTTGTTCTTTACTGTATTGTATGTGAAAAACGCCAATGTTTAATAAAACTAGCAAGTGCATAACATTGCTGGCCCTTGCCAATAATTGCTAAAACTTTGAATTGGCTGAAAATGATGTCACTAACGCTAACCTGAATAGATTTGGTTGTATAGACTTGTCTTGTCTCATTTGTGGTATTGCAGGGTTCTTGACCATGCGAAGTGGACAATCGGAAGATTACAGTCCTAACCAGAAGCTCGTAACGAAAAAGGCTTGATCATTATGTGAAGTGAATCCCCAAGCAGGTCGCGACAATGTTCCTTACTGAAGAAGGATCAATTTCCCCCGGCTAGTCGCAACTTATCCGAAGGATACTCTCCAGCAGGTCAAGATTAATGCTCGCCACAGGATGTCTATCCTCAGTCCCGAGTTTGTAAACTGTAGCCAGATGGTTTACTTTTCCCAACAGGGTCATTTGTCTTCAACAGAATTGATGATTCCAAGATTGTAGGCTGTATTCAGACAGTGTGGTGTCCCCCAAAAGGATTCCCTATCCCGAGCAGAGTTGTTTAGCCTCAGAAGACTAATATTTCCAAACTTGTGAGCTGTACCCAGACAGTCTACTCTCCCCAGCAGAGATTCCCTTCCCAGTAGGGTCATTTATTCTCCCCAACGGAGTCAGTTGATATTCCCCAATGAGAGTCATTTCATCCCCAGCGGAGTTCCCTCTTTTCAACAAGTGTCTTCTTTCCTCCCGGTGGAAATCGAAGGTTAAAACTCTCCCCGGCAAAGTTGGTTGTGTGTCCTGGCATTTATTTTTCCGGAATACTTTGTGATACCCGTTCACTCCCCAGCAGGGTGGCATTTGTCCTCGACGGCAGATTTGATGAAGCAAGCTTGTCAGAGCTTTTCCTAGCAGCTAGAGCCTGCATTTGCATTGGCATGTAGTGTCATATTTGCATCTACCAAATAAAAAACGCGTAGCATTTCCATATTGTATGGAGCATTACGCCATTATCAAACATACGCATTATGAAACATAGATCAGGTTGGTTGACCTTTTGCTTTCAGGTGTGGTCCTCAATAGGAGTATGGAGTTCTAAAGCTCAGATAGTACCAGACAATCGAGGTCTCGCCGGGAGACGTGTGATGATATGGTTCAGTTTATCATTTTCCCCACCAGAGTTGCCAATTGAGGCGTTGTTGTATCCGGCCAGCGGAATGTTTTCTTCAAGATTTGTTGTTGCGGCAGCATTTCAGGTTTTCATAAAATCAACGTTTAGAAGTAGCCATTTGTTATCGAGACGAGTGTTTGACGGTTGTTTTTCGGAATATCCCCAGCGGAGTTAGTTACTGCAGAGAATAGGCAAAGAAACTGTGTCCGAAATAAATTTTCCTGTGTGATGGGCAGAAGAAAAATTTTCCTTTGTGATGGACAGAAGAATAATATTCCTATGTGATGGACAGAAGAATAATTTTCCTGTGTGATGGGCAGAAGAAAAATTTTCCTGTGTGATGGGCAGAAGAATAATATTCCTGTGTGATGGGCAGAAGAATAATTTTCCTGTGTGATGGGCAGAAGAATAATATTCCTGTGTGATGGGCAGAAGAATAATTTTCCTGTGTGATGGGCAGAAGAAAAATTTTCCTGTGTGATGGGCAGAAGAATAATATTCCTGTGTGATGGGCAGAAGAATAATTTTCCTGTGTGATGGACAGAAGAATAATATTCCTGTGTGATGGGCAGAAGAATAATTTTCCTGTGTGATGGGCAGAAGAATAATATTCCTGTGTGATGGGCAGAAGAAAAATTTTCCTGTGTGATGGGCAGAAGAATAATATTCCTGTGTGATGGGCAGAAGAATAAATTTTCCTGTGTGATGGGCAGAAGAATAATATTCCTGTGTGATGGGCAGAAGAATAATTTTCCTGTGTGATGGGCAGAAGAATAATATTCCTGTGTGATGGGCAGAAGAATAAATTTTCCTGTGTGATGGGCAGAAGAATAATATTCCTGTGTGATGGGCAGAAGAATAATTTTCCTGTGTGATGGGCAGAAGAATAATATTCCTGTGTGATGGGCAGAAGAATAATTTTCCTGTGTGATGGGCAGAAGAAAAATTTTGCTGTGTGATGGGCAGAAGAATAATATTCCTGTGTGATGGGCAGAAGAATAATTTTCCTGTGTGATGGGCAGAAGAATAGTATTCCTGTGTGATGGGCAGAAGAATAATTTTCCTGTGTGATGGGCAGAAGAATAATATTCCTGTGTGATGGGCAGAACAATAAATTTTCTTGTGTGATGGGCAGAAGAATAAATTTTCCTGTGTGATGGGCAGAAGAATAATATTCCTGTGTGATGGGCAGAAGAATAAATTTTCCTGTGTGATGGGCAGAAGAAAAATTTTCCTGTGTGATGGGCAGAAGAATAATTTTCCTATGTGATGGGCAGAAGAATAATTTTCCTGTGTGATGGGCAGAAGAATAATATTCCTGTGTGATGGGCAGAAGAATAATATTCTTGTGTGATGGGCAGAAGAATAATTTTCCTGTGTGATGGGCAGAAGAATAATATTCCTGTGTGATGGGCAGAAGAATAATATTCCTGTGTGATGGGCAGAAGAATAAATTTTCCTGTGTGATGGGCAGAAGAAAAATTTTCCTGTGTGATGGGCAGAAGAATAATTTTCCTTTGTGATGGGAAGAAGAATAATTTTCCTGTGTGATGGGCAGAAGAATAATTTTCCTGTGTGATGGGCAGAAGAATAATTTTCCTGTGTGATGGGCAGAAGAATAATTTTCCTGTGTGTTGGGCAGAAGAATAAATTTTCCTGTGTGATGGGCAGAAGTGTATTTTCCTGTGTGATGGGCAGAAGAAAATTTCCTGTTTGATAGGCAGAAGAGAATTTTCCCGTGATGTAAACAGAATAGTGTTCCCATATTGGATGGGTGGATGAAGTGTAAGTCGACGCATGTCTCCTGTGAGAGATAGGCATATGAACTCTTCAGTATCTAGGCGAAGGATTTCCCCGTAAGGAACATCGTATGTGTCCCATGACAAGACAGAATTGCAAAAGTACTTCTCCCAGTGAAGTCAATAAGTTTACCCCGATAATGTTGAAATCAGATTTGTATATAGTGTTCCCCCAGATAGTGGTGCAGTTTATTTCGCAATTTATTTTTGCAGTTGGCAAATTTTCGGGTTTATTGGTATTCAATCGTCTCGTACCTCGATTGTCTGAAGGCTCTGGGCGTTTCACCCAGTCGGGTCCAAGCTGTTTGAATAGGGGCAGCTGTTGCACCCTAAAATTTGACCAACTTGTTTTACCTGATTTGTGTTTTCATAGCTTTATCATTTGCATAGTAGATCATATACAAAGTTCATTCATTTGCATAGCATAGCATGGGCAAGTCATCCAACAAGGGATCAAGTGCTATTTTTCATCTCAAGGAGTGTATTCAAAAGGTTCTTATCAAGATTCAAGCCTAGTCAAGTCACCAAGAAAGGAGGTAAAGCTTTGAGAAATTAATAGATCAAGCAGTGGATTTATAGCCTGTCTGGGGAGTATTTGAAGATCATCATAGAGGTTGTGAGTTGTGGACTGAGGCATGGAATGTGTGTGGACATCATGGAAGACCTAGAGGGTCATTTTGAAAGTAAGACAAGTCATTAGTGTGGTGACAAGAGCTACAGTTGAAGACAGTCAACTAGGGTCTCACCTAGTCAACCCTAGGTTTGATGCTTGATTGAAGGGCATCAAGGCCTACTTGAAGGATGTGGGATTCATCATTTGATATATGGATATGGATATGGTGTTGTGCCAAGAAGAAACCAAAAGAAATCAAGAAGAAGAGAAGTTTCTAAATTAGGGTTTCTGTGTAAAATTCCTTGATTTAGGTCAAACTTCCAAGAAAAGTAATTCAAAATGCAAGTCTCAAATGGATCTTTGGCCAACATGAAACTTGTATAGAATCTCAAGAACTTTAATTTGAGTGGTGGAAGGCATCAAGGAAATTTATGGAACTCAAGTTATGGTTCTTGCAAGTTACAGGTCATCTGAGGACACTGAAATTTATCTGTGAAAGTTACTTGACTTCCAAGCAACTTTTACCTCATGAGGAGTTTTCAAATGGATTTTTGGCTAACATTAAAGTTGTTCCTCATGATCTTAGCTTTCTAGAAAGGTATAGTATGCCTCAATATGATTTGTGGAACTCAACTTATGATCTTGGCAAGCCAGGGGTATTTTGGGAAAGTAAGATTATAGGTCATTTCAAGCATATGCCTAAAACTCCTACTTGCAAGCTTCAAATGGAATAATGTTCAACATCAAACTTTCTCAAAATGATGTTTTGAGTCTAGGAAAGAGGTCATGATGGTTTGGAAATGCATGGAACTCAAAATGATAAAATTGACCAAATATGGAAGGTAAAAGTCCATTTTTAAGTGACCAAATTTGGGATTTTTTTGATCCAAAGCCTAAATACATCATGTGACCTATCAAACTGAATGGAAATTACATTTTGAGATCAATGGTATTATTACTTTTTTGAGTTAAGGCCAGAATTATGAAGTCATGTTCAATTGCTTGTCATTTAAGTAACACATGCCAAATCACATAAGGGATAAATTGCAAGGCAAGGAACCACATGTACACTTTCATTATCTCATTTGATGACAAATTCAAACCAGAACTAAGTGCTGTAGCAAGTGAAAGGCAAGCTGATATGTTGATCTCATTAAAGGAAAAACTCATGACATGAGAATTGCAAAATCTCATAGGATCATTCCAGATCTTTCTAGAGGGTTCTAACACTTCCTATATATGAATTTGAGTTGATCTAAAACAAGGTTGGACTTCATTTGGTGCAGAGAAGAGAGATTGAGATTCATCTTGCTCAATTGCAATTCACAATCGAATTCTCACAATTCTTCATCATTTCTTCAATTTCTTGATCCAAATCAATTCTATAATCATCACTGAGAGTGTTTCAATCAAAATCTGAGAGAATCCAAGCCTGATTCGTGTTCTTGAGTTCTTACTTCTTCATCTGCAATTAGAATTCTGTTACACTGATTCAGGCCATTTGAGGAAGATCCATTGCAAACAGTAGCAAGATATCAAAACATTGAGTGATTCTGGAGCTTTGCAAGCAGTAGATTGAAGCATTACATCATTTGTTTCCATCAATTTCGCAGGTTAGTAACTTTCTTCTTCTGGCTCGAATTAGGTAAAATCATCAAGAATTGTTAGGATAGAAGCAATGTAGGTGGTTAGATGATGCTTCCTAGAAAGTTTGACACGATTTAGTGATGAATTTCATGTGGACACAAATTCTGTTTGGACCTAGAACTCCATGGATATGCAAGTAGAACCTTAGGTTTTTAGTTGTATTTGATCAATGATGAGTGAGGAAGATATTGAACACAATAATTTGAAGATTGGTGTTGATTAATTTTTGAGCTATTTTTGGAGTGAAGATCGTGTTTGATGTTAGAAGGCATGTCAATCAATTCTGAAACCATGGATGAAATCAGGGTGAAAAATAGATCAGGTTAGGGTTTGATTTTGCTGAATTTGATGCTGTATTGAGGGAATTCGTGTGCGGATCAGATGTTGTTCATGAGCCTTCATCAATGGAGTTTTGGCTCCAATTATGTTTGAATGCGGAAGACAGGTTTTCATCCGTTAGATCATTGTTGACTTTTGACTCCAATAGGGATCGTGTGGAGGAGATTGCATTTCATTTTGGTGAAGGTTTTACTGAAGAGCCATACGCGGTCGTTTCATTTAAGTTGGAACTGTGGGCTTGAGTTGATTATTGATAAGTACACCTCCAGTTTAGGGCCCATCTCATATTACACTAGTTTTAGATACTATCCACACCGCGCGTTTTTGTATTTCTTAATGATTTCTGAATTGAATTTTATGCTGGTATTGGGCTTAGCGCAATTGCTATACGCGCCCCTGATTTTTTGGCCCATGGAACTTTGAACTAGGCGTAGTTACTTTCTGCACCCCTGATCATGTTTCTTTTAATTCATTTTATTCATTTTATTTGACTACTTTGAAAATTCATATAAAATTGAAAAATGGTCATTTTAATGTGGGAATTTTTGCTACATGTTAATAATTGTTTCAAGAAAATTGTGATTAAATAAAAATGTTGGTTTAGGCATTTTCTTTATTTTTGTGAATATTTTACTTTTAATTGTTTCTTATTGAATATAGTTTGTACTTGATTTTGTAGATTTTATTTTAGGTAGTCCTCTTAATATTTTTATGTCAATCTTTTTAGGGCAATTAGATATACATATTAGGTACCCCTGGATTTTATTCCATATCTTTTTTAGGATTATTTTTTAGGTAGTTTTAATTAGAGAACTTTAGGTGATCAGATTAGGGTTTATACACAACTTAGGTGCATTAAAACAATTTCTTTTGGGTTTTTAGATTGAATTAGGACCTGGGGCATATAGGGTATTAAGGGTAGGTATAGTAGATCCCCTAGAAATAATATTAGAATTCTCCCTACTATATTAATATTTTTAGTATATTTTGTAATTTGTTTGATTGTATGGTGTGCCCTTTTGGGGTTTATATTGTCTGTGTGGGCTTATTGGGCTTTGCTTGGGGTGTGGGCTTGGTTTGAAGAGCATGATGATGGAGCATATTGAAGACAAAGTTGAAGCTGAAGATCAAAGCTTGATGAAGATGCTTGGCTTGCTTGAAGCTATTTGAAGACCTAGGACATATGAGCTAGATAGAGCCTTAGAATAGAAAATTTCTTCACAAATATGGATAGCTTCTTTTGCCTCCATTCTTCTCAATGATTAAAAGTTTCTCCTGGATACTCACCTCCCTCCTTTGGAAGGATCAGTGACTGTATCTAAGAGATAGAGCTTTGAGAGAAATAGTCTGTATTATGTTAACTGTTTGTAGGCCACCTTTGGTAGTCAACAGACTGTTTAACATCCAAACTCATCTTGTGAACTGTTTATCATCTAGGAGAGCTTGCTTTGAAGAAGCCCTTGAAGATTGAGGATAAAGTTCATTGCCTTGAAAGACTGATAGAAGAAGGAGCTTGTGCTGTCAGGTTTTGCTGTTTAGAGCTGGTGGTGCTGTTTAGAGCTGTTGATGTATTGTTTGAGTTTCTTGATTGTATTGTTTGTTAATTTTCCCCTTAAGGTTGAAGTGAAGTTGTTTCACGTTGCCCATTGTTTTCTAGGTTCGAGGTTGAGCGGGACTCCCTTGCCTCGCTTGTACTGTTGCATTCATGCATTTTACTGCTTTACTGTATATATGCTGTTTTTTTTTTCGTTTATCCCTTAGGATCTCTGTTTCTCTCTGTGCAAGAGAGAAATATGACAGACACTAGGCTTTCATCCATGCATGACAACATTAGGGTAGATTTTGATTCCCTTTTCAACCATAGGTTAGAGTTGTTTCTCTTCTATCTCAAAACAATCAGAAAAATACAATAAAAGGTTAAACATCAATAAAAAACAGTTCTTGCATAAAAGACTGTAAACCAATCAAAAACGTCATTTTTGTCCGCTTGGACCCGTAATCATGAAAGAACCTTTTTCAGAAGGATAAAAAAAACAATCAAGACAGACTTGTGTCGTACGTGGCCCGAACTACGTTTGCTCTGATCTTTCATGTTGTATGAAAGTACGTAGGCATAGGATGCGATATCCTAGCGAGCAACCTTCCCCTCCTTTCCCGTAGGTAAGCGAACTACGTTGACTCTGATTTCTCGTTCCAGACGGGAATACGTAGGCATAAAGTGCGATACTTTGCCGAGTCATTTTATTTTCTTTTTACCCCAGACCTGTAGAATAGATAGAATAACAATCCGTACTAGAAAACAAGCGTGGATCCCTTCGAGTACGACGGACGTGAGGGGTGCTAATACCTTCCCCTTGCGTAACCGACTCCCGAATCCAGGATTTGGTTGCGATGACCATTCCTTTCCCGTCTTTACGGTAGGTTTACTCTGAGCATTTCCTTTCCCTCCGTTGGGATAAATAACGCACGGTGGCGACTCTTCTGTTCAGCCGCCGCCGATTTTCGCAGTAGCGACATAAGGAACCTGTGAGATACAAAGATTCCTGTATCTCATCCTCAATAGGAGCCTCTCTCAGCGTATAACAAAACTGTCTTATCAGCAAAGAAGGGTTGTAGTTGATGCAACCTTTCCGTCCAATCAAAGGGACATTTGGAAAGCCACTGCAACTGTACACAATATCAGTACCCAACATACTTCTGTCGAACCATACGATGCTCTCAGCAGATAATCCCATCAACCTGGAAGGCCAGTCCATGGTACCAATAGTATCAACAAATGGTCCTTTCTTCAGTAAGTGCCCCTGAAACCACCTGTACAAAAGAGGCAAGCAGCAAGCCACATTCTTCCCACGACGTTTCTCGTTCTTATAATGAATGGAATGATAGACATCGCCCAAGAGGGTAGGTACAGGATTCTTCGAAGCTAGAATCAGGAATGCGTCTGAGTCAACAAAATCTGGCACATTAGGAAACATGACAATCCCATAAATGCAGACAACCAGAATAGCGCTAAAATCACCCCAAGCTCCGTCCTTAGCACACTGGGTAGCCTTCTCAACCAGGGTAGATAAATGAAAACCAAAAGCTCCGTTCAGCCTAATCAATCCTCCCGGGAAATCAGAAACATTCAAACTGACGATCTTAGCAAGTGTAGCCAAAGAAGGCTCAGCATCAACATGTATAAAGGGCGTCTGATCCAGCACAGGAATCCCCAACACGACAGAATACTCTTCCAACGTGGGTGCCAGAAGATAGTCAGGAAACAAAAAGCATCGAAGTTGTGGCTCATAGAACTGCATCAGAGTATATAACCCGGTAATCTCAAATGCAGACGGTCTGTATAACAAACTAAGTAGTCTACCATAGGATTCTCTGAACTCAGCCCTCACTTTCTCATTTGCTAAAGCAACCAATCCTAGCAAAGAACTAATATCTGGTGAATACAATCTGTAGGCAACTGTCCTCTTCATGGACTCCATGTCTGGAAAATAACATACTAGAATCAGAGGGGAAATGAACACACCTGCAACATAAATACACGTTAATGATATGCAGATATGAAAATGCGAATGCATATGCAAATGCAAACAAGAGATCGGGTGCACAACTGGTGCACTATGAAACTTGAGAATCATGCAATCCCTGTTTCAGACCAATCCATCCAATCAAAAGGACCTTACAACCAGTCTCACTGACAGAGAAAAACCGGGTGATCTGAGGTCAAAGGTTTCCTGCAAACAGACCCACCTACCCCTCACAGGTATCAACCTAACTCGCAGTCGAGGTTCGACATCCTATGCGGTATCAGCGTCACAGACTTTCAAGAGTAATGATACGATACCCAGAAGGTGTGGCATCATCAACCCTCGAAGAGGCCTCACTTAGCTGAATCCCAATTGATAGGTTCCCAGAGTCGACAGTCCTCGGGTCAGACAACTCGTCGAGCCCTAAGGGCCAGGCAAGAAGCATCAAAGAGAATCTCGTCCGAGCGCAGATTTCGCGGCTAGCTGGTGCGAGCTAAGCAAGCAGGCTAACCACTACTCTCTACTACTAAATCTATGTGCACTCAAGCCCAGGTCCGGCTTATCTCTCAATCTAAACCCTCTACCCAGCATTACAACAATAATATAATGCTGAAAGTAAATACAGAAAGGTAAATCCATACAAAACCCACGACGGGAAAACAAGCGCTAAGATTGACTCGCATAGGGGACGGTTGGAGTCCCCAGCAGAGTCGCCAGCTGTCGCTACTGCGAAAATCGGCGCCGGCAATGACAGAAGAGTCGCCACCGTGCGTTATTTATCCCAAAGGAGGGAAAGGAAACACTTAGAGTAAACCTAACGCAAAACGAGAAAGGAATGGTCATCGCAACCAAATCCTGGATTCGGGAGTCGGTTACGCAAGGGGGAGGTATTAGCACCCCTCACGTCCGTCATACTCGACGAGATCACGCTTGTTTTCTGTCTAAGGGATTGTATTCTATCTATCCTACTGGTCAAGGGACGAAAAGAAAACAAAAGAAGTGACTCGATAGAGCTTCACCGCTCCATGCCTACGTATTCCCTCGTGCAATGGGAAAATCAGAGTCTACGTAGTTTGGCTAACTACGGATGAAGGGGGGAAGGTTGCTCGCTAGGATATCGCATCCTATGCCTACGTACTTTCATACAGCATGAAAGATCAGAGCAAACGTAGTTCGGGCCACGAAAGACACAGGTTTGTCTAACTGTTTTTTATATCCTTCTGAAAAAGGTTTTCTTCTGATTAAGAGTCCAAGAGGACAAAAATGACGTGTGAAGTTTGTTTTCAGTCTTTTACGCAAGAACTGTTTTTTATGATGTTTGAAATATTACAGTGTTTTTGAATTGTTTCGAGGTGAGAAGAGAAAAGACGCTCTAAAAAGCCTAAGGTTAAAATGGGGAAGAAAAACTGACCTAATGTTGTCATGCATGGATAAACACCTAATGTCTGTCATGTTTCCCTCCTGCACAGAGGGAAACAGAGATCCTAGGGGATAAACAGTAAAAGAATACAGTAAACAATAAACATGTATGCAATGCAGCAGTACAAGCGAGGCAAGGGAGTCCTGCTCTACCTCGAACCTGGGAAAACAACAGGCAAAGTGAATCAATATTCACTTCAAACCTAAGGGGCAAGCTATACATGCCAACAAACAATACAGAGAAAGAAAAGCAGCACAAGCAGCAGCTCTGACAGCAACAGTTGATTAAACAACAAAAAGTTGACAGCAACAACCTTCATCTCCATGAATAGCTCTACCAAGAAACTTCAATAAGCTTCTATATTCATCTTCAATGCACTTCAACAAGCTCTAACAAATATCTAGCTTCAAACAACAAACAGCTTCAACAAGCAGTAAAACCCTAGCTCCAGACAGCAAACAGTTGCAACAGGCATAAACTTCAAGCAAACATCCAAACACAAGCTTTATCTTCAACAAGCCTCAAGCTTTAATAAGCTCCTATCTTCAATAAGCTCATTCCAAAGGAGAATCAATTAACAAGATCCATTTGATATGTTAAAAATCTTAATGGCCACCAAAAGAAACCACTAAGGTTTTAACATAATGATTGAAAGATATCCTCAAGGTTCTACCCAACCAAAGCATGCTCTACATCCCTCCTAAGGAGAGATGGAACTTCTTTGAGGGGACCTTGTGTCATAGGATTGAATAGAGGCACAAGAAGCTCTCTATGTTTGAAGAAAGAGATAAAGCTAACTAAAAGCTCTTCCTAAAACCCTAGTTTTCTTAAACTCCTAATCAAGCCTCCACAAGGTGATGAATTCTTCATGTCCATGCCCTATCCTTCATTCCCAAGCATCCTCAATGTTTCCAGCAGCTCCACCAAGTAGAATCCAAGCCAAAAGCCCATCCAAAATAGCCCAAACAAAATTAACAAAGCAAACATCCAAGGGAGAAACCCACAAGCATCACACCAATTGCAAAAATCAAATAAAATGCTAAACTAGATTATAAAATCCTAATTATATTTCTAAGGAAACCCAAACCTATACCCAATACCCCATATAATTCCCAGGACCTAAATCAAACACTAAGTCCCCAAACTATGCACTAAACTACAACTAGTTGTGTTGAAACCCTAATTCTAACACTTCTTATTTTTACCACTCAAACTGGCCTAAAATTTATTCACAAAATTATGAAATAAATTCTAAGGGTACATGCTTCCCTAGTCTAATCAACCTAACAAGAATCATCCATAAATACCTCACCAATCTCTCATACTAAATTTAGAAAGGAAGCAATAAACCAAAATGCAAAGTAAAAGCAATAAAACTATAAAATATGCCATTAAAAATAAAATGCATGAACTTAATATTTTTTTTGTCCTATTAAATTCTAGAGTTCCTAAGGAAACCAAGGAAAAACAATCTCACTCAAAATGAATTATTTTTCTATTTTATATGAATTAAAAACTAACCTAAATGAAAACATAAAAATAAAAGAAAATAAAATGTAAATGATAAAATGGCGTGATGAATAGCAAGATTATTGTGTTATTCTAACAGGCTGGGCCGAGGAGGGGGTGTCACTAGCATATGCGCGCTAAGCCCAAACCACACAAAAACAACTCAGGAAAATATAACGAAAATTGGAAAAAACTCTGTGACGAATAACAACAAAATCCTGTGTAAATTCTCAATGGGCCTAAGAAGAGAGTGTGGATAGTAAAACCAAATGTTAAGCCCACCCAAGTTCACTAAGTGAAACGGTGCGTTGAGGTTATGTTTCAGACTCCTTCACAATTCAACAAGGCATCGTGGCCGTGGGATCCAATTTCAGTCAAGGTCAAAGCCCTCATCTAATGGCTATGCAGTCTTCTTCTCCATTTCAAAACCAAAAGAGAGGGAATCATCAGGACGGTGGCCGGAGCTAGGTGCCACCGTCGTCCCCAACACCAGTTGTGCCAAAACGCAGTAAACAACAAAAGTGAACATCCAAACCTACTCAAACTCTCTCCCTGAACTCAAATATGATCTCTATTTTCACTGATTCATCCTCTAAAGTAGAATCCGATCCAAAGTTCATCCATGGTGTCCAACCTCAAGTGGCACGATTCTTGAAATTAAAAGCTCTAATCTCATCTACGTGCTTCAGGCTTTAATCCTAACTACTCAACCATGCCTAAATCTCCAAGAACTAAGAGAATTGATCCTCAACAGAAATGGTGATGCACCTAACTTTGTCACTAAACTTCAAATTTCTTTACCAGAAACCAACCTAGCCATGTCTACAATCTATCTACATGTTCAAATCCTATCAATTCTCTCTAAATCATGCTACAAAATGAAAGTTACATACCTGTAAAAATTGAATGAACAGAGTGAGAATTCCTTCGAATTACACTTCAATCTTCTCCAGATACAATCAACAATGTCTTGTGAAGCTTCTGCAATGGTTGATTTGCTTTGAATCCCTTCCAATCACCAAAACCGATTTTGATTTGCAATGATGAAACTTACTTTGCTCTCTCTCGATTCTTCTCAGTTCTTGGCCCAATCTCTTCCAAGTTCGTTCAAGAACTCAAGATGAAGCTTCTGAATGCACTAGTTTGCTTTGAAAGTACTCCAATCCACGAAACGAATTCTGTTATGCAGTGTGAAAATTCAATTTTCTATCTCTCAATTCTCGTCAATTCTTGGCAAAAAAAGCAACTGAATTAGTTATAATGTATATATAGAGTGGGCTGGAATCATCTAGAATGATCTGGAACAATCCAAGTGAGAATTTGAAATTCTCATGCACCATGAGAAGTGTGAATGTGATAGTCGGGTTTGGCTTGCTTCAGCAGCTGCATTTTGCTCCAATTTCTCACCAAATGACATATTGAATTGACTGAGATTGGTTAGTGCCTTGCATTTGATCTCATGAAGTGTTTGACATATGTTACTTACATGTGAAGTTACAAAATACAAGTGTGTTCAAATGACCTCAAATGGAAAAATTAGCATTGCCATCACTCTTAAAATTCCAATTCTGATCAAAATGATGTGCCATATGCCTTGCTTTGACCATAAATCAAGAAATCACATTTTTGGCTTTTAAATGACTTTCATTTCTTCCTTTTTAAGCCATTTTTAGCAACTTTGTGATAAAAGCCAATCCAAGATCTCATGACCACTTGGTTGCACTCAAAACATCATTTTGAACAAGTTTTATGTTGAACAATTTTCCATTTGAAGCTTGCAAATTGGAGTTATGGACCTATGATTCAAATGACCTATAATCTCACTTTCCCAAAATACCCCTGGCTTGCAAAGATCATAACTTGAGCTCCACAAATCCGATTGAGGTGTTCTATACCTTTTTGGAAAGCTAAGATCATGAGGAACAACTTTCATGTTCATCAAAAATCCATTTGAAACCTCATTGAAGGGAAAAAGTTGCTTGGAAGTCAAGTGACTTTCACAGATAAATTTCAGAGTCATCTGATGAACTGTAACTTGCAAGGACCATAACTTGAGTTCTACAAATCTTCTTGAAGACTTCTAGTACTCAAATTAAAGGTATTGAGGTTCTATACAAGTTCCATGTTGGCCAAAGATCCATTTGAAACTTTTATTTTGACTTATGTGGATTTTAAGTTAGGCACTAAATAGGGGATTTTACACTGAAACCCTAATTTAGCAACTCCTCACACTCTTGATTCTTTTTGATTTAAACTTGGCACAACACCACACATGTATCAACATACCAATATATGAATCCCATGACCTCTAAGTAGGCTTTGATGCTCTTCAATTACACATTTTACCTAGGGTTGACCCAGATGAAACCCTAGTTGACTGCACTCCAACTGTGGCTTTTGTATTTGAATCAAAGGCTTGTCTCATCCTTAATATGGCCCTCTAGACCTTCCATGAGATTCACACACACTCCATACCCTCAATTAATGCTTCATAACCCATTGATGATCTTCAATACACCTCAAGTTAGGAGAGAAATCCACCTGTGGGCACGCAAACTTCTCATGACTTCAATCCCTCTCTGATGACTTGGATGTTCTCTCAAGCTTAGATAAAACCCCTTGCTAGGCCTCTTTTGATATAAATGGCACTTGACCCCTTGTTGGATGACTCAACAAGCTATGATATGCAAATGACTGACTTATGTACATGATGTAACTATGCAAATGACAATGCAATTGAAACATAAACCAGGTGAAATAGGTTGGGCAAATTTTAGGGTGCAATAAGGATAAAGGCAAAAAAGTAACACTTTTGCAAGTGGTTCGACAAAAGAAATAGACAATGCTGAAATTGTAAAGTGCTTTTATTGAAAGAGATGGTGTATTTTCATGACGTACATTCTCCGTGAAGTTACTCGTTTCTCACACTCGGGTACTTTGAGTAAGTTTGTTTGGAGTTACTTAGTACAAATGGTAAATAAAACACACTGAATTTTATCTTAAAAACTCCTATTTATAATGCTAGAAATAAACCGCAAATAACTTCCAAGGACCCTCTTGGCCCAACACGTGTCCAATTGCATGAAACCACCCGCTTAGAGTCGGCCACTTATCTTCGCGAACCAAACTGTTCCCTCAATATTTTGAATTTCAAAATAATGGTAACAATCCACACAGAATCCGGTCGAAGCTCCTCTGAAGCACGGTCGAAATATGACGAACCTGGATTTCCCAATTTTCTTCTATGTTCTTTTAACCATTTTGTTTATGAAGATCCCCAGAGGCTGTCGAAAGCCTATTTGCTTCAACCAACAAGTATTAAATGTAAAATATTTAAACCAAAGGTAGTGTCGAATTTGTGAGCTAACACCCTATCAATGTTATCAATCCATCTTAATGCATCCGCGTTTGTCAGTCTGATCTCGTCACGGTAGTATTTTAATGTGGGTTCTGTAAGTGCATATCCTGCGTTCACAACCTTCTTCTGTAGCGTCTTGTCTTTGATTTCCCGCATGAAATTTTAGGCGATATGCCTTATGCAATAGACGTGGGTCGAGGGAGGATCCCGCCAACTATTATCTTGGTTGTTGTATACACTCTCGATTGACGGGTGTTGATCAGAGATTAAACATAGGTTAGGTTGGGGAGCCACATAAAAGCAGAGATTTTTTAAGAAAAAACTCCAACCTCCTGCAGTCTCCCCTTCTACAATAGCAAAGGCTATTGAAAAAATTTTGTTGTTCCCGTCCTGTGCCACAACCATGAGTAGGGTGCCCTTATATTTCCCGTATAACCATGTACCGTCAATTTGAATTATAGGTTTACAATATGCAAACCCTTTGATGCATGGTTCAAACGCCCAAAAGAGTCTGTGAAAAATTCCATTTCCATCAACGCAAGTCCCGTCTGGTGTACACGTAGGCATTGTCTACAAGATCGCAACAGTCCCAGGAGAGTAGTGTTTAAGAGCCACCAGGAGTTTTGGAAGTTCCTAGTGCGAGTCCTCACAATTTTCGAACACCCTTTTAACCTCTTTAGTCCTAGCAATCCAGGCTTTTCGGTATGAAGGAGTGTAGTTATACCTTTGAACCATATGTGAAATTATGGTATTGGCCTTTAAAGACGGATTTTCGCTAACGACTGACAGAATCTCATCACAAATCAATTGAGAGACGAGTTAGCGATGGTCTTGCATCAGATTCGATATTATACAAGTATGGGTCGGATCCATTGACCCTATCTTCCAGGAATCGCTTCTCTTCCTGAAAGAAGCTGTTAATCGGAACGGGCACTCCTCGTTACGATAATAGATCGTATACCGCGTCGGATTTTTCCGATCGACTCTATAATCGACTGACAACTCCATGTGAAACTGTTTGATTGCCCGGACACAATCTTCTTTGGTACGAAACTCGTCACCCTCTTCTAGTTTCCCTTCTGTTGCGTAGTTGTGGTTGTAAAAAATATCCGTTGAGGGTTCATCACCACCGAAGTCGAGAGTTGTCATGTGCTGAGGTGGGTAATAAACATGGCTAGGTGGAACCTCATCCTCCTGGTTGTTCACCATCTCGTCAAGAGTGACTTCAGTTGCTTCTTCTTCTTCGTCAACGACATTGATTTCAGCGTGTTCCTCGTTAGAATTGCAAAAAACTTGAGAAGAATCAAGTTGCTGAGACAGTTGTTGTTGTTGTAACGTAACATGTAACACGATCTCTGAGAAACCAGAATACTCGTGACTGCGGAACATGTTACGCACATCTTCGTCGTCTCGCACCTTTAACGGGAAATATTTGCATTCAACATGCCCGCCAAAAAATATTGGGTTTTTGTATATTATTTGCCCAACTGGACCACATTGCAGCTTTTTTTCTATTCTTGACTTCTGGTGTAAAAAACTTAGACCTTCTGTCAATTAAAAATCTCGTAACATCAGTGTTTCTGAAATTGTAACCCGAGATTTCACATTTGAAACATTCACCGTTAAGATGTGCGAAAATCATATATTGTAGTGTTTGAGACATAGCGAAAATTATGTTTGGAAAGACTGTATTAAAGATTTTAGTGTTTGAGTGTTTGAGAGTTTGAGAGTTTTAGAGTTTAAAGAGTTTGAGTCTTTGAGTGTTTGAGTGTTTGAGTATTTGAGTGTTAAAGAGTTTAAAGAGTTTGAGTGTTTGAGTGTTTGAGTTTAAAGAGTTTAAAGAGTTTGAGTGTCTGAGTGTTTGAGTTTAAAGAGTTTAAAGACTTTAAAGACATGTGACCCTGCATGCTTATGAGATTCCTATTAATGACATGCAGCATGCTTGATAAGACAGGACAGGGCAAGACTCTGCGTTTCACATGTGACCCTGCATGCCTACAAGATTCCCTGCATGCATACGAGATTCCTATCAATGACATGCAACATGCTTGACAGGACATGGCAAGACTCTATGTTTCAAATGTGACCCTGTATGCCTACGAGATTCCCTTCATACCTACGAGATTCCTATCAATGACATGCAGCATGCTTGGTAAGACAGGACATGGCAAGACTCTGCGTTTCACATGTGATCCTGCATTCCTACGAGATTCCCTGCATGCATACGAGGTTCCTATCAATGACATGGAACATGCTTGAGAAGACAGGACAGTGCAAGACTCTGCATTTTGTAACAGCCCAAATTTCACTAATTAATTAATTATGTTAATTAATTGATTTATTGGAATTAATCTTAATGATTTGGATTAATTGAATTTATTTGGTAGATAATTGAAGAGGGAAATAGAATGGAAAGAAAATAAGGAAGTATATAAGGAAAGTGGAAGAGAAAACAAAAGATAGTAAGATAAAGGAAATAGAAGAGAAAGAATAGAGAAAGAGGAAAAAAAAGAGAAGAGAAGAGGAAACTTGGGGAAATCATCAAGAATCAACTTCAAGCTCCGATTAATCGAGGTAAGGGTGAGAAATATTATTATTTCATAAATGTGTGTGTTTATGTATGTGTGGGTTGGAGTTTGTTGTGAGTTTCCACCATTTTCATGTTAGGGCAAATTGGATTTAATCGGTAGAATCGTAGTTTAATCGGCTAGAAACTGGAAATAATGTCATAGAATTGTCGGGTGATGTGGGGTTAAGACTACTGGAACTGGTTTGGTGAGAATCGGTCGGTTTTTGGAGAGTGGAAGTTTTGGGACAGAATGAGGGTTCTGATATCGCAGGTTCGCTGGCTCTCGCCAGGCGAATGGAGGCGAAGCTTCGCCGGGCGAAGCCCAGCGAATAGCTGGCGAATAATTCCAGTAGCTCCCAGTGGACTTCGCTGGCTTATTCGCCAAGAGAAGGAGGTGGAGAATGAGTTCGCAAGGTGAACCTCAGCGAACAACTAGCGAATAATTCTAGAATAACTCCCAGTGGTCTTCTCTGGCGAGTTCGCCAGGCGAATCCCAGCGAGCATTCGCTGTGTGGCTTCGCCAGGTGAAGGGTGGCGAGTAGGACAACTTTGTTTCTTTTCTGTTTTATTCATCCAATGATTGATTGCTTGGTTCAATTAGGTTAATCCTTATGTGATATGAATAGTTTGTGTACTATTGTGATGAGCTGTGGGTAGCCTTTGGGCGTGAATCCTAGATTGTGATGTGCGTATTATTTGCATTGATTAGAAATACATGAGAACATGGTAATGATTATGTGTGTATTATTCGATGAGTTGTGAATGCATAATGTTGTATGCAATTGTGTGTTAAGTATGCATGATAACATTGTGGATATGTGTGCATGACTTGTGAATTACATTAATGGTATTAAATGCGAATGCCTTGAATTGTTATGAATATGTTGTGTGTGCAATCATGTTGTAATTCTTGAAGAGATGAATTATTTGAATTCATGAGATTAAGATGTCGGTCTTAAGTGCATTTGATTATCGATTGCATATGCATCATTTAGTCAAGAGGCAATGCTTGCTAGTTTCGTGGAGACTAGTGACTTGTCCCAAGCTTAGAAGAGTGGGTTTGAAATCTTATAGGGCGGGCTTTTGATACTTATCGGTCTAGAAGAGTGGACCCGGTTTAATGTAAAAACCGAAAAATGATAACGAGTGTTGGTACCACATAGCATTGAGTTGCATTGAGTTGTGATAGAGTCACATAGCATAAATGTCATTGATATATGAAGTATGCTGGTGAATGTGATGTGTTTGGATGATTGTGAAATATGCACAAGGGAATATGCTTGATGCATGTTCATATTTGTTTAGATCTATGACGTGATGAATATGACTATGAAACGAATTGTGGTGAGAAATGTAGATTTTATGTAATGATTTCTTGTATATATATAAACTTATGCATTAATTATTATGGTAATATTTCTCACCCTTCTGCTGTTTTATAATGCTCTATGAGGCATTGCAGATTAGGTTGCTGGAGGTTTCTTTTGTGAAGTATAGCTTCATTCTTTTGAGTTGGACTGCTCTGATTTTGTAACACCGGGTAGTTAGGCTTGTATAGCATTCTTTTGTGATACATCTTGATGTATCATTTGATGATGTTTTGTAATATGAATGATTGATGAACCAAACTGGATAACTTGTATTTACGTGATCAAATGTTTTGAGGCAATTTAAATGTTTTAATCTTCCGCTTTAATTTAAATAATGAGACGTGAGTTTAAGGACTAAGTGTTCCTCTGTTGCATATTTTTATAGAACAGGTGTTGAGTGTTTTATTGGTGATAATGTGACATACTTCTTTTATACCGTATTTAAATCATACTCTTATAAATTTATATGTGCCTATATATATATTATTGTTTTATTTGGGGGTATAGAAGGGGGTGTTACATTAAGTGGTATCAGAGCAGGTCGGTCCGTCCGGCCAAGTTGTTAGTGTGTTGTTCTCTGAGTATATTGATATGTGTGTGTGTTACACTATCGATTTTGGTTGTTCTTACGTGGTTCTGTTGTTGGAATTCAGTAAGGTGGTTGCATGTAGGAATGACGAAGCAATTGCGGAGGCTTTGACGAGATTGGCTGGGGCAATTGGACAGAATCCTCAGGCCAACGTGAATGTGAGGAATAATTCTGATGATGAATTCCGTGCTTTGGGAAGGTTCCAATGGAATAATCCACCGACGTTCAAGGGAACCCACGAGCCTGACAAAGCACAAATTTGGTTGAAAGCTATTGAGAAGATTTTTCGGGTTATGAATTGTTCGGATGCACAGAAGGTGCAGTTCGAAACTCATATGCTCGAAGAGGAAGCCGAAGACTGGTGGGGTAATACTCGCCAAAGATTTAAAGAGGATGAGATTGTGATTACCTGGGATCTCTTTAGAGAGACATTTCTGGAGAAGTATTTTCCAGAAGATGTGCGGGTAAAGAAAGAGATTGAATTCCTTGAGCTGAAGCAAGGTAATTCGACGGTAGCTGAGTATGCAGCAAAATTTGAGGAGTTGGTCAAGTTTTGTCCTCACTACAACACTGTTAATGCTGAGAGATCTAAGTGTCTCAAATTTGTGAATGGCTTGAGAACTGAGATCAAGCAAGCTATTGGGTATCAGGAAATCCGACGATTTTCTGAGTTGGTAAACAAGAGTAGGATTTATGACGAGGATAGTAGGGCTCGATCTAGCCACTACAAGAGCCTAAGTGATAAGAAAGGAAAAATCCAATTCATAGGAAAACCTTACGTGACTCCTGCTGATAAAGGGAAACAAAGGGTTGGTTTCGGCAAGAAGCCAAGTGGGGGAGTTTCTACTCCGATAAGATGTTACAATTGTGGTGAAGCGGGGCATCATGCTCCTGAGTGCAAGTGTGTGGAACAGAAGTGTTTTAAGTGTGGCAAGCCAGGCCAGAAGGCTCTTGAATGAAGAAGCGGTGCAAATGTGACTTGCTACAACTGTGGCGAGCAAGGACACATTAGTACCAAATGTGATAAGCCGAAGAAGAATCAAGGGAGCGGAAAAGTGTTCGCTCTATCTGGATATGAGACTACTAGTGATGATCGCTTGATCAGAGGTACGTGTTTTATTAATGGTATACCTTTGATCGCTATAATTGATACTGGAGCTACACATTCTTTTATTTCTTTGGAGTGTGTTAGAAGGTTGAATCTAGAGATGTCTGTTATTGGTGGTGGCATGATAATTGATACTCCTGCTATGGGTTCGGTAACTACACCGTATGTGTGTTTGAATTGCCCTTTGAGTATTTTCTGTAGATACTTTGGGATTAATTTAGTGTGTCTTCACTTAGATCAACTTGACGTCATTCTTGGAATGAATTGGTTAAAATTCAATCGTGTTTATATTAATTGTTTTGATAAAACGGTTATTTTTCCTGAATCGAATGTTGAAAGGGATTTGTTTATGACGGTGAAGCAAGTGAAGGAATTGGTGCAAGATGGTGCTAAGGTGTTTATGTTGTTGGAAAATTTGAGTATTGGTGAAAGTGGAGCAATTGACGCTTTACCAATTGTTCGAGATTTTCCGGAAGTTTTCCCTAATGAGATAAGAGATTTACCGCCGGAACGAGAAGTGGAGTTTACGATAGACTTGGTTCCTGGAACTAGTCCGGTTCCGATGGCTCCATATCGTATGTCCGCGTCGGAATTGAAGGATTTGAAGAGTCAACTTGAATAATTGCTTGAGAAGAGGTTTATTCGTCCAAGTGTGTCGCCGTGGGGTGCACCGGTGTTGTTGGTTAAGAAGAAAGAAGGTTCTATGAGACTCTGTGTAGATTACAGACAGTTGAACAAAGTGACTATCAAGAACGAGTATCCACTTCCAAGGATTGATGATCTGATGGATCAGTTGGTTGGAGCAAGTGTGTTCAGTAAAATAGATTTGAGGTCTGGGTATCATCAGATTCGTGTGAAAGCTGAGGATATTCATAAGACTGCTTTTAGAACGAGGTATGGACACTATGAGTATTCTGTAATGCCATTTGGTGTGACTAATGTACCTGGTGTATTTATGGAGTACATGAATAGGATTTTCCATCCTTATTTGGACAAGTTCGTTGTGGTGTTTATTGATCACATTTTGGTCTACTCGAAGAATGAAGAGGAGCATGTCGAACATTTGAAGATTGTGTTATCTGTGTTGAAAGAGAAGCAATTGTATGCGAAACTTTCTAAGTGTGAATTTTGGTTGAAAGAGGTGAGTTTACTGGGTCATGTAATTTCAAGTGAAGGTATTGCGGTTGATCCATCGAAGGTTGAAGCGGTGTCGCGATGGGAGACTCCAAAATCAGTTTTTGAGATTAGAAGTTTTCTTGGTTTGGCGGGTTATTACCGTAAGTTCATTGAAGGATTTGCTAAGTTATCGTTACCGTTGACGCAATTGACTAGGAAGGGTCAAGCTTTTGTTTGGGATGCCAAGTGTGAAGAGAGTTTTCAGGAACTTAAGAGAAGATTGACGACAGCCCCTGTTCTGATTTTGCCAAATCCGAAAGAGTCGTTTGTTGTGTATTGTGATGCTTCTTTGATGGGCTTGGGAGGTGTGTTGATGCAGAATAATCAAGTTGTAGCCTATGCTTCGAGGCAACTCAAAGTGCATGAGAAGAATTATCCGACGCATGACTTAGAGTTGGCCGCCGTTGTGTTTGTACTAAAACTTTGGAGGCATTATTTGTTTGGTGCGAGGTTTGAAGTGTTTAGTGATCACAAGAGTTTGAAGTATCTCTTTGATCAAAAGGAGTTGAATGCTAGACAAAGAAGATGGTTAGAACTATTGAAGGATTATGATTTTGGGTTGAATTACCATCCGGGTAAAGCGAATGTGGTAGCGGATGCGTTGAGTCGGAAATCGTTGCACATGTCAATGATGATGGTGAAAGAGTTGGAATTGGTTGAGCAATTTCGTGATTTGAGTTTAGTATGTGAGAGGACTTCTTATGGAGTTAAGCTTGGAATGTTGAAGCTTACGAGTGGTATTCTGGATGAAATTCGAGAAGGACAGAAGTCCGATTTGAGTTTAGTTGATCGGTTGACTTTGATCAACCAAGGCCAAGGTGGTGATTTTCGGATTGACGAGAATGGTATTATGAGGTGTCGGGATAGAGTTTGTGTTCCGGATCTTGATGGACTGAAAAAGAGTATTCTTGAAGAAGGACATCGTAGCGGATTGAGTATTCATCCGGGTGCTACTAAGATGTATCAAGATTTGAGGAATATATTTTGGTGGCCTTGTATGAAGAAGGACATTGGAGAATTTGTGTATTCTTGTTTGACTTGCCAAAAGTCGAAGATTGAGCATCAGAAACCGTCGGGTTTGATGCAACCATTGTTTATTCCTGAGTGGAAATGGGATAACATTTCTATGGACTTTGTGTCTGGATTACCTAGGACGCCAGGTAGTTTTGAGGCTATTTGGGTTATCGTGGATAGATTGACTAAATCTGCTCACTTTATTCCTATGCAAATGGATTATCCGTTAGAGAAATTGGAAAAGCTATACATCGAGAGGATTGTTAGTTTGCATGGTATTCTGTCTAGTATTGTGTCAGATCGGGATCCGAGGTTCACTTCGAGATTTTGGGAGAGCTTGCAAAGCGCTTTGGGTACGAAGTAGCGTCTGAGTTCAGCTTATCATCCTCAAATAGACGGTCAAACTGAGAGGACTATTCAATCACTTGAGGATCTTTTGAGAGCTTGTGTATTGGGGAAAGGAGGAGCTTGGGATAGCTACTTGCCTTTGATTGAATTTACTTACAACAACAGTTTTCATTCGAGTATTCATATGGCACCGTTCGAAGCTTTGTATGGTAGACGGTGTAGGACACCACTGTGTTGGTATGAGTCCGGAGAGAGTTTGGTAGTTGTACCCGAGATAGTTCAGCAGACTACGGACAAGATTAAGATGATTCAAGAAAATATGAGGGTTTCTCAAAGTCGTCAGAAGAGTTATCATGACAAGAGAAGAAAGGCAATTGAATTTCAATAGGGGGATCATGTGTTTCTTCGAGTCACTCCGATGACTGGTGTTGGTAGGGCATTGAAGTCGTGTAAGTTGACGTTGCGTTTCATTGGTCCTTATCAGATTTTGCAGAGGATAGGAGAAGTGGCTTATCTTGTGGCTTTACCGCCATCGCTTTCTAATCTTCATGATGTGTTCCATGTATCTCAGTTGAGGAAATACATTGCGGATCCGTCTCAGGTAGTCCAAGTAGATGATGTACAGGTGAGAGATAACCTAACTATGGAGGCATCACCTATGCGGATAGAGGATCGGAAGTTGAAGCAACTTCGAGGCAAAGAGATTTCTTTGGTGAAGGTCGCTTAGGGAGGACCGGCTGGTGGAAATGTGACTTGGGAACTGGAGAGTCAAATGAGGGAGTCTTATCCAGAACTGTTTGAATCAGGTAACATTTTCGAGGACGAAAATTCCTAAAGTGGGGGAGGGTTGTAACAGCCCAAATTTCACTAATTAATTAATTATGTTAATTAATTGATTTATTGGAATTAATCTTAATGATTTGGATTAATTGGATTTATTTGGTAGATAATTGAAGAGGGAAATAGAACGGAAAGAAAATAAGGAAGTATATAAGGAAAGTGGAAGAGAAAAGAAAAGATAGTAAGATAAAGGAAATAGAAGAGAAAGAATAGAGAAAGAGGAAAAAAAAGAGAAGAGAAGAGGAAACATGGGGAAATCATCAAGAAACAACTTCAAGCTCCGATTAATCGAGGTAAGGGTCAGAAACATTATTATTTGATCAATATGTATGATTATGTATGTGTGGGTTGGGGTTTGTTGTAAGTTTCCACCATTTTCATGTTAGGGCAAATTGGATTTAATCGGTAGAATCGTAGTTTAATCGGCTAGAAACTGGAAATAATGTCGTAGAATAGTCGGGTGATGTGGGGTTAAGACTACTGGAACTGGTTTGGTGAGAATCGGTCGGTTTTTGGAGAGTGGAAGTTTTGGGACAGAATGAGGGTTCTGATATCGCAGGTTCGCTGGCTCTCGCCACGCGAATGGAGGCGAAGCTTCGCCGGGCGAAGCCCAGCGAATAGCTGGCGAATAATTCCAGTAGCTCCCAGTGGACTTCGCTGGCTTGTTCGCCAGGCGAACCTCAGCGAACAATTAGCGAATAATTCCAGAATAACTCCCAGTGGTCTTCGCTGGCGAGTTCGCCAGGCGAATCCCAGCGAGCATTCGCTGCGTGGCTTCGCCAGGCGAAGGGTGGCGAGCAGGACAACTTTGTTTATTTTCTGTTTTATTCATCCAATGATTGATTGCTTGGTTCAATTAGGTTAATCCTTATGTGATATGAATAGTTTGTGTACTATTGTGATGAGCTGTGGGTAGCCTTTGGGCGTGAATCCTAGATTGTGATGTGCGTATTATTTGCATCGATTAGAAATACATGAGAACATGGTAATGATTATGTGTGTATTATTTGATGAGTTGTGAATGCATAATGTTGTATGCAATTGTGTGTTAAGTATGCATGAGAACATTGTGGATATGTGTGCATGACTTGTGAATTACGTTAATGGTATTAAATGTGAATGCCTTGAATTGTTATGAATATGTTGTGTGCAATTATGTTGTAATTCTTGAAGAGATGAATTATTTGAATGCAAGAGATTAAGATGTCGGTCTTAAGTGCATTTGATTGTCGATTGCATATGCATCATTTAGTCAAGAGGCAAAGCTTGCTAGTTTCGTGGAGACTAGTGACTTGTCCCAAGCCTAGAAGAGTGGGTTTGAAAGCTTAGAGGACGGGCTTTTGGTAGTTTGATCGGTCTAGAAGACTGGACCCGGTTTAATGTAAAAACCGAAAAATGATAACGAGTGTTGGTACCACATAGCATTGTGTTGCATTGAGTTGTGATAGAGTCACATAGCATAAATGTCATTGATATATGAAGTATGCTGGTGAATGTGATGTGTTTGGATGATTGTGAAATATGCACGAGGGGATATGCTTGATGCATGTTCATATTTGTTTAGATTTATGACGTGATGAATATGACTATGAAACGAATTGTTGTGAGAAATGTGGATTTTATGTAATGATTTCTTGTATATATATAATCTTATGCATTGATTATTATGGTAATATTTCTCACCCTTCTGCTGTTTTATAATGCTCTATGAGGCATTGCAGATTAGGTTGCTGGAGATTTCTTTTGTGAAGTATAGCTTCATTCTTTTGAGTCGGACTGCTCTGATTATGTAACACCGGGTAGTTAGGCTTGTATAGCATTCTTTTGTGATACATCTTGATGTATCAGTTGATGATGTTTTGTAATATGAATGATTGATGGACCAAACCGGATAACTTGTATTTACGTGATCAAATGTTTTGAGGCAATTTAAATGTTTTAATCTTCCGCTTTAATTTAAATAATGAGACGTGAGTTTAAGGACTAAGTGTTCATCTGTTGCATATTTTTATAGAGCAGGTGTTGAGTGTTTTATTGGATATAATGTGACATACTTCTTTTATACCGTATTTAAATCATACTCTGATAAATTTATATGTGCCTATATATATTATTGTTTTATTTGGGGGTATAGAAGGGGGTGTTACACGTTTCACATGTGACCCTGCATGCCTACGAGATTTCCTGCATGCCTACGAGATTCCTATCAATGACATGCAGCATGCTTGATAAGACAGGACAGGGCAAGACTCTGCGTTTCACATGTGACCCTGCATGCCTACGAGATTCCCTGCATGCATACGAGATTCCTATCAATGACATGCAACATGCTTGATAAGACAGGACAGGGCAAGACTCTGCGTTTCACATGTGACCCTGCATGCCTACGAGATTCCCTGCATGCCTATGAGATTCCTATCAATGACATGCATCAGGACACTTGCCAACATGCATTTACAACACACATTCATTTACAACACACATTCATTCGTGGAATATAAATACAGGTTCGGAACCCAGCAAAACCTGCTCACACTTAAACTCTCAAACTCTCAAACCCTCAAACTCTCTAACACTCAAACTCCCAAATTCGCAAACTCTAAAACTCTCAACATCTCTACATCTCAACATATTAAACCACAATGTATTTACTCACAATGGGAAACTCTCACCGAGGCACGATTGAAAACATCGTCGAGTTTGTAAGTTTCTAGTTATTATCTATGTTTACGATCTTGTCTAACAAAACATTAATTATTTTAGTTCTTGTCTAATGATACATTAATTATTTTGCAAGATGCATAAAGGTTTCGATGTCGTGTGCATGATTACATACCACACGACCCCCTCATAGAGGGGTACCTTAATCGTTGTGGGTTTGGTGATTTGATCAAAATCAAATCATACTCTCTCGATACTAAGTTTATTCTAGCGTTGTTAGAATGCTGGAGACCAGAGACACATACATTTCACCTACATTTTGGTGAGTGTACTATGACTCTCCAAGACGTATACATGTTGCTCGGCCTACACATCGATGGTAAGGGCGTCAACAGCAAAGTTGGTGTCCCTGACCGACTTTGCGATGATTTATTGGGCGCCCCTCTTTGTGTGGACGCAACTCAGGCGGAAAGCGAGGGCCGCCCGAGGGGTCAGGGAATAAATCTAAAATACCTCAGAGAACAATACAACAACATTGTCTTAAGTGATGATAGCACCGAATATGACAAAATAGTCAAAACACGGTGCTATATTATGATTTTGTTCGGTCACATTTTATTTCCAGAGGGAACTGGAAATAGCGTAAATATTATGTATTTACCATTATTACAAAATATAAACAAAGTGTGCAAATATAGTTGGGGATCAGCTGTCCTCTCCCATCTATATAGCACACCTTGCAAAAATTCCAATAAAATTCCAATACTTTTTATGGTTATGCCTATCTCCTACAAGCGTGAGGTTGGTCTAGGATGCCAACGCTTGCTCCAATAAACTGGAATCCTTTTACATTCCCCTACGCCAACAAGTAAGTTTCTTTTCAAGATTATTTAGCAACCAAATTTTTTTTGTAAGTTAATACTTCGTTCCTTATTGTTTTAGATGCTAACTTATACGTGTTTATTTTTTAGGTGGTCTGGTCCAGGGATGAATTATCAGAGATGTACCAGGCACTCTATAATTCAATACTGCAACCTCATTGACCACCTTGGGCCAGATGATGTAAGTTATTTACCTTTAATTTGTCTAACTTATATGAATAAACTTGTCTATCTCTGTCTGACTAAATGTATCCACCTATATTGTAGTTTGTTTGGATGCCGTACGAGGGTCTCGACCACCAGCCCGATCCCAATGATGATGCTATGTGGACATCAAGAACACCCATAATTAGGTTCACTGCGGTGGAGATGCACCAAAGTGACCAGGTGAAGCTACAATTTGGGATGCATCAAGATATTCCAGATGCTCCGATAGAGTTGGGGCAATGGCATCAAAAGCGGGTGGACTCACAGTGGAGTGTCAGTCATTGGAAGGAGTTTGCGAAGGAGTTGTGTAAACACTGGAAGAGAAGAAGGCAGTACGTCTTGACCGACCATATTGTGCACGGGGCTAGGCCAAGTCTTCAATATATGACTTGGTTTAGGTCGTTCACGATGTCTCAGCCATTTCTGTCCCAGCCAACCTATTTTGTTGACCCAAGGCAGCGCGCTTCTTCTTCAAACACACAACAACGGTCCAGTGCCCAAAATCAGCCTTACCGTAACCCATACATGCCACCAAATTCCCCCATCAACAACAACATCCTTACCATGATCCGTACATGCCACCCACCCAGTCCCAACCTCAACCACCATACCATTATAGCCCTGATATGTATTTTGAGCCTACCCCCTCCACCTATATCCAAGACAACTCATTTGACCCTACCCCCTCCAACTACCCGTCCAACTATCCACTATTTGACTACCACACTTCATAACAACCAACACACAATTTCCAACCCAATTCGATGTACGAATTCGGACAACCATACCGTCCATACTCCATCCAACCTCCAAGACCATCCTACGAAAACATGGGCATTGAGATTAACTACAGAAGCGCCGTTGATAGTGGACCTCCCGGCTATTGGGGTCAAATGATGCAAAATCTATCTGATACGCCGGGGCCGTCCCAACTAAATCCTCCTCCACAACTCAACACACAAAGACCGGACACGCCGCAACAACCTCGTCGTAGACCTCGTCGCAACGCGCATCCTCCGCAATGTGGCACCGGTGGTCGCTTGGATAGAGCCGACCATTAGTTTTTTTTTGTTCAAATGTAATTTTCAATATGCTGTAAATTAATATATTTCAATATTTTTTACATTTCTATGATTTTTTAGTGTTATTTAAATTTCAATTAATTATGAAAAACAAACAACATAATTTAATAACAAATATTTATTAATACATAAATTAAAATATTTATTAAAATATTTATTATAATATTTATAAACTTAGTAACAAACTTAATCTTATTACCATTTTAAATAATTAAAATAAATACTGGCCTAACAATTAAAATTAAAATATAAAAAAATTAAAATAAAAAAATAGGACACTATGTCGCCAATTGCTTGGGCGACATCTTTGAAGCCCAAATTCATTTCCATAGAGTCGCCAATCAACATGGCGAGTTTGCTTTTTCCAATTTTCGTTTACACTGAGTCGCCAAACAACATGGCGACACACTGCTGAATGATGGTTACTTTGGAAAATAAATTGAATCTTTGATTTAAATGGTAATTTTTTTTCAAAAACATGGTTATTCTATAAAAAAATTCTCACATGAGATTACCTTGTTTTATGATTCAGTTAGTTCATTGTTATTCAAATTATCAATCAAGATGAACTTAGTTTGAATTTCTAAGTGATGGAAAAAGTCTACCACAGTTGGACTAGCGAACTAAGTCTCGTTATTTGAGATGATGTTTCTAAGTAAACTAAACATGCATCTAATTTGTTGTCAATAGAAACCCTTGGCTCTTGGTGTTAGGTTTTTAAATACGAGATTTGCTTCTATTCACTTCACCACTATTTCACCACTATTAAGAACTTTAGTTGACTTTACACTAATGGAAAGAGACCTAAAAAACGACCACAAAGACGCGACAAAGTTAAGAATCCTAGTAAGTGTGTGGTAAAGATTTGAATATGTCTGACATATATCGTATTTTCTAACAAATATTGTGCAATCATTCATCAACATGGGTCAATAGTAACTCGGTCAACTTACAGGAGTGATTCTGCAACACACCAATTTTTATTTAAATTTTTATTTAGTTTACAGTCTGATTTTTTTGGATGTTTTATATTATTATCATTTTTTTGAATAAAGATATATTTTATTACCAAAAAAACAACATAAAACAAGTCGATCAATCGATCCAGACACAAAATGACAAAACTACCAAGAGACAAGAACTAACAATTTCTATTACAATACATCAACAACTTCTAAGGACAACTTCAATAATCTTTTCACTTTGAAACTCCTCCTTTTTGCCCCCTTAAAAAATGGTCTTGTTCCTCACATTCCAAATCTTGTATATAGTTTCACCTAAAGCTATTCTAATGAGAGGCTTGCAGCCTTTACCTCTAACATTCTAAACAATCCATAAAAGTTTCATATCCCACAAACCCGGTTTATGATTACAACCCAACTAGTTCAACATGTTATCTAAAATCTGATTGGTAACCTCTCAATCAAAGAATAGGTGTTGACAGATCTCAATCATTCCGTAAAACACACACATCCTATTCTTTACCATTCCAAACTTACTCATATGATCTTTAATAATTAGTCTCTTGTTGCACGTCAACCACATAGTGAATATTGTTCGAGCCGAAGTCAAATTCCAACTAATTAATTTCCTCCACTCCATCTTAGGTTTGTTGTCCTGAATGATACATCTTTCTCGTGTTGTATTTTCCATTTTTTGGGCTTCCTTCCAAGCATCATACTAAACTAACATATCTCTATACTTGAATATTGCTTTAAGAATTCAAGACTATTCAATCCAAGTTGATAACTATTAGCATCTTCATGTTTCATATAATACTTATGAATCCATTGAATCCAAAGTTTATTTAGATCAAATATTCCACAATATTTTTCCTATTGTGATTATTACTCGAAAAGAAAGTATTAAAAGAAATAGAGATTACGAAGTGTTGTGATTGATTATACGTTATGGAGTAATAACAAGAATTAATAAAATAAAGGAAGAGAAATATAATTAAGTAAGAATTTAAGGGTGTGTTTGGTTCGGGGTAGATGGAGGGGAGGGGAGGGGAAATTTTTAATTAAATATGTTTGGTTCAAATTTTAGGAGGGGAGGGGAGGGGAGGGGAGCAAAATCCCTTCAAAACACACTTTTTGGTTCCCTCCGAATTGGGGGGATTTGGAGGGGAGGGGAGAGAATATGAGTTTTAATATTTATTATATTTACTAAAATATCCTCAATTTAATTTCAGTATTTCAAAACTATTTGTGTTCTTTCGTATGACTGTTTTTTCTCAATTGTTTCCATCAACTTATTATAATTCTCCACCTTCAAATTATTTTATAATTTTTATACTTAATATAAATTATCATTGTTCTTTTTTTATAAAAAAAAATTATGTTTAGTTATATTCGTTTTTTTCTTTTTATTTTGTTAGGTATTCTATAATATTTTCTTTTATATCAAATTGTAAACCAACAAAATAAATACCTATTTTGTTAGGTATTCTATCATATTTTCTTTTGTGACAAATAAATACTTTTTTAATAACTCAATATTAGAAATTTTATTACCAACAAAAACGCGGATGAATTTTTCACGTTTTAATATCATATGACTTATATAAGATCATAAGGATAAAATTATAAATTATTAATAAAACCCCTCCACTCCCCTTCTGAACCAAACACATTTTTAATTAAAATCCCTCCCCTCCCCTCCCCTCCCCTCCTCTATTTTGAACCAAACACTTATTTGATTAAAAAAATCCCTCACCTCCCCTCCCCTCCCCTCCCCTTCATTAAAATCCCTCCCCTCCCCTCCCCCTCATTTGAACCAAACATACCCAGGAATTTAATGAAAGCTAATAAAATAAAATAAATAGTAGTAATTTATTTAATATAATGATTAATTTAGAGGGGGATAAGAAACAATACTGAAATTAAAATAGAGTTAGTTGAAGAAAAAAACAAAAACAAAATTTTATTTATGTTACATTAATAGGAGGGATTAAATTACATAAATATGTTACACTAATAATTACACTCAATTAAAACCTTTAATATTATTTTAATCTAAGGGTTAAAAAATTTTACTTAAATAATATCCTCCTATTTTTAATAGTAAATAATTTTCATTTTATTATTATATTATAATTTCTTCTTCTCAGAAAATAAAATAGTTTTTTCACACTTTTTATAACAATTAAATAATTATTCATTTTAAAAAAAGGAAAACATGTTTCTAAATATTTCTTTAAAAAAATCATGTTTCAAAGTTTAAAAAAAGTCTCTACTTATTTTTAAACAAATTTCACTTTTTTTTTATTTTATTTAAACTAAATCATATTCTATTCACATAGTGTAAAAAAAATATTTTTTTTTCCTTTTGAAATACAATAAAAAGTAATACTCAAAATATGTATAAAAAAACAAAAAAACTAAAAAACAAAAAAATTAATAATGAATACATAATAATTTAGTTGTGAATAGAATATAATGTTATTTTAAAAACTATTGAAATCTGTTTAAAATTAAGAATACATTTTGTAAAATTAAAAATTACATTTTTTAATAAAAAATATTAAAAATTACGTATTTTAGAAAGTATTAATAAAACTCACATAATTTTTATCAATATTTCTTGACAATACGTGATTTTTGATATTTCTTACTAACAAATGTTATTATTCTTAAAACAATGTTTACTCTTAATTTTTAAAAAATTCATTTTTTTCATAAAAGAAATTATATTCAATTCACTTTCTTGTTAACAATTATTTAAAATATGTGATTTTTAATTTTTATTAATAACAAAATTTCTTTTAAATAATTTTTTTTGAACTTTAAACAAATTTACTATTTAAATAAAATTATATTATATTTACTAAACACACTATAAAGTTGTTATATTTTTAAATTGCAATCAAATTCATCTAAAAAAATATAGAAAATAAAAATAAAGATAAATAATGAGTAATAATTACCGGTTTTAAACCAATAAAAATCGAGGTAGTTTGATTTGCTTCTCGGTTTTAGTTTTTAGGAATCGACAAACTGATGAAACAAATCGATGAATTTAAATATCCACTTAATTTTTTTATTTAACCCATTATTAAGTCCAAATTTTGTATCAGTTCAACACTTCTCCATCTTTGTTTACATTTTCTTTCTTTGAACAAAATAGAAACCAAAAACCAGAAAAACTTGCTCTCACCAAAGTGTTGCTCTGGCTGCTCGGCACCACTGTTTTTCTCATCATCGTCATTTTTATAGGTATGGTTGTCTTATTCATGTTTGTCATACCCTAATTTTGACTCTGAATCAATAGATTCATCATGACATTCACATCATTTGCATAGCATAACATGCATTTCATATTGCACAATGCCTAAAATGTCAACCAGAATAATTTTTTGGATTTACAGACAGATCGGTCAAACTGATTCTCAACCGTGCGTAAAATTAGCGGGCGAAAAATTTCAAAATCGAGCTTGCAGATGTCAATATTCTTAATCTATGGTTCGCGTGATTTAACATGGTGTGCTCATTTTAATTTTTCGACTACTACTTTGATCGTATTTTGATCAGTCTGAGCCTTTTAACTGAGCCTTTTAACTGGTCAAAATTTATTTCAAAATTAAATCAAATGATGTGTGTTTCCAAGAGGTTTATTCTGCGCTGATTATTTTAGATCAAACGATCCTTTGATAACTTCACCCCCTTATTTCTCAATTTCTTCTACAATCAGCCCTTTAGTTTTCATTTCAGGAGTGAGTCTTAGTGTATCCACAAATTTACGAGCTAACCAATCAACTTTCGTTTGTCTATTCATGGATGTCCTATAATAATTATGTTAATTAGTGAAGCTAATAAGTTGCCAAAATTGGTTGGTAGTCCTCATGTTAAACCTAATATAAAATGGATAACCTTGCATACATTTTAACACCATTCTTTTCTTTTCATTTTTCCTAAACACAAGATTCTTCTTATTCACCATTGCATACTCTTTTATAACATCTTTGATTTGCAATTTATCCTTGAACATCATCTCTACTTCAAGTTTTGTAGATCACTTAAAAGTTAAAAACCTTTCCATATCATCATCTACATCACTATGGGGTGGAGTATGAAGCATATAAGAATCACAACTTTCATTATCGGAAATATCATCCAATCTATAAGGTTGCTCTATTGTAGCATTAGGGATAATTGTCGTCCAATCAACACCAACATCAGGACCTAAGTTCAACTCATATCTCATGACATTCTCATGGAAAACCTATTGAATTGGTTTATTATGAAAATGTTTGACGTTTGATCATGCTTATTTGTGATCTTTTGAAAAGTTGTGGTTGATTTTATTCTTGAATTAGAGCCTAAGCAACTAGCAAGCAAACAGAAAGCGGTAACGTTATTACACGTCATGGGAGTGGGGATACATTTTTTCAAATGAGGATGGAATAAAAAATAAGAAAACAACCCAAATAATATACTAAATATGCACTAGCAAAATGGGATAGCCTTTTAGACGACCAACTAGAAGTAATCGATCAAATAAGTCTCATTGTAAGAAAGCTCAAGAGTAAGCTATGAATGATGTGTAAAAGTGTCCTAAAACAAAGTAATAGAGAATAGAGATAACCAAGATCCATAACTCCTTTTCTAGGGTTTCTGCATAGTGTCCCAAATCTCCATGATGTAGAGGATAGTAATCACAGTCCAACACTTGAAAGTCTTATAGGGTTTTGATAATTTTATCATGTTTTTGTATTTTTTTTTACCAAAGATATGAATACGATGATAAGATGAATATGAGCAATAAGATATAAACAATGAAATATGAACAAGGATATATAGGCAATGATATAATGACAGAAAGATAAAGTAAGAGAATAATGAACAAAAATTAAAGTTAGTTGTTAGTTGTTAATTGTCATTGATCGGATAATCACTTTTCGAATCGGGTCCAATGCAGGCATATGTTAAATAATCGTAGCACAATCTATGAGGAAAATTATACTATGGGCGACCGGTCAAAAATAATGTTTGTGCTAAAACACAATAGAGAAATGATATGTAAATCATTCTCCAAAAATCGTGCCACACGAAAAGAAAAAAGAGCGGTCTCATCTTAATCAAGAACTTCCATCGATTAATCGAAGGTAACCTATCACAATCACAAAGTATATAGAATGATCCAAATGATCATTCCATACAGACTTAAAATAATGAAGGTTAAACAACTTAAACAATCAATATTCATGATATTAAAGACTTCATCGACCAAAAATAAAAGAAAATAAAATAAAAATGGAAAGAAAATAAATTATGAAATTGATAATGAAATAAAGAAGTAAAGAAAATCAAGAATAACAAATCGAAAAAACAAAAAGAAGTAAAGAAGAACATGGGAAATGAGGTCCACTGAAGTTGTGATGATGTGTGTATGGAATCAGCCATTCATGGGCTTAAAAGCCCATTACAACACGACATTGTGCATATGAAAAGGGTGGTGTGAGAGATTTGTATGGATCCATAATGGGCTATGAAGTCCAACAATAATAACAAAAACACAGTTTAAACAAAGCAATGGATCCAACAACTTTTATGTCAAGGCTGTAAGAACACAGATTGTTTCTTAGTAATATCTCTATGTTTTGATGATAACACTTATGAATTTTGTATTCAAGAATTATATACTCTAAATTTGTTCTAGACTGTTTGCTACAGGTACTAAAGAAAATATTCTTAAAGAGCAAATTTGGATCTGAACAATGATATTATGAAAGGCTTCAAAGGTTCAAGAGCATCTTAAATGAAGATCTGAACGCTGTCTCTAGAAGAATCTGAGTGCTGTCTACTGAAGATTCTGAAGCAGAAGCCTCTAAAGAATAGAAGACTCTGATTGTTCAGAAGCTTAGTCATCAGAAGACTCTGAAGATACTGCGCTGCATAGTATTGAGAATCTGATATAGAAGACTCTGCTCTGACAGAACTACACGCTCAAGCACACAAGCTGCATATACTCTGATTTAGCATAATTTGAAGAACATCCCAAGACTCTGAAGATCCAGAAGATCTCTACTCTGGAGACTATGAAGATCCAGACTCTGATGTTGATAGCTGGACTTACCTAGTGAAGAAGATTTGAATATGTCCGTTGGCATATCTCAACAGCTCTTTCCTCTTTTATGCTAGACACAAGAACACAGACAAAACGGTTTTATCTGTGCATTCCATTCTAAGGAAAGTTTCTGCAACGTGAAGACAAAAGGCACCAGGCTTTTTCAGCACAACCTCCAACGTTGAGAAGACATCATGGATCTAAGTTCCTATATAAAGAAGTCCACTCCATCTTCTTCAAGTGACGAATTTCTTGCAAAAATCACTTATCAAAGCTAATCTCTCAAAAGCTCTTATATTCTATTTGTTGTAACATTGTTCTTAAACTTAAGAGAAATATCACAGTTGTGATAATAGCTTTTTAGAAGCATTCTTACTCTTGTAATAGTTTTACATTGATTGTAAAAGGTTTCCTTAAGAGGATCCAGTTGGGATCAGTAGCTCTTGAGAAGACTAAGAACAGTTGTTCTTAGGTGTTACTATTGTGATCTGTTTGATTAAATAGTGGATTAAGTCCTTGACTGAGAAAGGCAAATCACTCTTGAGAGGGTGGACTGGAGTAGTTGAGTTCAACGAACCAGGATAAAAATAACTGTGTTTGAATCTTTGATTATTTGTCATACTTATTCAACCCCCCTTCTAAGTATTTTCTCACCTTCAGTTGGCATCAGAGCTCCGGTTCTGCGTGTGCTACCACTTAACCGTGTCAGTAAAGATCCAGTGAGAAAAGTTACTTTGATATATATTTGTTTGTCATTATGGGTGATGCTTCTACATCCAAATGTAACAAATATGAAGGGGATAGAATCAGCCTAAAGCCTCCTATGTTTGATGGAGAGAAATTTGATTACTGGAAGGACAAGATAGAAAGTTTCTTCCTTGGTTATGATGCTGATTTGTGGGACTTGGTCATTAATGGCTATGAACATCCTACAAATGAGGATGGCAAGAAAATTGATAGAAAATCAAGGACAGAAGCCCAAAAGCCCAGAAGAAGGATTTCAAAAATCACCATAAGTCTAGGACAATATTGCTTAATGCAATCTCTCATACTGAGTATGAAAAGATTACTAACAGAGAAATAGCTCATGGAATGTTTGAGTCACTTAAAATGACTCATGAGGGAAATTCTCAAGTGAAGGAGACCAAGGCTCTGGCGCTTATACAGAAGTATGAAGCGTTCAAAATGGAAGAATCTGAAAATATAGAAACTATGTTTTCTAGATTTCAGATCCTCACAGCTGGTCTAAAAGTTCTGGACAAGGGATACTCCACATCAGATCATGTAAAGAAAATCATCAGAAGTCTACCTACCAGATGGAGACCAATGGTGAATGCCTTGAAGATGGCTAAAGATCTGAACAAGATCTCTTTAGAAGAACTCATCAGCTCACTGAGGAGCCATGAAATTGAGCTTGAGGAAGATGAACCTCAAAAGAAAGAGAAAGGTAAATCTATTGCTTTAAAATGTAATAAATCTGCTAAAGCTTTGCAGGTTATTGAAGAAAGCTCTGAAGGATCTTCTTCTGAAGAAGAAGATGAATTATCCATGCTGTCCAGAAGGATCAACAAACTCTGGAAGCACAAGGGAAAGAAGTTCAACAACTTCAGAAAATATGATCATAGAAAGGAATCTTCTGGGCACAGAAGATCTGACAAGAAATAGGTTGTATGCTATGAGTGCAAAGAACATGGGCATTACAAGAATGATTGCCCCAAACTTCAAAGAGAAAAACCCAAGAAGAAGTTTGACAAAAAGAAGAAGGTTCTGATGGCAACATGGGATGACTCAGATGAATCTGAATCATCTTCTGAATCAGAAGAAGAATGTGCTAATGTTGCACTGATGGCCAGCACAGATGATCAGGAAGAGGGAACATCAGGATCTGAAGCTGAATCAGACTCTGACTCTGAAGAGGTATTTTCTGAACTCTCCAGAGCTGAACTTGTTGAGAGTTTGTCTGAAATGTTGGAAACCTACAGCAAGATCAAACTCAAATACAAGAAGCTGAAAAGCAGTCTTGAATCTGAGATTGATCTTCTGAAGACAGAACTTGTTGAGCAAAAAGAAATTAATCTGAAAATCAAAAATGACTTTGAAATAGCTCAACAAGAATCTAAATCTGATACTAAGTCATGTGAAAACATTTTAGAAAAATATGACTCTAGCTTTCAGAGATTCCTTACTAAGAGCATTGACAGAAGCAAGGTGGCTTCTATGATCTATGGTGTTAGTGGGAACAACAGAAGTGGTATTGGATATGAATCTTCCTCTGGAAGTAATCCAAAATCTGTTGACAAACTCTTCATCAAAAAGACACCTCTGTACTCTCAATTTAAGTTTGGTCACTTAAATGACATTAAACACACAAGCTCTGAGAAGAATACTTATGTGTTTAAACCCAAGGCAAGTCAGAATAAACATTATGTTGAAAAACAGAAGTTTAGACAAACCTACAAACCAACTAACCCTAAAGGACCCAAGAAGATCTGGGTACCTAAGAGCAAAATAATCCCTGTTGCAGATGTTCTTAGCAGCAAGGTCAGGACGCCAGTCATGGTACCTGGACTCTGGATGCTCACGACACATGACAGGAGAAAGGTCTATGTTCCAAAGCCTGGAACTTAGATCTGGAGGTGACGTTAAGTTTGGAGGGAACCAGAAAGGCAAGATCATTGGATTTGGCATTATTGGAAATGGTAAACTTCCCTCTATAACTAATGTTTTACTTGTTGAAGGCTTAAAGCATAATCTATTGTCCATAAGTCAATTAAGTGACAATGGTTATGATATTACCTTCAATCAACAATGTTGCAAAGCTATTAGTCAGAAGGATGGCTCAATCCTATTTAGTGGTAAGAGGAAAAAAACATCTATAAAATAAATCTTTCAGAACTTAAGGTTCAGAATGTTAAATGCCTCTTGTCTGTTAATGAGGAGCAATGGGTCTGGCACAGAAGATTGGGACAAATTAATATGAGACGTATATCTCAGATTAATAAACTTAATCTTGTCAGAGGACTTCCTAAGTTGAAGTTCAACTCAGATACTCTTTGTGAAGCATGTCAAAAAGGAAAAATTTCAAAATCTTCTTTTAAATCAAAAAATGTTGTTTCTACCTCCAAGCCATTAGAACTACTTCATATTGATCTGTTTGTGTCGCTTCCGTGAAAATAAGGTGCCGGCAAAACAGAAGAGTCGCCACCTTTCGTTATTTATCCCTCAGAACGGGAAAGGAAACGATCGGAAAAACCTGACGAAAAAGGTATAAGGCAAGGTCATCGCAACCATTGTCTGGGTTCGGGAGTCGGTTATGCAAGGGGAAGGTATTAGCACCCCTCACGTCCGTCGTACTCGATGGGATCCACGCTTGTTGTGTTTACTGGACGAGTTGGTTTATCTATCTACCTATCAAGGCTGGCTCGAAAAGAAAAGAAAATGACTCGGCAAAGCGTCGCACTTTATGCCTACGTATTCTCATCAGAGAATGAGAAATCAGAGTCAACGTAGTTCGACTAACTACGGGTTACGGGGAAGGTGGCTCGCCAATACGTCAGTATTGTGCCTACGTACTCTCAACAGGCTTGAGAGATTAGAGCTTACGTAGTTCGGGATAATACGGATTACGGGGATTCAGATTCATCTGTTTTACCTAGTAGGGTTAAACAGTAGTTTCAGCAGTTAGGGACAAAGCCTGTTTGCGGTGGCGCTGAGGTTTAACGACACTCTGTTCTTTAGAAAAGCTTCCTTTGAATTACGGGTCCACGGGGCAAAAAGGTTTGAAGTTTGTTTTCTATCTTTTACGAAAGAACTGTTTTTTATTGTGTTTGCAATTTCAATCGCACTAAAGACTATGACCTGAGAGTGAATGCGTCGCATGTCACCCAAAGGGTGCCATACTAAACATCCAGACTGTTGAAAAGAAGCTCTCCAACAATCCTTTCTCAGATAGCTTAAGCCTTGTAACGTACGAAAGAAATCATTCATGATTACTGTATCTTAAGCTGTTTTGAGGTGAGAAGAGAAGGGGCTCAACTGAAGGGAGACTATCAAGTCCTACTGTTGTCATGCCAAGGATTCATCCTATGGTTGAAGTTTGAAACAGGGAACTCCTAGAAGTTATCATGCATTGGTTTCAACCTAAAGTTCTATCATCACTTCCTTATCAAAGGAAGTGAGAGTCCTAAGGGATCATGTCAATGATAAAACAGAAACAGATAAAGCATCAGCTTAAACAGTAAACAGATAAACAGTAAACGACTGTAAAATGCATGCAATGCAAGTGAGGGAGGAAATGTGTGTGGGGCAGCAACCTCCACAAGCTCATCTCAACCTCAGGCCAAATATGAATAACAGTAATCATACAGAAGAAATAACATGCTATCAAGCAAAATAGAATAACAACTGCAATCATACAGGAGAAATAAAATGCTATGAAGCAACACAAACGACACGGGAAAGGGAGCAGGGCTCTACCGAATACCCGCAAGCAAATCCATACAATAACAATACAAGCAGAGGGAGCAACTCAACCTCTAGTGCAATCATGCTCCTAGCTTACATCAGTCTAGATATGAACTTATTCTAATCATTAAATAACCATTTTACACTACAAGGTACTAAACCTAAACCCTAGTGCAATCAAGCAGAGGGAGCAGGGCTCTACCATATTAATTCCAGAGATCAAATCATTAAATAAGACCTAGAAATAAATTCTACACTACAAGGTACTAAACCTAAACCCTAAAAGGAAGCACCTAAAGCTCAAGCTAGAAAACACACCTATTTTCATCACAAAAATGTGATAAAAATGCTATGGGAGCATACATGTCTAACCTAATCTCACACAAAAAATCAGGATCAAAATCATCATCACATGATCACACAAAATTCCACAAAATTAAGTATCAAACATAACCATTTTAATATCAATAAAAATGTAAAATTCCCATAAAATCATAAAATGCATGAAATGAAAATATTTTTTATCTAAATAATACTAGACTCAATCATGAATATAATGCAAAAAGAATGGGATTAATTGGATCACTTTTCAATTTTATATGATTTTATCAAGAACCATGAATAAAATGAAAAATTAAAGAAAATCAAACAAAAATAACAAATGCGTGGTGTGGATAGTAATGAAAATCAGTTCATTATGACAATTGGGCCATCAGGGGGGTGCAAGTATCAACCAATTCACTAAGCCCAGCATCAGCACTTAAATGAAACGATGCGTTTCATTAACTCAGATCCTTCACAAACTGAAATTAAAACGTGGCCGTTGGATCACTCCTCTAGTCAAAGGTCTCACCACATCCAAGGGCTCTGAAGTCATCTTCAACCTTTTGAACCTCTGAACTTCGCACGCAGCTCCGGCCACCACCGGTGGTGCTCCGGTCATCGTCCCCAACCCTAACTCTCTCTAGGATCCTCCATTGCAAGTGGTCTGTACATGAAACTTGTCCCAAATTTCCTCACGAATTCATTCATTCCTTTAATTGTCTCTGAAACCTCAGGATTCGCCATAACCAATTCTCAACCGAAAATGGTAACATCCCTAATTGGTCACTAATTCTCAAATTAATGGTCTGAAATCATTCCTACACCGTTCTACAATGCATCTAACACCCTAATTCGTATTGATTCTACCTAATTCATGCTGGAGGAAGAAGGTTACTAACCTGAAAATTATTGATGAACAGATGCACTAAATCTTCAAATCAAGCTCTCCAACCTTCCAGACACGATCAATGGATCATTTCCTTGCTTCTGTATGCAATAGAACTGGTTGAAAACTCCTGAATCTTGAAACCCGATAGTGAATTGCAGGTGGAAAAATCTGAGTTCAAGAACACCAATCAGCCATGAATTCCTCTTGATTATGATCTGGACTCAATCCCTAGCATCCATGGAAGAAGTTGCAATCAAGAAAATGGATGGAAAGTGAAGAAATTGGTGAAACCGAATTCAGTTGCAAGCAATGAAATCTCAATCTCAAACTATGCTCTCTCCTTCAATCATCACAAACCTTTCATCTGAACCTCTTCTACTCAATATATAGAACATGTGTGGATGATCTAGAACCCTCTAGATCTTTCTAATGAGAGTTTCAATCTCTCATGACATGAGAATTTCAACCATATGCCATGGTATGCATAGTTCTGTTTGTAGCTTGAAATCAATCTCATTCTCTTCCAATTTCTCCCCTAGTGACATTTTGAAAGGGTTTGGCTTGCAAGGGATCTTGCTCATGCCTTGATTCTAGGTTTTGCAAATGTTACTTAAGATGTAAGTAACTACTTTTCAAAGCAAGTCCACAAATTAGACCTCAACTCAAAAATGTGGCTAAAAAAATGTTCTTAAAATGTTTTCTAGAGTCAAAATGATATATTACATGCCATGGTTTGGATGTGTAGGTCAAAAATATCAATTTCCAACTTTGATTCATTTAACTTATACCCTTATTTTAGGTCATTTTTGCAACTTTGAGCTACAAGCATTTCCAACATCTCATGACCTCTCTAATAGCCTTAAAACATCATTTTGAACAAGTTTAATGTTGAACATTTTCCCATTTGAAGCTTGGAAATAGGAGTTATGGCCTTATGATTGAAATGACCTGTAATCTCCAAATGACCAAAATGCCCTTGACTTGTCAAAGCCATAACTTGAGTTCTACAAATCCTATCAAGGACTTCTAGTACTCTTTAGAAATCTAAGAGGATAAGGAAAAACATTCATGTTGACCAAAAGTTCATAGGAATCATCCTTCTTGGGCAAACGTTTGATGCAAGTTGGGTAACTTTCAAACCCCCAAATTCACATACCTCAGATGACCTGTAACTTGTCAAAGTCATAACTTGAGTTCTACAAATCCTATCAAGTACTTCTAGTACTCAAATTAAAGCTAAGAGCATTCTCTACAACATTCATGTTGGGGGAAAGATGAGATGACCATCACATCTTGAGCTAAACTGCCTTGAAGATAGGGGTCAAACTAGGGGATTTTACACTGTCAAGCCTTAGAAACCCTAGCTTGAAACTTCTCAAACTCTTCAATCATGATGAGTTGACCTTGAAATCATCCTTATAACATCTCAATGTATCAATCCATGATCACATGCCTCTTGAATTAGGTCTCAACCTCCTTCAAATCCTCAGTTGACCTAGGGTTGACCTAGTCAAACCCTAATTACACCACTCATGGCTGAGTCTTCTTAATCTTGCACAATGACCTGTCTAGGCTTCAAAGTGATCTTCAACACTTCTCATGAGCTCTCTCAAGGCTTCAAGTCCACATTCTTGGCTTCAGAATCATCTGAGGAGCTCCCACAACTTTCAAGTTAGGAGACCCACATTCTTGGTTTCAACCACTCTCTCTGAGGATCTCTTAATTTCTCTGACAAGGATGTCAACCCTTGAACACTTGAATAACCTTCTTAGCTAGCTTCAAAGTCTTGTGTATCCCTTTATTAGTAATCATACCTCTTGATCTCCTGCATACATGTCAATGAAATGCAAATGATAATGCTAATGTAAATGAAATGAAACATAAGCTAGGTAAAGGAATGTTGGGCAAATTTTGGGGTGCAACAGCTGCCCCTATTCAAGCGGCTTGAACCTGACTAGGTGAGAGGCGAACAGCTCTCAAACAATCAAGGTAAAAGATGGTTGAATACCAACAAACTCGGAAATTTGCCAACTGCACAAGTACACAGTACTCTGATGGGAACAAATCTTCGAAAATTGAAATATTAGCTGCACGACAACTAGCTGGGGAATTGGTCACACGGTAACCGGTGATACATGGTTGATCATGCCGTCAGGCATCAAGATTCCTCGGGACTCCTCAGGTCAACAATCAAGTTAATCATGCCATCGGGCATTCAATGAAATTTTCGGGCATCAACCGGGTTTCATCAGTAAGTCGGGAACAGAACCCTTGGTCAATCATGGACCAAGTTGGGATACACAATCTTTTTCCGTCAGGCGCTCCGCGTCAGCTGAGATAACGGCTTCGTTCAATACGGTTGGACTTCAATCATCAAGTCTTCGAGGGAAGTTTCAACTTTGCTGTTCAGAAACCTGCTGGGGATGACACATCTCCGCTGGGGATTCTGGAGAACTATCAAGTTGCTCTGCTTCGGGGTCCAGGAATCATTCTGGGTGAATCATCTCTGTTGAGGAAATCAAGAATCATCTTGGACAAATAACTCCGTGGGGACTTCAAGAATCATCCTGAACCAATAACTCTGCTGGAGATTTCAGGAATCATCCTGAGCAAATGCCCTGCCGGGGACTCCAGGCATCAACTTGAGCAACCCTCTGGCGACTTCACTGGGGATTTTAAGAATCATCTTAAGCAAACAACTTTGCTGGGGAGAATTCAAGAATCATCTTGATTAAACCGTTCTGCTGAGGAACACCTGCAAAACAAGAACGGTAACGCCCTAGCTCATGTTTCATATGCATATGCTTTGACGATGGCGCAATGCTCCACACGGTGGAAATGCTACGCATTTTTTGGGATAGATGTTATGCAATCATGCAACCTGCTACGACCCCATCAGCAAAATAAATGTTGAAGGGAGAATCCTCCTGTCAAGGAGAAAGAACCACTCTGGTGGAGGAAGGACTCATCCTGCCAAGGAGAAGAAGTCACACCAATCTCAATCGGACTCCGCATGGGGACGCAAACTTCAGTCGACTGCTGCAGGGGAATGAAGCTCTACGAGAACCTGGACCTGCTAAGGAAAGCGATGTCAAACGAGAAATAAACTGCACGGCCTTCGCAGCCAACCTTCCTGGAGATAACGACTCCGGTGGGGGGATACGGCATCAGCTATTCAACACTCTACTGGGGAAAACCAATCATGGCCCGAACTGCTTTCAAGGACTCGGCTCTCTTAGGGAACTGCAAACTCGGCTGGGGAAGAAGAAATCATCCTGCTTCGGGGGAGAGTACGACTCTGCGGGGAATTTCAATTCTGCTGAAGACTTCAGTCTGGGACTATCGATTGCTGCACACTTCAGTATGTGACTCAGCTGGGGAGATGACGACCCTTCGGGATGCATCTGATTGGGGAGAGAATCCTCTCTGCCTGGGGAGACATATCAATGCTCACGATCTCCGGTTCAGACTCTGGGGGCGAGGCTGCTGAACTTTGCTGGAGAGGGAGGAATCATCCTGCTTGGGGACGCATACGGCGTACTGCCTGGAATATGCTATACTTGTATCAACACAAACAAACAGACAAGATACCCTTCTCAAAAGGGACCTATCAAGGTTATCATCTTGTGACAATGTTCAAGTAATTCATTGTTTCAACAATCAGTGGCCTAGGCCAGTAAGTTTATGTATGCGCATTTTAACAAAAACATCGGCGTTCTTTTTCGCAAACAAAACAGGTAAATGCTAAACAAACAAACAGAATTGCTGAATAGTATACATTTTATTGATAACGAACCCCTGAATGGGTAAAAATGTTTTACAACAGAGGCAAGCTCCTGGAATGAGGAAGCCGCGCAAACATAAGACATAAATATACATCAATATATACAAATGTCGGCAACGAGGCGTAGACGAACACCATGAGTTGATCCCTCTATGACCCACTCGACTTCGATACTTCTCCGACGCTTCAGCTTCAGAAGAGATTGATTCAGATAAACAGCCCTTAGGTCTTCCAAACCACTAAACAATGAAAGTCCACATGCGGAACGCAGTCATTTGCTTTTTCAAATCCCTAACTTTTGCCTGAATCGCCCTTCCGGGTTTTCGATTCACCGGGATACCCTTTTTTGCCAAAGTCGCCCATCTGGGTTTTCGACTTTGCGGGTGTACATTCTTTTCTTTATATCCCTAACTTTTGACCGAACCTTTTTCCTTTTTTATGGTTCGCCGGGATGCCCCATTTTTGCCGGGATATTCTTTTTCTTTTCAGCGGGTCGTTTTTAAGCAAAGTATTTTTTAACTGCGTCCGCGTTCACCGGGGATGTAAAATCTTCGCCATCCATCGTGGATAACAACAAGGCTCCTCCCGAAAAGACCTTGCTGACGATGTACGGACCTTCGTAATTAGGAGTCCACTTGCTCCGGTGATCGGAGTGTGGAGGAAGAATCTTCTTCAGGACGAGATCACCCGTCTGAAAGCTTCTAGGACGCACCTTCTTATCATAGGCTTTCTTCATTCGGCTTTGGTATAGACGACCATGCGCAATCGATGCTAATCTCTTCTCGTCCATCAGGCTGAGTTGGTTTAGCCGATTCTTAATCCATTCTGCCTCGTCGAGTTTCACGTCAACCAAAACTTGCAAAGAAGGGATCTCCACTTCTAATGGCAGGACAACTTCCATACCGTACACTAAGGAGAAAGGAGTTGCCCCAGTTGATGTACGTACCGTTGTACGATAACCGTGCAGTGCAAATGGCAGCATCTCGTGCCAATCCTTGTAGGTCACAACCATCTTCTGAACAATCTTCTTGATGTTCTTATTGGCCGCTTCAACAGCGCCATTCATCTTCGGCCGGTAAGGAGATGAGTTGTGGTGTTCAATCTTGAAACTCTGGCACAGCTCCTTCATCATCTTGTTATTCAGATTCAAACCATTATCAGTAATGATCCGCTCGGGAATTCCGTAACGACAGATGATGTCCCTCTTAATGAATTTAGCCACCACCTGCTTGGTCACGTTAGTATATGAGGCTGCCTCCACCCACTTGGTGAAGTAGTCGATAGCTACTAGAATGAAGCGATGACCATTGGATGCAGTGGGCTCGATCTTGCCTATCATGTCGATGCCCCACATGGAGAACGGCCACGGGGAGGACATGACATTCAACGGGCACGGCGGTATATGAATCTTATCAGCATAAATCTGGCATTTATGACATCTCCTCGCGAATTTAAAGCAATCCGACTCCATCGTCAGCCAGTAATATCCTGCTCTCAGGATCTTTCTTGTCATAGCATGCCCGCCGGCGTGCGTACCAAATGTGCCTTCATGGACTTCTTCCATGAGCATACTCGCCTCTTTCTCATCTACACATCTGAGTAGCACGAGATCATGGTTTCTTTTATACAGAACTCCATCAAGATTGAGATAAAAATTTCCAGATAGCCTCCTCATAGTCTTCTTATCCTGGGTTGACGCTCCTGCAGGATACTCCTTAGTCATAAGGAAGGTCTAGATATCATAGAACCATGGCTTGCCGTCGGAGGCTTCCTCGATCGTAAAGACGAATGCAGGTCTATCAAGACGAGAAAGGACAATTCTTGGAGCTTCATTCCAAAAATTGACTTTATATATCGAAGCCAACGTGGCTAAGGCATCAGCCATCTGATTTTCAACTCTGGGCATATGATGGAGTTCCACTTGATCAAAGAACGGAAGCAGCCTTCTGGCATAGTTCATGTACGACACCAAATTCGATTGACGAGTCACCATATACATCTAGGTTCTTGATTCTCAAATCAATTGCTTCTTCTAGACCCATGATGTATGCTTCGTACTCCGCTTCATTATTAGTGACCGGAAATGTCAGTCTTGCAGTGAACGGGATGTGGGATCCGTGGGGAGTCGTGATGATCGCCCCAATGCCACTTCCGTAAGAATTAACCGCCCCGTCAAATATCAATTTCCACTGGGATTTCCTATCTGGACCCTCGTCGGGCAACGGTTCATCGCAATCCTTCGCTTTAAGAAACATGATATCCTCATCAGGGAATTCAAATTTCATCGGCTGATAATCTTTGATCGGCTGTTCGACAAGGTAATCAGATAATACGCTGCCCTTAATGGCCTTCTGGGAAACGTACTGAATGTCATATTCCGTCAACACCATTTGCCATCTGGCAATCCCGCCCGAAAGCGCTTGCTTCTTGAAGACGTACTTGATCGGATCCATCTTCGAAATTAGCATGGTGGTGTGATTGAGCATGTACTGTCGTAAACGTTTGGCAGCCCAGGCTAGTGCACAACACGTCTTCTCCAGCATCGAGTAACGAGATTCACAATCTGTGAATTTTTTACTCAAGTAGTAAATGGCATGCTCCTTTCTGCCCGTCTCGTCATGCTGACCGAGAACACACCCCATACTATTCTCAAGAACTGTCAAGTACATGATTAAGGGTCGTCCAGCCACTGGGGGTATCAAGATCGGAGGTTCCTGCAGATACTGTTTTATCTTATCGAATGCCTTCTGGAAATCCTCGTTCCAGATAATCGCCTGATCTTTCTTTAACAGCTTGAACATCGGTTCACATGTGGTCGTGAGCTGAGAGATAAATCTTGCAATGTAGTTTATTCTGCCCAAGAAACCACGAACTTCTATTTCTGTTTTTGGCACTGGCATTTCTTGTATCGCTTTTATCTTCGCAGGATCAACCTCAATGCCTCTTTCACTCACGATAAACCCCAGTAACTTTCCGGACCGTACTCCGAAAGTACACTTGTTAGGATTCAGCCTCAACCTGAACTTCCTAAGCCTCTCAAAAAGCTTCAGCAAATTGAGTAGATGTCCCTCCTCCGTTTGGGACTTCGCAATCATGTCATCAACATAGACATCAATCTCATGATGAATCATGTCATGAAACAAAGTAACCATTGCTCATTGGTAAGTGGCCCCTGCGTTCTTCAGACCGAAAGGCATTACCTTATAGCAAAATGTCCCCCAAGGATTGATAAACGTAGTTTTCTCCATGTCCTCCGGCGCCATCTTGATCTGATTGTAACCGGAGAAGCCATCCATGAACGAAAATACGGAGAACTGAGTTGTATTGTCGACCAACACATCAATATGAGGCAGCGGGAAATCATCTTTAGGGCTCGCCCTATTCAAATCCCGATAATCGACGCACATTCGCACCTTACCGTCCTTCTTCGGTAAAGGCACTATGTTGGCGACCCACGGAGGATAAGTAGTGACCGCTAAGAAGCCAGCATCAAGCTGTTTCTGCACTTCTTCTTTGATCTTAAAAGCCATATCTGGTCGCGTCCTCCTAAGCTTCTGCTTAACGGGAGGACAATCTTCTCGCAGCGGCAAGTGGTGGACCACGATGTCAGTATCAAGTCCGGGCATATCCTCGTATGACCAAGCAAAGACGTCACTATACTCTCTTAGCATCTCGACCAATCTCTGCTTGACATCACTCTGCAATGCAGCCCCTATCCTGACGTTCCTGACTAGTTCTTCAGAACCCAGATTCACAATCTCGATCTCCTCTTCATGAGGCAGAATGACTTTCTCTTCTTGTTTCAACAAGCGGGCCAACTCTTAGGGAAGGTCTTCGTCTTCATCAATCTCTTCTTCGGCTTGATAGATCGGGCAATCGAAGTCGAAGTGAGTCGTAGAAGGTCCAGAGTCGATGTCATCTGCTATGTGGATCCTGCAATAACAAGGGTTAAGCTTAAAACAAGGATATGCAGGTTAGCACAAACCCCATTGCCATTTTATTGTTTTTCAAAACAAGTATAAAACAGGAATAACAGAGATCACAATATTTGAATACGAAGAAAACACCTTTTGATTTATTGATAAAATGCATGTATATAATCAAACGAGGCCCTGACAATAAAACCACTATGCCCCGGGTAGGACATAGGGTTGTACAATGATTGGAAAAAAGTAAATCATTACTCTTTGCTTGTCATCTGGATGATATCCTTGACAGACCAGTTGTTAAGGCTCTCGCCTGGCTTGCTTGGCTGGATCCAAGAGTCTAGGTCACAGTCGCTATCTCCGCTGTCTTCAGACACTGTATTGATGCTTTCAAATATCACCCCGCCACTGGTAAACTGGATCGGCCCTTTACCTCGCAACGCACTGCTAGAAGAGGAGGCTTCAGCCGCAGGAGAATATCCCAACCCAAACCTGTCTTGCTTGTTAGGTATCTCCAAAATTCGCCCCCAGCCTGGGGTAGATCCGGCTTGGACAACGGCCCGGGCTTCCTTGAAGGAAGAGAGAGTCATCTCTGGCTTTTCAGTGGCCACTAGAGCTACGTCCTTGACTTTAACAGCTTCGAACGCTTGGCATAGGGTTTCGTGGATTTCCCCATCCATCTCAACGTACTTGAAGGACGACAAATGGCTCACCATTATGTCTTCCTCGCCACATACAGTCACGATGCTACCTCCGACAGCATACTTGAGTTTCTGGTGCAACGTGGAGGTCACGGCACCCGCCGAATGGATCCACGGCCGATCTAAGAGACAGCTGTAGGCAGGCATGATGTCCATAATGTAAAAGACCTCATCGAATGTTTTCGGCCCGACTTGGATTGGCAACGTCACCTCCCCGAAAACATGGCGTTTGGTTCTATCGAATGCTTTCACCACCAGATCACTGGGTGTGCAAATCACTCCGCGAGTATCTAACTTCATCAATGCCTTCTTCGGAAGAACATTGAGCGACGACCCCGTGTCCACCAACACGTGGGACATAATCGTTCCCCTACACTCTATCGAGATGTGCAGGGCGCTATTGTAGTTCCTTCCCTTCGGCGTCAGCTCTAGGTCAGTGAACCCTAACCCATTCCCAGCATTTACGTGGGCTACGACCTCTTCCAATTGGTTTACCGATATTTCCTGCGGTACATATGCGGCGTTACACACCTTCAGCAATGCGTTGCGGTGTGCTTCAGAACACAACAACAAATTCAGGATGGAAATCTTCGAGGGCGTCTGATGGAGATGATCCACGATCTTGTAGTCGCTCTTTTTAATCAACCTCATAAATTCCTCGGCGTCTTTGACAAGTAAGTCTTTTTCTACCCCACGCGGGATCTCTTCGACGACTTTACTCTTCCCTTTATCAGTTGCATCAGCTCTGTCCGCCTTGTCCGCCACGACCTCAGGTGGTGCAAATACTCTCCCGCTGCGAGTAATTCCACTAACGCCCGCCAGGTTCTCCACCGACGACCCAAACGGTTCTAGTTCCAACTTCTGTCCGTTGCAGTAGACCTCTGCCCCATAATGCCATGGGACAGCATTAGTGCTTTCGAACGGTATTGGCCCAGCTTTGGTGATGGTAATCGTGGGCGGCCTGGGTGCAGAAATAGTTATCGTCTGGCGAGGGATGGTGTTGGTGGCAACCTCATCACCTTGCTTTAGCATTACCTCTCCCGATCCGCATTCGTCCCTCCGGCTAAACTGCAGGATTCCCTCAGTCATCAGACTTTGAATCCCCTCTATCAACTGTTCACATCCATCAGGACTTGTCGCACAGCCCATACACAGCTCTCCGCAACCTGGAAAGAAACCTCTTTTCATCAGCTTAGCTTTAACGAAGCTAAGCGGTGTCTTCAGATCTCTGACGTCAGTCAACAAATCCAAACTCTCGTCTTTAATAATGGCGTTTACTCCACCTCCCCTATGATTCGGTATAGGGTTTTTCGTGACGTTTGGCACATTATCTGAGAAATTGATGATCTTAGCGTTCACCATGTCCTGCACCTTGTGCTTGAAGGCTTTGCAATTCTCTATTGTGTGGCCTGGTGCCCTTGAGTGAAATTCACAAGTTGCATTCGTGTCATAACCTGGCGGAGGTGCCCCTGTCAAGGGAGCCAGGGTTCTCTTCTGGATCAACTGTAGCTGAAGCAAGGTCTGTAACAACTGAGCATAAGACATGGGCGGTGTCTCGAGGTGACGGCTTGACAGAGGTGCCCTGTTCTGATACTTTCTGTACCCTTGTTGATTCGGTTGCTGTTGTTGCTGCTGTTGTGGCTGTTGAACTGCCGGGATAGTTATGCTGGCCACCTGTTGGTGAGGGCCTTTTCCTTTCCTTCGAGCGTTGGTTACGGCGCTCGTTTCTCCTTCTCGTCTTTTGCCACCATAAGGTTTCTTCCCTCCTTTAGATGAGGATGAATCACCTTGAATTTTCCCCAGTTTGATCCCATTTTCAATGTGCTCACCCGTGATAATGAGATCTGAGAAGGTTCCAGACATACCGCTGACCAATTTCTCATAATAAACCCCTGGGAGGGTGGCTACGAACATCTGCACAAGCTCGCGTTCAACCATCGGCGGCTGAACCCTGGCTGCCAACTCACGCCACCGCTGGGCGTATTCCTTGAACCCTTCGTTGTTCCTTTGCGACAGATTCTGCAGTTGGACTCGGTTCGGGGCCAAGTCACTGTTATATTGGTAATGGTGCACAAATGCTTCAGCAAGGTCCTTCCACGTGCGCACACTGGTAGGTTCCAGACTCATGTACCATTCGAGGGAGGGTCCGGACAGACTGTCTTGAAAGAAGTGCATCAGCAACTTCTCGTCCTCAGAATGAGCCGACATTTTCCGGTAGTATGATCTCAGGTGGACGCGAGGGCAAGTGGTGCCCTTGTACTTTTCAAAGTCAGGTACCTTGAACTTGGGAGGCACCTTGAAGTCAGCAATCAGTCCCAACTTGGACATATCAACGCCCAGGGTGTTCTGGTTCTCGATGTTCCTCATCTTATCCTAGAGTGCCTTGAACCTTAGACGTGCTTCAGCAGTCAGCTCCCCTTCAGCACCTCTCTGAGAGAACACATCTTCTTGACGGTCTTCTAACCACGGCTGAGGCCCAAGCAGATTTCCAATACCCACAGTGCCGTTGCCCAGCCCAACATTGACGTTAGCTTCAAAATTTCCATTACCGACGCCCGTCGTATTACCATTGAGTCCCATGTTAGCTATCACATTGCTGTTGGCACTGCCGTTCCCCCCGGTCACAGGGACGCCATTCTGAGGAGTTTCAACTGGTGGAGGGGTAGGCACGGTCCCACCATGGAGTACGCCATTGCTATCAACCCTTGACATCAGAGGCTGAACCAAGGTTCTGAGCTGATCCTGGCCATTGGCGACCGCTTGCATGAGCTCCATGAAGCGGTCCATTCTTTCGCGGAGTTCTTGAACATCAGTTTGCACTTTCTCCATGATTCTGGTTTGATTTTCTCTGGTCGGATAGCGATGGATAGGTCTCTGATTAATCCCGGAACAACCTGAAACAACCTGAAAACACAAAAGGGTTAGGAAAAACGACAAAGTGCTCGTTATGCAAATGCTTCATGCAAATGCAAACGTGTGTCTGTGCGTTAGGGAGATGTCCCCCAATCCTAGTGCCTGAGTGCCAGTGCTGATAATAAGAAGTCTGAGCCCAATCATGGAAATAACATCTCATATATATGAAGAAAGCCCATCAAGGAAGTACACCACGTCAGTGAATACAAGATGAATCAATAGCATGACCTCAACCAACAAGCCTGGTGATGGTCAGCATACAACAATGATCAAACAAAAGGAATACAAATAGTCAAGCACGGCCACCGGCGCGAAACTCTTCTAACAACCCCTTCGTTTCTGGATGACCAGGCCGAGTGAGTAACCCTTCGACGAGTAACTCCCTCTGCAGAATGGTGTATTGAAGACCTTCGACCGAATCTTCCCATGCTCCTTTGCCGAAACAATATTCTAACTTCCGCTTCTTGGACTCAAACGTCAGTTTGTGCTCCTTCAGGTTAGCAAGAGCCCTGTTGAGCTGGCCTTCAGCGGCATATCTGCGAGCGGTTTCTTCATCAAACCTCTTCTCACTAGCCTTCACTTGGGCTTTCAACTTGGAGATCTGTTGCATCAGCTTATCCTCCCGCTCTTTCCTGTTGGCTAGGGAGGCCTTCCAGTGCTGGTTAAACTTGGATATCCTCCGATACGCTTCGTCCAAGTGCTGCTTCTTCGTGGCCAGTACATCGTTGACAGCTTTGAAGTCTTGACCCATGCGCTCGCGCTCAGCTATCTGCTTAGTCAAATCTGCCCCCAGCTGGTTCACCAGCTCTGTCTGCCTCTTGAAGGAATGAACGGCTTCGCTTCTCTCGCTTCTGAGTTGAGCCAATTCTTTCTCCAATTCTTCATTTGCCTTCTTCAATTCATCTCGCTCAGCTAACACCCGATTATGCTGCTGAATGGGCACGGTAGTAGGCTCTTCAATCATTGGAGGGCTTTCTGGCTTGGCAGGAGGAAACGACATCCCTATAGCATCTGCTCTGGCTCTGATCCACGTCACATACGGAGCGTAGGCTTGACTATTACTTTTCCCCAGTAATGGTTTTCCCCTCTTACTGATACCATTCCAAGCGCGCTGAAGCTTAGATAACATATCCCCCTCTAGAAGACCAGTGAGGTACAGAGATTCCTGCACCTCTTCATCCTTCGGCGGAGCTCTCAAAGCATAAGCAAACTGTCGGACCAACAAAGATGGATTATAGTTTATACAGCCCTTCCTGCCTATCAAAGGCACGTTTGGAAACCTGCTGCAGCTGAAGATAATCTCGGTACCCAACCTATCTCTGTCAAACCAATCAATATCCTCCGCTGATAGACTCATCAAACGCTCGGACCACTCCGCTGTGGCTGCAGACGAAGCAAAGGGACCCCTCTTGGGTAGATGACTATCGAGCCATCTATAAAGCAGGGGCACACAGCACGAGACATTCTTACCCCTTCTGTTCTCGTTTTTGTAGTGGACGAAATGGTAGACATCTCCTATCAAGGTAGGGACCGGATTCCCTGAAGCAAAGATGCGAAATGCGTCGAAGTCTACAAAGTCGGGCATATTGGGGAACAGAATGATGCCATATATGCACAGAGCGAGGACGGTGTTGAACACGACCCAACATCCATCTTTGGCGCACTGCTGAGCTTTTCCCACTAAGAACTGCAAGGAGAAACCGGGAACCTTGTTCCAACTAGACAAAACCAACTCGGAGGCATCCAGATGAAGTGAGGGAGCTAGACTAGCCAGATTAGGCTCAACATCCATATGAACAAAGGGCATCTGACTCTTGATAGGAACACCTAACAAATCAATATACTCCTCTAGCGTGGGTGCGAGAACAAAATCCTGGAAAGTGAAGCATCTCAACGGAGGATCGTAGAACTGCAGCAAGGCGTGCAACCCATTCAACTCAAACGCAAAAGGTTTATGAACCAAACTGAGCAATTTACCGTAAGACTTTCTGAACTCATCTCTCACAGAATCATCTACTAAAGCAATCAAACCAGTCAGCTGGACAACATCAGGGGCAGGGAGCTTGTAAGCCACGGTCTTCCTCAGAGAACCCATAACAATATAATAGGAGGCAAGAAATCCTGGATCGGGGAAAACGGTACCTGCAACACAGACACACGTTAATGAAATGAAAATGAGTATGCAAAGCAATGTAAAATGCAATCATGCAGCAGGAGATCAAGGCAACTGTGCTGTGGAGATTCTGTATCAACAAACCATGATGTTGCTCTATCAAGAACAACCACTATATCTGATAATAAGAAAACCCCGGTATCGTACCACAAATCTTCTCTGTCAAGAACACACACACATAGGACCATAAATCTGCTCTGTCAAGAACAAACATCTGATAATAAGGACCTCTGATGCAGGACCAAAACTCTGCTATGTCAAGAACAAACATATGATAATAAGGACCTCAGATACAGGACCAAAACTCTGCTCTGTCAAGAACAAACAGGAACAAAACTCTGCTCTGTCAAGAACAAACATCTGATAATAAGGACCTCCGGTACCAACAAAACTGATTCACTATCAAGAAAACCAAGTAGTCTGAAGGTCAAAGTTTCCTGCAACAAACCCAACCCTGCTCACAGGTATGGACCTAAACTGACACAGGTTCGGCATCCTATGCGGTCATCAGCGTCACAGACATTCAAGAGGGGTGATACGATACCCAGAAGGTGTGGCATCACCAGCTCATGAAGCGGCCTCACTCGGCTGAATCCCAAATGACCGCTCCCCAGAGTCAACAATCCTCCCAACCAACAACCCCCTCAACCCAAAGGGTTGAAAAAGAAGTCAACCGGGAGAACCTCGTCTGAGCGTGGATTTCATGAGACACTAGTGCCTGCCAAGCAAGCACGCGCCCACTAATTTCCACAACTAATGCTATGTTCACTCAAGCCTGGGTCTGGCTTCTCACTCATCAGAATGCCCCTCCCACAATAGCACAGATAATCATATCATACTGAAAATAAAGTGCGGGAAATAAAGTGCGATAAATAAACACAACCCAACAAGTAATCATACAAGCGCTAGGATTGACTCTCTCAGGGGACGTCGGATCCCCAAACTGACTCGCATACGGGACGTTGGATCCCAGGAAACTATCAAGTCCCCAGCAGAGTCGCCAGCTTTATGCCTACGTAAGGTGCCGGCAAAATAGAAGAGTCGCCACCTTTCGTTATTTATCCCTCAGAACGGGAAAGGAAACGATCGGAAAAACCTGACGAAAAAGGTATAAGACAAGGTCATCGCAACCATTGTCTGGGTTCGGGAGTCGGTTACGCAAGGGGAAGGTATTAGCACCCCTCACGTCCGTCGTACTCGACGGGATCCACGCTTGTTGTGTTTACTGGACGAGTTGGTTTATCTATCTACCTATCAAGGCTGGCTCGAAAAGAAAAGAAAATGACTCGGCAAAGCGTCGCACTTTATGCCTACGTATTCTCATCAGATAATGAGAAATCAGAGTCAACGTAGTTCGAATAACTATGGGTTACGGGGAAGGTGGCTCGCCAATACGTCAGTATTGTGCCTACATACTCTCAACAGGCTTGAGAGATCAGAGCTTACGTAGTTCGGGATAATACGGATTACGGGGATTCAGATTCATCTGTTTTACCGAGTAGGGTTAAACAACAGTTCCAGCAGTTAGGGACAAAGCCTGTTTGCGGTGGCGCTGAGGTTTAACGACACTCTGTTCTTCAGAAAAGCTTCCTTTGAATTACGGGCCCACGGGGAAAAAAGTTTTGAACTTTGTTTTCTGTCTTTTATGAAAGAACTGTTTTTTATTGTGTTTGCAATTTCAATCGCACTAAAGACTATGACCTGAGAGTGAATGTGTCGCATGTCACCCAAAGGGTGCCATACTAAACATCCAGACTGTTGAAAAGAAGCTCTCCAGCAATCCTTTCTCAGATAGCTTAAGGCTCGTAACGTACGAAAGAAATCATTCATGATTACTGTATCTTAAGCTGTTTTGAGGTGAGAAGAGAAGGGGCTCAACTGAAGGGAGACTATCAAGTCCTACTGTTGTCATGCCAAGGATTCATCCTATGGTTGATGTTTGAAACAGGGAACTCCTAGAAGTTATCATGCATAGGTTTCAACCTAAAGTTCTATCATCACTTCCTTATCAAAGGAAGTGAGAGTCCTAAGGGATCATGTCAATGATAAAACAGAAACAGATAAAGCATCAGCTTAAACAGTAAACAGATAAACAGTAAATGACTGTAAAATGCATGCAATGCAAGTGAGGGAGGAAATGTGTGTGGGGCAGCAACCTCCACAAGCTCATCTCAACCTCATGCCAGATATGAATAACAGTAATCATATAGAAGAAATAACATGCTATCAAGCAAAATAGAATAACAACTGCAATCATACAGGAGAAATAAAATGCTATCAAGCAACACAAACCACATGGGCAAGGGAGCAGGGCTCTACCGAATACCCGCAAGCAAAGCCATACAGTAACAATACAAGCAGAGGGAGCAACTCAACCTCTAGTGCAATCATGCTCCTAGCTTACATCTGTCTAGATATGAACTTATTCTAATGCATCAAGCAAGTCAAACCAGCCACAGCAATACAGAAAAGAAAACAGGCAAGAAAGAAAGCAGATCAACAGCTCCTACAATTCCAAGCTTCAGCTCTTCTAACAGCAATCCAGTCTTCAGACTTCAACCACCCTTCAAGGCTATCATCCTCCATGACAAGTATCAACTTGCTTCTCCAAGATTTCAACCCATCAAACATAAGTTTCAACTTATCCTCTCTTCTCCAAGCTTCAGCTCTTCAGTCAATTCCACCTTCAGGCTTCACTCCTAACTGCAAGTACCAACTGGATTCCTTCAGGCTCTCAATGCATCAATGCAAGTGTCAACTTATCCTTTATTCCTTAAGCCTCAGCTCTACACTCAATCTCAATTGAATCCTCTTCATAAGTATCAACTTAATCTTCAAGCTTCAGCTCTCTTTGCTTTAGTAGTATCAACTTGGTCTTCTTCTCCTACAAGCTTCAGCTTCTCAGAGTAGCCTTCAATCACATGGAAGTGTCAACTTCACCCTTCAATTCTTTAAGCCTCAGCTCTTCATTCAATCTCCATTGAATCTTCAAGTATCAACTTGTTCTCCTTGCTCTTCAAGCTTCAGCTGCAATGGCAATGCTCAAGGAATCATCCTCTTCCACACTCTTCAATGAAGTCCTCATCTTCAAACTCAAGTCCAACATCTTTCAAGATACTCAAACCAGAAGACAATTGATTTAACAGAATGAGTGGGAATGATAAACAGCTTATTGACAACCAAAGGAAGCCTGTAAGGGTTCATCATTATGAGAGACTGGTTCCCTCAAAGTTCTACTTCCCAGATAAAGCCATTCATCCCTCCAAAGGAGGGATGTAAATATCTTAGAAGGACTTTTAGTCATTGGGAGGAATGGAAGCACAAGATGCTTTCCATATTTGTGAAAGAAGTCATTCTAATTATAAGGCTCTCCCTATGTTTCCTACCTCCTAAATCTTCATCAGAATCCTTCAGGCACAAGCAACTCCTAGCTCCAAGCAACTTCGAGCAACTTCAAGCATCCTCACCTTGTCTTCAACTTGTCTTCAATCTCAACCAAAGGCAAACAAAGCAAAACCCTAATCTAAGGGGACTAAAGAAGTTAATCTAGTTGAGTTAGTAAGTTAGGATCACCTAAAACCTAGTACTAAAGTTAATCCTAACTAAAATACTAAAACCAGTTGTAAAATCCTACAAAAATAACTATGGGAACCTAGGTCAATCATGACTCTACCATATTAATTCCAGAGATCAAATCATCAAATAAGACCTAGAAATAAATTCTACACTACAAGGTACTAAACCTAAACCCTAAAAGGAAGCACCTAAAGCTCAAGCTAGAAAACACACCTATTTTCATCACAAAAATGTGAGAAAAATGCTATGGGAGCATACATGTCTAAGCTAATCTCACACAAAAAATCAGGATCAAAATCATCATCACATGATCACACAAAATTCCACAAAATTAAGTATCAAACATAACCATTTTAATATCAATAAAAATGTAAAATTCCCATAAAATCATAAAATGCATGAAATGAAAATATTTTTTATCTAAATAATACTAGACTCAATCATGAATATAATGCAACAAGAATGGGATTAATTGGATCACTTTTCAATTTTATATGATTTTATCAAGAACCATGAATAAAATGAAAAATTAAAGAAAATCAAACAAAAATAACAAATGCGTGGTGTGGATAGTAATGAAAATCAGTTCATTATGACAATTGGGCCATCAGGGGGCTGCAAGTATCAACCAATTCACTAAGCCCAGCATCAGCACTTAAATGAAACGATGCGTTTCATTAACTCAGATCCTTCACAAACTGAATTTAAAACGTGGTCGTTGGATCACTCCTCTAGTCAAAGGTCTCACCACATCCAAGGGCTCTGAAGTCATCTTCAACCTTTTGAACCTCTGAACTTCGCGCGCAGCTCCGGCCACCACCGGTGCTGCTCCGGTCATCGTCCCCAACCCTAACTCTCTCTAGGATCCTCCATTGCAAGTGGTCTATACATGAAACTTGTCCCAAACTTCCTCACGATTTCATTCATTCCTTTAATTGTCTCTGAAACCTCAGGATTCGCCATAACCAATTCTCAACCGAAAATGGTAACATCCCTAATTGGTCACTAATTCTCAAATTAATGGTCTGAAATCATTCCTACACCGTTCTACAATGCATCTAACACCCTAATTCGTATTGATTCTACCTAATTCATGCTGGAGGAAGAAGGTTACTAACCTGAAAATTATTGATGAACAGATGCACTAAATCTTCAAATCAAGCTCTCCAACCTTCCAGACACGATCAATGGATCATTTCCTTGCTTCTGTATGCAATATAACTGGTTGAAAACTCCTGAATCTTGAAACCCGATGGTGATTTGTAGGTGGAAAAATCTGAGTTCAAGAACACCAATAAGCCACGAATTCCTCTTGATTATGATCTGGACTCAATCCCTAGCATCCATGGAAGAAGTTGCAATCAAGAAAATGGATGGAAAGTGAAGAAATTGGTGAAACCGAATTCAGTTGCAAGCAATGAAATCTCAATCTCAATCTATGCTCTCTCCTTCAATCATCACAAACCTTTCATCTGAACCTCTTCTACGCAATATATAGAACATGTGTGGATGATCTAGAACCCTCTAGATCTTTCTAATGAGAGTTTCAATCTCTCATGACATGAGAATTTCAACCATATGCCATGGTATGCATAGTTCTGTTTGCAGCTTGAAATCAATCTCATTCTCTTCCAATTTCTCCCCTAGTGACATTTTGAAAGGGTTTGGCTTGCAAGGGATCTTGCTCATGCCTTGATTCTAGGTTTTGCAAATGTTACTTAAGATGTAAGTAACTACTTTTCAAAGAAAGTCCACAAATTAGACCTCAACTCAAAATGTGGCTAAACAAATGTTCTTAAAATGTTTTCTAGAGTCAAAATGATATATTACATGCCATGGTTTAGATGTGTAGGTCAAAAATATCAATTTCCAACTTTGATTCATTTAACTTATACCCTTATTTTAGGTCATTTTTGCAACTTTGAGCTACAAGCATTTCCAACATCTCATGACCTCTTTACTAGCCTTAAAACATCATTTTGAACAAGTTTTATGTTGAACATTTTCCCATTTGAAGCATGGAAATAGGAGTTATGGCCTTATGATTGAAATGACCTGTAATCTCCAAATGACCAAAAGGCCCTTGACTTGTCAAAGCCATAACTTCAGTTCTACAAATCCTATCAAGGTCTTCTAGTACTCTCTAGAAAGCTAAGAGTATAAGGAACAACATTCATGTTGACCAAAAGTTCATAGGAATCATCCTTCTTGGGCAAAAGTTTGATGCAAGTTGGGTAACTTTCAAGCCCCCAAATTCACATACCTCAGATGACCTATAACTTGTCAAAGTCATAACTTGAGTTCTACAAATCCTATCAAGTACTTCTAGTACTCAAATTAAAGCTAAGAGCATTCTATACAACATTCATGTTGGGGGAAAGATGAGATGACCATCGCATCTTGAGCTAAACTGCCTTGAAGATAGGGGTCAAACTAGGGGATTTTACATTGTCAAGCCTTAGAAACCCTAGCTTGAAACTTCTCAAACTCTTCAATCATGATGAGTTGACCTTGAAATCATCCTTATAACATCTCAATGTATCAATCCATGATCACATGCCTCTTGAATTAGGTCTCAACCTCCTTCAAATCCTCAGTTGACCTAGGGTTGACCCAGTCAAACCCTAATTACACCACTCATGGCTGAGTCTTCTTAATCTTGCACAATGACCTGTCTAGGCTTCAAAGTGATCTTCAACACTTCTCATGAGCTCTCTCAAGGCTTCAAGTCCACATTCTTGGCTTCAAAATCATCTGAGGAGCTCCCACAACTTTCAAGTTAGGAGACCCACATTCTTGGTTTCAACCACTCTCTCTGAGGATCTCTTAACTTCTTTGACAAGGATGTCAACCCTTGAACACTTGAATAACCTTCTTAGCTAGCTTCAAAGTCTTGTGTAGCCCTTTATTAGTAATCATACCTCTTGATCTCCTGCATACATGTCAATGAAATGCAAATGATAATGCTAATGTGAATGAAATGAAACATAAGCTAGGTAAAGGAATGTTGGGCAAATTTTGGGGTGCAACAGTTTAGACCAGTGAAAACTGCATCCATCAGAGGCAAGAAGTATGGATTAGTCATTGTTGATGACTATAGCAGATGGACATGGGTAAAGTTCTTAAAACACAAGGATGAGTCACACTCTGTGTTCTTTGACTTCTGCAAACAAGTCTAGAATGAGAAAGATCTTAAAATTATTAAAGTCAGAAGTGATCATGGTGGCGAATTTGAAAATAAACATTTTGAAAAATATTTTTCTGAAAATGACATTGCTCATGATTTCTCCTGTCCTAGAACTCCACAACAAAATGGAGTTGTAGAAAGGAAAAATAGAACTTTGCAAGAAATGGCCAGAACCATGATCAATGAGACTAATCTGGCAAAGTATTTTTGGGCAGAAGCAATTAACACAGCTTGTTACATTCAGAACAGAGTGTCTGTAAGACCTCTTCTGAAAAATACTCCCTATGAATTGTGGAGGAACAGAAAGCCCAACATTGCTTATTTCCATCCTTTTGGATGTACTTGTTATATGCTTAACACTAAAGAGAATCTTAACAAGTTTGATTCCAAAGCACATAAGTGTTTCATGCTTGGTTATTCTGAACGCTCTAAAGGCTACATAGTATTCAATACTGAAAAACAGATTGTGGAAGAATCTATTCCTGTAAGATTTGATGATAAGCTTGGCTCTGAAAAGCCAAAGCAGTTTGAAAGTTCTGCAGATAGAGAAGTGATTCTCACAGACTCTAAAGGCTCAGAGGCAGAAAAGGCTAAAGAGAAGAAATATGAAGCAACTCTAGATGCTATTCCCTTATCTTCTCAATTGGACAACTTACACATTTCTGAAAGATCAAATGTCAGAGGATCTTCTTCCAGAATCAAGGCATCTCACCCAGAAGATTTGATTATTGGAAAGAAAGATGATCCAATCAGGACAAGATCCTATCTCAGAACATCTGAATCTTCATTGTTTGGCTTAGTGTCATTAATTGAACCAACATCTGTGGATGAGGCTCTGAAAGATAATGAATGGATTATTTCCATGCAAGAAGAGCTAAATCAATTCACCAGAAATGAAGTTTGGGATCTAGTTCCTAGACCTAAAGGATTCAACATTATTGGAACAAAATGGGTCTTCAGGAATAAGTTGAATGAAAAGGGAGAAGTTGAAAGGAATAAGGCAAGGCTGGTTGCTCAAGGTTACAGTCAGCAAGAAGGAATTGACTATACAGAGACTTATGCTCCTGTTTCCAGGTTAGAGTCTATACGTTTACTCATTTCTTTTGCTGCACAGAATAACATCACTTTATATCAGATGGATGTTAAAAGTGCCTTTCTTAATGGTATTATAGAAGAGGAAGTATATGTCCACCAACCTCCTGGTTTTGAAAGTGAAAACTTTCCAGATCATGTTTTTAAACTAAAGAAATCTCTTTATGGTTTAAAACAAGCTCCAAGAGCTTGGTATGAGAGGTTGAGCAATTTCCTTCTGGAGAAAAATTTTATCAGAAGAAAAGTGGATACAACTTTATTGTGTAAAACTCTTAAGAAAGATCTGTTGATTTGTCAAATATATGTAGATGATATTATTTTTGGATCAACAAATATTATGCTTGGAAAGGAGTTTGCTAAATGTATGCAGGCAGAGTTTGAGATGAGCATGATGGGAGAATTGAGATTCTTTTTGGGAATCCAAGTCAACCAGACTCCAAAGTGCACCTACATACATCAGACCAAATATGTTAAAGAGCTTCTGAAGAAGTTCAACATGGTTGATAGTAAGATGGCAAAGACTCCAATGCACCCTACAAGCACTCTTGGTAAGGAAGAGGTAAGTAAGAAGGTAGATCAGAAACTCTACAGAGGTGTGATAGGATCTCTTCTATACTTAACTGCTTCTAGACCTGATATTCTGTTTAGTGTCTGCTTATGTGCAAGATTCCAATCAGATCCTAGAGAATCACATTTAACAGCTGTTAAGAGGATTCTAAGGTATCTGAAAGGTACTACTTACATGGGTCTGTGTTACAGAAGATCTGATGAATTTTCATTAGTTGGATTCTGTGATGCTGATTATGCTGGAGACAGAGTTGAACGAAAAAGCACTTCTGGAAGCTGTCAGTTTCTTGGAAGTCATCTGATCTCATGGTACAGCAAGAAGCAACCCACTAATGCACTGTCAACTACAGAGGCAGAATACATTGCTGCTGCTGGATGTTGTACACAAATGCTCTGGATGAAGAGTCAGCTAGAAGACTATCAGATCTATGAGAGTAATCTTTCTATCTTCTGTGATAATACTTCTGCTATATGTTTGTCAAAAAATCCAATCTTACACTCTAAGGCTAAACATATAGAAATTAAACATTACTTCATCAGAGACTATGTTCAGAAGGGTGTAATAAATCTAGCTTTTGTTGATACAGATCATCAATGGGCTGATATTTTCACAAAACCCCTTGCTGAAGATAGGTTTAAGTTCATTCTGAAAAATATTTGTATGGATTTTTGTCCAGAGTAATATTTATCAGATGCAACTTATCACATGCAAAATGTTTAAAGATCTGAAGTATTTCATCTGATTATTTGTTCATTTATCTTTGATTGATTTATTTGTGTGAAACTTTGAACTAACAAACTCAGAAGATCTGAACGTTGGAAACGTTTCATTTCGTGAGAGACATCAGATGCACATACAAGCAAACACGTGTCACTCAGAATCTGAAAAGATGGAGTGCTCTACTGAATTGACGTTTGAGGTACTGCTTTGAAAATCTCATTTTTCTTGGATTTCCCCCCATTTGTCATATCTTTAAATTGAAATGATTATTTTCATTAAATGCTATGTGTAAACGTGCGTATGTGTCTATTGGTGTGCCCAATGTTTGATTTTTTGGTTTTCTATAAATACCACCTATCACACCATTTTCACACTTTTCACACTCACTACACTTATGCATTTTTGCTTACTCTTCAACCTCTACCAAAACCCTAAACCTAAATCAAAATCTTCATCTTCATCAATGGCTTCTTCATCAAATGCTGCTGAAATCTCCAACAACGATGTGAATGATGTCAAGGAAATAAAAGATTGGATGGTACAGCAAGAGAAGACAACTGATGAGATCAAGACCTGGATGTCTAAGCAAGAAGAGTCAACTACCAAAATGACAGAGCTTCTGACCCTTATTGCCTCACGCCAGACTTAGTTTTATTTGATGTTTTTGCACATGATATTACTTCTGTTGTTTTCTTATTGTTTTGTTATGCTTTTTGGCATCTATTTGTTCTTTTGCGACTCTGTTTGATTGTGAACTCTGATCTATTTAAATGAAAGTTGATGTTTTTGCTTCTATATGTTTCTTTTCTTCTGTATCTTTATGTCTTTAAAAATCTTTTTGATTATGACAAAAAGGGGGAGAAAAAGAGAATCTGTTTGTTTAACCTATAAGCAATTACTAAAACTGAAATTCAGACATTTTATTAACTTACTTTGAATTTAAGTCTTTCAGATTACATTGATATATCTGACATAATTCATTGAAGTTACCCTGAGACTTTTCCAACCAGAACCTGATCTTCCAAAGCAAATCTGAGTATTCAATCAACTCTGATATCTTACTCTGATACCTTTACTCTGAAAGATAATTCAAGCAAGATGATAACCAGGCGCTCTGACTGAAGGAAGTCATAATTATCTGGCATCAAGATTTGATTCTGAAAGTCAAACCTCTTGCATCAGGCTCTGAATCTGAAATATACTTAATCAAAAAGGGAAGTGTTTTCTTCTATTAGAGTATTCATTTCAGGGGGAGATTGTTAATCTCAGGGGGAGTTATAATTCATACTTTTTATTGAACAAAATTTCTCATGTTTGTCATCATCAAAAAGGGGGAGATTGTAAGAACACAGATTATTTCTTAGTAATATCTCTATGTTTTGATGATAACACTTATGAATTTTGTATTCAAGAATTATATACTCTAAATTTGTTCTAGACTGTTTGCTACAGGTACTAAAGAAAATATTCTTAAAGAGCAAATTTGGATTTGAACAACGATATTATGAAAGGCTTCAAAGGTTCAAGAGCATCTTAAATGAAAATCTGAACGCTGTCTCCAGAAGAATCTGAGTGCTGTCTACTGAAGATTCTGAAGCAGAAGCCTCTAAAGAATAGAAGACTCTGAGAGTTCAGAAGCTTAGTCATCAGAAGACTCTGAAGATACTGCGCTGCATAGTATTGAGAATCTGATATAGAAGACTCTGCTCTGACAGAACTACACGCTCAAGCACACAAGCTGCATATACTCTGATTCAGCATAATCTGAAGAACATCCCAAGACTCTGAAGATCCAGAAGATCTCTACTCTAGAGACTCTGAAGATCCAGACTCTGATGTTGATAGCTGAACTTACTTAGTGAAGAAGATTTGAATATGTCCGTTGGCATATCTCAACAGCTCTTTCCTCTTTTATGCTAGACACAAGAACACAGACAAAAAGGTTTTATCTGTGCATTCCATTCTAAGGAAAGTTTCTGCAACGTGAAGACAAAAGGCACCAGGCTTTTTCAGCACAGCCTCCAACATTGAGAAGACTTCATGGATCTAAGTGCCTATAAAAAGAAGTCTACTCCATCTTCTTCAAGTGACGAATTTCTTGCAAAAATCACTTATCAAAGCTAATCTCTCAAAAGCTCTTATATTCTATTTGCTGTAACATTGTTCTTAAACTTAAGAGAAATATCACAGTTGTGATAATAGATTTTTAGAAGCATTCTTACTCGTGTAATAGTTTACATTGATTGTAAAAGGTTTCCTTAAGAGGATCCAGTTGGGATCAGTAGCTCTTGAGAAGACTAAGAACAGTTGTTCTTAGGTGTTACTATTGTAATCTGTTTGCTTAAATAGTGGATTAAGTCCTTGACTGAGAAAGGCAAATCACTCTTGAGAGGGTGGACTGGAGTAGTTGAGTTCAACGAACCAGGATAAAAATAACTGTGTTTGAATCTTTGATTATTTGTCATGCTTATTCAAGCCCCCCTTTTAAGTATTTTCTCACCTTCAAAGGCAATGTTCACATCAGATTTAAAAACAAAACAAATTAAAAGAGAAAGCCCATCAGCTTAATTTTCTTTTTCTTTTAAAATAAGACATCATCAAGAACAAAAATGGAGAATGGAGAAGAAATCAAAACATGAGTAAAACGGTCAACAAAGCTCCAACCTTTTTCTCTTTACTTTCGTCTCTCTCTTGATTTGTGTTTCTCTTTCACTCGATTTTGATTTGTCCTCAACTTCTCCGTCTCAATACGCTTGCTATCGGTTTCAATCATTTTTCATTCAGGTTCGATTACAATTTTTTTTTTGGTTTCCTCTACTCTCTCTTCATCTCAAACTCTCTATGATTTGTGATTCGATTGGGTTTTGGGTGGGTTTTAGTGAAGGTTTGAGGAAGGTTTAAAGAGTTGAAGAGTTATGAAAATGGTTTTGTTTGAGTGAAGTTTTAGATAGATTTTGGAAGAGTGGATCTGATTCCAAGAACTTGAAAAAATGAGGTGAGAAAAGGTGGGATTTATAGGAGAAATTGAGGAAAGGATTGCAATTTGGTGGTGACATTTTGTGCCATTTTGTTGTACATGACGTTGTTTTGGAAATTGGTTTGTTATGGGGTAATTGCTTTGGCTCATGGTGTAACGGTTTTGTTATGATTGTGTAAAATGTTCGTTGCGAGATGTTGCTTTTATTTGTAGGTGGTTGCGGAAGATTATGTTTTGGTGACCTTATGGCTTGGGAGACTTGTTGTATGGAGTGAATCATGTTGTTGTGGTTGGTGTTACTTGATGTTGAGGCTTGCTTTGTGCGTGTATTATGAATCATATTGTGCTTATTTTGTTGTTTTTGTGCAGCTTGGAAAAAATATAGCATGAACGTAGTATGTTAGTGGTGCTTGGTAGGAAGCTTGGACAACAGTTTGGATGGTGCGTAGAGTGTAGTACTGGATAGTGTGTATGGGATTTTGGCAATGTTAATGTGTATCATGAAGGCTGAGAAACATGGCTTGGCAAGTAGTGAGTTTGTTGGCGTGATAACTTGAAGGTCGTGGTTGGTAATTGCAGTATAAAGTTGTGTATGCATGGAAGAAACGTGTACATGGCTTGAGGTTATGTATTTGTGACTTATGACTTGTTGTGTGGACCATGGTATCATGGTGTGTAACACCCTAAATTTATTGGAATATTTATTTAATTTGTTTAAATAGGAATATTCGTATTTTTGGTGATTTGCGGTGGTTGGTATGAAGTATTGAGAATTATGGATTTTGGGTTATTTATTTAAATAATAGTATATATTATGAATATATTGGTATTATTATTAATTTAAATAAATATATGTGAATTAAGGGCAAATGGACATTTGAGGAGGAGTTAGTGAGGGTGAAATTGGAAAGCCCATTTTAAGGGCCAAAGTTAGGTTTAACAAAAAGGAATTTTGAGAGAATTAGGATTCATTCTTGTTGCACCGTGAAAAGGAAAGATATAGAGGCCAGAGTTCTGAGGGAAGAAGATTGAGGCAAAGCTTCACGAGGTTTCTGATAATCAAAGAAGAAAGGTTTAGAGGTGGCAAATTAAGGTATGACGAGTATTACCTTCATTGTTTTCAATATACGATTCAATGTATTTAAAGCTGATTTAAGGGTTTAGGAGGTTTTTGAGATGAGGAAATTAGGTCTTCGTGGCCAAATCTGTTTTTGAGGTTGTTTAAGTATGGGGAGTATTACCTTCATTATTTTCAATATATGATTTAATCTATTTAAAACTGATTTAAGGGTTTAGAAGGTTTTTGAGTTGAGGAAATTAGGCCTTCGTGGCCAAATCTGTTTTTGAGGTTGTTTAAGTATGGGGAGTATTGCCTTCATTGTTTTTAATATATGGTCTAATGTGTTTAAAGCCAATTTAAGGGTTAGAGATTTTGAGTATTAAATTGTTGTTGCCTTTTTGGTGAGTTTAATGAGTTTGAGGTATTTGAACTGATGGTCTGATAGGTTTGAGGTTGATTTGGGAGTAAGGGAAATTAGGTCTTCATGGTCAAAATCTGTTGTTGAGGTTTTAACCGTATAGGGTAATAGATTATGAGAACTCTAATGACTATGGGGTATTTGTAAGAAATTATGGGAATTTGAGGCGTAAATAGGATACGTGATTGACCTAATAAGTTGTAGATTTTGCGCCTTTACCGGCGTAATACCTTAGGAATGATTTAGGGATATTTTGTGGAATTGGGGAAGGAAATCATAGAGACTTTTGGGATGGTTTTAGTGCTGGTGCGTAACAGTGTTTTGCTGTAATCGTGAGTTCCCACAGCGAACACTCACCCCAGACTCGCACGAAGAACTGTCTAGTGAATGTAGCCGAGTTTTGCGATCTGTGTTCTGGTGCTGTGCTATTTTGATGTTTTGATGCTATGAAATTCTACTTGCACACAGACTTGGTGTTATACCTGATGTTATAACATCAACTGTAACATGGACCACTTGACAGATTACTAGCAGTAAATAGAAACGGTAAATAACACACAACAATTGTTTACCCAGTTTAGTGTCAACAACACTTACATCTGGGGGCTACCAAGCCAGGGAGGAAATTCACTATTAGCAGTATCAATTCAGAGTTAAACCTCCAGTTTACACTCCTCACTTAATCACTACCCAATGACACTTTAGCCTCGAGACTCTCTAGTACCTAAGTATACCCACTCACTCGCCTACTATCACAAACCAGTGATAATAGTTACAATTACAAAGTAGTTCTGAAGAGACACTTCAAAACAAAACATCTTGATCTTACTTCACAGCTTAGATCAAGAACACATCACTCTTGCTTCACAGCTTTGAGTGTTAAACAACCTAGGACCTACCTAATCAAGATAATTATGCAGAAGCTTAATTGCTTGAATTACAAGAATTCCTAAGACACAAATGGAAACGTGAAGTGCAAAACAACTTCACTCACAATGAATCTTACTTACACACTGCTGGTCTTCTAAATATGTAAGAGCTGCACTTTAAGGATTCCTCCTTCTGCATTTATAGCAGGTGCAAAGTCCTTGGGCCTGGGCGCACAACTTAGGTTTTCATGTTAAACCTAGCCTTCAATTATTCTGCACGCCTGCCTCACTAAATCAGGAACATTTTAGTACTCTTAAAGCTTCTAAAATGTTTCCTGATTCCCAGCTTGAGCATCTGGTTCTTCTCCTCATTTCCAGCCATCAGAAAAACAAACTCTTCGCTTGATATCATACGATGCTTGTTGTGACATCCAGCTGTGACATCCAATTTAACTATTAAAATAGCTAAGTAAACTTACCCTGCACATTCCATAATTATTATGCCCTAATTTCAGACATTACCTGCATACATACTAATATGATTTACCACAAAATGCAGCCAATCAAGAGCACTTATAAACTCCCCCTTTGGAAATTTTTTGGCTAAAACCCCTTGGTCTGAAACCAGAGATTTACACACAGTAGAAGACTTAAACCTTTACCTATCCTACAGGCAAGTTGTTGGATTCACACTCAGTAAACTCTCAGCTCACCAACTCAAATTGCTCACACACACATCTGCTAGTTGTCACTACAAATGTTACATAACTTAGAGTAACATTCTGTGTTACTCCCCCTCAAACTGATGCACTTATCAGTTGAGTCAATATCCTGCATACACAGCAGTTACATAACTTGAGTACCTTACTTGGTTACTCCCCTTCAAACTGAAGCACTTGTCAGTTGAGTCACACAACCTGCACAATCAGCAGTTACAACCAACATCCAGCCTGTTTGGATGTCTTAACATCCAGGATAACATCCTGAATTCACACCAGTCACTAAGCCTAACACTATCTTGTTAGCGTAGACTTCAGCATTCTCACTTGCTTGTGGACTCACCAATGCTACTCCCCCTGCAGGGATGCACCACACTCACAATCTGCTCTATCTTGGCAGATACACACACAATCTACTCAACCTTGGCAGATACACACACTCTAGCATACAATCCTTATTAGTTCTAGACAATAATCAGAATTCTACACATGCTAGCATACAATCACACAACATGTTTATCACAACCAAGTCAGAACCTGCAGCAGTTCTAACATACTATCATTCTAACACACTATCTTTCAAGATGAGCTGACATGCTCAACCTTCACATGCTCTTCCACCTGCTTGACATAATCACATATGCTCTCAATATTACAACATTAGCCGCTATTATCTGTAGGACCTGTTCTTCCACCTGCTCTTATCACATAATCTCTCATAATCTCTCCCCCTTATTAGCCACAAATTAAGATCTAACTAATCAATTAGTGAAGATAAAAAATTGTAACATTACACTGTCAGAGCAACTCTTTCATACTGCCTTGTTGAAATACATAAGTTCAAAAATTCTTACACAAGATCATAACTCACATACATAGTCTTCTCAGCTAGTGCAGCAACCTGAGCCATAACACATTACTCTTCTTCTTCTTCAGCAGAGCTCTCCATGTCTTCTGAAGTGCCTTCTTCTTCTGTCTCATCTTCAGTTGTTGACTCTCTTGCCCCACTGTTTTCTTCAGCCTTCTCCTCAGCTGTCTCCACTGATTGACCTTCATTATCTGATTCAACACAGTCCTTGTCTTCATCAACATCCTGTGTCTCCTCTACTTGCTCAAGAGTTCTGATCAAACTCTTCAGTTTCACCTTCCTTGCTTCCAACTCCTTGCACGTGTCCTTAAGAATTGATATCACCTCGGCTTTTCTAGAGTTTGAGGTTCTTTTGGAAGTCTCCTCTAGAGGTACATCAATGTCAGGAACATGGGTTCCTTTAAACATCTTGTAGTTGAAGGACATGGGTGTCTCTCTCTCTTGAAAGCTATATCATTTTCCTTGATTATGTTGAGATGTTGATCACATATTATCCCACATATGAGAGATGGAAAGGCAATGGGTCCCTTGACACTATAGCTCCCAGCATGCTTCATTGTTTGTTCATGGATGTATGTCGCATAGTTGAGTTGAGCCTTAGTCCCCACAGCATATAAGAACCTCCCAAGAATGATGCCCATAGTGGTCTTGTGATTTGTAGGCACCCAGTTTGCAGCCCCAACTTTGTGCAACATCGCATACTTGACACTGAGCTTGCTTGCTACAAGCTTTCCTTTAGAAGGCCATTTTCTGACTTGTTTAGCAGTGATTTCATGACACACTTGATGATCTGAAACATGTATTTCAGTCAACCCTTCATTAGGTCGCCCCAAGTATTTGTTAATAATGGTTGCTGTAAACTTGACACATTTCCCTCTCACATATACTTTCCCATATTCACTTGACTTCTTATCAACACTCTCTCTTACTAGATTAACTATGAACTCTTTCACCATCATTTCATAACACTGAGGGAGCTGAGTCACAGTTTTTATCAACCCAGCCTTGCTGATCAGAGCCATGACTTCTTTGTTTTCAAGCACATTCTAAGCAAGCTCCCTTTCAACGGCCAGTCTCTTATGGTAGACATATTTCCATCTATTTACACTAGATGGATAGTGGAAAGAGATGTTATCAATAGGTACCTCGGGTATGCTTGCATCCAGCTTACTTGTGGAAGGTTTTGGTTTGGTTTGAATGTTAGTGACATCCACAACAACATTAGAATCAGAGTCTGAGTCTGAGCTAGATTCAGTCTTCTTCTTCTTGATGACCACTTTGTTCCAGCCCTTAGGAGGTCCATACTTAGGCCTCTTTGTACCTGTCTTCTTTGGAGAGGTTTCTGGTTCAACAACTTTCTCAGCCTTCTTTTGTTTGGGGGGATTTTCATCAGCTACCCCTTTTCCCTTTCGCGTCATCAGCCTTTTGGCTATTCCTGGATTCATCTTGACAATGAGATCATTGTCAGAGTAGTCTTCTAGGTCAACTACTTCAATCTTTTTGGTTTTATGTGAGCTCTCATTAGTGGATTGCACCTTCTTACCTTTGGCCTTGTCTTCTGATGAAGGGTTCTTGGATGTTGTAACATCCTGCAAGACATTTACTTGTTCAAGAGATTTCGGTTCAGACCCCTTTGTAGGTATATTCAGAACACTTGCCACCATTCCTACTATATTTTGATGAGTTTGTTTGGCTTCTTCGTTCTCTAGAACACCCGATTCCGTAGCAGAGGGGACTTGATTCGAATCAAGAGTTCTAAGTTTTCTTGCACGCAACTTTCTTGGTCTTTTTACCAATACTCCTTCTGGAGTCATCATGTTTAAGGGATCTATCTCTAACACTTCATTAGGTTCAGGTTCAATGTTGCTTGTGGTTCCCTTGGGGTTAGGGTTTGTATGCTGAGACATGGTGATCGTCTTTGATCGAGAGAAGGTGATCTTTCTTTGTTTAGAGACGTTGTTGTGGAAGCTGAAGGGTTATGCTGACACCAAGAGTGTGAATGGTATGTTTTATACGTGATGGTGGGGTACGCTTGCCCAATAGGAGGGAACTTTCCTTTTTGATTTTTCATTAAAAGTTTTAATTCCAAGGCATAATTCCCAATTATAGCTAATTGCTATAACTCATCATTATAAGGGCTAAATTTCCACTAATCCTTCCTAACTTGAAATTCCTTGCTAATACTTGAGCTTTTGTCATCATCGTTTTCGTAGCTTTCACACTTGATTGTCCCATTACATACTCTACCCCTGAGTGTTTCCCTTTTGCACTTAGCAGCACTCATTTGGATGAAGCCTTGGATGTCACGGAATAATGTCATAACATCTGGAGTGACATCTCTTTCTTTCTGCATATTAGCTTCCATGGACTTCATCAGTTTCCAGTACAACCTATCTATCTTACCTTTCTGACCATTCTTTGAGAGTCTCCTCTGTCTTTGCCTGCCATCCTCACAGCTTCCTGGTCTCTCATCTAGCAAACCTTTTAGAATGAGCTTTCCAGCTTTCTTGACTGTGGTCTTTCTGATCTTTTGTTGGTGGTTGTTTTTAATCACCCTAGTTTGCTCCTTTCCATTTATCAATCCTGTTTTGTTACTTCTGGCCTCCCATAGGTAACAATGATTATTGGATCTAGGTCCTCTCATTACCTCCTTACCTTCATTTTTGACAACCATGCACATACCTTTTGAGAAATGCACTCTCAAACCTTGATCACACAATTGGCTTATGCTTATGAGGTTCACATTTAGTCCCTTAACCAACAATACATCTCTCAGACTTGGAGTAATATTGTTGTTCAGTTGTCCAACCCCTGTAATCTCTCCTTTAGCTCCTCCTCCAAAGGTTATATGACTTAAAGAATAAGGTTTGAGATTTGTCAAATACTCCTTAATTCCAGTCATATGTCTGGAGCAGCCACTGTCAAAGTATCAATCCTCTTTAGTTGGTATTCTTAGGGAAGTGTTAGCTGTTAAAGCCATAGTCTTTACAACCCATTGTACTTGCTGTCTAGGCACTTCCTTCTTCCTTGGTTTGGCTTGATGCTGCCTCCAGCTCTGGTTGACATTTTGCTGCCTTTGGCCATGGTTGGCATGATGCTATCTTTGATAATGATGCATCCTTTGGCCATGGTTGACATGATGCTACCTTTTTTCATACTTACCCTGGTTAGGAACCTTTTGGCTAGGAAATCCATGCAACCAAAAACATACAACCCTAATGTGGCAAAGTTTGCCACAATGATAACACCTATGCCCTTGGAACTGTCTTTTGACTTGATTCCAGTTTTTGTGGGGTGGATGTTGTGACATTGGTCGTGACATCCTCTTCAGCTTCTAAATCTCAGGTTGTAGCTTCTTGAGTTCCAGCACAGGGTTTGGTCTTTCAATAAAACCCAATCCAGACCTGTCTTTTGAGTTCTGACCACTTTGAAGAATCTCTTCTACGGTGTCAGTTCAAGGATTAAGCATCCTTATAGTTTTGGACATTTGGTCCAAACTAGATTTTAATACTCTGACCTCACTTTCAAGTGATTCTATAGTGCTTAGGTGCTCTTTCTTTTCAGATTCCAACTCTTTGATGAGTTTCTTCATATGTTCTCCCTGCTGGAACAAATCAGAATGTTTGATGTAAAGTTTCTGATATGAGGTTGCAAGCTCCTCAAATGTCATGTCTTCTTCACTTGAGTCATCATCAGAGATGCACACACTGTTGAGAATAATTACATGTTTTGCTGCCTCACTATCTGACTCACTTTCTGAGTCTTCATCAGACCAAGAAACAGTTAGACTCTTCCCCTTTTTCTTGAGATATGTGGGACATTCTCTTCTCACATAACCATATCCCTCACATTCATGACATTGTATACCTTTGCTCTGGCCAATGATGTCTTCAGCTTTCTCTTTGTTAATGTCAGAGGTTCTGTTCTTGTCATAGGGTTTTGATTTCTGATCTATCCTCTTGATCAGTTTGTTGAATTGTTTTCCAAGCAATGTTATTGCTTCTGATAAATTTTCTTCCCCATCTTCTCCTTCTGCCTTCTCTATAGTGCTTGAGACAAGAGCAATACTTTTGTTCCTTTTCTCTACTGCCTGGTCACTTAATCCCATCTCAAAAGTCTGGAGTGAACCAATGAGTTCATCCACCTTCATGTGGCATATATCTTGAGCTTCCTCAATGGCAGTAGGGATCTGAGAATTTTTCTTACTAGCTTTTTTTCAGACATCTTCTCACCCAAGGCCCCTGAACTGTTTGCAAGTTCCAGCACATTCATGTAGAATTCATGAATGGTTTCATCCTCTTTCATCTCCAGTCCTTCAAATTTAGTGGTTAGCATTTGAAGTCTAGACATTTTCACTTTGGAGGTTCCCTCATGAGTAGTCTTGAGAGTGTCCCAAACCCCTTTAGCTAGTTCACAATGGTGTACCAGCCTGAAAATGTTCTTATCTATGCCATTGAATAGTGAATTAAAGGCTTTAGAATTCCCAAGAGCTAGAGCCTCTTGCTCCTTATTCCAGTCTTCTTCAGGGATCAGTACTAAAGCTCCATCTTTGTCAGTTGTCCTTGGATGTTCCCATCCTGAGTTCACAGCTCTCCATGCCTTGATGTCTATTGACCTCAAGAATGCAATCATTCTTGGTTCCCAATAGTCATAGTTAGACCCATCCAGAATTGGTGGTCTATTTGTGAATCCTATGTCCTTGTCCATTCTAGCAGAGTTTAACTTCCCTAGATCTCACCCAGATTAAAACAGGCAGGGTGACTGCTCTGATGCCAATTGAAATTCTGTTTGCACACAGATTTGATGTTATACCTGATGTTATAACATCAACTATAACATGAACCACTTGACAGATTACTTGCAGTAAATAGAAATAGTAAATAGCACACAACAATTGTTTACCTAGTTCAGTGTCAACAACACTTACATCTGGGGGCTACCAAGCCATGGAGGAAATTCACTATTAGCAGTATCAATTTAGAGTTAAACCTCTAGTTTACACTCCTCACTTAATCACTACCCAATGACACTTCATCCTAGAGACTCTCTAGGACTTGACTATACCCACTCACTCGCCTACTATCACAAACCAGTGATAACAATTACAATTACAAAGCAGTTCTGAATAGACACTTCAAAACAAAACACCTTGATCTTACTTCACAGCTTAGATAAAGAACACATCACTCTTGCTTCACAACTTTAAGTGTTAAACATCCTAGGATCTACCTAATGAAGACAATTACGCAGAAGCTTAATTGCTTGAATTACAAAAATTCATAAGACACAAATGGAAACGTGAAGTGCAAAACAACTTCACTCACAATGACTCTTACTTACACACTGCTGGTCTTCTAAATTTGTAAGAGCTGCACTTTAAAGATTCCTCCTTCTGCTTTTATAGTAGGTGCGAAATCCTTGGGCCTGGGCGCACAACTTAGGTTTTCATGTTAAACGTAGCCTTCAATTATTCTGCACGCGTGCCTCATTAAATCAGGGACATTTTAGTACTCTTAAAGCTTCTAAAATGTTTCCTGATTCCCAGCTTGAGCATCTAGTTCTTCTCCTGATTTCCAGCCATCAGAAAAACAAACTCTTCGCTTGATGTCATACGATGCTTGTTGTCACATCCAGCTGTGACATCCAACTTAACTATTAAAATAGCTAAGTAAACTTACCCTGCACATTCCATAATTAGTATGCTCTAATTTCAGACATTACCTACATACATACTAATATGATTTTCCATAAAATGCATCCAATCAAGAACACTTACATGCTATAATTTTCCTGATGAATTACCGTGAGTATAACTGTGAATTTTATGAGAATAATACATGACTGTATAATGAATTCTCATGAGTAATTGTGATGATTTATGATGTTGATTTCATGAGGCTTTAGTGATTTTATGATGATATGATTATTGTGATCATTTTGATGAACGATGATGCACCTAATGAGTTTATTATGAAGATAATATTAACGTGTGCATCATGCATTCATATGCATTCCGGACTTCGGTCTAGTGTTTGATTCTTGTGGCTTCAGTCCCATTGTGTGGATGTGATGTATTTTGTTGTGCTCCGGTTCTTGTGTAGAATCGTTCCTATTGATGGGGATCTATGGAGGGCTGATGACCTAGTGTCCATCGAATTTTGATGAATTGGTACCACATGCATGAGTCGTGTTGCATTTGCATTTATGTGACAATTTGGTGTAATTTATGATATTTTGGATTTTTGACGTTTCCTTGATGATTATGATGATGTTGAATATGAAAATGACGCTATTTTATATATTGATTCCTATATTGATTATTATGAATCGTTTTACTCACCCTGCCTATTTGAATGTTCTCTCCACGTGAGTAACGTGCAAATGACCAGGTTTAGCCGTGGATGCCGTCGAGGAGTTTTTGGAGTTTTTGACATTTTGGTTGACTTAGAGGGTCTTGCTCTGATAGTGTAACATCAGGTTAGGTTCTTTCAGTTAAATCATGTTTTATTGATTTTTGTTATTTTGATTATGTTGCTGTGCAAGGAAAACTTTGGATTTTCCTTTTTGAGTTCCGCTGCCATTTGAGCAATTTTTGAGTAATTTTGGGAAACTCGTTGTTTACGAAGCATTGACTTTGATTTGAATTATTGAGAAATGTACGCCCTTTGAGGTGATTTTTATTATCTTTAATGTATTACTCTGATAAATGTGAAATATTTTCCATTATATTTTTGGGGGTAGAAAAGGGTGTTACATTAGTGGTACCAGAGCAGGTCGGTCTGTCCGGCCAAGTTGTCTAATGTTATTTGTTCCCTTGTATGCGACATGTGTGTGAAAACACTGTCAGTACACATTTGTTTTCTAACCTTTGTCTGCAGAAGTGGGAATGGAACAAGTGGGAAGAAGGTTGTGCTTTTCCAGGATGCTTCATGTGTAGAGTGGTGGCTTAGTGTGTCGATGAACACTCTTATAGTTTGGTAAAGATGGTTTATGCCCCATCATGATTTTCGTCTGTCTATTGACAAATTGAGGAACTGGTCACCCTTAATCTCTTGTAGATAGTTGACAGAGTGTTGTTGGATGGGATAGACGTGTCTTGCAAGTTTAGATGGCGTGTGTAGTGAATTGTTTTGAGTTATGCTAAGTGCTTACAGATTGTTTTGGTGAGTCAGTGCAGGATGGTGATGAGATGTTTATTTTTATGGTAACTTTGAGTGTTAATAAAGTGGGGAAGTTGGTGGTGTGCCAATTATTTATGATTATCCGGATTTACCGCCGGAACGTGAAGTGGAGTTTATGATTGACCTAGTTCTTGGAACTAGTTTGGTGGCGATGACTCCATATCGTATGTTCACACAAGAATTGAAGAAGTTGAAGAATTAACTTGAAGATCTACCTGAAGATCTACATGAAGAGAGGTTCTTTTGTCTGAGTGTGTCACCGTGGGGTGCACCAATTTTGCTAGTTAAGAAGAAAGAAGGTTTTGTGGGGCTTTGTGTGGATTATAGACAATTGAACTAGGTGACTATCAAGAATAAGTGTCCACTTCCAAGGATTGATGATTTTATGGATCGGTTGGTTGTTGCAAGTGTGTTTAGTAAGATAGATTTGAGATATGGGTAACATCAGATTCGTGTGAAGGCTGAAGATATTCAGAAGACTGCTTTAAAAATAAGGTATGGATATTATGAGTATTTCGTGATGCCATTTGGTGTGACTAATGCACCATGTGTATTTATGGAGTATATGAACGAGATTTTCCATCCTTATTTGGACAAGTTTGTGGTTGTGTTCATTGATGATATTTTGATATATTCGAAGAGTAAAGAGGATCATGTTGAGCATTTGAAAATTGTGTTATCAACATTTAAAGAGAAGCATTTGTATGAAAAACTGTCAAAGTGTGAGTTTTGGTTAAAGGAAGTGACTTTCCTTGGTTATGTGATCTCGAGTAGATTTATTGTGGTTGATATGTCGAAGGTTGAAGCTGTATCACAATGGGAAGCTCCAAAACTTGTTTTTGAGATTAGAAGTTTTCTTGGGTTGGCAGATTATTATCAAAAACTCATTGAAGTATTTTCCAAGTTATCTTTACTGTTGACGCAGTGGGCTAGGAAGGTTCAAGCTTTTGTTTTGGATGCAAAGTGTGAAGAAAGTTTCAAGAGCTTTTGAGAAGACTGACAATAGCTCTTGTTTTGATTTTTCCGAATCTGGAAAAACCATTGTTGTATATTGTGATGCTTCGTTGATGGAATGAGGGAGGTGTGTTAATGCAATATCAGCAAGTTTTAGCTTATGCTTCAAGGCAACTTAAAATGCATGAGAAGAATGGTCTAATGCAGGATTTAGAGTTGGATGTTGGTTGTGTTTGTGTTAAAGCTTTGGAGACATTATTTGTTTGGTTTGAGATTTAAGATGTTTAGTTATCATAAGAGTTTGAAGTATTTCTTTGATCAGAAAGAATTGAATTCGAGGCAAAGGGGATGATTGGGACTTCTGAAGGATTATGTTTTTAGTTTGAATTACCATTCGGATAAAGCAAGCGTGGTAGATGCTGCATTTAGTAGGAAATCTTCACATATACTGATGATGATGGTTAAATAGTTAGAACTGATTGAGCAGCTTTGAGATATGAGTTTGGTTTTTGAAGAGATTTCTTATAGAGTTAAGCTTGGTAGATCGGTTGAATTTGATGAATCAAAGTCGAAGAGCTGATTTTTGGATTAATGAAAATGGTATCATGAGATGTCATGATAGAGTCTGTGTTCCATATATTGTTAAGTTGATAAAGAGTATTCTTGAGGAAGGACATCTAAGTAGATTGAATATCCATCCCAGTGCTACGAAGAGGTATCAGGATTTGAGGGATGAAGAAAGAAGTGGCTAAGTTTGTCTATGCTGGTTAGACTTGTCAGAAGTCGTTGAACATCAAAGACTGTTGGGTCTGTTGCAACCGTTGAATATTCCAAAGTGGAAATGGGATATCATTTCTATGGATTTTGTGACAGGTCTATCGAGGACTTTGGAAGGATATGATTCAATTTGGGTGATTGTTGATAGATTGACCAAATTGGCTCATTTTATACCGATGAGGATCAATTATTCGTTGCAGAAGCTGGCTGAATTATATATTGCTGAGATTGTGAAACTGCATGGTATTCCTTCAAGTATTGTGTCTGATAGAGGTTTGAGATTCACATCGAGGTTCAGGGAAAGTTTGGAGACAGCTTTGGGTACTAAGTTGAGGTTGAGTTCTGCCTATCATCCGCAGACGGATGGAGATACAGAGAGAACTATCCAGTCTTTAGAGGATTTGTTGAGAGCTTGTGTATTGGATCAATGTGGATCATGGGATAGTCATTTGCCGTTGATTGAGTTCACCTACAACAACAGTTACCATTCTAGTATCAGAATGGCACCGTATGAGGTATTATATGGTAGGAGATGTAGGATCCTTTGTGTTGGTATGATTTAGGCGAGAGTGTTATGCTCGGACCTGAGATTGTACAAGAGACGATTGAAAAGATCAAGATGAATCGAGAAAAGATGAAAGTGTCGTAGAGTTGTCAGAAAAGTTATCATGACAAGAGGAGGAAAGCACTTGAGTTCCAGGAGGGAGATCACGTATTTTTGAGAGTTACGCTGGTAACTAGTGTTGGTCGAGCTTTGAAGTCTTGAAAGCTCACACCACGTTTTGTTGGTTCATATCAGATTTTTCAAACGGTGGGAAGAGTAGCATACCCGATTGCTTTACCGCCGTCGCTTGCGGATTTGCATGATGTGTTTCATGCGTCTCAGTTGAGGAAGTATATTCCAGATCCGTCACATGTGATTCAGATGGATGATGTACAAGTGAGAGATAATTTAATTGTTGAGGCAGTGTCAGTACGAATTGATAAACGAGAAGTGAAGCAACAACAAGGTCAAGATATTTCTTTGGTAAAGGTAGTTTTGGGAGGACCAGTTGGAGAAAGTCGGGCTTGGGAGCGTGAGGATCAGATGAGGGAGTCGCATCCAACTCTGTTTCCTTGAGGTAATTTTTGAGGGAGAAAATTCTTTTAAGTGGGAGAGAGTTGTAACACCCCAAATTTATTGGAATATTTATTTAATTTATTTAATTTATTTAAATAGGAATATATGTATTTTTGGTAATTTGCGGTGGTTGGTATGAAGTATTGACAATTATGAATTTTGGTTTATTTATTTAATAGTATATAATATGAACATATTGGCTTTATTATTAATTTAAATAAATTTAAGTGAATTAAGGAAAAAATGAAACATTTGAGGAGGATTTAGTGAGGGTAAAATTGGAAAGCCCATTTTAAGGCCCAAAGGTAGGTTTAACAAAAAGTAATTTTGAGGAAATTAGGATTCATTCTTAGACCGTGAAAAGGGAAGAAATAGAGACCAGAGTTTTGAGGGAAGAGGATTGAGGCAAAACTTCACGAGGTTTCCAAGAATCAAAGAAGAAAGGTTTAGAGTTGACAAATTAAGGTATGGAGAGTATTACCTTCATTGTTTTCAATATATGATTCAATGTATTTAAAGCTGATTTAAGGGTTTAGGAGGTTTTTGAGTTGAGGAAATTAAGCCTTCGTGGTCAAATCTGTTTTTGAGGTTGTTTAAGTATGGGGAGCATTACCTTCATTGTTTTTAGTATATGATTCAATGTATTTAAAGCTGATTTAAGGGTTTAGAAGGTTTTTGAGTTGAGGAAATTAGGCCTTCGTGGCCAAATCTGTTTTTGAGTTTGTTTAAGTACGGGGAGTATTGCCTTCATTATTTTCAATATGTGATCCAATGTGTTTAAAGCCTATTTAAGGGTTTAGAGATTTTGAGTATTGAATTGTTGGTTCCTTTCTGGTGAGTTTAATGAGTTTGAGGGATTTGAACTGATGGTCTGATAGGTTTGAGGCTGATTTGGGAGTAAGGGAATCTATGCCTTCGTGGCCAAAATATGTTGTTGTGGTTTTAACCGTATATGGTAATTGATTATGAGAACTCTAATGACTGTGGGGTATTTATAAGAAATTATAGGAGTTGGAGGCGTAAATAGGTTACGAAATTGACCTAATAAGTCGTAGACTTTGTGTCTTTATCCCCGTAATACCTTAGGAATGATTTAGGGATGTTTTTGGGGCACTGGGGAAGGAAATAGTAAGTACTTTTGGGCTAGTTTTGGTGTTGGTGCATAATAGCGTTTTGCTGTAATCGCGAGGTCGCACGTCGAACACTCACCCCAGACTCACACGACAAACTGTCCAGCGAACATATCTGAGTTTCATGAACTGTGTTATGGTGAAGTGCTATTTTAGTGTTTTGATGCTGTGATTTTCCTGATGAATTACCGTGAGTATAATTGTGAATTTTATGAGAATAATACATGACTGTATAATGAATTCCCATGAGTAACTGTGATGATTTATGATGTTGATTTCATGAGGCTTTGGTGATTTTATGATGACATGATTATTGTGATGATTTTGATGAATGATGATGCACCTAATGATTTTATTATAAGGATGATATTGACGTATACATCATGCATTCATATGCATTCCAGACATCGGTCTAGTGTTTGATTCTTGTGGCTTCAGTCCCATTGTGCGGATGTGAAGTATTTTGTTGTGCTCCGGTTCTTATGTAGAATCGATCCTATTTATGGGGATCTATGGAGGGTTGATGGCCCAGTGTCCATCGAATTTTGATGAATTGGTACCACATGCATGAGTCGTGTTGCATTTCCATTTATGTGACAATTTGGTGTAATTTATGATATTATTCCTTTTTGATGTTTCCTTGATGATTATGATGATGTTGAATACGATAATAACGCTATTTTATATATTGATTATTATGAATCATTTTACTCACCCTCTCTTTTTGAATGTTGCCTCCACGTGGGTAACGTGGATGCCGTCGAGGACTTTTTGAAGTTTTTGACATTTTGGTTGACTTAGAGGGTCTTGTTCTGATAGTGTAACATCGGGTTGGCGTCTTTGAGTTAAACTATGAGAAATGTACGCCCTTTGAGGTGATTTTTATTATGGTTAAAATATTACTCTGATAAATGTGAATGATTTGCCATTATATTTTTGGGTTAGTAAATGGTGTTACATGGTGCATGTGGATCAATTTTAAAATGACAATTTGTTTTTATTGTAATAGTTTTTGAATTGTACAATTTATGTAATTTTTTTTGTTGAGAAATTTGGACAATGGTTTTTTTTGTTTGTAAAATGGGCCATATAAATCCATGGGCTTTTTCTTTTGTATATTTTTTGTAATGAAATGTGGATTTTGGAAAATAAACAATGGACTTCAAATGTGCTATTTATTGAAATTATGACCCATGTTTTTGGTAAAAATATTTGTAATGTAATGGGCGCTGAAAATTTTGTAATTGAACCTAAGTTTCATTAACACACCCTCCATATTGACACTTTCATTTCCATGTTAGCTTTTAATCTTGACATGAATTAAGCCTTGAACATGGAATAAACTGAGAATTTGGATCAATGAATTCATCTGGACCTGGCCACTTGAGTAACAATACACCCAATCCTTTATAATGAACCAAACGAGCAAGTAAATGCCTTGAAATTAGAGGAACGCGATTGAAAATATGAAATGTATTTCCCGAAACCCTGATTGCAAATGTACTAATCTCTAATGATCCTCAATCATGAAACTCTTGCTTTTAATACAACCTAATAACTTGATCCATACATAATTGCCTTGATCTGACACAAAAAACCCTAATTAGAACCTCAATCACAAGTCACTTGAATTATGCACATCCTGGACTTGATCACGGAACCAATTTTTTCATGACCAAGATTAGGTTAAAACCAAATGAACCTCAATCCATGATGCACATACAATTGCCTGACAACCTTGCCTGACTCCTGATTCATCCTTGCAACAACTTGGACAAGAAGAAATGAATGTGACTTATATTTTTTTTGGATTTTTTTAAATAATGGTTAGTAGATGGATACACAAGTGAAGTTAATATACAAGTAGTACAAATTTGGGGTATGATAGTTACCCTTACCTAATTGGCTTAAACCTAGCTAGATGAACTGCTATAGTGTTCATTCTTTCAAGGTAGAGGTTAATTAGATACGAAGAAGACTCCGAATTTGTCTAAAAAGAAAGTAAGAAGTTTGGGAAGTGGAATAGAAGATCAATGTAAAACCTCGAGAAGACACTGAATAGCTTGTAAAGGTTATCGTTGCCAAAAGGACGATGAAATTAGAACGACAGAAATTACTGACAACAAAAGAATGATAATAAGATCAAAACTGCAAAGATTGTTGATACCAAAAGGACATCAGCGAGGTCAACAAAGCTAGATATCACTAAAAGGATAACAATTAAACTCAATGACTTCAAAGATCACCATCATCGAAAGGATGAAGGTTAAATCAGAAGATAGAGATTGCCATCACCAAAAGGATAACAGTTGGATCACAAATGCAAAGGTTTCCGATACCAAAAGGATGACAGATCTATCACCAAAATTATGATAGTATACACATGACTTGCTATTACCAAAAGGATAACAATAAGCCCACACATAGATATTTCCAACATCAAAAGGATGATGGATCTATCACCAAAAGGATGATAGAGAACATACACAGGGATTTACGACACCAAAAGAATGACAGATATATCACCAAAAGGATGATAGTGAATACACACAAGGATATCCGACACCAAAAGGATGACAGATCTATCACCAAAAGGATGATAGTGAACACACACCACTCAATGAACCTTCACCAAAAGGATGAAAATGATTTCAAAACTTTCTATTACCAAAAGGATGATACACAGACCACATATCCAAGGATTACCGACATTAAAAAGATGATAGAGAACACAGACACAAAGGTATCCTACACCAAAAGGATGACTGACCTATCACCAAAAGGATGATAGTAAACACATGCCAAGATTTCTGACACCAAAAGGATGGTAGACCTATCACCAAAAAGATGATAGTGAACTTAAACGACTCGACTTCTTATTACCAAAAGGATAACAGTAAGTACACACACAATGAACCTTAACTAAAAGGATGAAAGTGAGGTAAAAAATAACTTTCTATTACCAAAAGGATAATAGTAAGTTACAATAGATTCAATGGTTGTCACCACCAAAAGGATGATACACAAACCAAAGATTCAAAGGCTGCCGACACTAAAAGGATGACAGTAAGATCAAATCAACATGAATGGCTACCACCAAAAGGTTGATAGCCAGATTATTGACAAAAGGTCAATTTTATTGGAGATATGTCGGTACATCAATGAGTATGACTTGTTTGAGGACAACCAGATCGAATACAAAGTCTTCCTCGCAGGTCTGCACCTTGCCAAATACTTGGGGGCAGAAGACATTGTCATCTGCACCGATTCTTAGCTCGTGGCCCTCCAAGTCTAGGGAGAATATTTGGTCAAAATCGACAAATTGTCTGAATACTTGGTCCTGGTTAAAGAGAAGATGACAAAGTTTACCTTTGTAGAAGTGAATCACGTTCCCCGCGAACACAATGTCCGGGAAGACATCCTATTAAAACTATCAAGCACAAAAAAGAAAGAAGGGAACAAATCTGTCATCCAGGAAAGAGCATGGTCATCACAACCAAGTCTCAAAGTGATAACCAAAAGGATGACAGTAAGATCAAATCAACATGAATGGCTACCACCAAAAGAATGATAGCCAGATTATTGACAAAAGGTCAATTTTATTGGAGATATGTCGGTACATCAATGAGTATGACTTGTTTGAGGACAACCAGATCGAATACAAAATCTTCCTCGTAGGTCTGCGCCTTGCCAAATACTTGGCGGCAGAAGACATTGTCATCTGCACCGATTCTTAGCTCGTGGCCCTCCAAGTCTAGGGAGAATATTTGGTCAAAATCGACAAATTGTCTGAATACTTGGTCCTGGTTAAAGAGAAGATGACAAAGTTTACCTCTGTAAAAGTGAAACACGTTCCCCGCGAACACAATGTCCGGGAAGACATCCTATTAAAACTAGCAAGCACAAAAAAGAAAGAAGGGAACAAATCCCCAACAGAGTCGCCAGTTGTCGCTACCGCGAAAATAAGGTGCCGGCAAAACAGAAGAGTCGCCACCTTTCATTATTTATCCCTTAGAACGGGAAAGGAAACGATCGGAAAAAACCTGACGAAAGGTATAAGACAAGGTCATCGCAACCATTGTCTGGGTTTGGGAGTCGGTTACGCAAGGGGAAGGTATTAGCACCCCTCACGTCCATCGTACTCGATGGGATCCACGCTTGTTGTGTTTATATGACGGGTTGGTTTTACTATCTACCGATCAAGGCTGGTCTGAAAAGGAAAGAAAATGACTCGGCAAAGCGTCGCGCTTTATGCCTACGTATTCTCATCAGAGAATGAGAAATCAGAGTCAACGTAGTTCGACTAACTACGGGTTACGGGGAAGGTGGCTCGCCAATACGTTAGTATTGTGCCTACGTACTCTCAACAGGCTTGAGAGATCAGAGCTTACGTAGTTCGGGGTAATACGGATCACGGGAATTCAGATTCATCTGTTTTATCGAGTAGGGTTAACAAACAGTTCCAGCAGTTTGGCGTATGCAGCTCGACCCTTGGAGACTTAGGCGTTACCGTTTGCGGTAGAACTGGGAGTTAACGACACTCTTTTCTTCAGAAAAGCTTACTTTGAATTATGGGCGCACGGGGCAAAAAGGTTTGAAGTTTGTTTTCTATCTTTTACGAAAGAACTGTTTTTTATAGATGTTTGCAACCAATATCGCACTAGAGACTATGACCTGAGAGTGAATGCGTCTCATGTCACCCAAAGGGTGCCATACTAAACATCCAGACTGTTGAAAAGAAACTCTCCAACAATCCTTTCTCAGATAGCTTAAGGCTCGTAACGTACGATGTCAGTTAACCTTTATTACTGTATCTTGATTTGTTTTGAGATGAGAAGAGAGAACATGCTCAACTGCGGGAGACTATCAAGTCCTACTGTTGTCATGCCAAGGATTCATCCTATGGTTGAGGTTTGAAACAGGGAACTCCTAGAGGTTATCATGCATAGGTTTCAACCTAAAGTTCTAATCATCACTTCCTTATCAAAGGAAGTGAGATTCCTAGGGGATCATGTCAATGATATACAGAAACAGGTAAAGCATCAGCTTAAATAGTAAACAGTAAACGACTGTAAAATGCATGCAATGCAAGTGAGGGAGGAAATGTGTGGGGGGTATCAGCCTCCACAAGCTCATCTCGACCTCAAGCCAGATATGAATAACTGTAATCATACAGAAGAAATGAAATAAAATGCCATCGAGCAAAACACAAACCACATAGGCAAGGGAGATGAGCTCTACCGAATACCCGCAAGCAAAGCCATACAGTAAAAATACAAGCAGAGGGAGAAACTCAACCTCTAGTGCAATCATGCTCCTAGCTTAACACAATATAAACATGAACTTATTCTAATGCATCAATCAAATCAAACAAGTCACATCAATACAGTTGCACAGCAAGCAAACAGACAGGAAAGAAAGCAGATCAACAACTTCCACAGCTCTACAGCAAAGCAATCTTCTGACAGCAGCTCAGTCCTCAGTTTGCAACTGCTCTTCAAGGCTATCATCTTCAATAGCAAGTGTCAACTTGCTTCTTCAAGCTTCCAATACATCAAACACAAGTATCAACTTGCCCTTCTTCTTCTTCAAGCTTCAGCTCCAAAGTAGACTCCACCTTCTGGCTTCAATCCCAATAACAATTATCAACTTGGCTCCTTCAGGCTCTCAATGCATCAAACACACAAGCATAAACTTGTTCTCCAACCTTAAGATTCATCTCTTCATTCAATCTCAATTTGATCTTCTTCACAAGTGTCAACTTGTTCTTCTGGATCTTCAAGTCTCAGCTTCAATGGCAGTCTTCAAACACTGGGAAGTGCAACTTCTAACATCTTCAATCATCTAACAAGTAACTCCATCCTCTAGCAAGGGAGAAAGATTCATCTAACAAGAGCAGGGTTTGGATGATAGACAGCAGAGTGAAGACTAAAGGTCACCACTAAGCACTCCATCATCAAAGAAAGGAACCCTCAAAGGTTCTACCAACTGGTGAAGAGCCATACATCCTACCAAAGGAGGGATGAGGCCTTCATAAGGGGACCTTATATCATAGGGAGGAATGGAAGTGATCAACACCTTCCATGTTTATGAAAGAAGAGAATCTATCTAGAAGCTCTACCTGCAAACCCTAATCTTAACACCTAGACAACACTCAAACCAAAGGGCAGGAAATCTTCACATCCAAGCTTCTTCAAGCACTCCATAGTAGCCCAAGCTTGTCTTCAACACTATCCAAGAGTAAGAGAGGCAAAACCCTAATCTAAGGGAGCCAAAGAAGTCATTCTAGTTGAGTTAGCAAGTTAGGATCACCTAAAACTTAGTACTAAAGTTAATCCTAACTAAAATACTAAAACCAATTGTAAAATCCTACAAAAATAACTATGGGACCTTAATTCAATCATGAATCTACCATACAAAATCCAGAGGTTGAATCATCCACCAAGTCCTAGAAATAAAACCTAAATCATGAAGTACTAAGGTTAAACCCGAAAACTAGATCACCTTAAGTTTCAACTTAAAAACACTATCTAATTTCATCACAAAAATGTGAGAAAATTACTAGGGGAACATGCATATCTATGCTAGCTACACACAAAAAACCAAGGCAAGAAGCATCACCAAATGCTCAAACAAAATTCAACAAATCAAGGTATCAACCATGGCCATTTTAATATCAATTAATATTCAAAAAAATGCAAATAAAATCACAAATGCATGAATTCTTAATATTTTTAATCTATAAAATTCTAGATTCAATCATGAATCAGGGAAAAAAAGTTTGGAATCAATTGAGTTAATTTCCTATTTTTTATGAATTAATTTCTAAGTCATATGAAATAATGAAAAATAAAAGAAAATAAAAGAAATTAACAAACAAACGTGGCAAATAGCAATCCAGTTTAGTTCACATCAAGAATTGGGCCCAGAGGGGGGCGTGGATATCAATCTGAGTCCTAAGCCCAAAACAATTCAATTAATAAAACGGTGCGTTTCATTTGGAAATTTCTCTTCAGAGCTGAGATCAAATCGTGGCCCTCCAATGCTCGCCTGAGTCAAAAGTCCAACACTCATCCAACGGCCATGGCTCATCGTCCCCATTTGAACTCAGTTTGGGGGGAAAACACAGACGGTGGCCTGAACAGTGGCGCCACCGTCTTCTCCGGTGAGACAACCTCCACAGTTCCTCAAAACTCACAAAACAAATCATCATTTCACTCCAAATTTGATGCTGATCAAGAATCCAACCTTAGAATTTCCTAATTCCCTCTCTAACTCAAAACACGATAACATTTTCAGAATTCATCCAAATCTTGAATCTCACCATTCTTCAAATTAAAGGTCTCAATTCAATCCTCACTCTTCACTGATCAATTTCCACTATCCCATCGTGATTATTCCATCAAGAATCTTGAGATATCAGCCTCAACAGAAAATGATCACATACCTAATTTGTCTCTAATTCACCAATTTCTGATCCTAAATCCAACTACATGCTTCAAGGATCCTAACCACATATAGAATGCTAACTATCTCCTCCTAAATCAGGCATAAGAGTGAAATGTACAAACCTGAGTTCAGAGAGGTAACAGAGATGGTTTTTGATCACTTCAACTTCCAAGATGATGCAGACACACTCCAAATTCACTCCCAAAGCCTTTGCACACCTTGATTTGGCTTGATTCTCCCTTGAATTGAAAACCCGATTCTCACTTGCACCTCCAAAATTTCAATGGCTCTTCCTGCAACCAGCTTCAATTCCTTCCAAAAAAAATGGCTGAGTTCACTCAATGACTTATGTAGAAATGATTGGGACTATCTAGAACTTTCTGGAATCATCCAAATGAGATTTTGGATTTTCAAAATCTCCTCAAAATCTCATCCATGGTAATCACTATTTTGACTCTCTTTGGGCATGGCTATGCTTGTAATCAAATTCTCATGAGATTTGGAATGAGTTTGATGAGTTATTTTCCTTGTTTGCAAGCCAAAGGTATGAATTGGATATGTTGCTTCATCATGAAGAAATGAAATGGAATGGTATGAAAATGACCTCAAATCAAAATTCTAACATTGCCATTGTTTCTAAAATCATTTTTCCAATCAATTTGACCTATAATTTTGTTTCATTTGGTCACAAAATGAATTATTTGAATTTTTGGCCATTAAATCCTTTTAATTCTTTCTTTTTTCAAAATTTCTTGAACCAAGTATCTCCTTGAGCCATTTCAATGCCTCCTTGATGCATGTTCAAGGTTAAAACCCCATTTTGAACAACTTTCTAGTTGAACAAAATTTCATTTGAAGCCTCTAAGTTGGTGAAAATGGCGTATGATCACAAATGACCTATAATCACCAAATGTCCAAAATACCCTTGACTTGTCAAAGCCATAACTTGAGTTCTACAAAACCTATAAAGGACTTCTAGTACTCTCTAGAAAGCTAAGAGGGTAAGGAACAACATTCATGTTGACCAAAAGTTCATAGGAATCATCCTTCTAGGGCAAAGGTTTCATGCAAGTTGGCTAACTTTCAAGCTCCAAATTCACATTCCTCAGATGACTTGTAACTTGTCAAAGCCATAACTTGAGTTCTACAAATCCTATCAAGGACTTCTAGCACTCAAATTAAAGCTAAGATCATGCTATACAACACTCATGTTGGGCGCAAAATGAGATGACAATCATATCTTGAGCTAAATTGCCTTGAAGATAGGGGTCAAACTAGGGGATTTTACACTGTCAAGTCTTAGAAACCCTAGCTTGAAACTTCTCAAACTCTTAAATCATGATGAGTTAACCTTGGAATCATCCTTATAACATATCAATGTATCAATCCATGATCACATGGCTCTTGGATTAGGTCTCAATCTTCTCCAAACCATCAGTTGACTTAGGGTTGACCCAGTCAAACCCTAGCTGCACCACTCATGGCTGAGCCTTCTTAAACTTGCACAATGACTTGTCTAGGCCTCAAAGTGATCTTTAACACCTCTCATGAGCTCTCTCAAGACCTCAAGTCCATCTCCATGACCTCAGAATCATCTGATGGCTTCCCACAACTCTCAAGTTAGGAGACCTACACACTTGGCTTCAACCACTCTCTCTGAGGATCTTTTAACTTTTCTGACATGGATGTCAACCCTTGAATACCTGAATAACCTTCTTAGCTAGCTTCATAGTCTTGTATAGCTCTTAATTGGTAATCATACCTCTTGATCTCCTGCACACATGTCAATGAAATGCAAATGATAATGCTAATGTGAATGAAATGAAACACAAGCTGGGTAAAGAAATGTTGGGCAAATTTTGGGGTGCAACACTTATGACAAGAAGGTGTGCTCTCGAAGCTTTTAGACGGGCGATCTTGTGCTGAAAAAGATTCTCCCACCACAATCAGATCACAAGGGAAAATGGACTCCCAACTATGAAGGTCCATATGTCGTTAGAAAGGTCTTCTCCGGAGGAGCCTTGTTGTTATCCACCATGGATGGCGAAGATTTTACATCCCCTGTGAACTCGGACGCAGTTAAAAAATACTTTGCTTAAAGAGACCCGCTGGACAGAAAAAAGAGAGTCCAGGAAAAAATGGGGCATCCAGGCGAACCATAAAAAAGGAAGAAAAGGTTCGGGCAAAAGTTAGGGATAAAAATTCAAAAGATGTACACCCGCGAAGTTGAAAACCTGAAAAGGGCGATTTCGGAAAAAAAGGGTATCCCGGTGAATTGAAAACCCGCAAAGGGCGATTCACGCAAAAGTTAGGGATTGAAAAAGCAAATGACTGTGGTCCGAGTTTTATACTGCATTACTTAGTGGTTTGGGAGTACCTGAGGGTCGTTTATCCAAAACAATCTCTTCCGAAGATCGAGTATCGGGAAAGCGTCTGAGTCAAGCGAGTCATAGGAGGATCAACTCATGGTGTTTGTCTATACCACGTTGTCGACATGTGTACAAATTTTCTTTGTATTTCTGTACATATTTGTTTGTGCGTAACTTCCTCTTTTTAGGAGTTGCATCCAGTGTAAAAAACTTTGCCTATTCACAGACCCGTTATCAATAAAGCATGTTATTCAGTACTTGATGTTTGTGTCTTGTTTTAACTTTTACTGTTTTGTTTGTGAAAAACGCCGATGTTTTTGATAAACTTGCACGTGCATAAACTTACTGGCCCTGGCCAATAATTGTTAAAACTTTGAATTGACTGAACGAATGTCACGGATACTAACTGGGATAGATCTCGTTGTGTAGATTTGCCTTGTCTCGTTTGTGTTTTGTAGGGTTCTTACCTTTGAAGCAAACAGTCAGGGAATTGTGTTTCCCCAGCCAGAGTCCCTTGATGCAGGAGCAGATGTCAGGTGATTTTATTCCTCCTCAATAGATGGAAGTCACATCATGTCCCCAGAAGAATGGAGATGGCACTTATCCCTATCAGAATAGGATCAAGTGTATCCCTAGTGAAGTTGCCAAGATTGATATCCTCGATAGGAGGTGCATTCCCAGTAGTTGAGTATGTGCACAATCAATCCCCAACACGGATAATCCCCGCGGAGTATAACCAAGTCGTCTTTGGTTTGGAAGGATTGTCCCTGCGCAGGACTGTTCTTTCCCTCTCCTCAGCAGGTTGTCATTCCTCCGTCAGGATGATCATCCTCAGCAGAGTTCGTAACTCCAAGTTTGCAAGATATCCCCCCGCAGGATTGTTTCTTACTTCCAGTGGAAGTTGGTCTCTCCTTTCCCGCATTTATTTTGCTGGGATAATCCTGTGACGTCTGGTCTCTCCCCAGCAGAGTTGACTTTGCCTTCAGCATTTATCTTGCTGAGGCAATTTTGTAACCAGTTTTCTCCAGCAACTCGAGCCTGCATTTGCATTTGCATATATCATCATATTTGCATCTACCCAAACGCGTAGCATTTCCATACATACGCATTTTGAAACATAAGCCAGGTTGGTTAACCTTTTTGCTTTCAGGTGTGTTTTCCTTCAGGTGATTGGATCTCTTGCTCAGATCAATTACCGGATATTCAAAGTCTCAGCGTGAGACATGGGATGATAACGTTCATTTTGTCATTATTCCCCTACAGAATTGCTTGGTTAAGTTTCTCTTACTTCCCCAGCGGAGTGTTTCTTTGGATTTGCTGTCACGTCAACGTCAAAAGATTTCATGGATTAAAACTTCTGAAGTTGCCGCCTGTTGTCGAAATAGGTGTCTGGCAATTGGTTTCAGAATCTCCCCAGTAGAGTCCTCCTCAGATTTGCTGTCGCATCAGCATTAAGAGTTTGTGGATTGGACCGGTGGAGTTGGTACCCATATTGATTATCAGAGTCAGCTGTTGTAGTGATAGACAGAGGAGCTGTATATGTTGAGTTGATAGAGTCAGTCCCCGGTTTGATGGAGAAACTGTACTCATGTTAATAAGAATTTGTACCCGTATTGATTGTCGGAGTCAGCTACTGCAGTGATGGCCAGAGAGGCTGGATGTTGAGCTGTATTGAGTCAGTCCCCGGTTTGATGGAGAAACTGTACTCAGGTTAACAAATTTGAACCCGTATTAGCTGCTGTAGATAGACAGAGAAGCTGTATATGTTGAGTTGACGGAGTCAGTCCCCGGTTTGATGGAGAAATTATACTTGCGTTAACATGATTTGTACCCGTAAGATTGTCAGAGCCAGCTACTGCAGTGATGGGAAGAGAAGCTGTATTTTGAGAGTCAGCCCCCGGTTTGATGGAGAAACTGTAGTCATGTTAATATATTTGTTACCTTTAGTATTGTCGGAGTCAGCTACTGCAGTGATGGGCAGAGAAGTTGTATTTCGTATTGACAAGATCAGTCCCCATAGCAAGGATGGAGTAACTGTATTTGCGTTTGGTGCCCGCTTTTTGTAGCGCATTTTTGAAGTTCGATTGTTGATTCAATTTCTGTGGCGTCACATAGGTGATGGATGTTAGAATCATGGGTTTTTATCAGATGATTGATCAGTAGTTGCCGTGACAACCAGATTCAGTTTATCGGATGTTATTCTCCAAGCAGTTTGTGCAGTTTATTTCTGCGGTTGGCAAATTTCCAGGTTTCTTGGTATTCAACCATCTTTTACCTCGATTGTTTGAAGGTCGTTCGCTCTTCACCCAGTTGGGTCCAAGCCGTTTGAATAGGGGCAGCTGTTGCACCCCAAAATTTGCCCAACTTCTTTCTTACTTGGTTTATGTTTCATTGCATTAGCATATCATAGTTCTAACATTCGCATTAGCATAATAGAATTCATCTAGCAGGGGATCAAGTGTGGTTTATGTCAAGAGAAGCCTATCTAGAGGTGTTATCCAAGCTTGAGAAGTCATCAAAGTCATCAGGAATTGGTTTGAGTGCTTGAGAAGTTTGAATGCTTGTATGTGGATTTTCTCCTAACTTGAGGACCAATTGAAGACCATCAGAGGGATGTGAAGCCTTGGTTATGAATAGATCATGTGGATAGAGCTCATGGAGTTCCTAGAGGGTCAAGATGGAGCTTAGTCAAGGCATTGTGTCAAGTGCAAGAGCCACAGTTGAAGGTGTTGCAATTAGGGTTTCATATGGGTCAACCCTAGGTCAACTGTGCAATTGAAGAGTATCAAAGCCTACTTCTAGGTCATTGAGTGCATGAAATGATATGTCAAAGCAAGTGAAATGTTGTTCCAAGATCAAGTCAAGAAGAATCAAGAGTGTGGGAAGTTGCTAAAATTAGGGTTTTAGTGCAAAATCCCCTATTTAGTGCCTAACTTCAAGACCACATAAGTCAAGATACAAGTTTTATCTCCATCTTTGGTCAACATGAAACTTGTAATGCATCTTCATACCTTTAATTTGAGTACTAGAAGTCCTCCATTGAATTTATAGAACTCAAGTTATGGTCCAGACAAGTTACAGGTCACCAGATGAATGTGAAATTTGTCTGTAAAAATCATCTGATTTCCAAGCAACTTTTGACCTAGAAGGAAGTTTCACATGGACTTTTGGCCAACATGCAAGTTGTTCCTCATGAGCTTAGCTTTCCAAAAACGTATAGAAGTCCTCATTTTTATTTGTGGAGCTCAAGTTATGATCTTTGCAAGCCAGGGGTATTTTGGGAAAGTGAGATTATGGGCCATTTTAGATTATAGGTCAAAATCTCCAACTTGTACACTTCAAATGATGTTTTGTTCAACATGGAACTTGCTCAAAATGTGATTTTAAGGTCAACCAAGTGTTCATTATGCATTGAATTAGCTTGAGGCAAGACTTGGTTCATGATGGCTTGAAAAAGAAGGTTTTAAAAGGAATTAAAAGGTGAAAATTCAATTTAATGGATAAGTGGTCAAAACATGCCAAGTAAATACACATTTTGAGTAGAAAAAGCATTTAAAGACAATGACATTATTAGATTTTGGATTTGAGGCAGAATTCTATGTGTTTCAATGTGTTGCTTCACAAACAAGTAATACATCATAAAACATTCACCAAGCCAAATTAAACACTCCTTTTGGTTCAAATTCATTCACAAGGCCATGTGCAACATTTTTTAAGCTTCTAGAGCAAGCTGTGAGTGCAAATTTCTGACTGTTGCATTGAAATTTTGGAGGCAAAACAGAAAATTGGATCTTCTGGTTTGGGCTCAGTTTGGACCTCTAAAGCCCATGAACATGTTCTATTTAAGTCCTTTGATGATTTCAGAATCATTTTGGTGCAGTTTTCGTGGCTGAAGCAGAGATAGAAGTTCAAGTTGCAAGCAAGCAAGAGCAAATCGTGTTTTGAGTTCAAGGCAAAATCAAGATCAATTGAAGGTTCTAACATCTTCCTCATCCATCATTGAGTGATTCTGGAAACTTTTGAAGCTTGAATCGTGCTCTAGATACCTCAATTCAGAGATCTACACCAGGTATGTAAACTTCAACATTCTCATAGTTATAGGAAGATGTAGATCAATTTGCATATGTTGTTAGGATCAGGAAGAGATGTAGATCGTTTCTGGATAGAAATTTGGACTATTAGAGACAATGTAAGATGACATGTGATTTCTGTTGAGGCACAATTTGGCTTGATCATGATGTTATAGCATGAATTAGATAGATCAGGATGATCTAGGAAGCATGAGGAACATTTCTGTGCAATTAGATTTGAGTTTGATGATGATCAAAGTTGGAATGCATTTTGAGTTTGGAATCGAATTTTAAAACCTAGGCTGATCTAGAGAAAATGAAGGTGATATTTGGAATCCTTGTGGAATTTGGAGTGGAATCATGTAAAACTTGATGATGTTTGAACACCTGTGTGTACCTGCCCGCCGGAGAAGACAACCGGAGGTCTTCTCCGGCCACCTGAGTCAGTTTCCCCCCACCGGCCAGTTTGAATTGAGAAGATGAGTGAGAGCCATTAGATCATGGTGAAACAAGGACCTTGTAAGCGCATCCAACGACCACGTTATGTTTGAGTTTGGCAGACTTTGACTAGCCAAAGCGTAGCGTTTCAATAATTGAGGTGGCATGCTCCTGAGGTTTACATCTGTTGACCAGTAGTACCATCCTGCGCTCCACATTATTTCCTCAGTTTTTATTTTCTTTTATTCATTTTTGTTTTATTTTAATTCCATTTCATTTTTAAAATCATTTTTAATTTCAATATTAATCATAAAAATAATCTAAAAATATGTCCATGTTCCTCTCTTTATTTGTGATTTTTTGGAATTGATAGATTTCATTTTCATGCATTTTTCAATTTAATTTGCATTTTTCTATTTTGTGCTATTTCTTTAATTTTGCAAATTTCTCCCTTCTGTTTGATGATTTTTGTTTGATCATTTGGTTTGGAGTTTTGCTTTGATCTTTTGATAGATTGTAGTTTAAAGATTTTTGTTCCCTTAGGAATTTTCTCATATGTTTTAGATAATCATGGGTTCTATTTTAGGTTAGATGTTTAGAGCCTTCCCTTTTATGGTTATCCCTTGACACATTACAACTTAGGATTTTATTAGTGGCCTTAGAAATGTATTTAGGCTCTGATATTTGAACTATAGGTTGTTAACACATGCATGTTCCCTTAGGAAAACTCTTAGATTTTTAGAATCTAGTTTAGTATTTTAGATAGAATTCACAAGTAGGTGTTTCTTTTGGTGCCTCAACTTTGGTGTTTTGCCTTGTTTCCCTTCTTTGGTGGCTTTGGTGCATGGTGAGCTTGTGACTCTTATTGGAGGATGCTTTGGGCTTGTTGTAGCTGCTGTGAAGTTGCTTTTGGAGCTTTGGCTTGGAGTTCTTCCTTCCTTTAGGAGCTTTCTTTTTGTTTATAGGAATTAGGGTTTAGGAAAAGCCTTAGAAGTAGTTCTTTTCTTTCATCAAATATGGAATGCTTTGTTTGCTTCCATCCTTATCCTATGATTCAAAGTCCACTTATGAAAGCCCCATCTCTCCTTCAGAGGGATGAATGGCATGTCATAATGAGTAGAACTTTTGAGGATACCCTTCTTTCCAATGTTTGGTTGAGTGTCCTGATGAACTCCTTTGGTCTTCATCAGACTTCCCAACATTGTAATTTGATCTCAATATTAAATCTCTTCTTAGTGGAGCTTGCTTGAAGATGAAGGTTGAAGAGCTTGAAGATGGATTTCTGATGAAGCTAGCTTGAAGATGAAGTCAACAATTTGCTGTCAAGAGCTTGTTGTTTGAAGTTTGCTGTTTGCTGTTTGCTGTTTGCTGTAGAAGATTGTTGCTGCTGCTTGGGCTGCTTTCTCTGTTTTCTTTTGTTGTTTTCTCTATATTGTCTGTTTTTGTCTGTGTGGCTTGCCTGTAGGTTTGAGGTGGAGTTTGTCCTCCTCTCCTGTTGTTTGTTAGGTTTGAGGTTGAGCGGGTCTCCCTTGCCTTGCTTGTATTGTTGCATAGCATGCATTCTATTTACTATTTACTATTTACTGTTGCTTTCTTTTGATGTATTCCCCTAGGAACTCTGACTTTCTCTGTGCAAGAGAATGTTATGACAGACTTTAGGCTTTCTAACCATGCATGATAACATTAGGTAGTTCCCCTTCTAACCTTCAACCATAGGTTTTAGAGCGTCTTTCTCTTCTCATCTCAAAACAATTCAAAAACACAGTAATAAAGGTTAATTGACGTCATACGCTACAAGCCTTAAGCTATCTAGGAAAGGGTTGTTAGAGGGTCTCTCTTCAATAATCTGGATGTTTAGTGTGGTACCCTTTGGGTGACATGCGACACATTCACTCTTAGGTCATAGTCTCTAGTGCGACGGAGATTGCAAACATCCTAAAAAACATTTCTTCCCTAAAAGACTGAAAACAAACATTCAAATCTCATTTTGTCCTCTTGGACCCTTAATGAGGAAAACCCTTTCATAAGGAGATAAAAAACTGTCAGACAAGCTTGTGTCTTCCGTAGCCCGAACTACGTTTGCTCTGATCTTTCATGCCGTATGAAAGTACGTAGGCACAAGATGCGATATCTTGGCGAGCAACCTTCCCCCCCTTTTCACCCGTAGTTAGGCGAACCGCGTTGACTCTGATTTCTCGTTTCAGACGGGAATACGTAGGCATAGAACTGTTGTGTTCTGCCGAGTCACTTTTTCTTTTCTTTTGTCCCTAGACCTTTAGCGCAGATAGTTAAACACACCCTTTTTGATAGACAACAAGCGTGGATCCCGTCGAGTACGACGGACGTGAGAGGTGCTAATACCTTCCCCTTGCGTAACCGACTCCCGAATTCAGGATTTGGTTGCGATGACCATTCCTTTCCCTCTATGCGTTAGGTTTTCTATGAGTATTTCCTTTCCCTCTCTTGGGATAAATAACGCACGGTGGTGACTCTTCTGCCATTGCTGGCGCCGATTTTCGCAGTAGCGACAACGTGTGCATCATACATTCATTTGCATCCGGACTTCGGTTCAGGACCTCGATTATTGTGACTTTAATCCCATTGTGTGGATGTGAAGTGTTGTGACGTGCTCCGATCCTATTGATGGGGATCTATGGAGGGTTGATGGCCTAGTGTCCATCGAGCTGTGATGATTGGTACCACATGCATTGGGTTGTGTTGCATATTGCATTTATGAGTCCTTTTGGTGTGAATTATGAGGTTGTGCCTTCGAGGCATATTTTGAAGGATATCAATGTGTTGAATATAAATATGACGTTGTTTATGCATTAATTGTTATACATTGATTATTATGAATTTTTTTACTCACCCTGCCTATTCGAATGTTACCTCCACGTGGGTAACATGCAGATGATCCAGTTTAGCTGTGGATGTCGTCGAGGAGTCTTGTGAAGTTTTTAGAGTAGTTAGCCTTTATGGTTAACATAGCGGGTCTTGCCCTGATATGTAACATCGGGTTAGAATTTTGAGTTAATGATATACCATTGAGTTATTTTGCTAAATTTCCCTTATGAGGAAAAATATTAATTATAAGTTGAGTTCCGTTGTTTGTGCAAATTGATGTATTTTGAGAAAAACCCGTGTGTTATGGAGCATTGACTTACTTTGAGACATTGAGAAATGTACGCCCTTTTGTGGATTTTATAAAAGTTAATATTTTACTCTTAAATCCGTGTTACTTTGGCATAATATTTGTGGGGTAGAAAAAGGTGTTACACTTCAGACGCCCTTTGACATATGTAGAAGCTTTATCATGAGTTGGTTTGTAATCCAACCCGTGGAGATCGGTTTTGGTCTTGACATTGACCACTTCTCCCCAACCCTCAGGAATGCCCCTATCAATTGTTGTTCTGGTGCTCTTGAAAGATGCAAAGGATGGATTACTATGGCCCACTGTTTCCTCAACTTCCAATACGACAGCATTGGAGATCTCAAGTGCTTGGAAAGAAGTTTCCGAAGCGTCTTCATCAACCTCAATGTAACGGAAAGAAGATAGGTTGCTGACCATCAGATCCTCTTTGCCGTGTATGATAACCAGCTTTTCGTCGACCATAAACTTCATCTTTTGATGCAGAGTTGAAGTTACAGCTCCAGCAGCATGGATCCAAGGTCTTCCAAGTAGACAACTGTAATTGAGATTAATGTCCATTACTTGGAATGTGATGTTGAAAACATGTGGACCAATCAAGATCGGTAGCTCCACTTCTCCAATCACTACCCTGCGAGAACCATCAAAAGCTTTAACGATCAAGGAAGTAGGCTTCACCACAGTCTCTTGGTAAGCCAACTTGGTAAGAACTCTCTTGGGTAGGGCGTTCAAAGATGAACCGGTATCCACAAGCACCCTTGATAAGTTGTCCTCCTGACATTTTACTGATATATGTAAAGCTCGATTGTAATCAGACCTTGTTGCATTAATGACGGGTATAACTCGGTAAAATCATCGGAATCGGAAGACATGGCTTGTACTGTCTCTTGTTCGGAGCATTTTGGCGAGGTGCCTAATTCTTCGGTTGATAAGCAGGAACTTGCTAATTGAATGCAGGTATAACAACATCAACATAGGGTTATTGAACATACTGAACAGGATAGCCTTGTTGTTGAACATAATTCTGCTGATGTTGCCAAGGCTGATTTCTTTGATGGCTTGCAGTTACAACATTAGTTTCACCCTCTTTCTTCTTTTGAGAGTGGAATGAAGGTTTCTTTGCATGATCTTTAGAGCTTGAACTACCATCAGCGCTTGACATTTTACCACTCTTCAGCCCCAATTCAACTTTTACACCAACAACAACGATATCAGAAAAATTAGCAGTAACACTACCAATCATTCTCTCATAGAATTCCGGACGAACAATATCAATAAACCAATCAGCCAATTCTTTCTCGGTCAAAGGAGGTTCTACTTGCGAAGCAATCTCTCTCCACCTCTGAGCATATTGTTTAAATGATTATGAACTCTTCTGGGACATACTGAGCAGTTGTCTTTGATCAGAAGCCAGATCCATGTTATATTTGTAGTGTTTGATGAAGGCATTAGATAAATCTTGAAAACACTTTATACGGGATTAGTCCAAAGTTAGATACCACTTTGAGGAAGCACCTTTCAGACTATCCTGGAAACAATGTATCATCAAATTGTCATTCTCAACATGAGCAGCCATCTTTGGGTAATATATAATCAAATGACTCTTCGAACAAGTAGAATCTTCATAACGGTCGAAGCTTGGAGTCTTGAACTTCGGAGGAATAACTAGCCCAGATACCAAACAGACATCTCTAGCAGCAACACCAAAGATTTGGTCACCTTCCATCATTCTCAGCCTTTTATCAATAGTCTCCACATTCTCACGAAGCTTTTCATGTCGCTCGTCTTCGTCTTCCTTCATATCAGGAATATCATAAACCGGCTCATTGAAATATGGTTGCACACGAGTATGGACAGTAGCTGGTGCAAAAGTCAGAATCATTTGAGGAGCTTCAGATACCAGAGGAACAGCTTGTTGAACTGGTTGAGCAATAGGAACAGCAGCAGGAGGAGGAATAAAACCAAATGGAAGACCATAGGGAGGCACACTTGCAGTAGTGACAGATGGTTGAGGATCCACAACAGTATTCGTAATCTCAGAAACAACAGTAGGCTGAGTATCCATCCTTGCATTGATGGCCTGTAGCATCTCTATAATCTGCCCCACACTTCCCCGAAGGTCTTCGAGTTCATTACTGACACGATCAAGCTCTTGATTTTGTTCACCCATCTTTTTTTGAGCTCGAGCTCTAGTGTTGTACTGATGCAAAGGACTCAGGTTGACAGGACTGACTAGAAGCGAGAGAACCGAGAATGAGATACCAGAGGGAAAATGCAATGCAAAAAACAAGATGCAATGCAATGCAATGGTTTCAAGGATTTCAACAGTCGATTGCAAATATTTTGTTGGAAAGCTAGAAAAAGTTTTAGATTTTGAAATGTAAGATTTTTGAATTTGAATTTGCAAAGGACTGTTGAATTCCTTGAAACCAGGAATGCTATGATGTTGGATACAATGCACAAACACAGAAGAAAACAAAAGTCCTATATTAGAGGAACATGAGCGGTGTTTGTCCTAGTTTGATTTCAGATTGTGCGATAGTGTTTGTCCTATCATCCTTTTGGTGGTAGTGGCCGGTGTGAGTTTCACTCCATCATCCTTTTGGCGAGGGGGTCTGTCATCTAGTTTGATGTCAGATTGTGCGATTGTGTTTGTCCTATCATCCTTTTGGTGATAGTGGCCGGTGAATGTTTCGCTCTGTCATCCTTTTGGTGGGGGGGTATGTCATCTTGTTGATGTCAGATTGTGCGATTGTGTTTGTCCTATCCTCCTTTTGGTGGTAGTGACCGGCGTGAGTTTCACTCTGTCATCCTTTTCGTGGGGGGTCTGTCATCTAGTCTGATGTCAGATTGTGTGATAGTGTTTGTCCTATCATCCTTTTGGTGGTAGCGGTCGGTGTGAGTTTCGCTCCGTCATCCTTTTGGTGGGGGGTCTGTGTTGCACCCCAAAATTTTCCCAACCTTTTTCTTTAGTTGGCTTTTGTTTATTTTCATTGTTCTAGCATTTGCATTGCATATCATATTTCATTATACAGGGGATCAAATGAGTTGTGCTTAGAAAAGGGATCTATCAAGGATCTAGGCCTAATCAAGAGGTTGTATTCAATATATCAAGTACTTATCATCATCAGAAGAATGGCAAAGCTCATTGCAGGAATGGTTGGTTAAGATTGGTGTACCTCCTATCTTGGGGGTTAATGAAGGTCATATGAAGGTTGTGAATCCATGGTTAAGGGTGGAGAACATTTTTAGAGCTCATTGAATACCTTGAGGGTCATTTTGGAGCTTGTGCAAGTTATTATACAAGATGTAAGAGGCCACAGTTGAAGTTGGTTCAATTAGGGTTTCTCAGTTGGTTAAACCTAGGTCAACAGGTGAACTGAATGAGATTAAGACTCAATTCCAAGTCTTTGTGACCATGGAATGTTGTGTTGAGGCATGTGAAAGATTATTCCAAGACCAAATCAAGAAGAATCAAGAGTGTGAGGAGTTACTAAATTAGGGTTCCTAGTGTAAAATCCCTTATTTTTAGCCTAACTTCAAGACCACATATCTCAAGATACAAGTTTCATCTCATCTTGAAATGGTCATGAGACTTGTAGGGCATGTTCTTAGATTTCTTTTGAGTACTAAAACTCCTCAATCTGATTTCTAGAACTCAAGTTATGAAGCAGACAAGTTACAGGTCCTCAGATGAATGTGATTTTGGTCAACAAAAGTCAACCAACTTCTAAGGCACTTTTGACTTAGAAGGAAGTTTTTCCTCAACTTTAAGTGAATATGAAAGTTGGTCCTCATGATCTTAGCTTTCCAAAAAGTTCTAGAAGTCCTCTTTCTGATTTGTAGAACTCAAGTTATGAGCTTGACAGGGCAAAGGTATTTTGGGAAAGTAAGATTATAGGTCATAAAATTATAGGTCCATTTCACCAACTTGCACACTTCAAATGAAAATCTTTCTAACATGAAACTTGCTCCAAATGGGGTCATTTGTTCAACAAAACATTAATAAGTCATTTATTTGGCTTGGATTGAAGAATTGGTGTGTGACTTTTTCATGAAGAAAGCTTAAAAAGGAGAAAATGGAATTAATTGATTAGAGGTCATTTTGTACCAACTTTGTGCATATTTTGAGTGAAAATGATGTTCTAAACACAATGCCAATACTGAATTTGTAATTTGAGCCCATTTGGATGGCCATTTACATGGTTTCTTCACCATGAAGTAACAAATGTGAAATCCACCATAGGATCAAAACAAGGACTAATTACTGGCCATTTGATCACTTCAGACCATGTGCAAATGATTGGAAACCAAAGTTGAGGCATGTGCAGTGCATAATTCGTGAGTTTGGCAAGCAAAAAGTGAAGGAAAAATTGAAATTCCATTCTCACAAATTAGCCACAATTGGGCCTCCATTTGATGCTAGGTCCAACATATAAGTATTCTAGATGAAGAATGGATGAAGAATAAGGTCAGTTAGTGCCCAGAGAGCAAGAACATAGTGGAAAAAAGTGGAGTAAAAGTGAAATACGATTTTTCAGATTTAGCCATTCTCAAGCAAAATCAAGCATAGCCAAAGCTTCTATGAAGTGTATGGAGTGATTCTGGAGATTTTCATCAAGCTTGAACACTTGTAGAAGGTCCAACGAAGCTATTCCGTTAGGTAAGCTTCAACTCAAAATTTCTCATTGTTTATGCATCCATATTACGCCATTTTTATATATTTGTGATCTGTGTATGTTGTAGACTGATTCTGGTATCCATTTGTGTTCGTTTGATGGTATTTTTGTTTTGATCTCCAATATTGTTGCCTTCGATTTGGCTTGTGTGTGTGTTATTTTTGAAAACTAATGCTGGATTCATGTTCTACGTAACGCGTAGATGAGTTTTGACTTTTATTTTGTTAATTTTGGTTAATTTTTGCACTACCCGTGTTGTTGCCCGTCACTGTTCACGGACGAAGAAGATGACCGGAAACTTCTTCGGCCACCGTCTGGTTTGGCTCATGTTTATAGGAAGAAGACGGTCCCGTGGCCGTTGGATATGATGACTTTCATTTACACGATTGAGATTAAGAAGCATGGTGTTCCGCTTTTGACCTTGTTCCACATAATCACATTTATATTTCATTTATGTGTTGGCGTGTTTTGGTCCACGTGATTGGATTACTTTTTGATCAAGTGAGCTACAACGCATTCCGTCATGCGCATACGTTGACCTCACCTCACATGATTACCAGGCTTCTTCGTTTTTGTCTTTTCTGGCTGTTGGACCTGGGCTTATTGTTTCAATTGGCACCCCCTGACTGAGCCCATGCGTGTTTTGAACTAATCTGGATTGCTACTTACACCACTGATTTCTTTATTTTAATTTCTTTTTCTTTTTAATTTTGTTTTGTATCTGTTTAGATTTAAATCATTTTAAAATACATCCGATGGTACAAAAATTCCACAAAAATATGTTTTAAACAATTTGAAGTGTCTTATATTTTATAAAATTTTCATTTTATCTTTTTGGATTATTTTTCATTTAAAAATGGAATTTAACATTGGAAGTGTTTTAAATGATTTAAATTGTGACATTGTTTGGTCTTTCAATTGTTTCTCTCATTTCATTTGGTTCCAATGATTGAAATTTAATCCTCATATCCATGATGAGTTAGTTAAATTTTGAGAACCATTTTTCCCCTGGTTGGTTGAATTTAGGGTTGACTTTGAGTGATTTTCTTTTGACCCCCCGATTCTCCCATTTCAAAGTGGTACATTTTGAATATCATTTTCCTTTGATGGTGCTTTGAGGGGATATTTGCTCTGAGCTTTTGGCCTCTGGTTGCCAACTTGCTTATGCACCTTATGTATTTTATTTGTCAATTTTTTAGCCTTTTTCCTAATTTTGAGATGACTTGCAAGTCAAGTCATCTCCAAGGGAGGTTCACACATACAACTTGACCTAGTTTGACTTGGATATGACATTTTTGGATCCTTTAAGCTCTCAATGTCTTGTAATTCATGTTGCTAACATGTTAAGGGTGATGTTGGTTCAATTTTAGGTCATGACATTTCTTTTTGCTTGCTTATTTGTGTTCATCTTTTGAGTCATTTGATTAGGGTTTCTATTTGAAGCTTTCTTGCATTTCCTTTGTGCATATGCTTGCATTCTCTTGTGATGTAATTACCTTTGCATTTTTTCACTCTTTCCTCATCCTCCATTTTTTCCCATGACTTTGGTGTGTCATTTAAGGTGGTTTGGTCCCTCCTTAGGAGGAACTTGAAGCTCACCGAAAGTGATGAATCCATGAGGACTTTTCTTTATGATTCCTTGTGCTTTCTTTTGCATTTAGTTGGTGATGCTTGTGGTTGAGAGCATAATATGAGCACCTTTCTATCCTCATATATCCTCCCATACTCACTTTGCTTTAGGCCTTCTTTGCTTTGCATTTGTGTTTTGTTTTGTGCTTTGTGGTTGATGTTGGAATGGTGTAGGCCATTTCATCCCACACTTGTAAGTTTGCTTTTGATGCATCTCTTTCTCCCTTCTCTTTGCATTCTCATATGAATTCTTGATTGAGATGAGCTTGTCGAGGCTACTTCCCCACACATATTTTCCTCCCACTTTCATTCTACTTGTGCATTCTATGTATGCATTCTTTCATTTGCACGTTTCTTTCTTCTTCTTCTTTTCTTTTGTCTTCCTTCCCTTAGGATCTCTAATCTCCCTTGTTCAAGAGAGATTATGATAGACATTAGGTTTCTAACCATGCATGATAACATTAGGTAGATGTTTCCCTTTTGTAATCCTAACTTTAGGTGCACTTTGCGTGACAACTTCTAGGGTTTGGTCTAGTCCCCCTTAGTTTGTCCTTTTCTCTTATCATCTTCAAACAACTTCAATCCACCTAATAAATAATGACAAGTGTTGTACGCTACGAGCCTTAAGATACTTGGGGAATGGTGGTTGAGTTACCTCTCAATTACCTAGAGTGTTAAGTGTACATCCTTAGGATGCTATGCGACACATTCGTTCCTAAGTCAACAAGTCTTTAGTGCAACATAAGTCACAAACAAAAAACTCAAAAACACTTCTTCTCTAAAAGACTTCAAACAAATTTCAAACTCTTTTTGTCCCTTGGGACCATTAATCCTTGGAAAACCTTTTCATAAGCAAGAGTGTTGTTAACTTTTAGTTATATCGCAAACGGTAACGTCTAAGTCTCCAATGGTCGAGCCGCATACACCAAACTGCTAGAGCTGTCTGTTAACCTTACTCGGGTTAAAACACTTGAACCAACCCGCGGTCGTGTTACCCGAACTATGTTTGCTCTGATTTCTTGTACCAGACGCGGATACGTAGGCACAAGACGCAATGTCTTGGAGAGCAACCTTCCCCCCTTCTTTAGCCGCAGTTAGTCGAACTACAATGACTCTGACTTTCCCATTGCACGAGGGAGTACGTAGGTATAGATCGGCGATGCTCTATCGAGTCAGTTCTCTTTTCTTTTTTCTTTTTCCCATAAGCCTTTAGCGTAGATAGTTTACACACCCTTTAGATAGCAAACAATGCATGGATCCCGTCGAGTATGACGGACGTAAGGGGTGCTAACACCTTCCTCTTGCGAAACTGACTCCCGAACCTAGGACTTGGTTGTCATGACCTCGTCTTTTCCCGTTTTCGTCAGGTTTTTTCCAATCGTTTCCTTTCCATCCTTTGGGATAAATAATGATAGGTGGCGACTCTGTTAGTCATTGTCGTCCTCCTTTTTTCGCAGTAGCGACAGTCTGTCATCTTGTTGATGTCAGATTGTGTGATAGTGTTTGTCCTATCATCCTTTTGGTGGTAGTGGTCGGTGTGAGTTTCGCTCCGTCAACCTTTTGGTGGGGATCTGTCATCTAGTTGGTGGTAGATTGTGTGATAGTGTTTGTTCTATCATCCTTTTGGTGGTAGTGGCCGGTGTGAGTTTCGCTCCGTCATCCTTTTGTTGGGGGGTCTATCATCTTGTTGATGTCAGATTGTGTGATAGTGTTTGTCCTTTCATCCTTTTGGTGATAGCGGCTGGTGTGAGTTTCGCTCCGTCATCCTTTTGGTGAGGGGTCTGTCATCGTAATTGATGTCAAATTGTATGATGGTGTTTGTCCTATCATCCTTTTGGTGATAGTGGCCGGTGTGAGTTTCGCTCTATCATCCTTTTGGTGGGGGGTCCGTCATCGTAATTGATGTCAGATTGTGCGATGGTGTTTGTCCTATCATCCTTTTGGTGATATTGGCCGATGTGAGTTTCGCTCCGTCATCTTTTTGATGGGGGGTCTGTCATCTAGTTGGTGGTAGATTGCGCGATAGTGTTTGTCCTATCATCCTTTTGGTGGTAGTGGCCGGTGTGAGTATCGCTCCGTCATCCTCTTGGTGGGGGGTCTATCATCTAGTCGATGGTAGATTATGCGATAGTGTTTGTTCTACCATCCTTTTGTTGGTAATGGTCGGTGTGAGTTTCGCTCCGTCATCCTTTTGGTGGGGGGTCTGTCATCTATTTGATGTCAGATTGTGCGATGGTGTTTGTCCTATCATCCTTTTGGTTTTAGTGATCAGTGTGTGTTTCGCTCTGTCATCCTTTTGGTTGGGGGTATGTTACCTATTGATGTCAGATTTTGCGGTAGTGTTTGTCCTATCATCCTTTTGGTGGTTGTTGCCAGTGTGAGTTTTGCTCCGTCATCCTTTCAGTGGGGGGGTCTGTCATCTAGTTGATGTCAGATTGTGCGATGGTGTTTGTCCTATCATCCTTTTGGTGGTAGTGGCCAGTGTGCGTTTTGCTCCGTCATCCTTTTGGTGGTGGGTCTGTCATTTCATCGATGTCAGATTGTGCGAGCGTGTGTTGCTCTTCCATACTTTTGATGGTAGTAGCCGGTGTGTTTTCTCTATTATCCTTTTGGTGATAGTAGTCGTGTTTGTTTCGTCCCATCATCTTTTTTGGTGATGGCGACCTTTTTCTAATCATCAACAACTTACTCGGAGGTTTGCCTTTATCCAATATTTTCAGATCCCGAGCATTTGTTTTCTTTTTGGACAAATTCAGGGTCTTCTTCATATCTAATTGTCTTCTACCTTGAAAGGATGAACGCTGCTGCAATTCATCTTACTTGGTTTAAGCCAATTAGATAGGGGCATCTGTTATACCCCAAATTTGTCCTACTTGTACAAATTTCATTCATTACATCCGCCTTACAACTATTATTTATAAAATTCCAAAAAAAGTGTTGCTTATGCTCATGGTTCACATTCAGGATGTCGCAAGGTTGAGGGAAATTGAATTGAGAATCATATGAGGTTTGTCAGTCTGAATGTTTGGGTCGAAGTGTCAGTCATTAGCAGTTAATCTAGTTCATGGTGAGAAGTTCGCTGGTGATCCGGATGGCATTTATTATGCAAGTTAGGGATGATTTTAGAGAAGTTTGAGGTGGTTATAAATTTTAATCACAGATTTAGAGGTTTATTTGAAAAGACGAATTGCAGATGTAGAGCCTATCTATGTTTCTAAAACAAGTGTTGATTACCATTTGCTATCCAATTCGCATTCACGTCCGTAACCCATAAATATCCATTTGTCCATTCATATTACAATTCCCAATTTTTTCTTTCTTAATCCATTATCCGCTCTTAATCCAATTTCGTCCGTATCCGTTTATCATTATCCTGAAATTCTGTAAATATTTCTTTCACTATTGTCTTTTAGTTTTTATCCATTTACTTCTAAATCATATTCATCTTGTAAATATCCAATTATTATCTAAATCCATAAGCCCATAAAATGTCAAAAATAAAGCACATCATCCTTTTCAATTCATAAAAGACCATTTACATATATTACCAAAACCCATTATCACATTATTCATTCAATACCATTCAATATGTCAAAATTAATATATTTCCTTACAAGAACATGTAGAACCATTTACATTGCATAAAATCCATACAATTTGAGTCCAATACATGATAGTCCAAAATGTAAGGAAAGGGAGCATAGGATCCTTCACCCACGGTTTAAAACAAATTAAGAGTAAATGCTTGCTTATGAAATTCACAAGAGGGGTCTACCGAATAGACAAAAAAAAAAGAAATAAAAGCAAGATTATGTGTGCATACAACAAATGAAGACCTCATTCCTCTACACAATAACCATGAGATTGGCACCGTACAACCTTTGATAACCAACCATAAAGCCAGCAATGACTCGTATAGTACTATTACGCGTCTTTTTTTTTGTATTGCCAACCATTCAGCAACTAATCCGTTAAAGGCCACACAACCTTGCCATAATGGAGCGTTCTAATACCTGCAAATTCACAATATATCATACGAAAATTCGTTTTGCAACTTGTACCAACCTACACGAAAAAAACCCATGAGTTGATAAAGAGGCTCCTCTCGTTTTTCTATTGCTGAAAACAATAACCCATCTCAAAAAAAAATTCTTCTTTCTCTTTGAACTCATTCGATAACAGCCCCTTTTAATCCCAACCGACTTTTTGAACAAACAACTTCTTCTTCTTCAATCTACAATAAAAACCAAAGGTAACCCAAAAATCTCCTTCAAAAAATAAAACCCTCCCTCTTCTCCAAATCCAATCATCAACAGCAACAAACTCAAACCCAACGAAACCCCAAACATGAACAGAGAATAGAAAGAGAAGAAGAAAATTTGCGTCGACACGGTGAGAAAATGAAAAAAAAAATGCCTCAAAACAAACTCAATAAACCTGGATTTCGAATTGATTGAACCAAAGTGTGAGATGGATCGAGAGGTCAAGTCGAATATTGACGGTTCTGAAACCTGTTTTGTCGCTCGAGACATGATGAATATGGAATAGCGGTTCTGAAATGCGAGAAGTTTGGATCCGTGAATCTCTTCGAGTCATTCCCTTTTGTCTTTCTAATATGCGATGATGAAGAAGATTATCTTCTCACTTATTCTAAGCATCGTTGCTTATTCCTCTTGAAACCCACAACTTGTCTGTTTTGTTTTTGATGAAGCGTTAAACCCATTTCACCACAACTCCTTCGCCCTTCTTCACCAACTTCCAAATCCCTTCCGCAAATTCTTCTTCCAAAACCCATTCGAAACCCTCGCAATTCCAACACCCAAACGTAAAACCCCTACCATTTTTAACCGTAACCCTTCTTCTTTGATCAACCACAAACACTCCGAAAACACTGAACCCTTTATCAGCTACTCTTTCATCCTCAAGACCTCCATCTTCTAAACCCAATAAACCCATTACCACAGAACCTCAAACCATAATTGTTACCTCCTCAACCGGCCGCCGCCGGAAACCTAACCAAAACCCACTCGAATTCAAACTAAAATAGCAAATGGAGAAGAAGAGTTGAGTGATTGAAAACAAAAACTGTGAGAAGAAAAAGATGAGCGAGTTTGAAGCAACGTGTAAAGACCAGAAACGAATTGGAAGAGAAAAAGTGTTTTTGCTTGTTTTTTTTTGTTTTCTTTTTATTAATTTTTTTTCTTCAGTTTGTTTTAGGTTCAAGAAGCCCATAGAACCCTGCCTTTGTTTTATGTTCTAATTTCAATTCTTAAATTATATATATATATATATATATATATATATATATATATATATATATATATATATATATATATATATATATATATATACACACACTTTCTATTAGTTTTTTTTCCAGATTATCAATATATTATATTTTTGTTAAACAGTTTATTAATATATTTTTTCAAACATTTTTTTTATATTTGTTTTTTAGAATAATGTAAGTATATTACATATTATTTTTTTAATATATATTTCTTTTAGAAGATTCTGTTTTATATATTTTAGAAGTTAGATTTTTACTTATATTTCTTATTGGGCATTTTACTCCACTTTTGTCGTTTCCGGTCGATGACGAGACCTCCAAGTTATAGTTTGTCAAATTATTGACAAATAATAACAAACCCCGAGACCAACTTCTTTTTTAACTTTTCATTTTCGATTTTTATCCATTTTATCCATTTTTATTCATTTTTTCCGATCTATGATGTCTTCCGATTCGTAAGCGTCGTGTATCGAAGTCGATAACCTATTCGATTTCAAATCTAAGGATAATGACCATTTGGGTCATTTTCTCTACTTTGGGATCGTGATAGGCTACCTTCGATTAATTGACATTTTGTTTACGATTAAAGACGAGATCCCATTTTTTCCGTCCGTGCGACACGATTAAATTGGTGAATGATTCTCAATATTATTTCTCCATCTTGTTTTTTAGCACGAAAATCAATTCATGTGACCTCCTATAGACCAACTTTTCATTATAAGTCAAGCTACGATGGTTTAGCGTTACATTTGTCCCAATTTAGTTCCTAACAAAACTAACCACTAACTTTAATTTCCGTCAAATATTAATTGCTTTAATTTCTGTCAAATATTAATTGCTTTAATTTCTGTCAAATATTAATTGCTTTAATTTCCGTCAAATATTATATTGTTATATTATTATTGATATTGTCATATCATATTATTCATTCTTATTTACCCATAATCGAAAACACATAACAAACTATCAAAATCCTAAAAGCCAAATTGGTGGACTGTTGGATCATTGGTTATTTGTAGGAACCCAAATATCGAGTTTGTGCTCAACTTTGCTCAAGGCATAGTTTAGGACACAATGTACACACACGGATTTCTCTTGGGCTACCTGACAATGAGAACCCTTTATTTCGTGCAATCCCGTGTAACTTACATGTATCCCTCTCCCATTCCGATGTATGTTTCACATTTTTTTGACTATTAGTTTATCTCCTAGGAGCACCCATAGAGACTAGAGCGGATCAAACTATTTTTCAAACTAATTCTTGATTCGTCATCGAGCCACTTCCAAACACCCTTGTAAGTTGAGTGCTCATACGCATTCGCGATCAACCTATTACAACTCGACCCTTGATGTGTAAGTCAAGTCGGTCCCATTTTTAATTCAAACCCTTGACTCGTAGTCGAGCCATTTTCAAACCATTTCCACCGCACGTTTTGCACGCGATAATAAGTCAAACCCTTGATCCAACGTCAAGCAAAATTTCATAACAAATTATCAATCAATTAACAACTATTTAATTATTTTCAAGATGAAAAAGAGAGAGTTCCAAGTCTTTGGTTCGCTCTCCCGATTACTTGGGTCTGAGAAGTCTTTCTTAAGCTTCAAGTAATCGTCATCATTTTAAACTCATCCTTTCGAATACAACCTTATCTTCAAGATGAAAAAGAGATAGTTCCAAGTCTTTGGTATACTCTTCCGATTACTTGGGATTGAGAAGTCTTTCTTAAGCTTCGAGTAATCGTCATCCGTACCCACTTTAAACCAATTCAATCATGTTCTTTTGCATGATCGTTCCCACGAACTACGACTGCTCTGATTCTTAATTCTCGTCCGAATGTAAGATACGTAGGCACAAGATTGCGATGATCTTGGCGAGCACATTCCCCATTTTCTTCCCTATTCCACAATCCCCTCCATCTTCCGTTCCCCCCCATCCTTTCTCGCAGTCGAACTACAACGCTCTGATTTCTCATTCTCGTCTAAATGAGCATACGTAGGCACAAGGGCCCCAATCCTTGGCGAGCACCCTATACTCTAACCATCCCCTTTACCCTAGCGTTTTTGTCCCTTTATAGTATCGTTTTAGTATCTAGTATTGAGAAGAGAAGAACTAAGCTTAGCTAACTTTCATCACAACTCAAATTAACAGGTTCCCGTTGAGTACAACGGACGTGAGGGGTACTAACACCTTCCCTTCATGTAACCGACTCCCGAACCCAGGAACATTTGGTTGCGACGGACGTGTTCCTTCCGCATTTTGTGAGGTTTTCTCGATATTTTCCTCTCCTGTCTATTCGGGAAAAATAAAGTTCGGTGGCGACTCTGTCGAACTGCATTTCGCGCATTTTGCGCGAGGGTCACGTTTTTGAATTATCCTTCTGCGATTTTTCTAGGTGCGACACCCAGTATCACAGGATCCAGTCGAAAATAGTGAATGTTTTCACGATTAACGCGTTCAATATTACTACTTTTCAAGAGGGCCTCAACTGAGCGGTGATTCTCAAGTCAGCTTGGTCGGGATTCAACTCCCTATAAGTCTCGTCGAATATATCACCTTTCTATAAAAATTGTACTCAAGTCCGGGTGTAGGACTTATCTCACAACAATGACGTAACCCCAGGCAAGGTACATCATATATATATATATATATATATATATATATATATATATATATATATATATATATATATATATATATATATATATATATATATATATATATATATATATATATATATATATATATATATATATATATATATATATATATATATATATATATATATATATATATATATATATATATATATATATATATATATATATATATATATATATATATATATATATATGTAAGCAGATAATAAAGCAAATAGCAAGCAAAAAACAATATAGGGATAACTCTCAAAAGATAGAGCCTTCCCTAGTGAAGTCGCCATTTTCTGTTGCAGTGAGAATAGGATATCAAATTATTAATTAATTTGAATCACATCTTTAGTTCACAACCGGTCTTTGATTTATCTGAAGGAAAGGTTAAAGAAAGAAAAAACCTATTTTGCATCGTAAACACAATGTGGGGAAAGATCTAAAGGCCGAGGGTTGGTTAAGCTTAGGGAAGGTATTAGCATCCTAAACTTCTGTAGTACTCTACAGGAACCTCTTGTTTTAAATGTTTTATTTCTAATTGTTATCTTCTTAAAGGTAATGCTAGGGTTAAAGGTAAATTGAAATACCTAAAGGGTTAGTCCTAAGTATACTCGAAAAGATTCGCATCTGTTGCACCCCAAAATTTGCCCCTTTTCCTTCATCCCTTTCAAATTAAATGGCATAAGGGAAACCCATCATTCCAAATTCAAGGTTCATGAATTCAAGACTAGATTGAAGAATATTACAAAGAGAAATTTCATGACATTTGCAAGAATGTCACATTTGTCACAAAGTTTCAAACTCTTAGTAATGCTTAGAAAATTAAGCTATTTCTAGTCTTAATTCAAGCTGCTAATTAACTTCATGCTATAGTACCTTTCATGCCCCATCAAGACCATATGATCCTCTTTATGCTTACAAACATCTAAGGAAAATATTTAAGAGTTAACTCAATATTGGAATATTTCAAGATCAAGACTATGCATGTAATCATGGGCAATTTGAATGTGATCCAGAACAGCCCCATGCAAGAAGTGACAATTTGTATCATATCACAAAACCATTTCATGTCACAAAACCAAAGGAATAAACTTATGGTGATGCATCTACACATCAAATATCGGAATTTTAAAATTCTGTCCAAAGGTAGTAGTATTTGACCATAAGGGTTGTCCAAGCACAAACCAACAAAAGGGTACAAAACACAATGTGCTGCAGAAAAAATAGGCCTAGCAATAGTGCAGAAAAATACAGCAATAGTGCAGAAAAATCCAGTAAAGCATACATGGAAATGGAAAGAAATATAGTGACATCAAAAAAGTTGCCTTGGACATTTCCAAGTAGAAATCTGAAGTCTTGAAGAAAGAGCAAACCCTAGTGTGCTAAGATTAAAGGGAGAGGGGGCTGCAAACAAAAGAAAAAAAAGAAGGCATTTTGTAGAGGGGAAGAAGACACACTAACACATAGAGAGATATTGAGAGCAAGAAAGATAGAGAGAAAAACATAAAAAAGAGAGAAACATTAAGAGCATTCACCAACCATTGAAAGAACAAAAGGTGGATAGAAAACCAGAAGAAGGAGGAGGACACCCAACAAAGCCATTGGTGGTGAAGGAAGCTAGTAGCTCTTAGGTATCTTTCCTTTAAAACTCTCACCTCTTTACATTTTTTGCATGTTTTATTCTCTTGTGTTTTTGCTTGTGTTTTATGCTGTAATAAGGTCCTGATATGACCTAGAAACCATTGTAAAAGAACAAAGAAAAAAGGCAGAACATAGTTTAGTTTTCATAGTGATATGAGTTGAAATACTCAAAATACTGTCACGTTCGCTGGCAAGTTCGCCTAGCGAACTTTTCCCCCTTTTCCCCACTATTTCCATAAAAAAAACGTGCATTCTGGGCAAAACAGCATGAAGTTCGCCTAGCGAACTTCTTGATGTTTTTTCTGTCATGTTCGCTGGCACCTTCGCCTAGCGAACTTTGCCCCATTTCGCCTCTATTTGCATTCGCTAGCACCTTTGCCTAGCGAACTTCAATGCCTTTTGCCTCTGTTTGTGTTCGCTGGGATGTTCGCCTAGTGAACTTCTTGTGTTTCTGGGTAACTTCGTTGCAAACTTCGCCTAGCGAATTTCCCCTAGTTTTTCTAGTTTTTTCCTAAAAAAAGTTTCAAGGAGTTCCCACAGCGAACTCTTTGATGTTTTTTTTTTCGTATCTTGTTTTTTAAGCCGACTAACCAAATGTGTTTGTATGGTTTTTATATGTGGATATTGCTGGTCATTTTTTACTTTTGTATTGAACTAAAGAGTGAGGATTGAGTGTAGACTTCTTCCTCTTCGAGTGTCAGGATACTCACTGTAGAGTGTGTGGTCTCGATACTCGTCTTTCAATACGAATACACACATGTATTCGCCACACCTTTTCATAATAAAACTTTGAGATAAAGAATTGGGTACTACCCGCAAGGGGTTACTATCCGAGGATCTATTTCACCCTTAAAAAAAATCCTCTCACAAATCAAATGTGACATCTTGCCTCGTATGGCAAAAACTAATCATTTCAAAAAGGATATGTGTTGCGGTGGAAATAGGATCACAAACTATTAATGAGTTTGAATCGCAATTCAATTCACAACCGCTCTTTGATTTATCCGAAGGAAAAGGTCAAAAGAGGGAAAACCTATTTTTGCATCGTAAACACAATGCGGGGAAAGATCTAGGGTTCGGGGGTTGGTTAAATTTAGGGAAGGTATTAGCACCCTAAACTTCCGTAGTACTCTACGGGAACCTTTTGTTCAGATGTTTACTATTTTGCTTTATTCATTTGTTTAAGGTATATGTACTAAGGATTAGAAGTGAGAAAGGAGACCTAAGGGGTTAGTTCTAAGTTTACTCGGCAAGACATCGCATCTTGTGCCTACGTATCCTTACGGGAGTGGAATCAGAGTAATCGTAGTTCCCCTCAAAAGGGAGGTTAGAAACTTCTTGACTGTGGTCAAGGTCTCAAGGGGAATAAACGCATCTTAAGGACACGCTTACGTGGAGTGTAGAAACTCCAAATCTCTACGTTGAAATGTTAAGTTGTAATTAGGGTTAAATTAGGGATTCCACGGCGGGAAACCCTAAAATGAGTGCGGCGACCCTTTTGGCATAACACTAGGATAAAAGCAATTTTGCCCACGGCGGGACACCTAGGCTAAACAGGGTTTGATCCATTAAAGGGGTAAGGCTATTGACTCGGCGGCCAAAAGGCTGGACCTAATCCTTCGGAAGGATAAAACTGTAAAAAAAATGTGAAAATATGACAAATCATTATATGGAGGAATAATTAAGGTACAAAAATAAGAAAAGTAATAAAGGCAGAGGGTATAAAGAAACAAAGAAATATTTCTGAAAACATGAAGAATATGAAAATATGTAATGACACTTAGAATGAAGTGAGGGAGGAAAATAGTGTGGGGCTGTGGCCACCACAAGCACATCTCAACCTCAAGCATGCAAATGAAATGCAGGAATAAAGAAAATAAAAGGTACACAAAATGACACGGCAAACATAAGGAGTTCCTTACGAAAAGGTTTTAATTTTTTAATATTTTAATTATGTAAAAAAATGTTTTAATTTTTTTAATATTTTAATTATATATATAAAAAGGTTTTAATTTTAAAATGGAATTACTTAGTTAAAAAAAATTTAAGTTTAAATTATAAAAAAAATGTTAAGTTTAAATTATATATAAAAAAAATGTTTTTGGGAACAAAAAGGTTTTTTTTAGAAAAAAATGTTTACGGGAACAAAAAAAAAGGCTTTTTTGGAAAAAAATGTTTACGGGAACAAAAAAAAGGTTTTTTTTGGGAAAAAATGTTTACGGGAACAAAAAAAAGGTTTTTTTTGGGAAAAAATGTTTACGGGAACAAAAAAAGGCTTTTTTGGAAAAAAATGTTTACGGGAACAAAAAAAGGTTTTTTTTGGGAAAAAATATTTACGGGAACAAAAAAGGTTTTTTTTTGGGAAAAAATGTTTTAGTTTTAATAAAAAAGGTTTTGATTTTGAAAAAGGTTTTGATAAAAAAAAAATAACAATAGAATTGCAAATGCAAACAGACAATTAATGGACATGCAAACAATCCTATACGACACAATCATGATTCATACAGATCAAAATCTACGGATCTAAACAACAATGAAGGTTAACATGGCAAGGATGCAAATAAATATGAAAAATGCAAAGGATTTAGTAATTTAACGGACCTAAACACATTAACATGGCAAAATATGCACATAAACATGAAAAGGCAAAAGGTTTAGTAATTTAACCTACGAAGCGGAGGTTTGCTTCGGTAAATGTGAAAAAGGTTTGAATAAGGGAACACTGGAGAGCTCCAATCCTTCTAACGAGTTGTGGGAACGACCGCCTTTCTTCTCTGGGGATCTCCTTTGTTTCTCCCTCTCTCTCCTCTTTTCTGAAGAAAACCTTCTGACCCCTCTTAGGTTTTTTTCCTTCTCTCCCTTTCCAACAAGGCAACACATGTATATATAGGGAACAAATTAGGGTTAACACCAAATTGTCAATAATGTCCCTAAAGCCCATTTTAAAGCCCAAACTAAATAATTAGTTAAGAAAAAAAATAAAATTTAAATAATTTAAAATAATTAAAATAAACTTAAAATAAAAACTAATAATCCTATTGATTCCTAAAATAAAAAATATTATAAAAGGAACAAAATTTTTCAATATTTTTTTATTTTATGATTTTTTGGATATTTTTATGAATAATTTAGAAAAAAGTGAAAAAAAATAATATTTTAAAAAATGATTTAATTAAAATACGAAAATAATAATTAAATAATAATAAAAAACTATTTTTGTTATTTTTTTAATGAAAGATAGAAAAATTTAGAGTAAAAATAATAAAGAACAAAAAAGTGACAAAGGTGAGATTTAATTTTTAAAATAGTTAGAAAGAAAAAAAAGATTTAATTTTAAAAAAGAATTTAGAGGAAAAAAAGATTTAATTTTAAAAAGAAGTTAGAGAAAAAAAGATTTAATTTTAAAAAAGTTAGAAAAAAAAATTTAGTTTTAAAAAGGTTAGAAAAAAATATTTAATTTTAAAAAAGTTAAAAAAAAAGATTTAATTTTAAAAAGTTAGAAAAAAAAGATTTAAAGTTAGAAAACAAGATTTAGCTTTAAAAATAGTTAGAAAAAAAAGATTTAATTTTAAAAAAGATAGAAAAAGATTTAACTTTAAAGAGGAGTTAGAAAAAGATTTAAAAAAATTAGAAAAAAGATTTAACTTTAAAGAGGAGTTAGAAAAAGATTTTAAAAAAATTAGAAAAAAGATTTAATTTTAAAAAGAAGTTAGATTTTTATTTTTAAAAAAAATATTAGAATTTGATTAAAAAATGTGTTAGAAATTAATTTAAAAAAAGGTTATAAAAAATTTACTCTTGAAGAAAAGAAAAAAAAAAAAAAAGTTAAATTTTGATCTAAATCCTAAAAGTTAGTAAGAAGAGCTTTAAATAAATAAACTAAATAGAAAAAAAAAAAGTTAATAAAAAATATTAGTAAAGTTATAAAAAAAATTTAATTAAATTATTATTAGTTAAAAAAACAAGATCTAAAAAAAAAGGTTAATTTATTAAGTTAATAAGAATTTAAAATAAAAATAAAAAAGAAAGGGTAAAATTTGGGGTATTACAGTTGCCCCTATTTAAATGGCTACACCGGACGATTTGAGTGACAGAGACTCGTGGAATCGTGGTGGAGAGATTTAAATATAGATAACCGAAAATTTTGCCCTTATATGCGACGATATGCAATGCTATGGACAAAACTGGAACGACTTAATGCAGATGATGCCATGACTATGATATGATGCGTATGCTGGAATAATGAATGCGAAAATGCTGACGAAACATGACGACACCGAGACAGACGCCACGAGAAGAAACACACTGGGGAAAATGACGCGCTGAGACACAGTACATCACTGGGGAATTCTAAAAATGATAGTCAACTGGTGCGAATGACCAATTGTCACTTTTAGAAAAGGAACGAGATCCTCGAATGGAGATGGTACCTATGAGACGGCCTCCACTGGGGAATCTAAAAATAAAACTGGATCACGTACGATTGTAAGATCGATTACAGAATGCTGGAGCATTGAGCAAGGAATAACATCCAAGCTTCTGTAAACTACCCCTCGTGACAGGATCAAACGGACTTTTCGGAACTCCGTAGCAAATATACAGGGTAAAGACCGACTGTATGCCAAAATAAATGGACTTTGATGGGAATTGCCCTGATAAGCTTCTCGAGGGAGAACTGTCACTTATCGTTGGAAGGGACTTATGTGCAAAAAATGGATAAGCACTCAAATAAAGAGGCTGCTGCTTATCTGATAAATAAATCTTCTCGCATTTAAGGTCGGCGCCTGGAATACGATTCTGATTCTTCTCTTACTGAAGGATAAATAAACTTCTTCATGCTTCAGAATCGTGCTCTCCTGAACATGAAAAGGGTAAACTGAACTTCCTCATACTTCAGAATCGTGCTCTCCTGAATATGAAACTGGATGACTGAATATACTCATATTTCAGAATCGTGCTCTCCTGAATATGAAACTGGATGACTGAATTTACTCATATTTCAGAATCGTGCTCTCCTGAATATGATTTGGTTGTAAATGAATTTTTCCATACTTCAGAATCGTGCTCTCCTGAATATGAAACTGGATAATCGAACTTCCTCATAACTCAGAATCGTGCTCTCCTGAATATGATTCGGCTCCTGAAATTTCTTCATTCTTCAGAATCGTGCTCTCCTGAAAAACGGCCAACTGAACTTCCTCATAACTCAGAATCGTGCTCTCCTGAATATGATTCCGTTCCTTCTTTTACTAAAGGATAAATGAACTTCTTCATAACTCAGAATCGTGCTCTTCTGAATATGATTTCGCTCAAACCTTCCCGTAACTCAAGATCGTGCTCTCCTGAATACGAATTGGTTCGTACCTCAAGACGGCAGATAAATGGAAGCCCAACTGCTCCATGGAGATGGCCATTTGCTGCGAGTCGTAACGAGGATATGATCGACTTCTTAGGTGAGAAATGTTGTATGCTGATGCTGTAAGATGTAAAGTGTAAAAGGTTGTAACATGTAGGATTGTAAAGTGTTGTACTGATATATTTTCCAGGCGTGAGCTGGCGTGTATCTGTAAAGGATTGTAGTTGATTTTCTTGAAAGATAGTGCAAAATAAATGCACGTCCGGGTACGGTGATAAACTTCTCAAGCGAGATAGTCGCGTATCTGCCAATGTATGGTGAAAAATTTTAGACGGTGCAAAATAAATGCACTTCCGATTGGGCTCGACGACCGACAAGACTGAGATTCAATCTAGGATCGAGCTAGAAAGAAAACTGGTAATCAAGACTCCATCGAGGGAATGAACTCGAAGGGTATATATCTTATCCTGGCGAGGAAAGATAGCTGAAGTAACCGTCATCCACGAGGATCGAGCTCCGTGGGGAAGCTGGAAATAAGTAGTTATTTTATGCTTAAGACTGACAATCTATTTGGAGAGAATTGACGAACCCCAGTTACTCGGCGGTAACAACCAAATGATGGTGAAACACAATGAACCTGTGAATGCTAATGCACATGTTAATGCATATGTTAATGTGAATGTATGTTAATGTCTATGTATGTAACTATGCAAGATGTTATGAAATGAGTATGTTGAGTATGTAATGAATATGTAATGAATATGTAATGAATATGTAATGAATATGTAATGAAATAGGCATGTGATGCTTATGCCCTTGCGTATGCTGACGAAACAGACTAGAGACAGGACGAGAGACGAAATAAACATCTCGACGGAGATACCCTGCGTTCTCTGCAACCAATACGCCAATCATGGGTAAGAAGGATCAATGGTGGAACCAACTCTGGTTTTAAAGTTCTGAATTTTCTGAGGGAAAGTAATCTGCTTGTGGTGTACAGTATCACGCCTTCTTATGGGGAGAAGAAAACCTGAGGGACACTTTCGAGTTACCCAAAAAAAAAAGTTGTCAGCTTATAGTCTCGCTGGGGACTGTCACTGGGAGCATGTCAGTGAAATCTCTGATGCCTTAGGGACCACTGGCTCCATCCAAAGTATTGTCAGCTTAGAGTCTCGCTGGGGACTAAATCAGAGCAATGGTTTAGGAACCTGTTGCAACACGGAGGCTTACTGGGGTATGAAGGCCGCTGTGAGTAAAATCCATCGGGTGCATGAAAAAATTGTGAAATCCCATGGTTTTGATCTTGCAGGACCTTATAGTAGCCGCCATTTGTTTCTTCAAAAACATGGTGCCCCAGGATACTTGCGTTGCGAGGTAGGGTCATCTCAAGAGGATTCTATAGAGAACACCGAGTCCGGTTGCCCCATTGTTCTCAAACTCTTTGAGAGATTTGTCAGGTCTCGACGTAACTGGCACAAATTAATCGTGTTACGACGAAATCTTTGGTAAATAGCTCTTAAGAACGTCAGACTCGCGTTGGTAAGCGAATTGGGAAACTGCCTGCCCCTGTTCAGTAGGATCTTCAAGTTCCACGGGTTATGTTCATATGTAAATCTCTAAGATATCAAGCAAAGTTGTCATGCCTGAAATGCCTATCCTGAGCTTGTCAATGTACACATATATTTGTCTTGAAGTTTTGTTTTGAAAAAAAGATATCGCAACAACTTGTGACCGAAATCACTAGTCCGGATATAAGTTTTAATTATAATGCCAACATGAATTTTTTCTGAGCATAGCTCGTAGGAGTCAGGAAACGTGATCTTGTCAAGTATGCTTTCAACCGAAGTCCTACTTCAATTAGGTCTTTTAAAGGTTGTATCGTGGCTCAGTTCACGGTTTAAGAAACAAAAGGATAAAGGCTCAAAGTTATATTTGTACCCACCCATTCTTCGTGATGTTCTCCAATCCTAATTCAGTTAACCGGATACGAACGCTCATATCTCAAGCGGATTTGCTATGGTCGAGAACTTATCAAGGCTTTGGACATGGCAGTCGCTCACCTATTACACGATCTTGTTCTTTACTAGGGATTATTTATTGTACCTTCTAGTTTTGCTTTTATTCCCTAACTTTTGCCTGGACAACGTCTTTTGATCTGACTTTGGAGTCCAGCGGGATGCCCCAGTTTTGCCTAAGTCTCCTTCATAGGTTTTGACTTAGCGGGCTCTTATTTTTTTTGAATATTCTTTTATGCACAAGTCGTGTAAATCTTTTGAAAGGCTCGTGACTGCCCCACTCCTTAGGTAACCGAGGGATAGTCATTGTATTGGACTTCTTAAGATGCTAAGGATAAATTCTCGAAGGTTTGCTCTTCCTTTTTAAGAGTCTAAGCGCTCGATCGGTTTAACTGAAACCTACCCTGCCCCAGGTTGAGGTGAGGGTTCTTTTAAAAAAAAAAAAAAAAAAAAAAAAAAAAAAAAAAAAACTCCTACTTCAAGGCTCAAAGAGGTTAACGAGGGATTAACATCCTTATATCTCCAGTGTTTGGGATTTGAAACAATGCCTTACATCATCAGCGGGCTTTAATTGAAAGCATACGACAAGAAATCTGACGTTTTAGGTTCGTCATCCTCCTCCCAATTCTCCATCTGAACAAGAGATCGGGTAAAGTTGGCATTATAATTTATGAAAAATATATTTTGAATGAGTGAAACGAATGGATTTATTCAAGACAAACATATGCGTTGCATTAATTAATCAAAGATAAACAAGTTCGTGCATGCTAAATATGATTAATCGAAGAGAAATACATATAAATAAACAAATGAACTGCCGGAAAAATCCTTCTAAATGTTTATGAAATCTTGCATTCAAGAGTAACAGTTTCCTTTGGCGGAGCCTCAATGGAAAGGACGTCTGGTTCATGATCACTGTGAGTCGTCATGGCTTACCCCAGTTATGCTGGTCACATTTTCAACAGTTTTCAGTCGTTGCTTCAAAATAAATTTCCCAGATCCTTTGTTGATCCCGGTCATATCACCTTGAGGGTTACTGAAATGAAGCGGGCTAGGCCTTTGAATAATGACTGGATTCGGCTGATAGGCGTATCATGCTTTGCAGAATTTGCACTTGACGAGTGAGGAACCCCGAAAGGAGTCTCGATCTTCAGCTGAGCATCGCCAAAAGACAACTTCTTCGTTTCTAGCAAATTTCTGACAACTTTCTTAAGAGCATAGCAATTCTCTAGATCATGGCCGGGCGCACCCTCATGAAATAAACAATGAGCGGTAGCGTTGTAACTTGCAGGTAATGGATTAGGTGGAGGATTAAGAGGCGGACCCAAAGCCCGAGTAGTGATGAGACCTTGCTTGACCAAAGAGGGATACAACTCGGTAAAAGTCATCGGGATCGGCGGACAAGGTTTATACGTTCTTCTGTTTGGCATATTCTGGCGAGGAGCCGGACTCTTTGGCTGTTGAGGAGCAGGAGTATTGGGTGCCTGTAGGTAGTTGACAGGAGGCGGATAAACAGGAGGTTGTTGCATAGGTTGATACATGGGAACCTGTTGATTGAAAGAAGGTGTAATAGCTGCCACATAGGGTTGTTGAGCATATTGGACCGGGTACCCTTGAGGTTGAGCATAACCTTGCAGATGCCGATAAAAGCGTTCCCTTGGTTTACCAGAGGATATAGCATTAGTCTCACTCTCCTTCTTTTTCTGGGAGCTATAAGGGGTTTCTTCGGCTGATCCTTAGAAGCGCCATGATTATTTGTCATTTTACCACTCTTCATACCCAATTCAATCTTGACACCCACAGCAACGATGTCGGAGAAATTTGAAGTCACATTACCCACCATTCTCTCGTAAAATTCTGGACGGACTGTGTCGACAAACCAATCAGCTAACTCTTTCTCGGTCAAAGGAGGTTCTACCTGCGAAGCAGTCTCTCTCCACCTTTGAGCATACTCTTTGAATGATTCAGAATTCTTTTGTGACATACTCAGCAATTGTCTTCTGTCAGGAGCCAGATCCATATTATACTTGTAGTGTTTGATGAAAGCGTCAGATAAATCCTGGAAACTCTTAATGCGAGACTGGTCTAAAGTTAAATACCACTTGGAGGAAGCACCCTTCAAACTATCTTGGAAGCAATGAATCATCAGTTTATCATTCTCAACATGGGCAGCCATTTTGCGATAATACATGATCAGATGACTCTTAGGACAGGTGGCACCTTCATAACGATCGAAGTTCGGAGTTTTGAACTTTGGGGGAATAACCAAACCTGAAACCAAACAAACATCCCTTGCAGCAGTCCCAAAAATTTGATCACCCTCTACCTTTTTCAATCTCTGGACGATAGTGTTTACTTCCTCACGAAGCTTATCATGTTTCTCATAACCCTCAACATTCTCATCAAGATTATCAAAAGCTGTCTCATTGAAGTACGGTTGCGCACGAGTGTGTACAACAGGTGGTGCAAAGATAGGAGCCCCCCTAGAAACTTCAGAAAACAAAGGCACGGCTTGCTGAACAGGTTGATTAATCGGAACAGTGGCTTGAGGAGGCACAAAACCGGGAGCAAGACCATAAGGTGGGTCCCCTGCTACGGTCACACTTGGTGAAGGGTCCACAGTAACGCCGGTAATCTCAAAAACAACAGTGGGCTGGGTATCCATCTTAGCATTCATGACATGTAACAATTCCATCATTCGCCCCATACCCCCTCGAAGGTCTTCGAGTTCATTGCTAAGGCGATCAATCTCTTTTGCCTGATCCTCCATTCTTTTCCGAGTTTGAGCTCTGGTGTTGTATTGGTGCCGAGAACTCAGGGTGACGAAACTGGAAGGTGAGAGAACCGAGTGTGAGAAATCGGGAGACACATGTAATGCAAAAGTATGATGCTAAAATGTGAATGTAAATGAAGATTTCATGGAATTCAAAACATTTACTAATGCCGTGGGGTACCAAGGAAATCTTTTCCTTGTTTTTTCATTTTATATTTTTTTTATTTATGGTATCCCGCGATATCCATAAATGATGTTTGACCTCCATGAAATACAATGCGATGAGATGCTTTATGGATGCAATGCATGAAAACACACAAAGTCCTAGGTTAAAGGCTTGCATGAGGTTCAAAGGCAAATACCCTCCCCCTGAAGTTAGATGGTTCATCCTGTCCTACAAAAGTAACCAGGTTCTAAGGGATCTCAATATCATTGATCCTTCACAAGGGTGATTGTTCAGAAGGCAACTTACTTGCCAACCAAAACCCTCCAAGTTTAAGATCTCAATGAGCGTAGTATCGAGTGTCAACCAACTTTAGTCTGCACCAAAGCCGGTTACCTCACTACTTTCTAAAGGCCAAGATGAGTTAACTAGGGTTCTAAAAGTCAGTTAGTGCGTTGACAACATATGGCAGCTTCAATATTATCCTCAACTTGACTTAAGGAATATAAGCACCAACCAAGAAGTCGCACTAACCATGGCCACCAGATCAACCGTATCGATATACGTCGTACAGTTTCCTTGGTCTATTGCCATTTACCTAGGGTACACTAGATCCGGGTGTAGGACCTATCTCACAGCACAAGGAACAGTCCCACAATCAAAGCACAAATATATACATGCAAATGAATAATAACACAGATAGTAATAAATATGAACAAGTTAGGGATAACCCTCAAAAGTTAAAGTCTTCTCCCCAGTGAAGTCGCCATTTTCTGTTGCGGTGGAAATAAGATCACAAACTATTAATGAGTTTGAATCGCAATTCAATTCACAACCGCTCTTTGATTTATCCGAAGGAAAAGGTCAAAAGAGGGAAAACCTATTTTTGCATCGTAAACACAATGCGGGGAAAGATCTAGGGTTCGGGGGTTGGTTAAATTTAGGGAAGGTATTAGCACCCTAAACTTCCGTAGTACTCTACGGGAACCTTTTGTTCAGATGTTTACTATTTTGCTTTATTCATTTGTTTAAGGTATATGTACTAAGGATTAGAAGTGAGAAAGGAGACCTAAGGGGTTAGTTCTAAGTTTACTCGGCAAGACATCGCATCTTGTGCCTACGTATCCTTACGGGAGTGGAATCAGAGTAATCGTAGTTCCCCTCAAAAGGGAGGTTAGAAACTTCTTGACTGTGGTCAAGGTCTCAAGGGGAATAAACGCATCTTAAGGACACGCTTACGTGGAGTGTAGAAACTCTAAATCTCTACGTTGAAATGTTAAGTTGTAATTAGGGTTAAATTAGGGATTCCACGGCGGGAAACCCTAAAATGAGTGCGGCGACCCTTTTGGCATAACACTAGGATAAAAGCAATTTTGCCCACGGCGGGACACCTAGGCTAAACAGGGTTTGATCCATTAAAGGGGTAAGGCTATTGACTCGGCGGCCAAAAGGCTGGACCTAATCCTTCGGAAGGATAAAACTGTAAAAAAAATGTGAAAATATGACAAATCATTATATGGAGGAATAATTAAGGTACAAAAATAAGAAAAGTAATAAAGGCAGAGGGTATAAAGAAACAAAGAAACATTTCTGAAAACATGAAGAATATGAAAATATGTAATGACACTTAGAATGAAGTGAGGGAGGAAAATAGTGTGGGGCTGTGGCCACCACAAGCACATCTCAACCTCAAGCATGCAAATGAAATGCAGGAATAAAGAAAATAAAAGGTACACAAAATGACACGGCAAACATAAGGAGTTCCTTACGAAAAGGTTTTAATTTTTTAATATTTTAATTATGTAAAAAAATGTTTTAATTTTTTTAATATTTTAATTATATATATAAAAAGGTTTTAATTTTAAAATGGAATTACTTAGTTAAAAAAAATTTAAGTTTAAATTATAAAAAAAATGTTAAGTTTAAATTATATATAAAAAAAAATGTTTTTGGGAACAAAAAGGTTTTTTTTAGAAAAAAATGTTTACGGGAACAAAAAAAAGGCTTTTTTGGAAAAAAATGTTTACGGGAACAAAAAAAAGGTTTTTTTTGGGAAAAAATGTTTACGGGAACAAAAAAAAGGTTTTTTTTGGGAAAAAATGTTTACGGGAACAAAAAAAGGCTTTTTTGGAAAAAAATGTTTACGGGAACAAAAAAAGGTTTTTTTTGGGAAAAAATATTTACGGGAACAAAAAAGGTTTTTTTTTGGGAAAAAATGTTTTAGTTTTAATAAAAAAGGTTTTGATTTTGAAAAAGGTTTTGATAAAAAAAAAATAACAATAGAATTGCAAATGCAAACAGACAATTAATGGACATGCAAACAATCCTATACGACACAATCATGATTCATACAGATCAAAATCTACGGATCTAAACAACAATGAAGGTTAACATGGCAAGGATGCAAATAAATATGAAAAATGCAAAGGATTTAGTAATTTAACGGACCTAAACACATTAACATGGCAAAATATGCACATAAACATGAAAAGGCAAAAGGTTTAGTAATTTAACCTACGAAGCGGAGGTTTGCTTCGGTAAATGTGAAAAAGGTTTGAATAAGGGAACACTGGAGAGCTCCAATCCTTCTAACGAGTTGTGGGAACGACCGCCTTTCTTCTCTGGGGATCTCCTTTGTTTCTCCCTCTCTCTCCTCTTTTCTGAAGAAAACCTTCTGACCCCTCTTAGGTTTTTTTCCTTCTCTCCCTTTCCAACAAGGCAACACATGTATATATAGGGAACAAATTAGGGTTAACACCAAATTGTCAATAATGTCCCTAAAGCCCATTTTAAAGCCCAAACTAAATAATTAGTTAAGAAAAAAAATAAAATTTAAATAATTTAAAATAATTAAAATAAACTTAAAATAAAAACTAATAATCCTATTGATTCCTAAAATAAAAAATATTATAAAAGGAACAAAATTTTTCAATATTTTTTTATTTTATGATTTTTTGGATATTTTTATGAATAATTTAGAAAAAAGTGAAAAAAAATAATATTTTAAAAAATGATTTAATTAAAATACGAAAATAATAATTAAATAATAATAGAAAACTATTTTTGTTATTTTTTTAATGAAAGATAGAAAAATTTAGAGTAAAAATAATAAAGAACAAAAAAGTGACAAAGGTGAGATTTAATTTTTAAAATAGTTAGAAAGAAAAAAAAGATTTAATTTTAAAAAAGAATTTAGAGGAAAAAAAGATTTAATTTTAAAAAGAAGTTAGAGAAAAAAAGATTTAATTTTAAAAAAGTTAGAAAAAAAAATTTAGTTTTAAAAAGGTTAGAAAAAAATATTTAATTTTAAAAAAGTTAAAAAAAAAGATTTAATTTTAAAAGGTTAGAAAAAAAAGATTTAAAGTTAGAAAACAAGATTTAGCTTTAAAAATAGTTAGAAAAAAAAGATTTAATTTTAAAAAAGATAGAAAAAGATTTAACTTTAAAGAGGAGTTAGAAAAAGATTTAAAAAAATTAGAAAAAAGATTTAACTTTAAAGAGGAGTTAGAAAAAGATTTTAAAAAAATTAGAAAAAAGATTTAATTTTAAAAAGAAGTTAGATTTTTATTTTTAAAAAAAATATTAGAATTTGATTAAAAAATGTGTTAGAAATTAATTTAAAAAAAGGTTATAAAAAATTTACTCTTGAAGAAAAGAAAAAAAAAAAAAGTTAAATTTTGATCTAAATCCTAAAAGTTAGTAAGAAGAGCTTTAAATAAATAAACTAAATAGAAAAAAAAAAAGTTAATAAAAAATATTAGTAAAGTTATAAAAAAAATTTAATTAAATTATTATTAGTTAAAAAAACAAGATCTAAAAAAAAAGGTTAATTTATTAAGTTAATAAGAATTTAAAATAAAAATAAAAAAGAAAGGGTAAAATTTGGGGTATTACAATATGTTACGCCCGTTCTACTGCAAACAGGTAACGCCTAAGTCTCCAACGAGCGAGTAACAATACACCTAAACTGCTAGAATGTGCTACGATAACATCATCCACAAAAACATTAGTTAACTGTTGCACGAACTACGTTTGCTATAATTTCTCATACCATATGAGAATACGTAGGCACGAGACGAAGATATCTTGCCGAGATCACTTTTTCACCCTTTTCTGTAGTTGCACGAACTATGTTTGCTCTGATTTCTCATACCATATGAGAATATGTAGGCACAAGACGACGATGTCTTGGAGAGCTCACTTTTTCACCCTTTTTCGTAGTTTCACGAACTACATTTGCTCTGATTTCTCATACCAGATGAGAATACGTAGGCACAAGACGGTGATGTCTTGGCGAGCTCGATTTTTCACCTTTCACCCGTAGTTAGACGAACTACGACTGCTCTGATTTCTCATACCAGATGAGGATACGTAGGCACAAGACGGCGATGTCTTGGCGAGCATATTCCCCACTTTTACCCGTAGTTCCCCCGAACTACGTCGACTCTGACTTTCTCATGTCTGTTGAGAATACGTAGGCCTAGGACCGTGAAGTCCTACGGAGTCTTTTCTTTCCCGTCATCCCTCGTTTTCCCTGCTTCTTACCCTGCTTTATCCCCTAGGAACACTCCTTAACGAAATAACCTTTTAGAAAATACCTTCACACGTCGACAAACAAATGGTTCCTATCGAGTATGATGGATGTGAGGGGTGCTAATACCTTCCCTTCGCATAATCGGCTTCCAAAACCGTCCTTGGTCGCGAGACCATCTTATCCGTATCTTTCTGAAGGTTTTCTTAATGTTTACCTTTCCCCTAATGGGATAAATAAAGTTTGGTGGTGTCTCTTCTGTCTTTCTTTTCGCCTCTCCGTCGTTGCATTTTTCGAGTAGCGACAACATCTTGTGCCTATGTATCCAAGGTAGGGAATGGAATCAGAGTAATTGTAGTTCCTCTCAAAAGGGAGGAAGAGGAACATCTTGATTGTGGTCAAGGTTCCAAGGGGGTGTGAACTTTCATAAGGAAGCATTTACGTGGAGTGCGGCGACTCCTAACTCTATGTTATAGTTGATTTCAAAAGGGTGAAGTAAGTATTCCACAGCGGGAACTTACATGGAGTACAGAAACTTCTGATCCTAAGGCTACGATAAAGAGTAAAATTGTCCACGGCGGGACACCTAAGCATGAGCACGGCGACTCAAAGTCTTAAGGTTTAGGAAAAGTTAAAGTGTGTGTCCACAGCGGGACGCCTAAGCACAAGTACGGCGACTCGGATCCTAAGGCTAGGATGGGTTAAGGTACTGATGTGACGGTCAAATGGTGAACCTTTCCTTCGGAGGGGATTAAGAGATGAAATAAAGCAGTGAATAATTGAAAATTTGAATTGATATACAAGTGATGATAATTTATAAATGTGAGATATGATTGCAACGAGAACATGGTTAAGCATGGAATTAAGCGATGGAATTGTAATTGTCTTGGCAGTTAGAAATTGAATTTTTAGTTGCTTTTGTGAAGATTATTAAATCAAATGTTTAAGTGAAAAAAATGGACAAATGTTAGAATTTTTATTTTTATGAATTTTTGTGAGCCTTTATGTAATAAAAAAGAATTAGAACTTTTACATTAAATAAAGTGTTAGAAATTAAATTAATAATTAATTTGAATTAAAAGTTGATATTTTTACGTCTAAATTGGAAGTAATTAGATCAGATTGCAAAGATGGATCAAATTAATATTTTTTAAAATGATTTATTTATTAAGAAAGGTTTAAAAAAAGGTAAAACTATTTTTTTTTTGGATTTTTAATTATTAAGAAAAATAAATTGAAATATAGGCTAAGCATATTTTTGTTAATATTTATTAGAAGAAAAAAACAAATAAATTAAACCCTAAATTAACATCATTTTTATTTTTAATTTGAATGAAAATGTTTTTAAATAATTATTAAAGAAAATATTTTTAGATTTTTAATCTTAAGTTAGTTGTTAGTAAGTTAGTTTAGATTAGTAATACTAATATTAGATAATTACAAAAAAAATAAAATAAACATAAAAACAGAAAACAAATAATAATAAAAATCAAGGAGATTGGGTCGGGCTGGGTCACCACTCCCCAGACCCGAACCGTCAATATAAAAAAGGGGGAGGGAGTGCATTTCAGGGTTCTAAACCCTAATTGCACAAGGAGTCGCGCGACCCCTTCTCTTGGGGCTCTTGCTGAGTTTTTTTCAACTTTTCTTCTCTCTGTTCTCTGAGTTTGCACGTGTCTCGCCCCTTCTTGTTTCCTCTTATCCCTCTCCAACATTATCTTCTTCCTCTTTTTTTGACCATCTTCCTAAAAGAAACAAACAAATACAAGAATGAGAAGTTCGTTAATGGTGGCTTACGTTTTTTGTTCTTTTGCGGTTTGATGCTTTTGATAGTTTGTGGGTGATTAAGGTTGCTATTACGGCCGATGATGCTTGAGCTGAGGCCTACGAGTTTGACGATTTTGAGGGTTATAAACTCGTCCCTTTTCATTTAAGGTTCTTGGCTGTGGATGAGGTTTTGTTCATATCTGTGGCGATTTTTTTTTGTTTTGTGGCTAATGATGAGGATTGGCTCTCTGAGGCTTTGTGGTTTTGATGTGTGGATGGTGATTTTCGATCTTCTTTATGGTTATTCTAGCCACGGATCTGTGATTATTAGGATTTTTTGGTGACTGATCCTTTTATACATCTTCTTCATGAAACGAAAATGAAGAGTTTAAAAATGTTTCCTTTTTGAAAAGAACATGTTTTTACATGTTGGTTCTATTTTTGTTTTCGGCTTTTATTGTTGGAAATGATAGTGGTGATATGTTCCTTTTTTGGATTATTGCTGTATGATGGTGTTGGTTTTCCGTTCTTGATTTTTCTTCTTTCTCATTTTCGGATTCAAAATGATGGTTGTGGTTTGCTGTCCATTTTTGGGTTTTTATTGATGATGACACCATTTCTAGATCTAGATTCTTAATGGTGTTATATTCTTACCATTTTGATTTTTCAGATCTTAATGGTGATTCGATTTTCGGATTTGTGATATTCTTGATAATGGATATGATTTTCTGGATCTGTGACTTGTTGGATTTCCAGATTTTATTTTTAAGGCTTGTTTGGACTAAAATCATTTTTTCAAAAAACTCTTTTTCTTTCTTGGACAAGAACAGAAATTATCGGGTCTTGGGCCTGAGGTCACATGAAAAACCGGGGGTTCGATAACATTCCCCTGTTGCCCCTCCCGGACCCGATGATGACAATGCTCTGAGGGTCTGAAATAAAATTCGAATCGAATCCTTTCCGTAAAAAACTTAAATTTCCATCTGACGTTTTTTATTAATTTTGCAGGTCCTTTGGAGATTCGGAAGTTTGAAGAGTTTGGAGGCTTGAGGAACTCAGACTTGGAACTTAGGATTTAGACTTAGAACTTTAATTTGTAATCAAGAATCCAAAAACATGTCACCTTGTAATGTAATACATTCCAACTTTTAATAAAATGTGGACTCAACTCTTCCGATTTTAATTCTGAGCCAAATCTTGTTGCGAACAACTTTGAATTTCTTACTTCGCATCTGAGTGTCTAAAAAAATTGCAAATTCTTGAAAACACACCAACGCGAATTCGAAGCAACCTACGAATTGTAGCTCAAACTTGCCTGTGACAATTAACTCGTAACCGGCTCAAATATTCCGTGAATAAAGACTTAACTTTTTGAAAAATAGTTCTCGAGTAGACAGAATTCCGATTTGTCCAAACTTTGACAGTCTCAAATCATACGGTTCATAAATAAATCAATATTATAACCTTTCATTTGACGGTTAATAATCTGATTCTCAAACCATGACGGACTGTACCGAGGAACATCTAACTTTAATAGTGTCATAGAATTCCAACCCATTCTCAAACCAATGTCGTCTAAATCGAGAAATAGGAAACCCTAAATGCTTGGGGATCCTCTGATAATGATCTGGCTCTGTAATCGTCAAAAGATTGTGAACTGGTGGCACATCTGCGTCCACATGAAATAAAGGGCACACGATATTATTTTCCAACTTTTTCAACGCACCTGAAAAAACGAACAAACTCGGCAAAACGGTTAGCAGTTAGTTAAAAATGACAGATGAACTAAAATGAAATGCTAAATGAATCTAAGGGTAAGATACAAGTTTATCGAAACAGTACCTATTAGAGCACCTTCAAGCTCTTATTTCTAACCCAAAACAGTACCTATACAAGTTTATCATCCATGGTTTTACTCTACTTCGTTAGACTGTCATTCTATTAAGGTTTTTTCACCAATTGAATCACATTTTCGTTGTCTCCCAAACACCCATTTTTTTAAAATCCGCTTTCATGGTAAAACACAGCAACAACGGCCAATTTATACGAAATTCACACCAGGACAGTACACAAACACAAATTCACAACAACAATCACAAAGATATAGAAATCAAACAAGAAGGAATAAGTATATCCATACAATCCTAAGAGGGAAAGGAACCATCACCAGCCTCTCATGTTCAAATCACCATCAAATAACCCATTCTTCCCCTTACCTTAATTACAAGCCTGATCTCTCTAACAATGGTGGGAACTCTTGATATCCTCTTGCCTTAGCTCTGCTTTCTTCTTTCTTTCTCTTTTCACGTGAAACTGCTACTGTAACCTCTTTTCCCACCTCTCTCTAATATGTTTTATTTTCCTTAATAATAATAATAATAATAATCTTAATAATAATAATAATATTAATAATAATAATAATAATGGAATATTTCCTTTATCACCAATTATATTATTATTAGAATATTATTCTAAGTCTCATTTCAATAATCTAACTACAATTAAGTTCTCACACTCACCCTTACACAAATACCCTTAATCAAACCAATACCAAAATAATTACACGAATATAATCATAAAATGACTAAATATTTAAATATGGTGTTATAACCCTCCCCCACTTAGAATATTTTCATCCTCGAAGATGTACCTGATGAGAACAATTCTGGATACAGCTCTCGCATCTTTCTCTCCACTTCCCAGGTCATTCCTCCAGCAGCTCCTCCCCAAGCTACTCTCACAAAAGGAATATCATTGCCTTTTAACTATTTCATCGTGTGATCCTTAATCTTTATCAGCATTGCCTCCACGGTAAGATTACCCAGAATCTTCACTCCATCCTTTTGAAGGACATGGGATGGATCGGGAATGAATTTCCGAAGTTGCGACACATGAAACACATCATGTAAGTTTGAAAGTTCGGGTGGCAGCGCCCCTCTATATGCAACATCTCCAACTCTCTGCAAAATATGATATGGTTTAATGAACTTAGGATCCAGCTTTTTCGATTTCAGTGCACGACCAACACCTATCACCAGATCAACCCTTAGAAACACATGGTCGCTGTTTCAGACTGGCTCAGTGGCTATTCATGGCCCAATAGCCTAAGCCCTGCCAGTTAAGGGCAAAAGGAAGCATTCTCTCCACTTCCCCTCCGCCAAGGAAAGTTGGCCAGCTGACATCCAGGATCAGCTGCCCTTCGTCTCATTTTTGCCTGTCACGCACGGTTCCACCATCCAGGAACGATCTCGATGCTCTTTCCCGTTACCACGCATTTGCCCATAGAAGCAGCTAGTTCCGAGCATGTTTGTCCGTCTCAACAACTAGTTTTTGGCAGTTACCTATTTTTAGGGAGTGACTATCTCACCCTGAAAATAAGGACCAATGGCCAAGCGCTGGGGGCACTATAAAAACCTTCTCATTTGAGAAGGCCATGTATTCTAAAATCATCCTAAGACACACTCATTTTGTACTTTCCTTCTCTTCTCCTGATTCTTGCTTTAGCATCAGAGTGCCTTTTAGGTACACCCTCTCCTCATCCTTGAAACCCAGCATCATAGGCAAAGTCTCTAGCCCATTTCAGGTTCTGATTAACCCGAAAGATCAATGGCGTCATCTGTGTGACTCTGTTCTCCCCGTCTTTATTTCCCCGTAAATCAAAGACCAAAGCAGTTCTTTTAAGATTCCGATCATGGCCACCCATGGCAATGTCAACGATGCTTGCAACACCGTCGTCTTCCTCGTAAATAAGACAGACAACGACGGGGAAACCCCCTTCCTTGGAGACGATGTCCCTCCGCGACTCCCTTTCCAGATCCCGCCACCAACGCAGAGATCTAGCACCCAAAAGACCATCATCCCATCCGGTTTTGCCCAACTCCGACCCGGTCATGGCAGCCCTACTCGAGGCCCTCAATAAGACAAATCTTCTGATCCTCTAGAAGAATGAAATAATTGTAGCATTAAAAGAAACCCTTCGTCCAAGATCTCCTCCGTCGAGACCAGAGCGCTGGAGATCTCGGAGTTCTTCTCCCAGACGAGGAAGAGACTACCAAATGCTAGTAGAGCCAGAATCCCTGGAAAAAAGGAAAAGCGATCACACTCCTCCCCAGAGCCTGTACTCCCTAGAGGTCAAGAGAACCAGAAGGGATCTGTGGAAAGAACACTAGCATTCGCCTTTGCCGTGATCCAAGGTCCGGGCGCAAACTCCTTCTCCCCATCGAGATTGCATTCCTCTCTTGGGATGAAGCGCCCACTCTCGTTTACGGTCGAACACCAGCAGCGACGACGAGCCTTAAGACTCATTTTCTCAAGAAATTATGGCCACACGCCTACCCAAAGGGATGGATAAACCCCCACCCTTGGGCATATAAGATGGAATGACAGATCCTGATGAGCACATCGAGAACATCGATGCCCTGCTCGACTATCGTGGTGTTAGGGGCGCCATCAAATGCATAGTGTTCCTGAATGCGCTGAGGAAATGAGCAATGTCCTGGTACAAGAGCCTCCCCTTTGAACCCATCACCTCATGGAGGCAGTTGGGAATGATGTTCTCCAAGAATTTCACAGCGTCTCGTTGTCACCCAAAGACAGAAGCCTCCCTCAAAGCTATCATCAAGGGGAGGATAATCTCTTCGAGTATATATCAAGAGATTCAATAAAGAAGTTGTCCAGGTCTCGAGGACCGATGACATGAAGAAGTATTTGCTTGAACGAGGATTCTGTCCCTATAGTGACTTTGCTTTGGCGGTTGGCATTGAGACTCCAAAGCACTGGACTCCCTCCTCCTCAAGGCTCAGGCGTATATCTCGTATGAAGAATAGAAAGTTACGAAAACTTCAGGAACCAAGAGAGTGCTAGGTCCTCCAAGCATGATAACTCATCGACAACTCGTCAGGGAACAGAGAAAAAAAGGGATAGCCGCTATCGGGAATCCCGAGATCACAAAGGGCCCTCTAGCCTCTCTCAAGAGTACACTCTACTGAATGTCTCACTCAAAAAGATTCTCTCCGAATGCACAAACTTGGAGTTTCGGCAACCAGGGGTTCGGTTCCCGAAGAAGATACCTGTCAAGCTGAACACAGATAAAATGAAGTACTTCTGGTTCCACAAGAGCCACAGGCACATGACTAACGACTGCATCCATCTGAAGGATGTAATTGAAATCTTGACCAGGGACGGACACCTAAAATAGTTTGCAAAAAAGAAGGATGTTCCTCGGTAGGACGCCCAGGAATCGAAGAAGGTCAAAGAAGAAGTGCCATCCTTGGACGAGATCAATCTTCGGGTTGCTATTAACATCTCACAGCCAGAAGACTTTTATGTTGCCTAACGGGCTCTACGTTCCTCTCTACTTTTCTACATACAACCCTTGTGAAGCCTTCTTCTCCGCCTTGGTTATATTAGGAGAGGTATTTAACAAGGTGATCATGGGGGTCCATAAAGAGGAAGTTTGAGCACCTCATCAACACAAGCTCGAATAGGAGTTCTACCCTCGATAAGATCCGGGAAGAGACAGTTCCCATCACTTTCTATCGTAAGGAACTCCTCAGTGGAGCCCCCAACTCCAGTATTCCTCTACTCGTGAGGGTGCAAATGGCCAACTTCAATGTTCAACGAATTTTGGTTGACTAGGGAAATTCGATCGATATTATTTACTCCCACTAGTTCTCCACGCTTCAACTAGATGAGATACACTTGACACCCTATGTAGGTTCGGATCTATAGGGCTTCAATAGGTCAGTCATGAAGCCGTGGGGGTACGTGGAACTGATTTTCACCTTCGGGGCAGTATAGACAGCTAGATCCATCAAAGTCCAATTTCTGGTAATTTATTGCCCGTCCCTTTACCAATGCATATTTGGGTGACCAACTCTGACCGAATTGGTAGTTTTACCCTCCACGGTGCACTTGAAGATGAAGTATTACACTTCCAAAGGGATTTTCACCACCCTACACGGAGACATAGAGGTTGTGAGAAGGTGCTTCGAGGCAGCCTCAAAAGGGCTGAATACCATTGTCGTCCGACCAAAGACTTCCACCAAGCCCGTCCTGCCTTGCAGTTCTGAAGAGGCAAAACTGCTACCCTGCATCAACTCCATCGACCTAGACATTAATTTCTCCAAGGATGACTTAAGGGACCAGAAGAAGAATGGGAAAAAGACTCAGCCAAGCTCGAGCAACCTCTCGACATCAACCAGCGGCGGTGAGACTGCTCATCCGATGCAGCCAATCCCAGACGGAGAATTCGTGCTAGTCATCCTCGATGACGACCCCAACAAGGGGTGAAGATTGGGACCAGTCTCTCCGACCTTGCAAGGAAGCAGCCGAAAGCCTGTCTCATGGAGAATGTAGACCTGTTCACGTGGAGCGCCTCGGAGATTCCCAGGCTGGATCCAGAGGTGGCCTACCACTAGTTCACCATCGACCCCGCCATTAGTGTTTTAGATCAACATAGGTGAAAATTGCTGTTACACCCCAAAATTTGCCCAACTTTTTGCTTTAGCTGGCTTTTGTTTCATTGCATTTATCATTGCATTCATGGCATTTCATTTGCAAATCAAAGTCCATGAACAGGGGATTGAGAGGTGTGTACTTATCAACATAGGGCTATCAAGGTCCAAGCCTATTCAAGAGGCCATGTTCAAGCTATCAAGTGCTTATCATTATCAGAAGAATGTCAAATCTCATCAGAAGGAGTGCAGGGTTAAGATTGGTGCACCTCCTATCTTAGGGGTCATTTGAAGGTTGTCAGAGGATGTTGAATCCATGGCCATGGGTGAAGGATATTGAGAGAACTAATTTAATGCCTTGAGTGTCATTATGAAGCTTGTGTCAGTCATTATGTCAAGTGTGTGAAGCCACAACAAATATTGGTGCAATTCGGGTTTTCACCTGGTCAACCCTAAGTCAACAGTTGAAATGAAGGAGATTAAGACTCAATTCCAAGTCTTTATGATCATGTGATGTTGTGTTGAGACACATAAAAGATTATTCCAAGATCATTTCAACAATATTCAAGAGTGTGAGGAGGTCCTAGGCTAGGGTTACTATGTTTGACAGTGTAAAATCCCCTAGTTTGGTGCCTAAATTCAAGACGACATAACTCAAGATGCAAGCCTCATCTCGACATAAACATGAGACTTGTATAGCATGTTCATAGCTTTAATTTGAGTACTAGAAGTCCTTGATTGGATTTATAGAACTCAAGTTATGAAGCAGACAAGTTACAGGTCCTCAGATGAATGTGATTTTAGTCAACAAAAGTCAACCAACTTCCATACCATTTTTGACCAAGAAGGATGTTTCTCCTCAACTTCAAGTGAACATGAAAGTTGTTCCTCATGATCTTAGATTTCCAAAAAGTCATAGAAGTCCTCATTTTGAGTTGTAGAACTCAAGTTATGAGCTTGACAGGGCAAGGGTATTTTGGGAAAGTGAGATTATAGGTCATTTTCATTATATGTCCATTTCACCAATTTTCACATCTCAAATGGAAATCTTTCTAACATGAAAGTTGCTCAAAATGGGGTCATTCGGTCAACCAAACCTCAAGGAATCATTGGTATGGATTGCGTTGGAGAATGTATGAAGAAAATTTCATGAAAGGAAGCTTGAAAAGGGCTAGTTTGAATCAAGTACATTCTAAACCAATTCAAGTCATGTTTGTGCATTTTTTGAGTGCCTTAAACATTATAAGAATATTGGTAAAACCGGAAATTAAATGTGAAGTCATTTTCTATGCCAAATTTCATGTTTCTTCACCTTTAAGCAACACAATCAAAATCAACCATTAGTTCAATTCCAAGGAACCAATCTGAGCCACACATGAGAGCTCTGTTTTTCACCATTTCAATAAAGCTTCAAGTGCAAAAATGTGAATTTTGGATTGGACTATTATGGGCTTCCATTGGGCTTCTAATCATCACATATCCATTGTATATAACATTTTAATCATTCCTAACAGAAAAATAACAGAAATTGGTTAAAGAATCACAAAAAACAGTTAGAAAAAAGTGGAGAAAAAGTGAAGAAAATTAATTTTCGTTTTTGGAGAATCACCCACATTCAAGCCAAACCAAGATTGCTAGAAGCTTGAAGATGATTCATTGAAACTTTCTTCACCATTTGGAGTGAGAACCATTGCCAATTGACATCACCATTGAAGCTCAAAATCAGGTTCTTATTTCTCATCCATGCTCTCTATTCTTGAGGAATTTTAGTGCCATTTTCATGGATTTGCACTCCTTATGATGTGTAGAAGCTTTTAGGATTAGTTTGGTTGAGTTTCTTGAAACTTTAGAAAATGGCACCTTTGCTTGTTGTTCACTTTTCTCCTTATTTATTAGATAAAAATGAAAAAGAATTGGATATTCATGATCTAGGAAGCAAGACGAAGGAAACGATATAAAAAATTTAAGTTTTTGATGAAGTTGAAAATCCAGTCACTATTCATTCCGCCGGAGAAGATGACCGGAATCTTCTCCGGCCGGCAGCCCCACCGTGTGCAGTAACTCCCTCTGTTTTCTCATTTAAATTTCCAGCTCGTTTGCTAGTCGTCTGATCGCGTGGATTGTTGACACGGTACTCCCAACGTGTGGCCTTGATTTCATTTTGCGAATAGCCTTCTCACGGACTAAAAGCTGAGAAACGCGTGCTGGGCTTAAGGAATTGTTTCACCGTTCGCACCCCATTCATACGGCCCACTAGGAATTCACACAGAATATTATTACTAACAGCACCACCTTTAATTCCTTTTAATTTCTTTTTCTTTCTTTTTTCTGTTAGTTAGCTGTTTCATTTTAATTCCAAAAAAATACTTAAATGCTTGAATAAATCATGAAAAAATATGTGTTAGATAGTTTGACCTGTGACTTGATTTTTCATATTTTTTATTTTGATTTTCCATTTCTTTTTCCATTAATTTCGTATTTTCTCTTTTAATATGTTTTTAATAGTTGAAAAATGACATGATATGCTTGATGATTTTATTTCTCATTCAATATATCAAATAAATGCCTATTTTTTTTCTTGATAGCTTTAGACATCTTTATAGGGTTGTATGATTTTTCTCTGATTTTTTAGGTACATTTAGGTATAGTTTTGAATTAAATCTTTAGGACCATTCCCGTTTGGTTTTCCCATAGCATACCCTTAGGTTAACCCTTTAATTAGTTCCTTTAGACTCATAGTTTGGCTCTGGATTTTTTACCATTGGTTTATAACATCCTTAGGAAACCCTAGGATTTTTCTTAGAAAATTTAAATTGGTTTTACTATTTTTCCCCTGTTTTACATGATGGCTGTTTTTAGGGTGTTCCTAACTTAGCATACCTCATAGTTTAGTTTCTAAAGTGAACTTTTGCAAACCCTAAGCCCCCAATTCCTTCATGATGGCATAGTTTATAGATTGATACCCTTTTAGGTTAATTATTAGGTCCTTATAATGCTCAAAGCTCCCTCTAGATTGAGTTTCTTTTAGTGCTTAGATATTAGGGTTTCTTAGAGCTCTTTTGTGATTGTTTCCTCTCCTCTTTGTGCTTCCCTTTGCCTTGGGAAATTCAAATCATGCCAATATCTCCTGGTCCTTACCATGAGATCCCTCTTAGGAGAGCCTGGCCTTCCTTAGGAAGTGCTCTGTGCATTCCTCAAGAGGTGAGCCATGAAGGACTATTCCTTATCAGTGAATTTGGTTGAGTGCCTTGGTGAATTACTTAGGTTTTCACCATGCCTCCCATCATAATTAAATTAACTATTAGTCCTTATCATGAGATCCCTCTTGGGAGATCCTTTCCTTCCTTAGGAAGTACTCTGTGCATTCCTCAAGAGGTGAGCCATGAAGGACTATTCCTTATCAGGTGAATTCGGTTGAGTGCCATGGTGACTTCCTTAGGTTTTCACCATGCTTCCCTTCATTGATAAATCATCCATTGTCCTATTGACAAAGGATCCCTCTTGGGAGAGCCTGACCTTCCTTAGGAAGTGCTCTATGCATTTCTCAAGAGGTCGAGCCTTTGAGGACTCCTGTTGACATACCCTAACAATACCTTAGATTTTCATCTAGGATCCACCTCATTGATCTATCCTGTTATCTTAGGATCCCTCTTGTGAGAGCCTGGTCTTCCTTAGGAAGTACTCTGTGCATTCCTCAAGAGGTTGATCCTTTGAGTGGATTCAAGTGTTAATTCACATTGACTACAGTGGGTTCCTTAGGTTCACACTGTACTTCTCATTCCTTAGTTATCTGTCCTACATTCCTAGGATCCCTCTTGTGAGAGCTTGGTCTTCCTTAGGAAGTACTATGTGCATTCCTCAAGAGGTTGAGCCTTAGAGGACTCTTGTGTATACACATCCTAACTTGATGTAGCCTTGGGATGCCTCCCTTGTTGCTCATCTTGTTTATCCCTTTTCTTGTTGATTGTTTAACTGTTTGCTTTGATGCATTTAGGATAGATTTTCATGTATAGATACTCTTGTTTAAGATCATGTTTGCATTGAAAGGTTGAGGTTTCCTCCCGTTGCTTGTTAGTTTCTATGTTCTCTTTGTCTGTTTGCATTGAAAGGTTGAGGTTGCCTCCCTTTGCTTGATTGTTTCTTTTCTCTTGAAAGGTTGAGGTCGCCTCCCTTTGCTTGAGTGTGTGTTTCTCTTCTCTTGGAAAGGTTGAGGTTGCCTCCCTTTGCTTGAGAGTGTGTTTATCTTCTCTTGAAAGTTTGAGGTTGCCTCCATTTGCTTGAGTGTCTCTTTGTTCTTTGCCTGCTTGCATTGAAAGGTTGAGGTTGCCTCCCTTTGCTTGTATTGCTGCATTGCACGTGCATCTGTTTACTTTTATATGTCATCTACTTTATGATTTTAGTATTGTTTTCTGTTTCCCATTCACATGCTCCCTTAGGATTCTCACTTCCTTGTTTAAGGTAGTGATGATAAACTTTAGGTTCGAAACCATGCATGACAACATCTAGGATAGTTTCCCTTTCAAACTCAACCATTAGGACCATTTTGCATGACAACTATTAGGGTTTGAGCTAGTTCCCCTTAGTTGTGTCCTCTCTCTTCTCACCTTCATACAAAATCAAAACACGTAATAAAGGATAATGAATACCGTATGTTACGAGCCTTAAGCTACTTAGGAAATGGTTGTTGGAGGGTTACTCTTCAACAATCAGGATGTTTAGTATGACACCCTTAGGGTCGAGTCCTTTTTCTTTTCTTTCAAACCAGACTTTTAGCGTAGATAGATAAACAACCCGTCAGGTAAACAAACAAGCGTGGATCCCATCGAGTACGATGGACGTGAGGGTGCTAATACCTTCCCCTTGCGTAACCGACTCCCGAATCCAGAGATTTGGTTGCGATGACCGATCTTATCCCGTTTCGCTAGGTTTTTCCTGGTCGTTTCCTTTCCCGTCTTGAGGGATAAATAACGATAGGTGGCGACTCTTCTGTTGTGAAGGCACCTCATTTTCGCAGTAGCGACAGTTGGCGACTCTGCTGGGGACCCGATAGCTGCTAGTGACTTTTCCCATCCATTACGCTGGGACCGTTTCCCATCCCCTATGCGAGTCAATCCTAACGCTTGTCTGTTTACCTTTTGGGTTTCTGTACATACTTGTTGTATCTTTATTGCACTTTACTTTCCCGCACTTTACTTTCAACATTATATTATTATTTGTTGTGTTGTTGGGAGGGGTGCTTCTGATGAGTGATAAGCCAGACCCGGGCTTGAGCATATGCCTAGAATTAGTCGTGGAGAGTAGTGGTGGGCCTGTATGCTTAGCATACACAAGTCCCCATGAAATACACGTTCATACGAGATTCTCTTTGATGACTTCTCTTCTGGCCCTTAGGTCTCGACGCGATGTTGGATCTGAGGGTTGTCGACTCAGGGGACCGATGATTTATGACTCAGCTAAGTGAGGCCTCTTCGGGGAGTGATGATGCCAAACTAGAAATGGTGAACGTATCATCATTTCTTAAAAGTCTGTGACGCTGGGAAACGCATAGGATGTCGTACCTTATCAGTGAATAAGTTCATACCTGTGAGTGGGAATGGGGTTATGCAGGAAACCTTAACCTTCAGATTACCCGGTTTTCTCTACAGTTTGGAATTTGAGTTACTGGTATTAGTGGTTTCTGTTATCAGATCAGTGCTAGTATTCTTGCTAAAGTAGAGCCTTGATATTCCTCAATCAGAAGCACATCGGTCTTGATCCCTTGTTTGTTGCATTAGAATTTTTCATTTTGCATTGCATTACATTTGCATCTCATTTTGGATATTCATCCTCAACCGTAACAGGGAACTCACCCCTCTTTTGTCTGCTCCGTCAGTTGGTTTCCCGACATTTGTGTTGGACTTGAGTTAGCTTCTGGAAGATCATGGACTCTGAAGAACAGAACTTGGTTGTCACAAGGGCAGAGTTTGAATTGATGAAGAATCAGTTGAGGCAACTCATAAAGGCTATGACAACTATGATTAGAGGAGAGGGTAATGTTCAGAAAACTCTAGTGGATAATGATGTTGCTCAACCTCAGCCTGTGTAGATCCCTGTCAGAAATGAAGATTCATCTTCTCTCCATGACATAGATTATAAGAATTTCACTTTCGTCGTGCCAGACCAAAGAGCTATTCCAAAGGTTAATGCTGAGGATCCCCAGACCATTGAGTTTAAGAGAAGATGTCAGCTGTTGGAAGAAAAGCTTGGGACCCTGATGAGTCAGAATACTCTTGATTTGAATGCTTCAAGCATTTGTTTGGTGCCAGGCCTGTTAATGCATCCAAAGTTCAAGATGCCAAATTTTCAGAAGTTCAAAGGAGATAGTTGTCCGAAGAAGCATCTGGTAATGTTTAACAGGAAAATGACTTCATATGTCCATAATGACAAGCTCATGATTCACTGTTTTCAAGACAGTTTGAGTGGAGCATCGTTGGATTGGTATATGCAATTGGAAAGTAGCAGCAGCCAATCATGGTCAGACTTAACCAATGCCTTCGTGAAGCAGTATGACTACAAGCTTGACATGGCTCCCAGCCGCATGCAGTTGCAAGAATTATCTCAGGTGGATAGTGAATCCTTCAGAGCATATGTGCAGAGATGGAGAGAATTCGCAGCTCGTGTTCAACCCCCGCTTCTGGAAAGAGAGTTGGTTGCTATATTCTTGGGTACCCTGAAAGGCCATTACTTTGAAAAGATGATTTGTGGTGGAACATCAAGCTTTGCTAACTTGATGATAGTGGGGGAATGTATCGAGAGCGGAATCAAGAGCGGAAAAATTCGAGACATTCCTTATATCCCGGTTGATGAAAATGAGTCAGTTATCAATTCTCAGGAAGAATGGGAGAAAGGAAGTGATGTTGCTTCAGAATCTTCGAAACCCCAGGTTCAGTTTTCAAACGCCTCGTGTATTCAAAGTCAACAGTCGTACCGTCAGCGTGCCCAACGGAGATCAAGGAAACCAGAGAGACATTTGACTTAGTCACCGGTATCCTACAGTCAGTTGTTTCCAGATTTAATCAAGGGTGGATTGGTAGTGCCAAAGGAAATTATTCCTACAATTCCGCCATATCCGCCTGGTTTTGATGTCCACGCCCGCTGTGAGTACCATGTTGGGGCACAGGGGCATTCAACTGATGACTGTAGGTTTCTCAGAAGTCAAATTCAGGCTCTACTGGATTCCAACCGGATCTCAATCACACCTCAAGGTATTCGGATCAATGATCTGCCTTCAGCCAGTCAAGGAGACGTATCAGTTCATGGTACGAAAGAATTCACTGAGAGCATGTATTCGGAAGACGATCAGATGGATCTCAACGAACAATTCTGAAGATTTTGAGGGGCGTCTCCCCCAGCTAGCAAATCAAGATGTAAAAGCCCAGTTCCTGGAAGCTGGCAATCTTTGTTTTTATCTTGTTCATTTCTTTGCTTTTGTAGTTTCTTTTCTGTCTATATACAAATTTCGTTTGTAAAATTTGTTGCTTTTCAATTGATATTGATGAATGAAATAAATATGCATGTTTTGAATTAATCGAGTCGTGCTCACTCTATGCTTTTTGTAACACCCATTTTAATTATTTAGTCATTTTATTATTATTTTAATTATTATATGTTGGTGTGCCCTTGGGTGGGGGTGTGTTTGATGTTGATTGGTGGGTGTCCCTGATATGGGAGGACTATTGGTGATGAATTGTTGTGAATATAATAATAAAATAAATAGTAGTAATATGGTGATAGTATTATTATTATTGTTATTATTATTATTATTATTATTATTATTATTATTATTATTATTATTATTATTATTATTTGTGGTAATATTATTAATTGGAGAATATAATATTATTATTATTAATATGGTTTATATTATATTGGTTAGTAAGAGAATAATATTAGTAATATTATTTTATTAGTATTATTAGTTGGGATTAATAATAAATAAATAAAAAATATAAGTTGAAGGGGTAAGAAGGGGAATAAGAAAGAATTAGAGAGAGAGAGGAGGAAAGGATACGAGAGAATTGGAAGAGTTGGGAGAAAGTTACGATAGAAGTGAGAAGAGCGGAGAAAAGAGAACGAAGAACAGAGAAGAAGAGAGGAGATCAAAATTGGCCAAACTTGGAGGAATTCGTCACCGATCAAATCGATTAACAAGGTAAGGGGGGAGAAACTTGATTGGGATGGTGTATACATGTACAGGGTAGGGGGGATTCCTTGACCCCGTAGGAAATGTCGATATATGAAGTTTGATATTGGCATGATTATGATTGTTGATTGAGGATTGATAATTGTAATTGATAATGATGAATCGATATATGATGTTGTTGGATTGTTGATGAATTGTTGGTTTTGGTGTATAGGTTGTGTTTACGATTCTTAGGGAAGTTTTGTGTGACCTTTTGAGGTATCGATAGAATGTCTAAGTGTTGATTCTGGAATATGGTTTAGGAAGCGATTGATTAGAATATTGTACATTTTTGGTACTGATAATTTGATGTGAGTTGGAAGTAGAAATGTTTGACTGAATTTGTCCTAGATAGCACTGCAGAGCTGTGAGAAATTTGGTGTATCGCAGCATTCACTGGGCTTCACCTGGTGAGTGTTGGCGAAGCTTCGCCTGGCGAACGGGGGCGAGTATTCGCTTGGCGAAAGGGAGAGAAGGATAGCGAGTAATTCAAGATTAAATCCCAGACCAAAAGGGTAGGAAGTTCGCCTGGCGAGTGTGGCCCGCGAAGGTTCGCCTGGCGAATGATTGCTTTGCCTGGCGAATGCACGATAGTGGAATAGGGCTTCGCCAGCAGGTTCGCCTGGCGAAGGTTGGCGAACATTCGCTGTGGGGCTTTGCCTGGCGAATGGGCCAGCGAGCGTAGCAGCAGAATGTGACTTTTTGTGATGTTTGGCCTTGAGCTTTGGTCTTGTGTGATCCCTTTAGTCATGAGGAGTGTAGGAATCGCGATTGTGGAATTTAAAGTGTGTACTTGGTGATAGTACATGTTTACCTTAATATTTTATTTTAAGTGGACAATTAGTTGGTGTATAAATCATGCGGAGCATGGTGTAGTGATCAGTAGGATCGTGTATCCCCGAGTGGTGGGATATGTTTATATCTGATGATAAAATATGAACTTGTTTACTATCTGATTGATTTATATGGTGTTGGTGTAATATATCTATACATATATGCATGATGTATGATGATATGATCAGGAGGATCGTGTGCACTTTGTGTGCCTGAATATAATTGTTATGCATTGGTGTTGTGCATATCATGGTGTTTTGGTGGGATGAATCATATCTCAGTAGGAGCGTAAGTGATTCATCCGTACTCCTTTGTGGAGAATGGTGGGGGATAGATCATGTCTCAGCAGGAGCGTAAGTGATCTGTCCAAGGTTCGATTGAATGAACCAATGAGTCGGTACCGCATGCATGGTGTTGAGTTGCATATTTGCATTATTATATGTTATATTGTAATTGGAACAGTAGGTTCGTGATTGGTGTTGTTGGGGTGAATATTGGTGTGTTTTACTACCTTATTGCATGTATTAAATTACCAATATATTTTGATCATGTTTTCTCACCCCTTTGTTGTTGATGTATTTGTGCTTCTTCGGAAGTACAGATAATCCAGGTACTTAGCTAGCTTGGATTATGGTGTGCCAGTCGAGTCTAGGATGTTCTGATACGTAGCACGGGACTTGGGTGTTTGATGCTGAACTTGTATTTTCTTTCCTGTGAACGTATCAAAACTTTGTTGGATTTTACTATTTTATTATTTCCGCTGTCTTTTGGAGAAAACCTTTTTATAAGGAAATGTTGGTTTTATTATGTGATATCCCACTTGGGAAGAAAAAAAACTCTGATGTTTATTTATAATGTTTATTATTTCAACTGTTTTGGGAAGTGGGGTGTTACAATTGGTATCAGAGCAGATCGGTCCGTCCGGCCAGTGTTGTTGAGTCGAGTTGAGTCTGTCCTTTAGGATAGAGTTGAGTATCTTTTAACTTGGTGTTGTTATTATTAAGCGGAATGGCAGGAAGGAACGATGATGCGTTGGCTATTGCTATGCAAGCAATGGCGCAGGCACTTGCTAATCAGAACCAAACTGCAGATGCCCAATTCAGGAGTTTAGCGCAGTTTCGGAGCAACAAACCGCCGACGTTTGAAGGAGGAATTTTGGACCCTGAGGCAGCACAGAAGTGGCTGAAGGCAATCGAGAAAATTTTCAGGACTATAGGTTGTAGCGATGAGCAGAAGGTGAGGTTTGGTACTCACATGCTGGAGGGCGAGGCTGAAGCTTGGTGGGACAATAGTCGCCAAAGATTGGAAGTTGCTGGAACTGCCATTACTTGGGAGGTGGTTCAGAAAGGTTTTCTGGAAAAGTATTTTCCGGAAGACATTCGCAGTGCTAAGGAAATTGAATTTTTGGAGCTGAAGCAGGGTAGTATGACTGTAGCAGAGTATACTGCTAAGTTTGAAGAGCTGGTGCATTATTGTCCTCATTACAATATTGATGGGGCAATGACTTCCAAGTGTCTAAACTTTGAGAATGGACTACGTCCAGAGGTTAAGTTAGGGATTGCTTGTTAGAAGATCAGGAACTATCCTGAGCTGGTAAGCAGGAGCAGGATATATGATAACAATAACCGGGCAAGGATTGCGCACTACAAAGCTGCTAATGACCGTAAGGGTAAGCAAAGGTTCAGTGGTACTCCTTATAGTGTTTCTGCTGATAAGGGAAAGCGTAAAACTGTTGTTGATAAGAAGCCCAGAGAGGGGAGAGCATCTGCCGATGGGAAATGTTTTCGGTGCGGTGGCATGGGACACCGTGCTAATGATTGTCCTAATGAAGTCAATAAGTGTTTTAAGTGTGGGAAGCCAGGTTATGTGATAGCTGACTGCAGAGCCACTATGCCGATCTGTTATAACTGTGGTGAGAAGGGTCACATCAGTACACATTGTGAGAAGCCGAGGAAGCCTCAGACGTCTCCGGCTGGTGGGAAAGTGTTTGCTTTGGCAGGAACTCAAACTGTCAGTGATGAGCGAATTATCAAAGGTACTTTTATTATCAATAATATTCCTTTGACTGCTATTGTTGATACGGGTGCAACCCACTCGTTTATTTCTGTTGATTGTGTGGAGAGGATAGGATTGGTGTCGTCTACTCTTGAGAGACGAATGACTATTGAGACACCCTCTATTGGTTCAGTGACTACTTCTTTGGTATGCCTGAAGTGTCCGCTGACTATTTTCGGTAGAGAATTTGGAGTGGATCTGATTTGTCTACCACTTGGTAATTTGGATGTTATTTTGGGTATGAACTGGCTAGAGTTCAACCAAGTCTACATCGATTGTTTTCGAAAGGAATTGTTGTTCCTGACTCCAGAAGAGGAAGCTTTAGCAGATTCTTTGTCTAGTAAAGAATTGAGGACCTTGTTGGAAGACGAAGCTAAAGTGTTTGCTTTATTTGCATCGTTATCGCTAGATAGCAAAGCGTCAATGGAGGAATTGGTAGTGGTGAATGAATTTCCGGAAGTGTTTCCTGATGACATTACGGAATTGCCTTCGACAAGAGAAGTTGAATTTAGTATTGATCTTGTTCCTGGTACGAGACCTATTTCTATGGCGCCGTACAGGATGTCTGCAGTGGAGTTGGCTGAATTGAAATCTCAGATTGGAGAATTGTTGGATAGAAAGTTTATTAGACCGAGTGTATCGCCGTGGGGAGCTCCAGTGTTATTGGTAAAGAAGAAGGATGGTAGTATGCGTTTGTGCATCGATTACCGTCAGTTGAATAAAGTGACTATTAAGAATAAGTATCCTCTACCTAGGATTGATGACTTGATGGATCAGCTGGTGGGAGCTCGAGTGTTTAGTAAAATCGACTTAAGATCGGGTTACCATCAGATCAGAGTAAAAGAAGGTGATATTCAGAAGACTGCTTTTAGGACTCGATATGGACATTACAAATATGTTGTAATGCCGTTTGGAGTGACTAATGCACCGGGAGTATTTATGGAGTATATGAACAAAATTTTCCATTCTTATTTAGATCAGTTCATTTTGGTATTTATTGACGATATCTTAATTTATTCTAAATCTGATGAAGAACATGCAGGACATCTGAGAGTTGCCTTGCAGGTGCTGAAGGAAAATAAGTTGTTTTCTAAATTGTCGAAGTGTGACTTCTGGTTAAAGACAGTGAGTTTCTTGGGGCATGTAATATCTAGTGATGGTATAGTGGTGGACCCGTCAAAAGTGAGTGCAGTATTGCAGTGGGAACCGCAGAAGACAGCAACGGAGATTAGAAGCTTTTTGGGTTTGGCTGGTTATTACCGCAGGTTTATTGAAGGGTTCTCGAATTTGGAATTGCCATTGACTCAGTTGACGAGAAAGAACCAAGTGTTTGTGTGGGATGCTGCTTGTGAAGAAAGTTTGAAGAGTTGAAGAAGAAATTGACTACGGCACCGGTGTTAGTGTTACCGACTCCGAGTGAACCGTTTGTAGTATACTGTGATGCATCTAAAATGGGATTAGGCGGAGTTCTTATACAAATTGGTAAGGTGGTAGCGTATGCATCGCGGCAATTGAGAGTGCATGAGCGAAATTATCCGACTCATGATCTCGAATTAGCTGCGGTTATTTTTGTGTTGAAAATTTGGAGGCATTATTTGTATGGTTCGAGGTTTGAAGTGTTTAGTGATCATAAGAGTCTGAGATATCTGTTTGATCAGAAAGAGCTGAATATGAGACAGAGAAGATGGTTGGAATTTTTGAAGGATTATGACTTCAGTTTGAGTTATCATCCCGGAAAGGCCAATGTAGTGGCAGATGCTTTGAGTAGGAAAGCGATTCATATGGTAGCTCTGATGGTGAAAGAAATTGAGTTAATTGAACAATTCAGAGATTTGAGCATGGTCTGTGAGACTACGGCAGATAGTGTGAGGTTGGGTATGTTGCAGGTGAATAATGACTTCTTGGATACAATTAGAGAAAATCAGAAGTTGGATGTGAAATTAGTAGATTTGATGCCTAGAGTAGGAAGTGACTCCGATAGTGATTTTAAATTGGATAGTACAGGTGTGTTGAGATTTAGAGGCAGGATTTGTGTACCAGATGATGAGGAATTGAAAAAGTTAATTTTGAGTGAAGGACATCGTAGTAGCCTGAGTATTCATCCGGGAGCTACGAAGATGTATCATGATTTGAAGAAATTATTTTGGTGGTCTGTATGAAAAGAGACATTGCTCAGTTTGTGTATGCCTATTTGACGTGTAAGAAGTCGAAGGTGGAACACCAGATACCTTCTGGATTTATGCAACCATTAGAGATTCTGGTTTGGAAGTGGGATTGTATTACTATGGACTTTGTTACAGGTTTGCCAAATACGGCGAGAGGTTTTGATGCTATATGGGTGATTGTAGATCGATTGACGAAGTCTGCACACTTTGTGCCGATTAATATTAGTTTTCCATTGACGAAGCTGGCGGAGATTTATATTTAGGTAATTGTGAAGTTACATGGTGTTCCGTCCAGTATTGTGTTGGATAGAGATCCGCGGTTTACTTCAGAATTTTGGAAGAGCTTACAGGAAGCTTTGGGTACTAAGTTGAAGTTGAGTTCAGCTTATCATCCGCAAACTGATGGTCAGCCAGAAAGGACTATTCAGTCGCTTGAGGATTTGCTGAGAGCTTGTGTGTTGGAAAAGGGTGGTGTGTGGGATACTCATTTATCATTGATTGAGTTCACGTACAATAACAGTTACCATTCTAGTATTGGAATGGCACCGTTTGAAGCTTTGTATTGGAGGAGGTGTAGGACTCCTCTGTGTTGGTATGAAACTGGTGAGAATGTGGTGCTTGGACCAGAAATTGTACAGCAGACTACTGAGACAATTCAGATGATTCGTGAGAAAATGAAAGTGTCTCAGAGTAGGCAGAAAAGTTATCATGATAACCGGAGAAAAGAGCTGGAATTCTGTGTAGGTGATCACGTATTCCTAAGAGTTGACCCGATGACTGGTGTGGGTCGTGCATTGAAGTCCAAGAAGCCGGATCCTATGTTTATTGGACCTTATGAGATTTTGCAAAGAGTTGGTGTTGTGGCTTATAGGGTGGCGTTGCCGCCTGATTTGTCGAACTTAAATGATGTGTTTCATGTGTCGCAATTGCGAAAGTATGTTTCTGATCCATCTCATGAGATTCAGAGAGATGATGTTCAGGTTCGGGAAAATCTTACTGAAGGTGAGAAAATACTTAGAAGAGGGGGTTGAATAAGTATGACAGAAAATAATCAAAGATAAAAACTCAAGTATTTTTATCCTGGTTCGTTGAACTCAACTACTCCAGTCCACCCTTATCAAGAGTGATTTGCCTTTCTCAACAAGGACTTAATCCACTATTCAAATCAACTGATTACAAATAGCAACACCTAAAAACAACTGTTCTTAGTCTTCTCAAGAGCTACTGATCTAACCTAGATCCTCTTAAGGAAAACTTCCTTTACAAATTAATGTAATACAATGTAAGAGTAATAAATTGCTTCTATGAAAGCTATAAACACAACTGTGTTATTTCTCTAAGTTTAGAACAAAGTATGAACTGCAAAGAATATGAGAGCTTGAGAGTTTTTCGCGTGAGAGTGTTCTTGCAATTGTTTTCGTCACTTGAAGAATGAGCTATGATTTCCTTTATATAGCCACTTGATATTGGAGAGAATATTTTACCGTTGGAGAAGATATTTCCAATATCAAATAGTACTGTCCTTTGTACTATTGCAGCAGAGAGACGGCGCACAAAATGTGGGTGTAGCAATTGTCTGCTGAGCTGTGAATTTACCATATATGGAATGTATCAGAGGAATAATCTTCTTGCAGAGAATTATGTCTATCCCAATTAAGGAAAGATTTGCTGGCATATTCCAACGGATATATTAAAATAATCTTCTTCAAATAATTCTTCAGATAGTTCAGATCAACAATCAATATCAGAGTCTTCAGTCTTCAGAATCTTCTGGAAACTTCAGAGCCTAAGATGTTCTTCAGATGTTGCTGAATCAGAGTCTGGTGCAGCTGTGTGCTTGAAGCGTAACATGCTCTTAGATCAGAGTCTTCACTCAGATCAGAGTCTTCTCTCATTCAGAGTCTCTTCACTCAGAGTCTTCTTTCATTCAGATTCTTGATAATATATGCAGCGTGTTGTATCTTCAGAATCTTGATGACTAAGCTCTTATACTTCAGATTCTTCTAATCTTCAGATGCTCTTGAGCCATTCAGAATTTATTGTTCACATCAAATTTGCTCTTTAGGATTAAAATCTTTTGTGCCTGTAGAAAACAGTTTAGAACAAATTTAGAGAGTATAATTCTTGTATACAAATTATCATTAATGTTATCATCAAAACATAGAGATATTACTAAGACACAATCTGTGCTCTTACAATCTCCCCCTTTTTGATGATGACAAAACATGAGAAATTTGTTCAATAAAAATATGAATTAAAATTACTCCCCCTGAGATTAACAATCTCCCCCTGAAATGAATACTCTAATGGAATTAGATACTTCCCTTTCTGGTTGAGTGCATTTCAGATTCAGAGCCTGATTGAAGCCTGGTTGACATATGTTCGACTTCTAGAGTCAAAGCTTGATGCCATATTAAAGCTTGATGCCAGATGAACAACTTCAGAACACCTGGTTGTTTATCTTGCCATTTCCTGTCTTGAGTTATCTTTTAGATCATAGTACTCAAGGTTAGATATCAGAGTCTGGTCTACTCAGATTTAGCTATTTTTGATCAGGTTCTGAAAAGATAGATCTCAGGAAAAACTTCAATGAAATTTGTCAGATTTTTTAATAATATCTGGGAAATTCAAAGAATGTTAGTAACATGTCTGACTTAGTTCAGATAATTGCTTATAGATTGAACAATCAGATTCTATTTTGTTTCTCCCCCTTTTTGTCATAATCAAAAAGAATTTTAAAAGACAGTAAAGATGCAGAAGAAACACATATCCAGATAAGCAAAAAGATCATTGTCATAAAGTCAAGAGAACATCCAGATTCAGATAAAAGCACACAAAACATATCAGAAGAAAATCAAAACAAAGCAAAACATGAAAAACTTGTGCAAAACATCAAGTAGGTTTAGCAGATGAGGCTTGTTGAGAAGCAATGAGTTGCAGCAGTGCTGTAATCCTTTCTGAATTTTCATCTTGCTTAGCCATCCAAGTTTTCATTTCTTCATTTGTTTTCTTTTGATCAACCATAAAATCCTTAAGTTCTTTGACATCCTTCTGAAGATCTGTAGATTCTGAAACAGTAGATTCTGAAACAGTCTGAGTAACATCAGGTGCAGGAATTTCTGGAGGTGGAGGAGCTTCTAGAAGAAGAATAGGAGGAGTGTTTCTCTTAATCCGTTTTTGATAAGCAGCAAACCTTACTTTTGACAATCTAAGACATTGAGTCCTGATTTTCAAAGCCTCCCTATTCAGTCTGTAAAGATATTTCTTCCAAACAGCGTTAGCAGCCTCTTTGTCCATAGTAGTCATGCAAACATCCATAATGTCAGCAAAGTCTGAGACATTATCCTTATCAAAATCTCTTAACAGAGTATAAACACGTGATCCCAATTCTGCTTCATCAGGGATTCTGGGTGTTCTTGGTTGGGTTAGTTGTGTTTGTGGTGTTTGTTCAGAAGGTTGAGGTTGTGAAGATGGATGTTCAGATGTTTGTGGTTCAGAAGGTTGAGGTTGTGAAGATGGATGTTCAGATGTTTGTGGTTCAGAAGGTTGAGGATTGATTTGTGGTTCAGATGTTGGTTGGTTGGTTTGTGGTTCAGATGTTTGTTGGTCAGAATGTTGTGGTTGAGGTATTGAGGGAATTGGTTGGGTTTCTGTTGGTTGTGGAGTGTTTTGGATTTCAAGAGGTTGTGGAGTGAGAGTTTGAGTTGGGGAATTTTGTGGAGAAGGTGGATGTTCAGAAGTTGGAGATTTAAACAGCTGTTTCCAAACACTCTCAGAACGAGGTTGTTTGAGATCATTCAAGCATTCATTAATGTAACCAGATGATTCATCATCAGATGATGTATCAGAGTGGTTAGATTTTTCAGAAGTTGAAGATAAATTGACAGACTGGTTTAAAGGTGTGACATCTAATATCTCATCAGGATCAACGAGATATTCAGGTTGGTCAGAGTGTTCAGGGTGAACATCCTCTGGAATGGTATATTCTGGGATAGTGTTTTGTGGTTGTGGTGTTGTTTGTTGAGTTTGTTGTGGAATTTCTGTTTGTATGTTTGTTGGTTGCTTGGATTGTGGTGTATGAGGGGGGACAGAAGATGGTTTAGAGATAAAAGTTTTAGAAGGTCTGGATCTTCTAAATCTAAGTGGGGAGTCAGAGGGTGTGGGGGTATCAGAATGATGAACAGGATTAGAATCAGTGTTAAATACCTGTTTCAGAGTATCTCTAATTTCTTCAAAAGTTGCTGCAGGAGGATTTGGTTGAACCTTCTTCAGCTTCTTCCTTTTCTTCTTCTTTTCAGCATCTGAATGCTTCCTTTTCTTCTGATGACCTTCACTATCAACTTTTCTCTTACGTCTTCTTTCCCTTGTCAAATCAGGAAGAACTTGGCCTTCCTTCTGCATAAGATTGACAGGAATCTCAACACCATCTCTTAGGCAGCGAGCAACATACTCAGCAATAATTTCTCTAGGTTCATCTGAGGTGAATAAAGGAAAATCCTTAACAGGAATCCTTCTTCCCCTAACTTCTTCAGAGTTAGTTTTCCTTGGTTTCTCAGATAAATCATCAACCAGTTTCATCCTTCTCAGAGTTAAACCGTTTATTTCAGAGCCAATGATATAAGTCAGATCTTCTGTCAACCCAGCCTCTTGCAGATGCGCCACAAGTTGGTTTTCTATCAGAATATCTGAAATCAGCCTTCCCATAGGGATCCATGTTCTGACTTTTCCAGATTTATCTCTGGCTGTTTCCCTTGTTTCCTTGACGTGAGACACCAGATGATTAAACAACAAATATGGAAGATCAATCTGAATGTTTTGCTGTAAACGATACATGAAGTAAAGTTGTTCAGCATTAACATAATCAGAAGAGTTTGAAGAGGGTCTGTGAAAGATGGTGTTCATGAAAATCTTAGCCCATATCTTGTAAGTGGGTTTCAAGAACTTAACCTTCTTACAAGGTTCACCAGTAGTACAGATTTCTTGACATACATCTTTCAGGTCTTCACGCGCAGAAGACAGAGAGGTTACTCCATCAGTTGCCTTAAAACCTATGAGTTTCCTTATCAGGTTTTCAGTGATAACTATCTTTTTTCCCAGCACAGAGGAGTGAATGAACTTTGGAGTAGCATATGCATGGATCCAGAACTCCTTCACTAACGTTGGATACACAGGACCCATAAGCCTGTTAAAGTAACCGTCCCAGCCTTGTGCTTTGATTGAAGAAATCAGATCAAACCCATTTTCAGCAAGATCTTCTAAGTCCACGAAACTTTCACACAGTACTTCTAGTGAATCAACAGCAGTTAGGAGAGTGCGTACTGGTTCTACGACAGTGGTAGCATTTTTGGTAGTAACAGCGTTTGAAGTAGATGCCATTGTTGACGATGATGAAGAAGATGAAGGTTTCTGAGTTCTTTTAGGGTTTGCAAAGAGAGAGAACAACAAACAAAAGCGCATATGTGTTTGAGAATGTGAAAAGTGTGAATGTGTTATGAGAGTGGTTTATATAGACAAATAAAGCAAGCATGGGAAACACAACAGACACACATAGGACACATACGCACGTTTGCATTAAATGAAAAGTAATCATTTTTAATTATGATATGACATTTGGGGGAAAATCAAGACAGATTGAGATTTTCAAAGCAATACCTTAAACGTCATAATCAGTAGGTGTACTCCATCTTTTCAGATTCTGAGTGACACGTGTTTGCTTGCATGTGATTCTATAACTCTTAAGAAATGAAACATTTTCAACTTTCAGATCCTCTGAGATGGTCAGTTCAGAGTTTCACACAAAAAAAATTCACAGATAAATTAAACAAGCAAGATAGATGAAATACTTCAGAGTGTTAAACACTTAGCATCTGAGAAGTTGACTCTGAGAAATATTACTCTGGACAAAAATCCATACAAATATTTTTCAGAATAAACTTAAACCTATCTTCAGCAAGGGGTTTTGTGAAAATATCTGCCCATTGATGATCTGTATCAACAAAGGCTAAATTTATTACACCCTTCTGAACATAGTCTCTGATGAAATGATGTTTAATCTCTATATGTTTGGCCTTAGAGTGTAAAATTGGATTTTTGGATAAACATATAGCAGAAGTATTATCACAGAAGATAGAAAGATTACTCTCATAGATTTGATAATCTTCTAGTTGACTCTTCATCCAGAGCATCTGAGTGGAACATCCAGCAGCAGCAATGTATTCTGCCTCTGTGGTTGATAGTGCAATTGTTGGTTGCTTCTTGCTGTACCACGAGATCAGATGACTTCCAAGAAACTGACAGCTTCCAGAAGTACTTTTGCGCTCAACTCTATCTCCAGCATAGTCAGCATCACAGAATCCAACTAGTGAATATTCGTCAGATCTTCTGTAACACAAACCAACATTAGCAGTACCTTTCAGATACCTTAGAATCCTCTTAACAGCAGTTAAGTGTGATTCTCTAGGATCTGATTGGAATCTAGCACATAAACAAACACTAAACAGAATGTCTGGTCTAGAAGCAGTCAAATAAAGAAGAGATCCTATCATACCTCTGTAGAGTTTCTGATCTACCTTCTTACTTACCTCTTCCTTACCTAGAGTGCTTGTAGGATGCATTGGAGTCTTTGCCATTTTGCTATCCAGCATGTTAAACTTCTTCAGAAGCTCTTTAACATACTTGGTCTGATGTATGTAGGTGCACTCTGGAGTCTGATTTACTTGGATTCCCAGAAAGAATCTCAATTCTCCCATCATGCTCATCTCAAATTCTGCCTGCATACATTTAGCAAACTCCTTTCCAAGCATAATATTTGTTGATCCAAAAATAATATCATCTACATAAATTTGACAAATCAACAAATCTTTCTTAATGGTTTTACAAAATAGTGTGGTATCCACTTTTCCTCTGATGAAATTTTTCTTCAGAAGAAAATTACTCAACCTCTCATACCAAGCTCTGGGAGCTTGTTTTAGTCCATAAAGAGATTTTTTCAGTTTGTAAACATGATCTGGAAAATTTTCATTTTCAAAACCAGGAGGTTGGTGGACATACACTTCCTCTTCTATAATTCCATTAAGAAAAGCACTTTTAACATCCATCTGATAAAGAGTGATGTTATGTTGTGCAGCAAATGAAATAAGCAAGCGTATAGACTCTAACCTTGCAACAGGAGCATATGTTTCTGTGTAGTCTATGCCTTCTTGTTGACTGTAGCCTTGAGCAACCAGTCTTGCTTTGTTCCTTTCAACTTCTCCTTTCTCATTAAGTTTATTTCTGAAAACCCATTTTGTTCCAATGACATTGAAACCTTTAGGTCTTGGAACCAGATCCCAGACTTCATTCCTTGTGAATTGATTTAGCTCCTCTTGCATAGCTAAAATCCATTCATTATCTTCCAGAGCCTCATCAACAGATGTTGGTTCTATAATTGACACTAAGCCACAGAAGGAAGATTCAGAAGTTCTGAGAAATGCTCTTGTCCTTATTGGATCATCTTTCTTTCCAATTATCACATCCTCTGGATGAGAAGCTTTCATTCTGGAAGAAGATCCTCTGACTGTTGGTCTTTCAGAAATATGCAGATTGTCAAGTTGGGAAGTTAGAGGCGTAGCATCTGGGTTTGCTTCAGAGTCTTTGTCTTCAGTCTTGTCTGCCTCTGAGCCTTCAGAGTCTGTGAGAATAACTTCTCTATCTGCAGAACTTTCAACTTGCTTTGGCTTTTCAGAGCCAAGCTTATCATCAAATCTAACATGAATAGATTCTTCCACAATCTGTGTTTCAGTATTGAATACTCTGTAGCCTTTAGAGCGTTCAGAATAACCAAGCATGAAACACTTCTGTGCTTTGGAATCAAACTTGTTCAGATGATCTTTAGTGTTAAGCATATAACAAATACATCCAAATGGATGAAAATAAGCAATGTTGGGCTTTCTGTTTCTCCACAATTCATAGGGAGTCTTTTCCAGAAGAGGTCTTACAGACACTCTGTTCTGAATATAACATGCTGTATTTATTGCTTATGCCCAAAAGTATTTTGCCAGATTTGTCTCGTTGATCATGGTTCTGGCCATTTCTTGCAATGTTCTATTTTTCCTCTCTACAACTCCATTTTGTTGTGGAGTTCTAGGATAGGAGAAATCATGTGCAATTCCTTTTTCAGAAAAATATTTTTCAAAATATTTGTTTTCAAATTCACCACCATGATCACTTCTGACTTTAATAATTTTGCATTCTTTTTCAGTCTGGACTTGATTGCAGAAGTCAATGAACACAGAATGAGACTCATCCTTGTGTTTTAGAAACTTTACCCATGTCCATCTGCTGTAGTCATCTACAATGACTAACCCATACTTCTTGCCTCTGATGGATGCAGTTTTCACTGGTCCAAACAGATCAATATGAAGTAATTCCAATGGTCTAGAAGTGGAAACAACATTTTTTGGTTTAAAATGAGATTTTGAAAATTTACCCTTTTGACATGCGCCACACAGAGCATCTGAATTGAACTTCAGATCAGGGAGTCCTCTGACCAGATTGAGTTTATTAATCTGAGATATACGTCTCATATTAATATGTCCCAATCTTCTATGCCAGACCCATTGCTCATCATTCACAGATAAAAGGCATTTTACATTTTGAACTTTAAGTTCTGAAAGGTTAATTTTGTAAATGTTGTTTTTCCTCTTTCCACTGAATAGGATTGAACCATTCTTTTGACATACAGCTTTGCAACATTTTTGATTAAAGATGATATCATAACCATTGTCACTTAATTGACTTATGGACAATAGATTATGTTTCAATCCTTCAACTAACAGAACATTAGAAATAGAGGGTAGGTTACCATTACCTATTGTACCAGAGCCAATGATCTTGCCCTTCTGGTTCCCTCCAAATTTCACGTCCCCTCCAGATCTAAGTTCCAGGCTTTGGAACATAGACCTTTCGCCCGTCATATGTCGTGAGCATCCAGAGTCCAGGTACCATGATTGGTGTCTGGATTTTGCTGCTAAGAACATCTGCAACAGGTATTATTTTACTTTTGGGTACCCAGATCTTCTTGGGTCCTTTGGGGTTAGATGTTCTGTGGTTTTGCCTAAACTTCTGTTTTTCAACATAGTGTTTATTCTGGCTAGCCCTTGGCTTAAACACATAAGTACTCTTTTCAGAGCTTGTATGTTTAATATCATTCAGATGACCAAACTTAAAATGAGAATACAGAGGAGTCTTCTTGATGAAGAGTTTATCAACAGATTTTGGATTGCTTCCAGAGGAAGATTCACATCCAATGCCTCTTCTGTTGTTCCCACTAACACCATAGATCATAGAAGCCATTTTGCTTCTGTCTATGCTTTTAGTGAGGAATCTTTTAAAACTGGAGTCATATTTTTCTAAAATATTTTCACTTGACTCTGTTTCAGTATCAGATTCTTGTTGAGTTGTTTCTAAATCATTTTTGAGTTTTAAATTTATTTCTTTCTGCTCAACAAGTTCTGTTCTCAGAAGATCAATCTCAGATTCAAGATTGCTTTTCAGCTTCTTGTATTTGAGTTTAATCTTGCTGTAGCTTTCCAACATGTCAGATAAACTTTCAACAAGTTCAGCTCTGGAGAGTTCAGAAAATACCTCTTCAGAGTCAGAGTCTGATTCTGACTCAGATTCAGATGATGACGTTCCTTCATCTTGATCATTTGTGTTGGCCATCAGCGCAACATTTGCACATTCTTCCTCAGATTCAGAAGATGATTCAGATTCATCTGAGTCATCCCATGTAGCCATCAGAACCTTTTTCTTTTTATCAAACTTCCTTTTGGGTTTTTCCTTTTGAAGTTTGGGACATTCACTCTTGTAGTGTCCAGGTTCTTTACATTCATAGCAAGTGCCCTCTTTCTTGCCAGATCTTCTGTGTCCAGAAGATTCTCTCTTTTGATCAGATCTTCTGAAGTTGTTGAACTTCTTCCCTTTGTGCTTCCAGAGTTTGTTGATCCTTCTGGACAGCATGGATAGTTCATCTTCTTCTTCAGAAGAAGATTCCTCAGAGCTTTCTTCATTTACCTGCAAAGCTTTAACAGATTTGTTAGATTTAAAAGCTAAGGATTTACCTTTATCTTTCTTCTGGGGTTCATCTTCCTCCAGCTCAATCTCATGACTTCTCAAAGAACTGATGAGTTCTTCTAATGAGATTTTGTTCAGATCCTTGGCCAGCTTCAATGCAGTCACTATAGGTCTCCATCTGGTAGGAAGACTTCTGATGATCTTCTTGACATGATCAGATGTTGAGTAGCCCTTGTCCAGAACTTTCAACCCAGCTGTTAGAATCTGAAATCTGGAAAACATAGTCTCAATGTTCTCAGATTCTTCCATCTTGAACGCTTCATACTTCTGTATCAGCGCCAGAGCCTTTGTTTCTTTCACCTGAGAGTTTCCCTCATGAGTCATTTTGAGAGACTCAAACATATCATGAGCAGTGTCTCTGTTGGTAATCTTCTCATACTCTGTATGAGAGATTGCATTAAGAAGTATGGTTCTGGCTTTGTGATGATTCTTGAATTCTTTCTTCTGCTCCTCAGTCATTGATTTTCTATCAATCTTTTTGCCATCCTTAGTAGGATGTTCATATCCATCAATGACTAAATCCCAGAGATCAGCATCATACCCCAAGAAAAAACTTTCAAGTCTATCTTTCCAATAATCAAATTTTTCTCCATCAAACATTGGAGGTTTGGTGCTGATTCTGTCTCCTTCATATTTGTTGCTTGATGTAGGAATATCACCCATATTAGCAACCAAATAAATAACAGAGTATTCTTCTCACTGGATCTTTATCTGTCACGGTTAAGTGAATGCACACGCAGAACCGGAGCTCTGATGCCAACTGAAGGTGAGAAAATACTTAGAAGGGGGGGTTGAATAAGTATGACAGAAAATAATCAAAGATAAAAACTCAAGTATTTTTATCCTGGTTCGTTGAACTCAACTACTCCAGTCCACCCTTATCAAGAGTGATTTGCCTTTCTCAACAAGGACTTAATCCACTATTCAAATCAACTGATTACAAATAGCAACACCTAAGAACAACTGTTCTTAGTCTTCTCAAGAGCTACTGATCTAACCTAGATCCTCTTAAGGAAAACTTCCTTTACAAATTAATGTAATACAATGTAAGAGTAATAAATTGCTTCTATGAAAGCTATAAACACAACTGTGTTATTTCTCTAAGTTTAGAACAAAGTATGAACTGCAAAGAATATGAGAGCTTGAGAGTTTTTCGCGTGAGAGTGTTCTTGCAATTGTTTTCGTCACTTGAAGAATGAGCTATGATTTCCTTTATATAGCCACTTGATATTGGAGAGAATATTTTACCGTTGGAGAAGATATTTCCAATATCAAATAGTACTGTCCTTTGTACTATTGCAGCAGAGAGACGGCGCACAAAATGTGGGTGTAGCAATTGTCTGCTGAGCTGTGAATTTACCATATATGGAATGTATCAGAGGAATAATCTTCTTGCAGAGAATTATGTCTATCCCAATTAAGGAAAGATTTGCTGGCATATTCCAACGGATATATTAAAATAATCTTCTTCAAATAATTCTTCAGATAGTTCAGATCAACAATCAATATCAGAGTCTTCAGTCTTCAGAATCTTCTGGAAACTTCAGAGCCTAAGATGTTCTTCAGATGTTGCTGAATCAGAGTCTGGTGCAGCTGTGTGCTTGAAGCGTAACATGCTCTTAGATCAGAGTCTTCACTCAGATCAGAGTCTTCTCTCATTCAGAGTCTCTTCACTCAGAGTCTTCTTTCATTCAGATTCTTGATAATATATGCAGCGTGTTGTATCTTCAGAATCTTGATGACTAAGCTCTTATACTTCAGATTCTTCTAATCTTCAGATGCTCTTGAGCCATTCAGAATTTATTGTTCACATCAAATTTGCTCTTTAAGATTAAAATCTTTTGTGCATGTAGAAAACAGTTTAGAACAAATTTAGAGAGTATAATTCTTGTATACAAATTATCATTAATGTTATCATCAAAACATAGAGATATTACTAAGACACAATCTGTGCTCTTACACTTACTGTTGAGACGATGCCGTTGAGGATCGAGGACCATAAGATGAAACAGCTCCGAGGGAAGGAGATACCTTTGGTGTAGGTAGCTTGGGGAGGTGCTGCAGGAGGCAGTGTGACCTGGGAGTTAGAAAGTAGGATGCGAGAAGCGTATCCGGAACTATTTCCATCAGGTAATTTTCGAGGACGAAAATAATTAAAGTGGGGGAGAGTTGTAACACCCATTTTAATTATTTAGTCATTTTATTATTATTTTAATTATTATATGTTTGTGTGCCCTTGGGAGGGGGTGTGTTTGATGTTGATTGGTGGGTGTCCCTGATATGGGAGGACTATTGGTGATGAATTGGTGTGAATATAATAATAAAATAAATAGTAGTAATATGGTGGTAGTATTATTATTATTGTTATTATTATTATTATTATTATTAATATTTGTGGTAATATTATTAATTGGAGAATATAATATTATTATTATTAATATGGTTTATATTATATTGGTTAGTAAGAGAATAATATTAGTATTATTTTATTAGTATTATTAGTTGGGATTAATAATAAAAAAATAAAATTGAAGTTGAAGGGGTACGAAGGAGAATAAGAAAGAATTAGAGAGAGAGAAGAGGAAAGGATATGAAAGAATTGGAAGAGTTCGGAGAAAGTTACAATAGAAGTGAGAAGAGCGGAGAAAAGAGAACGAAGAACGGAGAAGAAGAGAAGAGATCAGAATTGGCCAAACTTGGAGGAATTCGTCACTGATCAAATCGATTAACAAGGTGCGGGGGGAGAAACTTGATTGGGAGGGTATATACATGTACAGGGTAAGGGGGATTCCTTGACCCCGTAGGAAATGTGGATATATGAAGTTTGATATTGGCATGCTTATGATTGTTGATTGAGGATTGATAATTGTAATTGATAATGATGAATCGATATATGATGTTGTTGGATTGTTGATGAATTATTGGTTTTGGTGTATAGGTTGTGTTTACGCTTTTTAGGGAAGTTCTGTGTGACCTTTTGAGGTATCGATAGAATGTCTAAGTGTTGATTCTGGAATATGGTTTAGGAAGCGATTGATTAGAATATTGTACATTTTTGGTACTGATAATTGTATGTGAGTTGGAAGTAGAAATGTTAGACTGAATTTGGCCTAGATAGCATTGCAGAGCTGTGAGAAATTTGGTGTATCGCAGCATTCGCTGGGCTTCGCCTGGCGAACGGGGGCGAGTATTCTCCTGGCGAAGGGGAGTGAAGGATAACGAGTAATTCTAGATTAAATCCCATACTAAAAGGGTAGGAAGTTCGCCTGGTGAGTGTGAACGTATCAAAACTTTGTTGGATTTTACTATTTTATTATTTCCGCTGTCTTTTGGAGAAAACATTTTTATAAGGAAATGTTGGTTTTATTATGTGATATCCCACTTGGGAAGAAAAAAAATCTGATGTTTATTTATAATGTTTATTATTTCAACTGTTTTGGGAAGTGGGGTGTTACACTTTTCATTTATTTTCAAACGCTTGTTTAAGTGGAATCCGGGGAGGAGGATGAGAATGAATAACGTGTAAGCTTCTGATAGTATGCTTTTGAATAAAAACCTGTTGATGATGTACAGACATTGTTTCAATCCCCAAACACCGGAGAAATAAGGAAGATAATCCCTCGTTAACCCTTTTGAGCCTAGTAGTAGGAGTTTCTTTCTGAAAATGAAAAACCCTCAATCTTAACCCAGGGCAGGGTAGGTGTCAGTTAATTTGGCCGAGCGTTCAGATTACAATAGGAGTGTTCACGTTCAAGGACCAATCACACCCATATAGGTCATGCCTAAAAAACCACAAGGGTTAAATCACGCCGACCAGCGAGTGAAATAGTCACAACCTTTTAATTAGTCAGACAAGCCGGTGTCACACCATTTGTTCAAAAAAAAGAGAGGAGAAAGATCAAAAGAAGAAGCCTGCTAAGTCGAATCTTGAAAGCAAGCGACTTAGGCAAAAATTAGGGCATCCTGCTGGACTTCGAAAGCAAAAGATACTCAATAGAGTCAGTCCAGGCAAAAGTTAGGGAACGAAAAAAAAAAGACGAAAAGGATTGCCAAAGATAAATCCTCGAATAGAACAGAGTCGTGTGACCCGAAACGTCCAAAGACGAAAAGTGAGTGATTGTCACTCCAAAAAGATGTGGTGTCCTGAACCATCACTCCAATCATCCTGCCTTTGAAAGGTGAATGCTAGTGTCGAATTAGCTGAATATAGGATTGGAGAACATCACGGAGAATGGGTGGGTTAAAATAAATTTTGATCATATATCCTTTCTTTCTAAAACCATGAACCTAACCACGTTACAACCTGAAAAAGTCCTAATCGAAGTAGGTTTTTTTCGAGAGCATACTTCGGTAAAGATCACATCATAACTGACTCCTGAAAGGATTCCTCTTACAGCATTGTATTAATTTCGACATGTTGATAATTGATTGATTCATTATATGTCATAAAAAATTTCCAATGAACCGAACTGGATTTTCAAAACTGTCATATGTATTGCATTTAATATATCTTTTATGCAGAACAATTTGTTTTAGTTGCGAGTAAGCGTATAACGACAGAAAAGTTTCCATAATGGAATGTTTGATTAGGACAGAACGCAGAATGTCTGGATACTCCGTCGAACCGGGGAAATCTATCAAATGATCACAGCATGGGAATCAGCCACCCTGGAGACCATTGATCGGGGCCAATCAGGTCGAGATTCGGTAAATCTCTCGCGGCCAGAGATACTGCTCCAAATCAAACAATCGAGGGCAAAATCATTGCAAACTGGGGCAGGACACCCTAAGAGCGCAGAAGTTATTTCTTGCTTGAGGGGCAATTAAAATGAAGCACCTCTTCGAGGTTCAGAATGTTAAGGTAGTTCATGTTCAACCACCAGGGTACAAAGATGTCAGATTTCCTTTCGAGGAACTTCCCCGCAGAAATCCCACCGGTTGGGGCAACATTGGAAATAAGAGGTTTGTTCTTATCTGCAGAGTTAGTCAGAGCCGTTCAGGTAGGTTCAGTCAACTTTCAAGTTCAAGATGAATGTCGAGAAGTCATGATAATCAACCACCGTCAGGTTTCACCTGTCTTCCTCAGCAAAAGTCCAATCATACTTGGCACATTCGGTTACCCCCATCGGAGTTAGCTTCGTCTTCAGCATTTATTTTGCTGAAGCAATTCTGTTATGCCCAGCTCTCCCCGGCAGCCCGAGCCTGCATCTGCATCTTTGCATATATCATCATATTTGCATTTCATCCAGAAACGCGTAGCATTCCCATTTCGTATGGTGCATTACGCTATAATTCAAGCATATGCATTCGAAGCATAAGTCAGTTTTTGTTTCTGTGGCAGTTTGAATCACTCTTCGGTCAAGACAACGACATGTCTCAAGCAGTTTTGTTCGGACAACTCATCTGCCCACTAAACTTTGGGTTCCAGAGGGTACGTTAATCAGCCTTCTGACGATGTTGCATCCCCAAGAAGAGTTTCTTTCTGTTGATTCATATGGACGAAAGGATTTTGAAGTTCGCCGAGGCGAATTTGGATAGTATTTGTAGCCGTCTAGCAATTGGCGAGGTAGTTTCAGAGATTGTTGCCTGTCTAGCATCAGACAAGGTGATGTTTTGGATAAGATTATCCTGTCGTCAATTTCTATTGTCAAGGTGCTTCCCCAGAAGATATGGTTTCTCCGTGTAGCCTTGGACGACATAAGCTTCGGATATGGTTTTCTCTCCGAGAGACGTTGATTGATTCTCTCCGTCTATCATTGGGCAATGTGAGTTTCTAACGATATTCTGTCCGTTCGCTAAAACGAAATGGCATTTTAGAGGGTTCTCTTCCTATCGATCTCTATTGATGATGAGTCTCTTTGAAGGGTGTTAAGGTTAGGTGTTGACAGTTCCTATTGACGATATGGTTTGTTGAAGATGCTTATTACGAGTCGTCTAGCAGTGGATGAGGTAATTTCAGAGCCGTCTAGCATTGGGCGAGGTAATTTCAGAAATGGTCATTATTCCTTTCTAGCATTGGATAAGGAGAACGTGGATATTGTGGTTACCCGGCTAGCATTGGACGCGGTGATGTCAGATTGGGATTATTCTTCACGTCTAGCATTGGGCGGGATAATTTCAAAGATGGTTAATTCATCCTGTCTAGCATTGGACAAGGTGGATTTGACTAGACATTGTGAAAGGACCAAGTTCATGTTGATCCGGCCTGTGGGTTCAGTACCTGTGGCGTTAGCCAGGTGACTAGCAGCGAAATCAAGCGTTATTTATCAGAGGAGTAGTCAACTTGTTGCCATTGCAACTGTATTCAGTGTTCTGGAGATGTCGTTCCTAATCAGATTGTGCAGTTTATTTCTGCAGTTGGAAAATTTTCGGGTTTCTTTGGTATTCAACCGTCTTCTACCTTGATTGTCTGAAAGTCGTTCGCTTTTCACCCAGTCAGGTCCAAGTCAATTGAATAGGGGCAGTTGTTACACCCTAAAATTTGCCCAACTTTTTGCTTTATCTGGCTTTTGTTTCATTGCATTTATCATTGCATTCATGGAATTTCATTTGCATATCATAGTCCATGAACAGTGGATTGAGAGGTGTGTGCTTATCAAGAGAGGGATATCAATGTTCAAGCTGTCAAGTGCTTATCATCAGCAGAAGAATGTCAAATCTCATCAGAAGGAGTGCAGGGTTAAGATTGGTGCACGTCCTATCTTAGGGGTCATTTGAAGGTTTTCAGAGGATGTTGAATCCATGGACATGGGTGAAGGATATTGAGAGAGCTCATTTAATGCCTTGAGGGTCATTTTGAAGCTTATGTCAGTCATTATGTCAAGTGTGTGAAGCCACAACAAAGATTGGTGCAATTCGGGTTTTCACCTAGTCAACCCTAAGTCAACAGTTGAAATGAAGGAGATTAAGACTCAATTCCAACTCTTTATGATCATGTGATGTTGAGCTGAGACACATAAAAGATTATTCCAAGATCATTTCATCAATATTCAAGAGTGTGAGGAGGTCCTAGGCTAGGGTTACTATGCTTGACAATGTAAAATCCCCTAGTTTGGTGCCTAACTTTAAGACCACAAAAATCAATATGCAAGCCTCACCTCATCTTGACATAAACATGAGACTTGTAGATCATGTTCATAGATTTAATTTGAGTACTAGAAGTCCTTGATTGGATTTATAGAACTCAAGTTATGAAGCAGACAAGTTACAAGTCCTCAGATGAATGTGATTTTAGTCAACAAAAGTCAACATCCTTCCATGCCATTTTGACCAAGAAGGATGTTTCTCCTAAACTTAAATTGAACATGAAAGTTGTTCCTCATGATATTAGCTTTCCAAAAAAGCATAGAAGTCCTCATTTTGAGTTGTAGAACTCAAGTTATGAGCTTGACAGGGCAAGGGTATTTTGGGAATGTGAGATTATAGGTCCGTTTCACCAATTTTCACATCTCAAATGGAAATCTTTCCAACATGAAAGTTGCTCCAAATGGGATCATTTGGTCAACCAAACCTCAAGGTATCATTGGTATGGATTGGGTTGGAGAATGTATGACGAAAATTTCATGAAAGGAAGCTTGAAAAGAGCTAGTTTGAATCAAGTACATTCTAAACCAATTCAAGTCATTTTTGTGCATTTTTTGAGTGCCTTAAACATTATAAAAATATTGGTAAAACCAGAAATTAAATGTGAAGTCATTTGCTATGCCAAATTTCATGTTTCTTCACCTTTAAGCAACACAATCAAAATCAACCATTGGTTCAATTCCAAGGAACCAATATGAGCCACACATGATCCTTGCACCATAAGGAATTGATATGAATGAAGTTACAAGCATGAAAGCTCTATTTTTCACCATTTCCATAAAGCTTCAAGTGCAAAAATGTGAATTTTGGATTGGACTATTATGGGTTTCCATTGGGCTTCTAATAATCACATATCCATTGTATATAACATTCTAATCATTCCTAACAGAAAAATAACAGAAATTGGTTGAAAGAATCACGAAAAACAGTTAGAAGAAAGTGGAGAAAAAGTGAAGAAAATTAATTTTCGTTTTTGGAGAATCACCCACATTCAAGCCAAACCAAGATTGCTAGAAGCTTGAAGATGATTCATTGAAACTTTCTACACAATTAGGAGTGAGAACCATTCTCAAAATCAGGTTCTTACATCCATGCTCTCTATTCTTGAGGAATTTTAGTGCCATTTTCATGGATTCGCACTCCTTAGGATGTGTAGAAGCTTTTAGGACTAGTTTGGTTGAGTTTCTTGAAACTTTAGAAAATGGCACCTTTTCTTGTTGTTCACTTTTCTCCTTATTTATTAGATAAAAATGAAAAAGAATTGGATATTCATGATCTAGGAAGCAAGACGAAGAAAACCGTATAAAAAATTTAAGTTTTTGATGAAGTTGAAAATCGGTCACTATTCATTCTGCCGGAGAAGATGACCGGAATCTTCTCCGGCCGGCAGCCCCACCGCGCGCAGTAACTCCCTCCGTTTTCTCATTTAAATTTCCAGCTCGTTTGCTAGTCGTCCGATCGCGTGGATCGTTGACACGGTACTCACAACGTGTGGCCTTGATTTCATTTCGCGAATGACCTTCTCACGGACTAAAAGCCAAGAAACGCGTGCTGGGCTTAAGGAATTGTTTCGCTGTTCGCACCCCATTCATATGGCCCACTAGGAATTCACACGGAATATTATTACTAACAACACCACCTTTAATTCCTTTTAATTTCTTTTTCTTTCTTTTTTTTCTGTTAGTTAGCTGTTTCATTTTAATTCCAAATAAATACTTAAATGCTTGAATAAATCATGAAAAAATATGTGTTAGATAGTTTGACCTGTGATTTGAGTTTTCATATTTTTTATTTTGATTTTCCATTTCTTTTTCCATTAATTTCGTATTTTCTCTTTTATTACGTTTTTAATAGTTGAAAAATGACATGCTATGGTTGCTGATTTTATTTCTCATTCAATATATAAAATAAATGCATAATTTTTTGCTTGATAGCTTTAGACATCTTTATAGGGTTGTATGATTTTTCTATGATTTTTTAGGAACCTTTAGGTATAGTTTTGAATTAAATCTTTAGGGTCATCCCCCTTTGGTTTTCCCATAGCATACCCTTAGGTTAACCCTTTAATTAGTTCCTTTAGACTCATAGTTTGGCTCTGTATTTTTTACCATAGGTTTATAACATCCTTAGGAACCCCTAGGATTTTTCTTAGAATTTTTAATCTGGTTTTAGTATTTTCCCCCTATTTTACATGCTGGCTGTTTTTAGGGTGTTCCTAACTTAGCATACCTCATAGTTTAGTTTCTAAAGTGAACTTTTGCAAACCCTAAGCCCCCAATTCCTTCATGATAGCATAGTGTATAGATTTATACCCTTTTAGGTTAATTCTTAGGTCCTTATCATGCTCATATCCCCTTTAGATTGAGTTTCTTTTAGTGCTTAGATATTTGGGTTTCTTAGAGCTCTTTTGTGATTGTTTCCTCTCCTCTTTGTGCTTCCCTTTGCCTTGGGAAATTCAAATCATGCCAATATCTCCTAGTCCTTACCATGAGATCCCTCTTAGGAGAGTCTGGCCTTCCTTAGGAAGTGCTATGTGCATTCCTCAAGAGGTTATCCATGAAGGATTATTCCTTATCAGTGAATTTGGTTGAGTGCCTCGGTGAATTCCTTAGGTTTTCACCATGCCTCCCATCATCATTAAATTACCTCTTAGTCCTTATCATGATATCCCTCATGGGAGATCCTGGCCTTCCTTAGGAAGTGCTCTGTGCATTCCTCAAGAGGTGAGCCATGAAGGACTATTCCTTATCAGGTGAATTCGGTTGAGTGCCATGGTGACTTCCTTAGGTTTTCACCATGCTTCCCATCATTAATAAATCATCCATTGTCCTATTGACAAAGGATCCCTCTTGGGAGAGCCTGGCCTTCCTTAGGAAGTTCTATGTGCATTCCTTAAGAGGTCGAGCCTTTGAGGACTTCTGTTGACATACCCTAACAATACCTTAGATTTTCATCTAGGATCCACCTCATTGATCTATCCTGTAATCTTAGGATCCCTCTTGTGAGAGCCTGGTCTTCCTTAGGAAGTACTCTATGCATTCCTCAAGAGGTTGAGCCTTTGAGTGGATTCAAGTGTTAATTCACATTGACTACAGTGGGTTCCTTAGGTTCACACTGTACTTCTCATTCCTCAGCTATATGTCCTACATTCCTAGGATCCCTCTTGTGAGAGCTTGGTCTTCCTTGAGAAGTACTATGTGCATTCCTCAAGAGGTTGATCCTTTGAGGACTCTTGTGTATACACATCCTAACTTGATGTAGCCTTGGGATGCCTCCCTTGTTGCTCATCTTGTTTATCCCTTTTCTTGTTGATTGTTTAACTGTTTTCTTTGATGCATTTAGGATAGATTTGCATGTATAGATACTCTTGTTTAAGATCATGTTCGCATTGAAAGGTTAAGGTTTCCTCCCTTTGCTTGTTTGTTTCTCTGTTCTCTTTGTCTGTTTGCATTGAAAGGTTGAGGTTGCCTCCCTTTGCTTGATTGTTTCTTTTCTCTTGAAAGGTTGAGGTCGCCTCCCTTTGCTTGAGTGTGTGTTTCTCTTCTCATGGAAAGGTTGAGGTTGCATCCCTTTGCTTGAGAGTGTGTTTCTCTTCTCTTGAAAGGTTGAGGATGCCTCCATTTGCTTGAGTGTCTCTTTGTTCTTTGCCTGCTTGCATTGAAAGGTTGAGGTTGCCTCCCTTTGCTTGTATTGCTGCATTGCATGTGCATCTGTTTACTTTCATATGTCATCTGCTTTATGATTTTAGTATTGTTTTCTGTTTCCCATTCACATGCTCCCTTAGGATTCTCACTTCCTTGTTTAAGGAAGTGATGATAGACTTTAGGTTCGAAACCATGCATGAAGACATCTAGGATAGTTTCCCTTTCAAACTCAACCATTAGGACCATTTTGCATGACAACTTTTAGGGTTTGAGCTAGTTCCCCTTAGTTGTGTCCTCTCTCTTCTCACCTTCATACAAAATCAAAACACGTAATAAAGGCTAATGAATACCGTATTTTATGAGCCTTAAGCTACTTAGGAAATGGTTGTTGGAAGGTTACTCTTCAACAATCAGGATGTTTAGTATGACACCCTTAGGGTGACATGCGACGTATTCACTCCTAAGTCATAGTCTCTAGTGCAGTATGAATTATAAACATTCATAAAAAACACTTCTTCTCCTAAAAAAACAAACAAACATTCAATCATTTTTTCCCTTTGGGGTATTTTAATCAGGAAAATCATTTCAGAAAAAGAGCATTGTTAACTCTTAGTTCTACCGCAAACGGTAACGCATAAGTCTCCAACGAGCGAGCTGCATACACCAAATTGCTAGAACTATTTGTTAACCGTACTCGGATAGAACAGACAAACTTGTGTTCGCTTTATCCCGAACTACGTTAGCTCTGATCTCTCAAGCATGTTGAGTGTACGTAGGCACAAGATGTGATATCTTGGCGAGCGACCTTCCCTTCACCCGTAGTTAGCCGAACTACGTTGACTCTGACTTTCCCATTGCACGAGGGAATATGTAGGCCCAGAGCAGCGATGCTCTGTCGAGTCCTTTTTCTTTTCTTTCAAACCATACTTTTAGAGTAGATAGATAAACAACCCGTCAGGTAAACAAACAAGCGTGGATCCCATCGAGTACGATGGACGTGAGGGGTGCTAATACCTTCCCCTTGCGTAACCGACTCCCGAATCCAGAGATTTGGTTGCGATGACCGATCTTATCCTGTTTCGCTAGGTTTTTCCTGATCGTTTCCTTTCTCGTCCTGAGGGATAAATAACGATAGGTGGCGAATTTTCTGTTGTGCCGACACCTCATTTTCGCAGCAGCGACAGTTGGGGACCCGATAGCTGCTAGGGACTTTTCCCATCCCTTACGCTGGGACCGTTTCCCATCCCCTATACGAGTCAATCCTAGCGCTTTTCTGTTTACCTTTTAGGTTTCTGTCCATACTTGTTATATCTTTATCGCACTTTACTTTCCTGCACTTTACTTACAGCATTATATTATTATTTGTTGTGTTGTTGGGAGGGGTGCTTCTAATGAGTGATAAGCCATACCCGGGCTTGAGCATATGCCTAGCATTAGTGTTGGAGAGTAGTGGTGGGCTTGTATGCTTAGAATACACAAGTCCCCATGAAATCCATGCTCAGACGAGATTCTCTTTGATGACTTCTCTTCTGGCCCTTAGGGCTCGACGGGATGTTGGATCTGAGGGTTGTCGACTCTGGGGACCGATCATTTGTGACTCAGGTAAGTGAGGCCTCTTCGGCGAGTGATGATGCCAAACCAGAAATGGTGAACGTATCATCATTTCTTGAAAGTCTGTGACACTGGGAAACGCATAAGATGTCGTACCTTATCAGTGAATAAGTTCATACTTGTGAGTGGGAATGGGGTTATGTAGGAAACCTTAACCTTCAGATTACCCGGTTTTCTCTACAATTTGGAATTTGAGTTACCGGTATCAATGGTTTCCGTTATCAGATCAGTGCTAGTATTCTTGCTGAAGCAGAGCCTTGATATTCCTCAGTCAGAAGCACAACGGTCTTGATCCCTTGTTTGTTGCATTAGCATTTTTCATTTTGCATTGTATTACATTTGCATCTCATTTTGCATATTCATCCTCAACCGTAACAGGGAACTCACCCCTCTTTTGTCTACTCCGTTAGTTGGTTTCCCGACATTTGTGTTGGACTTGAGTTAGCTTCTAGAAGATCATGACTCTGAAGAACAAAACTTGCTTTTTCACAAGGGCGGAGTTTGAATTGATGAAGAATCAGTTGAGGCAAATCATAGAGGCTATGACAACTATGACTAGAGGAGAGGGTAATGTTTAGAAAACTCCAGTGGATAATGATGTTGCTCAACCTCAGCCTGTGCAGATCCCTGTCAGAAATGAAGATTCATCTTCTCTCCATGACACATATTATCAGAATTTCACTTTCGTCGTGCCAGACCAAAGGGTTGTTCCAAAGGTTAATGCTGAAGATCTCCAGACCATTGAGTTTAAGAGAAGATGTCAGTTGTTGGAAGAAAAGCTTGGGACCCTAATGAGTCAGAATACTCTTGATTTGAATGCTTCAAGCATGTGTTTGGTGCCAGGCCTGGTAATGCCTCCGAAGTTCAAGATGCCAAATTTTGAGAAGTTCAAATGAGATAGTTGTCCGAAGAAGCATCTGGTAATGTTCTGCATGAAAATGACTTCATATGTCCATAATGACAAGCTCATGATTCACTGTTTTCAAGACAGTTTGAGTGGAGCATCGTTGGATTGGTATATGCAATTGGAAAGTAGCAGCATCAAATCATGGTCAGACTTAGCCAATGCCTTCGTGAAGCAGTATGACTACAACCTTGACATGGCTCCCAGCCGCATGCAGTTGCAAGAATTATCTCAGGCGGATAGTGAATCCTTCAGAGCATATGTGCAGAGATGGAGAGAATTCGCAGCTCGTGTTCAACCCCCGCTTCTGGAAAGAGAGTTGGTTGATATATTCTTGGGTACCCTGAAAGGCCGTTACTTTGAAAAGATGATTGGTGGTGGAACATCAAGCTTTGCTAACTTGATGATAGTGGGGGAATGTATCGAGAGCGGAATCAAGAGCGGAAAAATTCGAGACATTCCTTTTATCCCGGTTGATGAAAATGAGTCAGTTATCAGTTCTCGGAAGAATGGGAGAAAGGAAGTGTTGTTGCTTCAGAATCTTCGAAACCCCAGGTTCAGTTTTCAAACGCCTCGAGTGTTCAAAGTCAACAGTCGTACCGTCAGCGTGCCCAACGGAGATCAAGGAAACCAGAGATACATTTTACTCAGTTACCGGTATCTTACAGTCAGTTGTTGCCAGATTTAATCAAGGGTGGATTGGTAGTGCCAAAGGAAATTATTCCCGCAATTCCGTCATATCCGCCTGGTTTTGATGTCCACGCCTGCTGTGAGTACCATGATGGGGCACAGGGGCATTCAACTGATGACTGTAGGTTGCTCAGAAGTCAGATTCAGGCTCTACTGTATTCCAATCGGATCTCAATCACACCTCAAGGTATTCGGATTAATGATCTGCCTTCATCCAGTCAGGGAGACGTATCAGTTCATGGTACGAAAGAATTCACTGAGAGCGTGTATTCGGAAGACGATCAGATGGATCTCAACGAACAATTCTAAAAAGATTTTGAGGGGCGTCTCCCCCATCTAGGAAATCAAGATGTAGAAACCCAGTTCCCAGAAGCTGGCAATCTTTGTTTTTATCTTGTTCATTTCTTTGCATTTGTAGTTTCTTTTCTGTCTATATGCAAATTTCGTTTGTAAAACTTGCTGTTTTTCAATTGATATTGATGAATGAAATAAATATGCAAGTTTTGAATTAATCCAGTCGTGTTCACTCTATGCTTTTCAGTTATTTTCAAACACTTGTTTAAGTGGAATCCGGGGAGGAGGATGAGAACGAATAACGCATAAACTTCTGATAGTATGCTTTTAAATAAAAACCTGTTGATGATGTACAGGCATTGTTTCAATCCCCAAACACCGGAGAAATAAGGAAGATAATCCCTCGTTAACCCTTTTGAGCCTAGTAGTAGGAGTTTCTTTCTAAAAATGAAAAACCCTCAATCTTAACCCGGGGCAGGGTAGGTGTCAGTTAATTTGGCCGAGCGTTCAGATTACAATAGGAGTGTTCCCGTTCAAGGACCAATCACACCCATATAGGTCGTGCCTAAAAAACCACAAGGGTTAAATCACGCCGACCAGCGAGTGAAACAGTCACAATCTTTTAACAAGTCAGACGAGCCGGTGTCACACCATTTGTTCAAAAAAAAAAGAGGAGAAAGATCAAAAGAAGAAGCCCGCTAAGTCGAATCTTGAAAGCAAGCGACTTAGGCAAAAATTAGGGCATCCCGCTGGACTTCGAAAGAAAAAGATACTCAAAAGAGTCAGTCCAGGCAAAAGTTAGGGAACGAAAAAATGAAAGATGAAAAGGATTACCAAAGATAAATCCTCGAATAGAACAGAGTCGTGTGACCCAAAACGTCCAAAGACGAAAAGTGAGTGACTGTCACTCCAAAAAGATGTGGTGTCCTGAACCATCACTCCTATCATCCTGCCTTTGAAAGGTGAACGCTAGTGTCGAATTAGCTGAATATAGGATTGGAGAACATCACGGAGAATGGGTGGGTTAAAATAAATTTTGAGCCTATATCATTTCTTTCTTAAACCGTGAACCTAACCACGTTACAACATGAAAAAGTCCTAATTGAAGCAGGTTTGTTTCGAAAGCATACTTTGGTAAGGATCGCATCGAAACTGACTCCTGAAAGGATTCCTCTTACAGCGTTGTACTATTTTCGACATGTTGATAATTGATTGATTCATTATATGTCATAAAAAAATTTCCAATGAACCGAACTGGATTTTCAAAACTGTCATATGCATTGCATTTAATATATCTTTTATGCAAAACAATTTGTTTTACTTGCGAGTAAGCGCATAATGACAGGAAAGTTTCCACGATGGAAAGTTTGATCAGGACAAAACGCAGAATGTCTGCATACTCCGTCGAACCGGGGAAATCTATCAAATGATCACAACATGGGAATCAGCCACCCAGGAGACCATTGATCGGGGCCAATCTAGTCGAGATTCGGTAAATCTCTCGCGGCCAGAGATACTGCTCCAAATCAGCCAATCGAGGGCAAAATCATTGCAAACTGGGGCAGGACACCCTAAGAGCGCAGAAGTTATTTCTTGCTTGAGGGGGAATTAAAATGAAGCACCTATTTGAGGTTCAGAATGTTAAGGCAGTTCATGTTCAACCACCAGGGTACAAAGACGTCAGATTTCCTTTTGAGGAACTTCCCCGCAGAAATCCCACAGGCTGGGGAAACATTGGAAATAAGAGGTTTGTTCTTATCTGCAGAGTTACTCAGAGCCGTTCAGGTAGGTTCAGTCAACTTTCAAGTTCAAGATGAATGTCGAGAAGTCATGATAATCAACCACCGTCAGGTTTCACCTGTCCTCCTCAACAAAAGTCCAATCATACTTGGCACATCCGGTTACCCCCAACAGAGTTAGCTTCGTCTTCAGCATTTATTTTGCTGAAGCAATTCTGTTATGCCCAGCTCTCCCCGGCAGCCCGAGCCTGCATCTGCATCTTTGCATATATCATCATATTTGCATCATATTTTCATTTCATCCAAAAACGCGTAGCATTCCCATTTCGTATGGAGCATTATGCCATAATTGAAGCATAAGCCAGTTTCTGTTTCCAAGGCAGTTTGAATCACTCTTCGGTCAAGACAACGACATGTCTCCAACAGTTTTGTTTGGACAACTCATCTGCCCCCTAAACTTTGGGTTCCAGAGGGTAGGTTAATCAGCCTTCTGACAATGTTGCATCCCCAAGCAGAGTTTCTTTCTGTTGATTCATATAGACGAAAGGATTCTGAAGTTCTCCGAGGCGAATTTGGATAGTATTTGTAGCCGTCTAGCAATGGACGAGTGTCATACCCCAAATTTGTCCTACTTCGGTATTTAAAGAACGTTTTACTGCTTCATGACGTCTGACCATGATTCATTGAGACCTCGTTTATAAAGACCATATGTGTACACATTATGGTTATAACCCCTTGCAATTTATGTTGAATTCTCGTGGGAAGAGCGCGCCTCCAGCCCCTTATACCCAAACTCATGTGTGTCCTCGTTCTCACGATCAGACATATATGATAGGGACAATGACGTCAAATACATGATTGGATCTACCTCGCAACATGACTGTTGGTTTTCAAGAAAATTAAACCCTATTTCAATTAGGTTACAAAATTCTTTAAAGGCTGTTTAAACCTCACTACGAGTTGCTTGTACAAGTTACTTGCTACAATATGCACTTAATACAAGATACTTCACATGATGCTTCTAGACATGGTCGATTTCACCTCAAGCGCGGTTCGATTACAAGTGTCGGGTTATAATTGAATTCTAAATCAGTTTGTGACAAACATAGATTTAAATTGAAAATTTCAAAACATATTTTGGAAACAATTCCTAAGCCTATTTTTCATATAATATCTCAGGATGTCCGGTTATACTTCAAGTTTCGCCATGTCCGGTTATACTTCAAGTTTCGCCAGTAAGGTTTTAGGTTGTGTAGGGGGCACTTTGACCCTTCATATGGGCTACGTATGAGAATGTCAAAATATGTTTCAAAGACATTTTCCGAGAAGAGTTTTATCATTTTTAAGGCTAAAGCAAGAAGCCTTGTGTCCAATGTTAAATGGTGCTAGCTACGGGGTGTTTTAGAAGTCAAACTAATGGAAAAGCCTGTTAATAGCAATGTGTCATATAAAATGGATTTGAAGGTTAAAACGCAAATGACATGCAGACTTTTTAAGGCAATATTGTTCAATGTCTGGTTCCCTCAAAATAATGTTAAAATTTATTACAAGAAAAGAGTTCTACTGAGTGATGAAATAGTAAAGCCAAGAGAACCGAGGTATTACATTAAATTTGGATATTACAATATGCATTGTTTAGTATCACAAGCTTTAATGACTAGAAGAAAGGAATAAGTGAGTCCATGAAACTGAAGGTTCTCATGCCAATTTCTTTTTTTCTTCAAAGCTCCCCAAAGTCAAAAAGGTACTGATCCTTCACGCCTCGAAGGTTGCTCTGCAAGCCACATCCTCTTCCCTCCTTGAAAGACACATTGAAAGACACATCACAAGAGTGTTTAATCCGGAGTTACCGCACCGCTCTGCGTTAGGTGAAGGCCAATATCTGCAGAATTGTAAACAAATGTATAATCTCATTATCAGCGCATCTCACAAAAAGGTAAATAGAAGCTGTGTTGTGGTAGGTTTTTTGAGAAAGGGTCAGGCTTGTTCTTGTGCTTCAAGGTGATGGAGATAAGACATATCAATCCTTTTCAAGAATAGTTGAGAGTGCCCAGGCCATTATGGTGATATTCATTGATTTTGAGTCTCACAAGGCTAGACCTGCACAAATTATAATAGTAGGATCAATATTACAAAGTTACAACCAATACCATTTAATGTATCACATGACATAAGTTTGAAACCTGCACCTCAAAACAAATCATTGTTAAGCTTCCTAAGTTGATTTCTCAAATCACAATTACTAGCCGCTGTTAAGTTTGAAAATCATTCGGTGAATCAGCACGTGACTCGTAAAATCAACAGGAAAATTGCACTTCTTGGAATCCTCTATGATGAGAATGTGCAAAGCAGCTTTTGATTCTAGTCCAGACATTGCAAGGGCTACATAGGGTGCTGATGAATTATCTGCACCAGGAGAATTCAAGAAACGGAGACTAGCAGCGGCAAGCCAGAGGCTAGCTCTGGAACGTGAAGGTCTTGATGCTTTGGCCAATGCTGCAGTACTTGGAGATGAGACAAGTAACTCTGGCAGGACACCAGTCACGACCACTAAAACACCCTCGTCATAGACTTGGATGCTCCTGCATTGTCTGTATCCAGCCATCAAATAAGAAGGGTCAGGCACATGCAAATAACAGATTTAATGCATACAATAGGTATATAGAAGAAGTAAGTCACCACTTGGCATACCATCTTTATTGCCGGAAATATGCCCAACCGCAGACAAGATCTTCGCATTTGGTAAAGTCTCAAATCCTTGTTTGACTTAACCATGAGAAACTTGTTTCTAAATTCTACCGCAATACAAGCTTCAAACTCCAAGAGGTAAAATGGATTATCTACTCTCCTGCCAAACTTACACAACACAAAGAAAATGGAAGTTGGTTAGATTGAGATAATATACAAGACTAGAGGTCCTGTTAGCTCCAAGGCAAGAAACATGTCACACATGAACGTATAATCAAAACCGGATGCGATCAGTTCATAAAGTAATGATATTACTAACACTATTAGTATATTTACCATCATACCATGCATTGAGATGATGAGAAAACAAGAAGTTCAAGGAAGCCTCGCAAATCAGGATCTACAACAAGTAGTGTTCTGGTTCTTATGGTTATTCTACTGAAGTATCATGAATGTGCTTCTTCCATGCTTTCATCACTGCAGCATTACACCAAGTCTCGTGCTAGTTCATGATCAGTTCAAGGCCAAGTTTGTAGAATACACCTGAAAAAGGATGAAAAGATTTTATTAGCATGAGCAAAATGGAAGTGATACAAATAACTAGCATACCAGAAAGTAATGCTGCGTAAGATGAAATAAAAGCCACATCAGCGCAGTAAAAATCCCAAGATTCACACGGTAAAAAAAATCAAGGTAAAAGTAGATATTTTGTTAGCTCACTACAGACAAAGAAGGGGTCACTGTCGTTCAAATCCCGTAGAATCAGTGATCATGGTAGTAGCACATAACATAATTGTACTACCAAAACGCACCTTATCGTTCTACACAAATTTCACATGATTCAACCAATTTTTTTCATCAGCAAATTTTGATTCTCACACGTACCAAGCCAAACTCTAAAAACCCCTATAAATACAACTCCCTTCATTGGCAAAAAGAAGAAAAGAAAAGCCCTAGCGAAGCTCTGCGAAATTCAATCCTCACAATACCTAAAATCACTCCAAAGTTCTTTCTAAAGGTTGATAGAGGTTCACATTGAAGCTCTATCCAACTCGAACTTAGCCGCATCACTCGAATCCAGAAACAAGAGCAAGCAGGACATGAACGAAAAAGCCAAAAGATATAAAGCATGAACCACCTACCTCGCGGATTCGCCGTCAGAATAGCTCGAAGCTGGTGAGTTCCCTTTTTCACTAGATTTTCGCTCATCGTTGCTTGAACACCATGATTTATCTGCTTGAATATGTTATTCTATGTTTTGATTAGGCTCTGATTTATGATTTTGAGTTTTCTTGTCGGGATTGGATTTGGGGTTAGGGATTTTGCGATTTGTTTTGGGGTTAGATTTAAGAAGGGAGAACATTTTAAAGAGAAGGAAGAAGAGTATTACTTGAAAGTGGCGTGAGGAAGTGGCGTGAGGTTTCATATTTTGTTTTTCAAGGTCTCAACAGTATCTCACCATTTATCATAGTGATTGTTTTTAAAAAAAAAACCATTTTGACTAACATGTAGGAGTGTTAAATGACTAGTTAATAATAACCTAGGGGTGACGTGTGATCTTTCTTGATACTTATCAAGATTTTTGTTCGGTGTATTATTTTAGGGGTGTGTTTTAATTTTATAATATATTATAGCATTGGAAAGGCAAGTTTGGGAAGGGTAGCCGTTTTTTTTAAAATTCTTTCTTAATCCACTCGTTGTATTGATATTGTTGTATCTATTTGGTTTACAGTTTCCTATGATCTATGACTGTTTTTGATCAGCTATTAAATGCTTGTGGTAGCACCCCTTGTGAGATTTTTAACCGTTAGGACTTCCTTGGACCGGGTTCAGCAATCCACCTCTTTTTTTTTATATCAGTTTTTTCGTTTTTGTCACAACTTTAGGGCCGTTTGGGTCTAGTTCACTGGGCTGCTTGATCAAAATCATTTAGTTTAACTAAGACTTTAATAGAATTTAATAGGGTTACTTTTTTTTAGAAAATAATTTTACATTATTAATAATATTATTAGCTCTTTTATATTTTATTTATAAACTATAATAATTAATATTTTCTTTACAATATGACTCTATTTAATTCTTTTTTTTCTTTTGTTAATTTCACAATATCTTATTTTTACATTAGAATATTAAAAATATCTTTTTAAAATTTATATGAAAGTAGGGAATCTTTGGAGTCTAGCACTCCTTGGGTCCTTAAGCGACCGCTCTCGAGGTGCACACCTTGAGTTGTAGTCGTTTCGTCTTTCATCCTTAAAAATACCCAACCTCGTTTAAACCTTTCAAAATTCGCAAACCCTAATTCGAGCAATATGCTCACCTTAGCTTAACTCATCTACGTTATTAAATTCAAATTATTTTCCTAAAATTAAAATTACGAAAGAATCGAATTCTTGGAGTCATGCATTCCTTGAATTCGAGAATGATTACTATTGAGGCGTACGCCTTGTATAGTGTGTCATTCAAACTTTTGTTCCTAAAACACTTTCTCTTAATTATTTGGACAAGTATTCACTGTCCAACAAACATATTTCATAATTAATGGAATGAAAAAGGTGTTGTTGGGATCTAGCATTCCAATGATATCCCGACTAATTGGTTGCGAGGCCGACGTCTCGTTTATCGAATAGTCGTCAGTCCTCCCAAATTTTTAACCCGTCTAACCTCGTTCCTCACCCTCGTGCGATCGAATCTAAACCCTCGTACTCTTATAAATCATACGTTAAATTCAAATAATTTTCCCTAATTAAATTACGAAAGTATCGAGTTCTTAGAGTCGCGCATTCCTCGAATTCGAGAGTGACCGTTATTAAGGCGTACGCCTTGAGTAGCGCGTCGCTCGAACTTTTGTTCCTAAAACACTTCCCCTAATCATGTGGACGAATATTACATTGTCCATTCAAATACCATTTCATAATTAATTGAATGAAAAAGGTATCGTTAGGATCCAGCATTCCAGTAATATCCCGATTAATTGGTTGCGAGGTCGACGTCTCGTTTATCAAATAGTCATCATTATCCCTCAATTTACCTAACCAAACTCCTTTTTCTCGCCCCCGCGCAATCGAAACCTTAAACCTATTCAAATCCATTCTCTTTTCAAAACACTAAATTCCTCGCCCTCGTGCGATTTCCAACCAAAACACATTTTGCCAAGAACATTGTTTAGTCCATTCTTCCGCGCATAACAAACTCGTGCTTCAGCCTCCCCTAGCGAGCAGACAAGCCAATGTTTAGTAGTTAGAATGTGACTTAAACTCTCGTTCGACTCAAAAATATCTTTCACTAAGAACATTGTTTAGTCCCTTCTTCCGCGTATAACAAACTCGTGCTTCAGCCTCCCCTAGCGAGCAGTCAAGCCAATGTTTAGCAGTTAGACTGCGACCTAAACTCTCGTTCGTCAAACACAAATCCTTTATCCGTAGTTAGCCGAACTACGACTGCTCTGATTTCTCATTACCCAATGAGAATACGTAGGCACAAGATTGCGATGATCTTGGCGAGCACGCTTCCTATTTTCTCCCTTATTCCGCACTTCTATCTTCCTTCATCTCCCGGTTTCCCCCATCCTTTCCCGTAGTCGAACTACGATGCTCTGATTTCTCATTCTCGTCCGAATGAGCATATGTAGGCACAAGGGCCCCAATCCTTGGCGAGCACCCTATCCTATAACCACCCATCTCTCCTTAGCGTCTTTAACATTTTATCCTACCAACTCACCTTTATCAACGAGAAAAAACCAGTAAACCTAGACAACACTCTCCACAAAATACCTTAAGAGGTTCCCGTTGAGTACAACGAACGTGAGGGGTGCTAATACCTTCCCCTTGCGTAACCGACTCCCGAACCCGGAACTTGGTTGCGATAGCCCTGTTCCTGTCCTTTCGTTTTTAGGAGTTTTTCTCGATATTTTCCTCTCCTGTCTATTCGGGATAATAAAGTTCGGTGGCGACTCTGTCGAACCGCATTTCTGCGCCTTTCGCGCGAGGGTCGCTTCTCCGAAATGTCTCCGTGATTTTTCGAGGTGCGACAGCTGGCGACTCTGCTGGGGAAAATTTGCTCCATGCAAAGAGAGAGTCGAGCCTATCTTTTGGTTTGTGAGGAGTGTTGTTTTTTTTTTGTTTTTTATTTCTTATTGTTTATGTATTTATTCTCTTGTAGATTTTATTTATGCTTGTTATCTTGGTTTCTTGTTGGTAGTTGGGATGACATCATGAGTAAATCTCTACGCCCGAGCTTTGGCAAAAGCAGAGAGAACACATAGTTTAGACTTGGTAGTCGAGTAGTGTTATTCTCCGAGGGCTCGCTCCTTGTGTGCCTAGCATGAAAGCTCCTCCAGAGGAGATCTATTCGTGGATCTTGTTGTAACACAGCTAGCCTGTTGCACGACTTGATTAATGAAGGGTCCATGATTCTGGGAACCCTTTTTAGCACCAGTTCCAATATTGGCGGTCGTGTAGTGTTAGTCTCCAAGGACTCGCTCCTTGTGTGCCTAGCATGAAGACTCCGCTCAGGGGAGACCTTATCGTCATTATCGTTGTAATACAGCTAGCCTGTTGCGTGATGCTAATACGACTAGTGTCAGTGATCCTAGGAACAAAACATAGAAACCATCCCATAAGTGGGTTTATGGGTAGAATATCTAGACCTTCCCGTATAGGGCTTACCTGTCAGGTTTCTTTTGTCAGAAACTGTGGTTACTTATCTGTTACAGTTACCAGTTTCAGAATTGCTTGAGTTGTGATTCTGGGATCCTGGATCTTGAATCTTGCATTGCATCTTGCATATCATTTGCATTGCATTTCATATGTTGGGAATTTTGCATTTCCATTCCTTCAGTAGAATCTTATGTCTCCTTCCTTTCTCACCAGTAAATCAAGCTGATTCCTCGACACCCGTACGCAACTAGAGCCAATACAAGACGAATGATGAAGCAGATTCAGCAAAATTAAGTTGCTTTCAGAGAAGAGGTAGACTCCGTCAAAGGGAAGATCGACCATATTCTCGAAGCCATCCTCACAGCCAGAAGAGAGGAAGAACAACGTGAAGCTTCCGTCATCAACAACAATGGTCAGGTGCAAGGGTCTACCACCAGACTTCCATTTCCTATTCCCAACCCTTATGGAATGCCAGTGAACTTCACTACCGCAGCTGAAGGAACCACTTCTCAACCAATCCCTACGCCTGGAGTTACTGTTGGAGCTATCTCGCAAGCTCAACCTACTGTCATGCAGATCCCTGTTCCTCATGCCGAAGACAATCTGATGGATCAATACGATGATGTTCAAAACTACCATGCTGCTATCCCCATTGCCAGTCTTGTTGCTACTCAGGATTCAGAAGCTATGAAGATGTGTCGTGATCTAGCAGAGAAACTCCGAGTTATGGAGGGGCATAACTCAAATCCTCTTAGTGCCTTGGAAATGTGCTTGGTGCCTGACGTTGTTATTCCTCCCAAGTTCAAGGTGCCTGAATTTTCGAAGTACAAAGGTCTCAGCTGCCCGAATATTCATTTGAAGATGTACTGTCGCAAGATGGCCGCCTATGCCAGAGACGAAAAGCTCATGATTCATTGCTTCCAAGACAGCTTGTCTGGGGCATCGCTCGAATGGTATATGCAGCTGGAACGTAATAATGTGCGTACTTGGGCCGAGCTATCCGATGCATTTGTCAAGCAGTACAAGTACAACACTGATCTTGCTCCGAATCGTACTCAACTTCAGAGTATGGCTCAAAAGGACAGTGAATCCTTCAAGGAGTATGCGCAACGATGGAGAGAGCTAGCCGCAAGGGTGCATCTACCTTTGGTTGACCGTGAACTAATCGACATATTCATGGGTACTTTGCAAGGCCAATAATACGAAAAGCTGATCGGTAGTGTTGCAGTTGGATTCTCTGACTTGGTGATTGTCGGTGAGAGAATCGAGGAAGGGTTGAAGAGTGGAAAGATCCAAGGAGGTTCTAACAGCCAAGCTAATGTTAAGACATCTTTCACTGGATACAAGAAGAAAGAGGGCGAGACAAATGCTATCTCCTTGCAGAAAGAGCAAGCTCCTCAACAAGCTCCCGCTCCTATGCCTTATCAAGTCCCTTACTACCAGTATTCGTATGTTGCTGCTGCGCAATATGCTCCAATGCCTTATCCACCAGTTGTTCAAGCAGTGCAAGCTCAAATGCCACAACAACAGGCTCCTCAGCAACGAACCTACAACCAACAAGGATATCAGTATCCTCCTCAGCAACAACAAATGCAAGCTGCTCAGCAGCGACAAGGTACTCGCCCACAGCGTCAGCAGAGAACATGGAGGCCAGATAGAGTCTTTGATCGTCTACCAATGACATATACTAAAATCTTTGCTCAGTTGATGGAGAAGAAAGTTGTTGTTCCGAGAGATTTGGCTCCTCCAACTGTCATTCCTGCCGATTACGATGCAAATGCTCATTGGGAGTTTCATAAGGGCGCTCCAGGTCATACCATTGAGGACTGCAGAGCTTTTAAGCATACAGTTCAAGACATGATCAACAGGGATGCTATCAACTTTAATGGGAAGTCTCCAAATGTCATCAACGATCCGATGCCATCAGCCAACTAGTGCCAACATCAAATCAAGCAGAGTCAAGTTCATTTCTCGAAGAAGGTCGTCATGTCGCCATTTCATATCACGCATTTCTTATTTTGTCTTTGTTTATTCAAGTATTGTATGCTTTGAACAATTTCCATTCGTATTTGGTTTTTATTAATGTATCGTTTATGCATGTTTTGAATTAGTTATGTCGTATTCACTCATTTTTCACTTATCACCGACACATTTTCACTTCACTCTACCCACTGTTGTTTAGCATGATTTGAGGGAGGATGATGAAAACGAGATGCCCATAATTGCAAACTGTATGCTTTCAGACAGAATCTCGTCAATGATGTACAGGCATTGCTTCAATTCCCCAAACACTAGAGGTATAAGGAGTTAATCCCTAGTAAACCACTTCGAGCCTAGAAGTAGCAGTTTCCATCGGATATTCAAACCTTTTACGCTCAACCTGGGGCAGGGTAGTGTTCAGATAATCCAATCCCGCACTCGAATCAACCAAGCAAAATCCAGAAGACGGTTGTTCATCAATGGCCTATGACATGGCAGTCACAACCCTCCAACAAAATACAAAAAAAAATCAAAAGCCTGCTAAGTCAAAAACCTCAAAAGGGACTTACGCAAAAATCAAGGCAGTCCCAATGGATTTGACAAACAAAGTCAATCCATGCAAAAACTAGGATAAACAAAAACAAAAACAAAAGAGGTCATCAAACCCTCAACAAAAAACAAAATAAGATTCAGTGGTCATTCAAATAGGGTCACTAACATCCATCAAAACCAAAATAAGGTGACTGCCACGTCGAGCATACCTTAAACCTTCAAGCTTACACCGTCAAGATAGGTGCAAAATTAACTGAATGTAGGACTGAAGATAATCAAGAAGAAGGGGTGGGTACAAATCATACTTTGAGCCTAATAACTTTGTTTCATAAACCGTGAACCAGACCACGTTACAACCCTCGAAAGACCTAATTGAGGCAAGGTTTATTTTGAAAGCATAACATTGCAAGGTTGCGTAACCTGACTCCTCACATGATTGCTAATCATCAACATTGGTGTCATTATCCTTGCGATATCTTTCACACTAATCCAATTAGCACTACGTATGGGCTAACAGTCCATTCGTTTCACAATATCACAACACTTCCAATAAACGACACTTTATTCAAACTTGCATTGAACTTTGCATTAATATTGCTATTTGTGAATGTACAGTTTTAATTGCAAATTAGTGTTAGGTATTCAAAGACATTTCAACAAGGGGCAATCGAGGAGAAACTTGACTTTCAGTGGCGTACACAACACAATATTACGTCAAAACCTATAGGCTGGGGCAAATCATTCAATAGCTCAAGCAGGGGCAAGTCATCCAAGTTCAACATCAACTTCAAAACAGGTTAATTTGGGGCAGACCATTACCATGTTCAGACTGGGGCAAGTCCAGATTATCCTAATCATCAAGCAGAGCTGCAACCTTCTCTGAAGCAAATTCACAGCAAACCACCAAGTACCCGGACTTGGGGCATCTATAGCATCTTTGCCTGCGTCATGGCGTCTTCAGCGAACTGCGTGTCGAGGAAGTCAACCCCTCCCACCACCCGAAGTCCAATTCATATTGGGAACTACCAAAGACCACCAAGCTGGCGTCTTCACCTGCATTTCCAATTACTCGTCTGCATCATGTGCATCATACCCATTGCATTCTCCTCATAAGCATTCTGCATCATATGTATACCAATCATATCATACTTCCCCAGCTCTTGCATCTCCGCGCGCCAGCATTTGCATTTGCACTTCCATTCGTTATGAAACATCATTATCATTCAGCATCCGCATATGCAAGTCAAGGTCCAGGATCAATTTCGAAGATTTCCAAGACTATCATCAGCCTAGTCAGGGGTATACCATTCAAGACCATAGGCGTTCCCCACAAAGTTGTTCAACCGTTTATTGGGAAAATTTAAGAAGTTCAGTGCAAGATTCAGCCCAGACAGGGGCATCATCAGCAAAGCCGTGAGCGTTCCTCACGAAGTTGTTCAAACTTTTGTTGACCAAGACAAGACGTCAAGACAAATTCAGCCCAGACAGGGGCATCCTCTTGTTCAATTCATGGGCGTAACCATGAAATCATTTCAACAAAATTATGATCTCCAAGCAAGACGGTGGGCGTACCCCGTTGACTCATTTCAATCCAATCTTCCTCTCGGGTGTTCCCCAATGAGTTATACCCAGCAAGCGTGGCAGTTGTCAATTGCCTCACTATCATCCTTTTGGGTGGTAGTGGTCTGTATTTGTGTTTCGCTCCGTCATCCTTTTGGTGAGGGGTCTATCATAGTCATTAATGATAGATTGTGCGATAGTTTATTTGTGTTTCGCTCCGTCATCCTTTTGGTGAGGGGTCTATCATAGTCATTAATGATAGATTGTGCGATAGTTTGCTTGTGTTTCGCTCCATCATCCTTTTGGTGGGGGTCTATCATAGTCATTAATGATAGATTGTGCGATAGTTTATTTGTGTTTCGCTCCGTCATCCTTTTGGTGAGGGGTCTATCATAGTCATTCATGATAGATTGTGCGATATTGTTTTGTGTGAGTTTCGCTCCGTCATCCTTTTGGTGGGGGGGTCTATCATAGTAATTAATGATAGATTGTGCGATAGTTTGTTTGTGTTTCGCTCCGTCATCCTTTTGGTGGGGGGTCTATCATAGTCATTAATGATAGATTGTGCGATAGTTTGTTTGTGTTTCGCTCCGTCATCCTTTTGGTGGGGGTCTATCATAGTCATTAATGATAGATTGTGCGATAGTTTATTTGTGTTTCGCTCTGTCATCCTTTTGGTGAGGGGTCTATCATAGTCATTCATGATAGATTGTGCGATATTGTTTTGTGTGAGTTTCGCTCCGTCATCCTTTTGGTGGGGGGGGTCTATCATAGTAATTAATGATAGATTGTGCGATAGTTTGTTTGTGTTTCGCTCCGTCATCCTTTTGGTGGGGGGTCTATCATAGTCATTAATGATAGATTGTGCGATAGTTTGTTTGTGTTTCGCTCCGTCATCCTTTTGGTGGGGGGTCTATCATAGTCATTAACGATAGATTGTGCGATAGGTTATTTGTGTTTTGCTCCGTCATCCTTTTGGTGGGGGGTCTATCATAGTCATTAATGATAGATTGTGCGACAGTTTGTTTGTGTTTCGCTCCGTCATCCTTTTGGTGGGGGGTCTATCATAGTCATTGATGATAGATTGTGCGATAGTTTATTTATGTTTCGCTCCGTCATCCTTTTGGTGGGGGGTCTATCATAGTCATTAATGATAGATTGTGCGACAGTTTGCTTGTGTTCCGCTCCGTCATCCTTTTTGGTGAGGGGTCTATCATAGTCATTAATGATAGATTGTGCGATAGTTTGTTTGTGTTCCGCTCCGTCATCCTTTTTGGTGAGGGGTCTATCATAGTCATTAATGATAGATTGTGCGATAGTTTGTTTGTGTTTCGCTCCGTCATCCTTTTGGTGAGGGGTCTATCATAGTCATTAATGATAGATTGTGCGATAGTTTGTTTGTGCTTCGCTCCGTCATCCTTTTGGTGGGGGGTCTATCATAGTCATTAATGATAGATTGTGCGATAGTTTATTTGTGTTTCGCTCCGTCATCCTTTTGGTGGGGGGCCTATCATAGTCATTCATGATAGATTGTGTGACAGTTTGCTTGTGTTCCGCTCCGTCATCCTTTTTGGTGAGGGGTCTATCATAGTCATTAATGATAGATTATGCGATAGTTTGTTTGTGTTTCGCTCCGTCATCCTTTTGGTGGGGGGTATATCATAGTCATTAATGATAGATTGTGCGATAGTTTATTTGCGTTTCGCTCCGTCATCCTTTTGGTGAGGGGTCTATCATAGTCATTAATGATAGATTGTGCGATAGTTTGTTTGTGTTTCACTTCGTCATCCTTTTAGTGGGGGGTCTATCATAGTCATTAATGATAGATTATGCGATAGTTTGTTTGTGTTTCTCTCCGTCATCCTTTTGGTGGGGGTCTATCATAGTCATTAATGATAGATTGTACGATAGCTTGTTTGTGTTTTGCTCCGTCATCCTTTTGGTGGGGGGTCTATCATAGTCATTAATGATAGATTGTGCGATAGTTTATTTGTGTTTCGCTCCGTCATCCTTTTGGTGGGGGTCTATCATAGTCATTAATGATAGATTGTGCGATAGTTTGTTTGTGTTTCACTCCGTTATCCTTTTGGTGGGGGATCTATCATATTCATTAATGATAGATTGTGCGATAGTTTCTTTGCGTTTCGCTCCGTCATCCTTTTGGTGGGGGGTCTATCATAGTCATTAATGATAGATTGTGCGATAGTTTGTTTGTCTTTCGCTCTGTCATCCTTTTGGTGGGGGGTCTATCATAGTCATTAATGATAGATTGTGCGATAGTTTGTTTGTGTTTTGCTCCGTCATCCTTTTGGTGGGGGGTCTATCATGGTCATTAATGATAGATTGTGCGATAGTTTGTTTGTGTTTCGCTCCGTCATCCTTTTGGTGAGGGGTCTATCATAGTCATTAACGATAGATTGTGCGATAGTTTGTTTGTGTTTCGCTCCGTCATCCTTTTGGTGAGGGGTCTATCATAGTCATTAATGATAGATTGTGTGATAGTTTGTTTGTGCTTCGCTCCGTCATCCTTTTGGTGGGGGGTCTATCATAGTCATTAATGATAGATTGTGCGATAGTTTGTTTGTGTTTCGCTCCGTCATTCTTTTGGTGAAGGGTCTATCATAGTCATTAACGATAGATTGTGCGATAGTTTGTTTGTGTTTCGCTCTGTCATCCTTTTGGTGGGGGGTCTATCATAGTCATTAATGATAGATTGTGCGATTTTGTGTGAGTTTCGCTCCGTCATCCTTTTGGTGGGGGTCTGTCATAGTCATTAATGTCAGATTGTGCGATTATGTTTTGCTTTACCATCCTTTTGTTGGTAGTAGCCGCGTGGGTTTCATCACCCTTTTGGTGGTGATGACCTTTTGCCACTTGTCCATAGTTTGCTCAGAGATATACCCCATCCAGCATTTCAATTCCCGAACATCTCTTTTCTTTTCGGACAAATTCGGGGTTTTCTTCATATCTAATTAACTTCCACCTCGAAAAATGAACGTTGCAGCAGTTCATTCCCCTAGGTTTAAGCCAATTAGATAGGGGCATCTCTCATACCCTAAATTTGTCCTACTTCGGTATTTAAAGAATGTTTTACTACTTCATGACGTCTGACCATGATTCATTGAGACCTCGTTTATAAAGACCATATGTGTACACATTATGGTTATAACCCCTTGCAATTTATGTTGAATTCTCGTGGGAAGAGCGCGCCTCCAGCCCCTTATACCCAAACTCATGTGTGTCCTCGTTCTCACAATCAGACATATATGATAGGGACAATGACGTCAAATACATGATTGGATCTACCTCGCAACATAACTGTTGGTTTTCAAGAAAATTAAACCCTATTTCAATTAGGTTACAAAATTCTTTAAAGGCTGTTTAAACCTCACTACGAGTTGCTTGTACAAGTTACTTGCTACGATATGCACTTAATACAAGATACTTCACATGATGCTGCTAGACATGGCCGATTACGCCTCAAGCGCGGTTCGATTACAAGTGTCGGGTTATAATTAAATTCTAAATCAGTTTGTGACAAACTTAGATTTAAATTGCAAATTTCAAAACATATTTTGGAAATAATTCCTAAGCCTATTTTTCATATAATATCTCAGGATGTCCGGTTATACTTCAAGTTTTGCCATGTCCGGTTATACTTCAAGTTTCGCCACTAAGGTTTTAGGTTGTGTAGGAGGCACTTTGACCCATCATATGGGCTACGTATGAGAATGTCAAAATATGTTTCAAAAACATTTTCCGAGAAGAGTTTTATCATTTTTAAGGCTAAAGCCACAAGCCTTGTGTCCAATGTTAAATGGTGCTAGCTACGGGGTGTTTTAGAAGTCAAACTAATAGCAAAGCCTGTTAATAGCAATGTGTCATATAAAATGGATTTGAAGGTTAAAACGCAAATGACATGCAGGCTTTTTATGGTAATATTGCTCAATGCCTGGTTCATTCAAAATAATGTTAAAATTTATTACAAGAAAAGAGTTCTACTGAGTGATGAAATAGTAAAGCCAAGAGAACCGAGGTATTACATTAAATTTGGATATTACAATATGCATTGTTTAGTATCACAAGCTTTAATGACTAGAAGAAAGGAATAAGTGAGTCCATGAAACTGAAGGTTCTCATGCCAATTTCTTTTTTTCTTCAAAGCTCCCCAAAGTAAAAAAAGGTACTGATCATTCACGCCTCGAATGTTGCTCTGCAAGCCACATCCTCTTCCCTCCTTGAAAGACACATCACAAGAGTGTTTAATCCGGAGTTACCGCGCCGCTCTGCATTAGGTGAAGGCCAATATCTGCAGAATTGTAAACAAAAGTATAATCTCATTAGCAGCGCATCTCGCATAAAACATAAGTTTCAACAAAAAATAACTTGAGTAAAGATGTCTGGAGCACCACTGTTGATGAATTGTGATGAAGGAATGTGTGTGTAAACAGAAGCTGTGTTGTGGCAGGTTTTTTGAGAAAGGGTCAGGCTTGTTCTTGTGCTTCAAGGTGATAGAGATAAGGCATATCAATCCTTTTCAAGAATAGTTAAGAGTGCCCAGGACATTATGGTGATATTCATTGATTTTGAGTCTCACAAGGCTAGACCTGCACAAATCATAATAGTAGGATCAATATTACAAAGTTACAACCAATACCATTTGATGTATCACATGACACAAGTTTGAAACCTGCACCTCAAAACAAATCATTGTTAAGCTTCCTAAGTTGATTTCTCAAATCACAATTACTAGCCGCTGTTAAGTTTGAAAATCATCCGGTGAATCAGCACGCGACTCGTAAAATCAACAGGAAAATTGCACTTCTTGGAATCCTCTATGATGAGAATGTGCAAAGCAGCTTTTGATTCTAGTCCAGACATTGCAAGGGCTATATAGGGTGCTGATTGTTGCACCCCAAAATTTGACCAACCGGGTCTCGTATTTGGCTCGATGTTTCGACGCACTACCGCATTCGCATCTGCATATCGCATACATTGCATTTTTCATTTGTTTTGATTTTATCAGGGATCACAGCTCTCGTCTCGTGTTTCAGGTGTTTTTTATCAGTTTTAATAGGTAGAATCGATTTTTGGGATATTTCGGTGCCCGTTTATTTTTACCGATTATTTTTGTGTCGTTCGGTGCTTATTTTGTCCCTCTGGGAATTATTGCGATTTTTCTGGATTTTGTCAGCATTTTTTAGAATATTATAGATTTTATTTTGGTTTAGATTTTCTTTTAATTAGTTTAATAAGAATTTAGACATTTTAGATATTAATATAGATTTTGTAGATTTTAAATAGTTTTTAAAATGGTTTTAATGGCTTTTGATCACTTTAATAAATAATAGGGATTAATTGTTTTAGAATATAGATTTTTCATTTTATAGAAATAAATAGATTTTTCATTTTATTTTCTGTTATAGATTTTAATAGAATAATATAGTTTTGTTGGGGATTTATTAGAGTTTCTTAATATAGGATTTTCTAGAATATTAATATAATTTTTAAATAGTTTTAATAGTTTTTAAAATCATTTTTAGATTAGTGTAGTATATTAGTGAATTTTTCTTAGCATATTAAATAGAATAATAAAAATTAGGGTTAATAGAAATTAAATAATTGTTTTAGATATAAATGAATATAGTTTTGTTTTTCTTTTATAGTTAATTAGAGTTTAATAAAAGATTAGTAGATATTAGAGAATTTTATTAGGATTTTTTCTTAGTGGAGTTATTAGAACAGTGTTAGTTTAGAAGTTAATTAAGGTTAATTAGTTAATCATTGGTTAGGCTTTTTAATCCATTTGTACTAATCCACTCTAATGCAGGTTTTTGAAGTTTTTTATCCTATTTCGTGTGGGCCCAATCTCATTTGCAGGCCCAGTTGGTGAATTCAGTCCAGAAAATGTCCAAAAGCTTCCACCATTTTCCAGTTGCGTCTAGAAGCATCTAGAAGCTCCCAGAAGATCTCAGCCTTTATAAGCAACCAGACGACACGTGTTAACGAGGAGGAGGGACCCACGCTGCATCCCCAAGATCACGCCACCTCACACCCTTCAGACCTTCTCTCACCGCCACGCATGGGGACACGCGTCCCGCATGCAGCCTCTCACCTCCACCATCGTTACCACGTGCCATCCCCACAGCCTCCCACCGTCAAACTTCGCCGGCCGGCATGCATGGCCGGCGGCCACCGTCCCCCTCACCGGCGAACACCAAAACCCAGATTCATCCCATCTTCATCCCTTCTTCTACCAGTTTTTCCAGTTTCCGATCAAACCCATCCTCTTCCGATCAACATCACCCAGATTCCGGCCACCGCGCCATCACCGGAGAACTCCAACACGATCCCCAGATCTTCATCATCATCATCAACGATCTGTTCATCTTCATGATCTTCCCCAGAAACCACCGCCGTTTCCAGAAAACCTCCAACCACCTTCATCTTCAAACCCGTCACAAGCTTCATCCAGACATGGATCTCCAGAAGAAACTTCAAGAGCAGATGATCCTCCATCGTTTCCAGATTTCAACCGTGTTCAACACAAACTCCAGGACCTACAACGAACCATCAACTTTCATCCGTCATCCTTCAAGATCCAAGATCCACGTGCATCCGCCATCAAGATCAAGAGCTCCCGTCACCATCTTCGAATCAACTCATCTCCCAGAACAAATAACGAAAGAGCTTCAAGGTCCCTCGACGGAGACGGCTTCAAGAACCTCCTTCATGTTCTTCAGCAGTGCCAGAAATCACCAGAACACTAACCAACGTGTTCTTCAGTTGTACAATCCTCCTTCAACTTCCCAGAAAGTGTCATCAAGGACGGTTAATCTCAAGATCCTCAGCAAACCTCCTTCGAAGGAGTTTCCAAACGATCTTCAGAGGGAGAACGAGATCCACGCTCTGATCTTCAGGAGACTCCAAATGATTCATCTTCAGCAAAGTTTGTTCAGGTTGTTAATGGCTGTGAGCGGAGGTGGCTGAGTTTGGGAGGAGGAAAGCTCGTTGGGACGGAGGCGGTGGAAGGAAGATTGAAGGAGAAGAGGGAACGACGGTGGCGGCGCCGAGAGGAAGATAAGACTAGGGTTTTTTTTCAGAGAATGAGAGAAAGAGGAGAAGGAGAGGAAGAGAATGGGCCTCAGGGCCCAACTACGTTTTTTGGCACCACACTCCCTCCGTTTTTTGGACAAGTTCTGGGCCTTGGGCCCAATGAAGCTAACTGTTGGCAATGCCCCCAGTTCAGTAGCGTACCCCCCTCCCACGTTTTTGGCTAAAGCCAGTCATTGGGCTGGGCCTTTAGCTTGTTGCCTTTTTTATTTTTGCTGCTTACTAACCCCTGTAACAGCAGATTGCACCCCTCTCTCTATTTCTTGTTTTTTTTATTATTTTTCTTTTGTCTTGAGAAATGAAAAAAGAGAAAAAGTATGTAAAAGAAAATACATTCTAGAAAAAGAATATAGAAAAAGAAAAGAAATGAAAAAAATACATAAAAGTATATTGAAAAAGGGAGGAAATATTCAAAAAGAAATGTTGAGAAAAATAGTGAGAAAATATTTGTGAAAAAGAAATAAGAAAAGTGAAAGAGAGAAATAGTGAAAAAATAGAGAAAAATATTGTTGGAAAGAAAAGAAGAAAAAAGGAAAAAATATTAAAGTGTCGATTTAATATTTTTAAGTGCATTTTCTTTTAGGATATCTTTCCATAGAGTTTATTTTCCGATTTTAGGATAGCTTAGAAGCCCATTTGTTAGGGGGCTATTTTCATTCGATTTTTCAGGATAGAATAGGATAGTACTTCTTAGGAGATTTATCTTTTCAGTATTCAACCCATTGTAATCATTTTTCAGAGATTAATAAAACGAGATTTGAGCTGTGGTCCCGTAGTAGCCGAACTACAGCTGCTCTGATTCTTCGTACCAGACGAAGATATGTAGGCATAGGATGCGATATCCTAGCGAGCACACTAACGACTAACTTTTGTTCTCTCGCGGCTGTGCGATCGAGACTTTCCTGCTGACGACTAATTGATACCCTCTTTCTCTCTTGCCCGAGTGCATTTGAGACCAAGCCGTAGTTTTGACCATAGGTTCCCGACCCTGTGAAACCAGTTGTTTTTCTCACTGCTGTGTGAGAATGTTTGTTTAGCCGTAGTTAGTCTGAACTACGTAAAGCTCTGATCTTCCATCCAGTGGAAGTACGTAGGCACAAGACGCGAGGTCTTGGCGAGCCAATTTCCCCGTAGTCCCGAACTACGTTGACTCTGACTTTCTCTCTCGAGAATACGTAGGCATAGAGTGCGACGCTCTATCGAGTCAATTCCCTTCTGTTTAGATTTAGCAGCCGTAGATAGATTGTTTTGCATCCAGTAGACAACCCAAGCAAGCGTGGATCCCGTCGAGTACGACGGACGTGAGGGGTGCTAATACCTTCCCCTTGCGTAACCGACTCCCGAACCCAGGCTATGGTTGCGATGACCATACCTTTCCCCGTTTTTTGCGAGGTTTACTTCGAGCGTTTCCTTTCCCGCTCTGAGGGATAAATAACGCACGGTGGCGACTCTTCTGTCAGCCGGCGCCGATTTTCGCAGTAGCGACAGCTGGCGACTCTGCTGGGGACTTGATAGTTTCCTAGGGATACAACATCCCGAAAGCGAGTCAATTGTGGGATCCAACGTCCCCTAGAGAGAGTCAATCCTAGCGTTTGTTTGCTTGTCTATTAGGTGTTTATTTATCGATTTTATCTGTTGGGCTGTTACGGGTATTCTATGATTGAGATAAGCCGGACCTGGGCTTGAGTATGAGTATGCACCTAGATATAGTTGCGGAGAAGTAGTAGACGAACCTGTCTGCTGAGCAGGCACAGTTCCCTACGAAAATTCGCGCTCGGACGAGGTTCTCGCAGAGGTGCTCCTTTCCGGTCCTGAGGATCTGAGGGGAGTCCAGACGTGAGGATTGTCGACTCTGGGAACCGATCAATTGGAAGTCAGCTAAGTGAGGCCTCTTCATGAGATGACGATACCACTCCTTCTGGGAATCGTATCATTCCTCATGAAAGTCTGTGACGCTGACGACCGCATAGGATGTCGTACCTTGTCAGATATAGGTCCACACCTGTGAGTGGGGGGTTTTTTGTGCAGGAAACTTGACTTCCAACCTACCCATTATTCTGGTCTTCTCTTCAGAGCAACCGTACTCCGTCAGCAGTGCAGCAGTATTTAGATTGTGTGGGGGCTGTGATCCCGTATTTGTTTGTTGCTTTGCATTTGCATAGGCATCTTTGCATCATATTGCATACCATTCGCCAGCTAGTCAGAGCTCTTATCCAGCCGTTATTTTGATTCTGAAGGTGAGTGTTGAAGACGACCAAGGGGTTGAAGCAGATTTGAAGCAGATTTGATTAGAGTCAAGAAGTGGAGTCAGCTGACAGTTGTTGGTAGCTATGTCAGAGAGCAACTTCCAGTTTGTTGATACCTTGTCAGGTTTCACCGTGACGCCCAATCCTCTGTATGGATCTCCGCGCGACGAAGACTTTCCGCAAGTAAACAACCTTACTGCAGCTCAGCTTGTGCAGCCATCTGTTGAAGACCAAGGTCTGCGTGAGCAGTTTGTTGCCCGAGGTGAACGTTCTCCTTCTGTTGATGTCTCAGACTACCAGGGTTTTGCCTTCTCTGTGCCAAAGCCCCGAAGAGAGGTCCCGACAGCAAAGAATGAAGACCCACTAGCTCCCGTATATGCTGAAAGGTTTCGTGCATTAGAGGAGAGATTCAAAGCCTTTAAAGGTAAAGACGTTGTTACTCCTAGTGTTGCAGATATGTGTCTGGTTCCTGGCCTAGTGTTACCTCCGAAGTTCAGGATGCCGAGGTTTGAAAGGTACAAAGGAGATAGTTGCCCGAAGCAACATTTGGTAATGTTCTGCCGAAGAATGACTTCATTTGTGCACAACAACAAGCTGATGATTCATTGCTTTCAAGATAGTCTGACTGGGGCACCTCTGAGTTGGTATATGCAGTTAGAGCGTGATCAGATCCGATCATGGATGGACTTAGCCAATGCCTTTCTGAAGCAGTACGACTATAATCTTGACGAAGCTCCTATTCGCATGCAACTGCAAGAATTGTCTCAAGGGGGCAATGAATCTTTCAGAAAGTATGTTCAGAGATGGAGAGAATTTGCTGGTAGAGTGCAACCACCGCTCCTAGACCAAGAGCTGAAAGGCATGTTCGTAAACTCCTTGCAGAGCCCGTACTTCGAAAGAATGCTTGGAACCGCACCAAATTTCTCTGAGTTGGTAAGGACGGGAGAGCACATCGAGTATGGCGTAAAAACTGGAAGAATCCCGTATGTTTCAAGAGGTCAGGCCAGTGAAACTGAATCTCTCTGTAGCTCTCAATCTGAAGATGAAGCTATGATCAATGCGGTCCTGACAGATGTTGGATATCCTCAAGTCGAATCGGTGAAATCTGTTGGTTCTCCGTCTTCTCAGCAGTCAGTATCTTCTGTGTCTCGTTATTCTGGACAGACAGCCGTGCCTGGGGCACCATATCAGGAACCTTATGTCGCTTCCATTGCAAATCAGCGAGCTCGTGGCCGAGGTTATCAGAATCAGCGTCAGAATCAGAACCGACCTCGTAACAACTTGGAACGAAGGAATGCTCCTTCACACCCAGTGCCGATGCCGTATAGCCAGTTGCTACCATCTTTAATTCAGAAGTCTTTGGTGGAGCCGAAAGCTCTTAAGCCAGTTCCAGAACCTTACCCTCCTGGGTACAATCCCCACGTTCAGTGTGGTTATCATGGTGGCTCACCGGGGCATTCGACGGAAGATTGTAAAGCATTTCAGGCGAAGGTACAGCAGTTGATTGATCAGGATCGCATTTCCTTTCGAGAAGGATTTCTGTTTGTTCACCCCAACCGCTCAACTGTCTAAGCTCGTAGACTCGGAAAGTATTCTCCAGCAAAAGCCAGTGATTCAGACAGGCAGGCGCCTCAGCATTGGCAGTTCTCAGACCTTTATATCATTTGCATTTGTAGTTTCTTTTTCTGTTAGTTACTACCTGCTTTAAACGTTGTATGTTTCGAATGGTGATAATAATAAAGTGACTATGCATTTTTCTGAATTAGTCATGTCGCTGTCGCTCATTTATTGCATTGCACTGACACTTGCATTTTTTCACTCCACTTTATCCCTGTGACTAGCAATGAGTGGATGGAGGATGATGAAACTGAAACTCATAACCGATGATCGTATGCTTTCAGATAAGACCTTACCGATGACGTACAAGGCATTGTTTCAAATCCCTAAACACTGGAGATATAAGGAGTTAGTCCCTTGTTAACCACTTCGAGCCGAGAAGTAGGAATTTCTTTCGGACTTTTTAACCCTTACATCTTAACCCGGGGCAGGGTAGTTGTCAGTTAGCTTGACCGAGCGTTCAAGTCTTACAGAGGAGTGTTGTCTTTCAAGGACCAATCAGTGTATACCTTTCAAGAGGTCAAACCTCACCAATCAGGAGTGAGACAGTTACGATCCTTTCGGAGCAATCAAGACAACCAGTGTCACACGACTTTGTTCCAAAAGAAAGAAATGAGAAAGCCCGCTAAGTAAGAAGAAAGAAAAGCTAGAAAGCTAATACTTAGGCAAAAATCAGGGCATCCCGCTGGACTTTAAAAGAAATCGAAGAATCGAAAAGAACTCAAAATGAGTCAGTCCAGGCAAAAATTAGGGAATCAAAAGAATGAAAAGAGGGATTAAAAAGAAAATTTTCCCCAGCAAATCACAAAGTCGTGTGCACAGACACCGAAAGCGAAGAAGGAGTAACTATCACTCTAGATGAAAAGCTTTGTGAATTCCTTAGCTATGGTTCTTACCATTCACCATACCTCTCGAAGAGGCGGGCGCTTGTGCCAGGTTAACTGAACCTTAGGATCGGAGATCATCACGTAGAAGGGGTGGGTACAAATCAAAATTTGAGCCGAATATCCTTTGTTTCACGAACCGTGAACCCGACCACGATACAACCCTCAAAAGACCTAATTGAGGTAGGGTTAGTTTGAAGCGCATTATGATAAGGTTGAGTAACCTGACTCCTTCTTGACTTGCTAGTCACATCCTTGTTGTATTTTCACTGACCACGTAAGCACTACGTTTGAACTTTGGTTCATTCGTCACTCACAATCATATGCATGTAAATGAGTGACAGCTCAAATCTTTTTTTCAAAATCTGCATAACCATTGCATTAAGATTACCATTCGTAAATAGACAATTCTAATTGCGGGTTAGTAGTTGACATGAAAGAAATTCCAGCAGGAATAATCGAGCAGGACTGAGTAATTCGGCAGTATGAACCAGAATGGTGTATGTTGTGAAAGCCTTTTGAATCAGGGGCATTATCTTCCGGTGAGTTCGGAATCAGTCAGTCTGAGGACCAGTCCCGAAGCTTCAGTTGGTCAGGGGCAGTTTATTTGAGAAGTAGTTGATCAGAAGTGAGTCTTCTCGAGAGCCAATCAGGGGCAGTTATACAGAATGCGGATATTTGAAAGCAGATACTCCCAGTGGATAATCAGAGCGGGTTAAGTCGCTAGAACGCTCATTCAGGGGCAAGTCATCGCAGAGAATGTTGAAATCAACTGTCTAATGGAGATTGAATTCTGTTGTCGTACAGATACCGGGGCAAATATTCTCGAAGTATTCTCGAGGCAAGCTGTTCAGAGCAAGTATTCCCAAGAGTTAGATTGGGGCAAGTTGAATTGTACTGGGGCAAGTTGTGCACGCCAGTCTTTCTATCCCCAGCTGAGTGTACTGGGGCAAGTTGTTCAAATCAGTTTGTCTATCCCCAGCCGGAGTTGAGTATCGGGGAATCATGTCAAGTACTCTTATCAAAAACATGAGCCTTTCAAAGGTCTTGTTGTCGTTGGATCATTATCCTGCAGTTTAAACCTGTTGCGTGTCAGTAACCAGTCGTTTCCAAAGCCCAGTTCTCGCCTGGAAAACCGGTAACTAGTTCTCGTCTGGCCCACCTTCCGTAAGCATCAGTTCCCGTCCTGGTGCAGTTTATTGTAAGCAGCAGTTCCCGTCCTGGTGCAGTTTATTGTAAGCAGCAGTTCCCGTCCTGGTGCAGTTTATTGTAAGCAGCAGTTCCCGTCCTGGTGCAGTTTATTGGTAACCAATTCTCGTTTGGTCACCGTTTCTTCGAGTGTTGTATCAGTTCTCGCCTGGTACATACCGTTGCATAACCAGTTCTCGCCTGGTCATCGTGTGTTTTAACCCTATGTGTTATACCAGTTCTCGCCTGGTGCACGTCAACTTTCAGCCAGTTCTCGCCTGGTTGTCTTGTTCTTAGCCTGTTATCCAGTCAGCCCGTCTGATGGACAAAACACAAAAATCAATGTGTGTTCAACTTTCCAATCAGTTCTCGCCTGGTAGTCTACCTTTGAATGCTAGTTCTCGTCTAGTATTTTCCATTCCACTGTGTACATAATCCATGTTTATTCTAAACCAGAAAAGCAAAAAAAAAAAACCTAAAGGTATCTGACACAGTATTCCCCAATGACCCGCATGTTGTCGTGTTCCCCGATACGAAGCTCGACGGATACCAGTGCTCCGAGTAATGTGTGAATTCCTTGTGGATTTTGTTGAATCAGAATTGCTACTCTTCAGTAGATGAAAGTTGCTTATTATCCCCGGAAGAGTCGAGATTGTATTGCTACCCTGTATCAGAGTAGGATCAGGAGTACTCTCAGCAGATTAAGATTAATATCCGTGATAGTAGGGGCATTTCCAGCAGTGCGCCGCGCGCAATCAACCTCAGTTTGGGTCAACCCCCGCAAAGTACAATCAGTTGCCAATGGTTTGAAGAGAGCATTCCCGAGCAGAGTTGTCTTTCTTTCCCCAGTGAAGTCGTCAGGTAGGGTTGCCTTTTCATTTTTCCAGCAGGACAGTTATCCCCAGCGGATTTGGTTTCCCGTTTCCAGCATTTATTTTGCTGAGACAATTCTGTGACTTCAGGTCATCCCCAGTAGAGTTGGCGTTATCTTCGGCATTTATTTTGCCAAGTGGTTTTCAGACCTGGTGATCTCTGGCAGCTCGAGCTTGCATTAGCATTTGCATATATAGTCATTGCATCTATCAAACATATAATATTTCCATGCCGTCTGGGCCTCGCATTTTCAAACAGAACGCATAGCATTTACATGTCATATAGGGCTTTGCATCATTATCAAGCATACTCATGTCGAAACATAGACCAGAATGGTTGCCTATTGGATTTCGAACTTGTTCACCTGCAGAGTTGTTTGGTTAAGCTTCTCTTCCCCAGCGGAGTGATTCTTCATTTGGTTGTTACATCAGCATCGGAAAAAAACAACAACAACAACAGAGATTGACATATATCAAGCTTTTCTGAAGCTGCCGCCTTCGTCAAGTTTGCAGTGAACTGTGAGTTGACCAGATTTGATCCCAGAAGAGAGATGGGAATTGAGTCGTTTGCTTTTCCGAAGCATTATTTCAATACTTGTGGCGTTACACAGGTGTTGAAAGGGAGAAGAAAATTGTATCAGAAAATTGACCAGTTGTTGCCGTGATAACCAAACTTCAGTTTATTGGAAGCTATTCCTCAAGCAGTTTTGCAGTATATTCTTGCGGTTGGCAAATTTCAGGGTTCCATTTGTATTCAACCGTCATCTACCTTGAATGTTTGAAGGCTGAGCGCTCTTCACCCACTCAGGTCGAAGTCGCTTGAATAGGGGCAGCTGTTGCACCCCAAAATTTGACCAACCGGGTCTCGTATTTGGCTCGATGTTTCGACGCACTACCGCATTCGCATCTGCATATCGCATACATTGCATTTTTCATTTGTTTTGATTTTATCAGGGATCACAGCTCTCGTCTCGTGTTTCAGGTGTTTTTTATCAGTTTTAATAGGTAGAATCGATTTTTGGGATATTTCGGTGCCCGTTTATTTTTACCGATTATTTTTGTGTCGTTCGGTGCTTATTTTGTCCCTCTGGGAATTATTGCGATTTTTCTGGATTTTGTCAGCATTTTTTAGAATATTATAGATTTTATTTTGGTTTAGATTTTCTTTTAATTAGTTTAATAAGAATTTAGACATTTTAGATATTAATATAGATTTTGTAGATTTTAAATAGTTTTTAAAATGGTTTTAATGGCTTTTGATCACTTTAATAAATAATAGGGATTAATTGTTTTAGAATATAGATTTTTCATTTTATAGAAATAAATAGATTTTTCATTTTATTTTCTGTTATAGATTTTAATAGAATAATATAGTTTTGTTGGGGATTTATTAGAGTTTCTTAATATAGGATTTTCTAGAATATTAATATAATTTTTAAATAGTTTTAATAGTTTTTAAAATCATTTTTAGATTAGTGTAGTATATTAGTGAATTTTTCTTAGCATATTAAATAGAATAATAAAAATTAGGGTTAATAGAAATTAAATAATTGTTTTAGATATAAATGAATATAGTTTTGTTTTTCTTTTATAGTTAATTAGAGTTTAATAAAAGATTAGTAGATATTAGAGAATTTTATTAGGATTTTTTCTTAGTGGAGTTATTAGAACAGTGTTAGTTTAGAAGTTAATTAAGGTTAATTAGTTAATCATTGGTTAGGCTTTTTAATCCATTTGTACTAATCCACTCTAATGCAGGTTTTTGAAGTTTTTTATCCTATTTCGTGTGGGCCCAATCTCATTTGCAGGCCCAGTTGGTGAATTCAGTCCAGAAAATGTCCAAAAGCTTCCACCATTTTCTAGTTGCGTCTAGAAGCATCTAGAAGCTCCCAGAAGATCTCAGCCTTTATAAGCAACCAGACGACACGTGTTAACGAGGAGGAGGGACCCACGCTGCATCCCCAAGATCACGCCACCTCACACCCTTCAGACCTTCTCTCACCGCCACGCATGGGGACACGCGTCCCGCATGCAGCCTCTCACCTCCACCATCGTTACCACGTGCCATCCCCACAGCCTCCCACCGTCAAACTTCGCCGGCCGGCATGCATGGCCGGCGGCCACCGTCCCCCTCACCGGCGAACACCAAAACCCAGATTCATCCCATCTTCATCCCTTCTTCTACCAGTTTTTCCAGTTTCCGATCAAACCCATCCTCTTCCGATCAACATCACCCAGATTCCGGCCACCGCGCCATCACCGGAGAACTCCAACACGATCCCCAGATCTTCATCATCATCATCAACGATCTGTTCATCTTCATGATCTTCCCCAGAAACCACCGCCGTTTCCAGAAAACCTCCAACCACCTTCATCTTCAAACCCGTCACAAGCTTCATCCAGACATGGATCTCCAGAAGAAACTTCAAGAGCAGATGATCCTCCATCGTTTCCAGATTTCAACCGTGTTCAACACAAACTCCAGGACCTACAACGAACCATCAACTTTCATCCGTCATCCTTCAAGATCCAAGATCCACGTGCATCCGCCATCAAGATCAAGAGCTCCCGTCACCATCTTCGAATCAACTCATCTCCCAGAACAAATAACGAAAGAGCTTCAAGGTCCCTCGACGGAGACGGCTTCAAGAACCTCCTTCATGTTCTTCAGCAGTGCCAGAAATCACCAGAACACTAACCAACGTGTTCTTCAGTTGTACAATCCTCCTTCAACTTCCCAGAAAGTGTCATCAAGGACGGTTAATCTCAAGATCCTCAGCAAACCTCCTTCGAAGGAGTTTCCAAACGATCTTCAGAGGGAGAACGAGATCCACGCTCTGATCTTCAGGAGACTCCAAATGATTCATCTTCAGCAAAGTTTGTTCAGGTTGTTAATGGCTGTGAGCGGAGGTGGCTGAGTTTGGGAGGAGGAAAGCTCGTTGGGACGGAGGCGGTGGAAGGAAGATTGAAGGAGAAGAGGGAACGACGATGGCGGCGCCGAGAGGAAGATAAGACTAGGGTTTTTTTTCAGAGAATGAGAGAAAGAGGAGAAGGAGAGGAAGAGAATGGGCCTCAGGGCCCAACTACGTTTTTTGGCACCACACTCCCTCCGTTTTTTGGACAAGTTCTGGGCCTTGGGCCCAATGAAGCTAACTGTTGGCAACGCCCCCAGTTCAGTAGCGTACCCCCCTCCCACGTTTTTGGCTAAAGCCAGTCATTGGGCTGGGCCTTTAGCTTGTTGCCTTTTTTATTTTTGCTGCTTACTAACCCCTGTAACAGCAGATTGCACCCCTCTCTCTATTTCTTGTTTTTTTTATTATTTTTCTTTTGTCTTGAGAAATGAAAAAAGAGAAAAAGTATGTAAAAGAAAATACATTCTAGAAAAAGAATATAGAAAAAGAAAAGAAATGAAAAAAATACATAAAAGTATATTGAAAAAGGGAGGAAATATTCAAAAAGAAATGTTGAGAAAAATAGTGAGAAAATATTTGTGAAAAAGAAATAAGAAAAGTGAAAGAGAGAAATAGTGAAAAAATAGAGAAAAATATTGTTGGAAAGAAAAGAAGAAAAAAGGAAAAAATATTAAAGTGTCGATTTAATATTTTTAAGTGCATTTTCTTTTAGGATATCTTTCCATAGAGTTTATTTTCCGATTTTAGGATAGCTTAGAAGCCCATTTGTTAGGGGGCTATTTTCATTCGATTTTTCAGGATAGAATAGGATAGTACTTCTTAGGAGATTTATCTTTTCAGTATTCAACCCATTGTAATCATTTTTCAGAGATTAATAAAACGAGATTTGAGCTGTGGTCCCGTAGTAGCCGAACTACAGCTGCTCTGATTCTTCGTACCAGACGAAGATATGTAGGCATAGGATGCGATATCCTAGCGAGCACACTAACGACTAACTTTTGTTCTCTCGCGGCTGTGCGATCGAGACTTTCCCGCTGACGACTAATTGATACCCTCTTTCTCTCTTGCCCGAGTGCATTTGAGACCAAGCCGTAGTTTTGACCATAGGTTCCCGACCCTGTGAAACCAGTTGTTTTTCTCACTGCTGTGTGAGAATGTTTGTTTAGCCGTAGTTAGTCTGAACTACGTAAAGCTCTGATCTTCCATCCAGTGGAAGTACGTAGGCACAAGACGCGAGGTCTTGGCGAGCCAATTTCCCCGTAGTCCCGAACTACGTTGACTCTGACTTTCTCTCTCGAGAATACGTAGGCATAGAGTGCGACGCTCTATCGAGTCAATTCCCTTCTGTTTAGATTTAGCAGCCGTAGATAGATTGTTTTGCATCCAGTAGACAACCCAAGCAAGCGTGGATCCCGTCGAGTACGACGGACGTGAGGGGTGCTAATACCTTCCCCTTGCGTTACCGACTCCCGAACCCAGGCTATGGTTGGGATGACCATACCTTTCCCAGTTTTTTGCGAGGTTTACTTCGAGCGTTTCCTTTCCCGCTCTGAGGGATAAATAACGCACGGTGGCGACTCTTCTGTCAGCCGGCGCCGATTTTCGCAGTAGCGACACTGATGAATTATCTCCACCAGGAGAATTCAAGAAACGGAGACTGGCAGCGGCAAGCCAAAGGCCAGCTCTGGAACGTGAAGGTCTTGATGCTTTGGCCAATGCTGCAGTACTTGGAGATGATAGAAGTAACTCTGGCAGGACACCAGTCACGACCACTAAAACACCCTCGTCATAGACTTGGATGCTCCTGCATTGTCTGTATCCAGCCATCAAATAAGAAGGGTCAGGCACATGCAAATAACAGATTTAATGCATACAATAGGTATATAGAAGAAGTAAGTCACCACTTGGCATACCATCTTTATTGCCGGAAATATGCCCAACCGCAGACAAGATCTTCGCATTTGGTAAAGTCTCAAATCCTTGTTTGACTTAACCATGAGAAACTTGTTTCTAAATTCTACCGCAATACAAGCTTCAAACTCCAAGAGGTAAAATGGATTATCTACTCTCCTGCCAAACTTACACAACACAAAGAAAATGGAAGTTGGTTAGATTGAGATAATATACAAGACTAGAGGTCCTGTTAGCTCCAAGGCAAGAAACATGTCACACATGAACGTATAATCAAAACCGGATGCGATCAGTTCATAAAGTAATGATATTACTAACACTGTTAGTATATTTACCATCACACCAGTTCATAAAATTAGATATTTTGTTAGCTCACTACAGACAAAGAAGGGGTCACTGTCGTTCAAATCCCGTAGAATCAGTGATCATGGTAGTAGCACATAACAGAATTGTACTACCAAAACGCACCTCATCGTCCTACACAAATTTCACACGATTCAACCAATTTTTTCATCAGCAAATTTTGATTCTCACACGTACCAAGCCAAACTCTAAAATCCCCTATAAATACAACTCTTTTCATTGGCAAAAAGAAGAAAAGAAAAGCCCTAGCGAAGCTCTGCGAAATTCAATCCTCACAATACCTAAAATCACTCCAAAGTTCTTTCTAAAGGTTGATAGAGCTTCACATTGAAGCTCTATCCAACTCGAACTTAGCCGCATCACTCGAATCCAGAAACAAGAGCAAGCAGGACGCGAACGAAAAAGCCAAAAGATATAAAGCACGAACCACCTACCTCGCGGATTCGCCGTCAGAATAGCTCGAAGCTGGTGAGTTCCCTTTTTCACTTGATTTTCTCTCGTCATTGCTTGAACACCATGATTTATCTGCTTGAATATGTTATTATATGTTTTGATTAGGCTTTGATTTATGATTTTGAGTTTGCTTGTCGGGATTGGATTTGGGGTTAGGGATTTTGCGATTTATTTTGGGGTTAGATTTCAGAAGGGAGAACATTTTAAAGAGAAGGAAGAAGAGTATCACTTGAAAGTGGCATGAGGAAGTGGCGTGAGGTTTCAGATTTTGTTTTTCAAGGTCTCAACAGTATCTCACCATTTATCATAGTGATTGTTTTTAAAAAAAAACCATTTTGACTAACATGTAGGAGTTTTAAATGACTAGTTAATAATAACCTAGGGGTGACGTGTGATCTTTCTTGATACTTATCAAGATTTTTGTTCGGTGTATTATTTTGGGGATGTGTTTTAATTTTATAATATATTATAGCATTGGAAAGGCAAGTTTGGGAAGGGTAGCCGTTTTTTTTTTTAATTCTTTCTTAATCCACTCGTTGTATTGATATAGTTGGATCTATTTGGTTTACAGTTTCCTATGATGTATGACTGTTTTTGATCAGCTATTAAATGCTTGTGGTAGCACCCCTTGTGCGATTTGTAACCGTTAGGACTTCCTTGGACTGGGTTCAGCAATCCACCTCTTTTTTTTTATATCAGTTTTTTCATTTTTGTCACAACTTTAGGGTTGTTTGGGTCTAGTTCACTGGGCTGCTTGATCAAAATCATTTAGTATAACTAAGACTTTAATAGAATTTAATAGGGTTACTTTTTTTTAGAAAATAATTTTACATTATTAATAATATTATTAGCTCTTTTATATTTTATTTATAAACTATAATAATTAATATTTTCTTTACAATATGACTCTATTTAATTCTTTTTTTTCTTTTGTTAATTTCACAATATCTTATTTTTAGATTAGAATATTAAAAATCTCTTTTTAAAATTTATATGAAAGTAGTGAATCTTTGGAGTCTACCACTCCTTGGGTCCTTAAGCGACCGCTCTCGAGGTGCACACCTTGAGTTGTAGTCGTTTCGTCTTTCATCCTTAAAAATACCCAACCTCGTTTAAACCTTTCAAAATTTGCAAACCCTAATTCGAGCAATATGCTCACCTTAGCTTAACTCATCTACGTTATTAAATTCAAATTATTTTTCTAAAATTAAAATTACGAAAGAATCGAATTCTTGGAGTCATGCATTCCTTGAATTCGAGAATGATTACTATTGAGGCGTACGCCTTGTATAGTGTGTCATTCAAACTTTCGTTCCTAAAACACTTTCTCTTAATTATTTGGACAAGTATTCACTGTCCAACAAACATATTTCATAATTAATGGAATGAAAAAGGTGTTGTTGGGATCTAACATTCCAATGATATCCCGACTAATTAGTTGCGAGGCCGACGTCTCGTTTATCGAATAGTCATCAGTCCTCCCAAATTTTTAACCTGTCTAACCTCGTTCCTCACCCTCCTGCGATCGAATCTAAACCCTCGTACTCTTATAAACCATACGTTAAATTCAAATAATTTTCCCTAATTAAATTACGAAAGTATCAAGTTCTTGGAGTCGCGCATTCCTCGAATTCGAGAGTGACCGTTATTAAGGCGTACGCCTTGAGTAGCGCGTCGCTCAAACTTTCATTCCTAAAACACTTCCCCTAATCATGTGGACGAATATTACATTGTCCATTCAAATACCATTTTATAATTAATTTAATGAAAGAGGTATCGTTGGGATCCAGCATTCCAGTAATATCTCGATTAATTGGTTGCGAGGCCGACGTCTCGTTTATCGAATAGTCGTCATTCTCCCTCAATTTACCTAACCAAACTCCTCTTTCTCGCCCCCGCACGATCAAAACCTTAAACCTATTTAAATCCATTCTCTTTTCAAAATACTAAATTCCTCGCCCTCGTGCGATTTCCAACCAAAACACATTTTGCCAAGAACATTGTTTAGTCCATTCTTCCGCGCATAACAAACTCGTGCTTCAGCCTCCCCTAGCGAGCAGACAAGCCAATGCTTAGTAGTTAGAATGCGACTTAAACTCTCGTTCGACTCAAAAATATCTTTCACCAAGAACATTGTTTAGTCCCTTCTTCCGCGCATAACAAACTCGTGCTTCAGCCTCCCCTAGCGAGCAGTCAAGCCAATGTTTAGCAGTTAGAATGCGACATAAACACTCGTTCGTCAAACAAAAATCCTTTATCTGTAGTTAGCTAAACTACGGCTGCTCTGATTTCTCATTACCCAATGAGAATACGTAGGCACAAGATTGCGATGATCTTGGCGAGCACGCTTCCCATTTTCTCCCTTATTCCGCACTTCTATCTTCCTTCATCTCCCGATTTCCCCCATCCTTTCCCGTAGTCGAACTACGACGCTCTGATTTCTCATTCTCGTCCGAATGAGCATACGTAGGCACAAGGGCCCCAATCCTTGGCGAGCACCCTATCCTATAACCACCCATCTCTCCTTAGCGTCTTTAACATTTTATCCTACCAATTCACCTTTATCAACGAGAAAAAAACCAGTAAACCTAGACAACACTCTCGATAAAATACCTTAAGAGGTTCCCGTTGAGTACAACGGACGTGAGGGGTGCTAATACCTTCCCCTCGCGTAACCGAGTCCCGAACCCGGAACTTGGTTGCGACAGCCCTGTTCCTGTCCTTTCGTTTTTAGGAGGTTTTCTCGATATTTTCCTCTTCCGTCTATTCGGGATAATAAAATTCGGTGGCGACTCTGTCGAACCGCATTTCTGCGCCTTTCGCGCGAGGGTCGCTTCTCCGAAATGTCTCCGTGATTTTTCGAGGTGCGACAACGAGGTAGTTTCAGAGATGGTTTCCTGTCTAGCATCGGACGAGGTGATGTTTTGGATATGATTCTCCTGTCGTCAATTTCTATTGTCAAGGGGCTTCCCCAGCAGATATGGTTTCTCCATGTAGCCTTGGACGACGTAAGCTTCGGATATGGTTTTCTCTCTGCGAGACGTTGATTGATTCTCTCCGTCTATCATTGGGCAATGTGAGTTTCGAACGATATTTTGTCCGTTCGCTCAAACGAAATGGCATTTTAGAGGGTTCTCTTCCTGTCGATCTCTATTGATGATGAGTCTCTTTGAAGGGTGTTTGGGTTAGGTGTTGACAGTTCCTATTGACGATATGGTTTGTTGAAGATGCTTATTATGAGTCGTCTAGCAGTTGACGAGGTAATTTCAGAGCCGTCTAGCATTGGGCGAGGTAATTTCAGAAATGGTCATTATTCCTTTCTAGCATTGGATAAGGAGAACGTTGATATTATGGTCACCCGGCTAGCATTGGACGCGGTGATGTCAGATTGGGATTATTCTTCATGTCTAGCATTGGGCGGGATAATTCCAAAGATGGTTAATTCATCCTGTCTAGCATTGGACGAGGTGGATTTGATTAGACAGTGTGAAAGGATCAAGTGCATGTTGATCCGGCCTGTGGGTTCAGTACTTGTGGCGTTACCCAGGTGACTAGCAGCGAAATCAAGTGTTATTTATCAGAGGAGTAGTCAACTTGTTGCCACTGCAACTATATTCAGTATTCTGGAGATGTCGTTCCTAAATAGATTGTGCAGTTTATTTCTGCAGTTGGCAAATTTCCAGGTTTCTTTGGTATTCAACCGTCTTCTACCTTGATTATCTGAAATTCGTTCGCTTTTCACCCAGTCCGGTCCAAGTCGATTGAATAGGGGCAGCTGTTACACCCCAAAATTTTCCCAACTTTTTGCTTTAGCTAGCATTTTGTTTCATTGCATTTATCATTGCATTCATGGCATTTCATTTGCATATCATAGTCCATGAACAGGGGATTGAGAGGTGTTTGCTTATTAAGATAGGGCTATCAAGGTCCAAGCCCATTCAAGAGGCCATGTTCAAGCAGTCAAGTGCTTATCATCATCAGAAGAATGTCAAAGCTCATCAGAAGGAGTGCAGGGTTAAGATTGGTGCACCTCCTATCTTAGGGGTCATTTGAAGGTTGTCAGAGGATGTCGAATCCATGGCCATGGGTTAATGATATTTAGAGAGCTCATTGAATGCCTTGAGGGTCATTTTGAAGCTTATGTCATTCATTATGTCAAGTGTGTGAAGCCACAACAAAGATTGGTGCAATTCGGGTTTTCACCTGGTCAACCCTAAGTCAACAGTTGAAATGAAGGAGATTAAGACTCAATTCCAAGTCTTTATGATCATGTGATGTTGTGTTGAGACACATAAAAGATTATTCAAAGATCATTTCATCAATATTCAAGAGTGTGAGGAGGTCCTAGGCTAGGGTTACTATACTTGACAGTGTAAAATCCCCTGGTTTGGTGCCTAACTTCAAGACCACATAACTCAAGATGCAAGCCTCATCTCATCTTGACATAAACACGAGACTTGTAGAGCATGTTCATAGATTTAATTTGAGTACTAGAAGTCCTTGATTGGATTTATAGAACTCAAGTTTTGAAGCAGACAAGTTACAGGTCCTCAGATGAATGTGATTTTAGTCAACAAAAGTCAACCAACTTCCATAACATTTTTGACCAAGAAGGATGTTTCTCCTCAACTTCAAGTGAACATGAAAGTTGTTCCTCATGATCTTAGCTTTCCAAAAAGTCATAGAAGTCCTCATTTTGAGTTGTAGAACTCAAGTTATGAGCTTGACAGGGCAAGGGTAGTTTGGGAAAGTGAGGTTATAGGTCATTTTCATTATAGGTCCATTTCACCAATTTGCACATCTCAAATGGAAATCTTTCCAACATGAAAGTTTCTCCAAATGGGATCATTTGGTCAACCAAACCTCAAGGGATCATTTGTATGGATTGGGTTGGAGAATGTATGAAGAAAATTTCATGAAAGGAAGCTTGAAAAGGGCTAGTTTGAATCAAGTACATTCTAAACAAGTTCAAGTCATGTTTGTGCATTTTTTGAGTGCCTTAAATATTATAAGAATATTGGTAAAACCGGAAATTAAATGTGAAGTCATTTGATATGCCAAATTTCATGTTTCTTCACCTTTAAGAAACATAATCAAAATCAACCATTGGTTCAATTCCAAGGAACCAATCTGAGCCACACATGATCCTTGCACCATAAGGAACTGATATGAATCAATTTACAAGAATGAGAGCTCTATTTTTCACCATTTCCATAAAGCTTCAAGTGCAAAAATGTGAATTTTGGATTGGACTATTATGGGCTTCCATTGGGCTTCTAATCATCACATATCCATTGTATATAACATTCTAATCATTCCTAACAGAAAAATAACAGAAATTGGTTGAAAGAATCACGAAAAACAGTTAGAAGAAAGTGGAGAAAAAGTGAAGAAAATTAATTTTCGTTTTTGGAGAATCACCCACATTCAAGCCAAACCAAGATTGCTAGAAGCTTGAAGATGATTCATTGAAACTTTCTACACAATTTGGAGTGAGAACCATTGCTAATTGACATCACCATTGAAGCTCAAAATCAGGTTCTTATTTCTCATTCATGCTCTCTATTCTTGAGGAATTTTAGTGCCATTTTCATGGATTTGCACTCCTTAGGATGTGTAGAAGCTTTTAGGACTAGTTTGGTTGAGTTTCTTGAAACTTTAGAAAATGGCACCTTTGCTTTTTGTTCACTTTTCTCCTTATTTTTTAGATAAAAATGAAAAAGAATTGGATATTTATGATCTAGGAAGCAAGACGAAGAAAACGGTATAAAAAATTTAAGTTTTTGATGAAGTTGAAAATCCCGCCACTATTCCTTCCGCCGGAGAATATGACCGGAATCTTCTTCGGCCGGCAGCCCCACCAGAATCGTTTGCTAGCCGTCCGATCGCGTGGATCATTGACACGGTACTCCCAACGTGTGGCCTTGATTTCATTTCGCGAATGGCCTTCTCACGGACTAAAAGCTGAGAAACGCGTGTTGGGCTTAAGGAATTGTTTCGCGGTTCGCACCCCATTCATACGGCCCACTAGGAATTCACACGGAATACTATTACTAACAACACCACCTTTAATTCCTTTTAATTTCTTTTTCTTTCTTTTTTTCTGTTAGTTAGCTGTTTCATTTTAATTTCAAATAAATACTTTAATGCTTGAATAAATCATGAAAAAATATGTGTTAGATAGTTTGACCTATGATTTGATTTGTCATATTTTTTATTTTGATTTCCATTTCTTTTTCCATTAATTTCGTATTTTCTCTTTTAATATGTTTTTAATAGTTGAAAAATGACATGCTATGGTTGCTGATTTTATTTCTCATTCAATATATCAAATAAATGCATAATTTTTTGCTTGATAGCTTTAGGCATCTTTATAGGGTTGTATGATTTTTCTATGATTTTTTAGGTACCTTTAGGTATAGTTTTGAATTAAATCTTTAGTGCCATTCCCCTTTGGTTTTCCCATAGCATACCCTTAGGTTAATTCTTTAATTAGTGCCTTTAGACTCATAGTTTGGCTCTGTATTTTTTACCATAGGTTTATAACATCCTTAGGAAACCCTAGGATTTTTCTTAGAATTTTTAATCTGGTTTTATTATTTTCCCCTATTTTACATGCTGGCTATTTTTAGGGTGTTCCTAACTTAGCATACCTCATAGTTTAGTTTCTAAAGTGAACTTTTGCAAACCCTAAGCCCCCAATTCCTTCATGATAGCATAGTGTATAGATTTATACCCTTTTAGGTTAATTCTTAGGTCCTTATAATGCTCATAGCTCCCTTTAGATTGAGTTTCTTTTAGTGCTTAGATATTAGGGTTTCTTAGAGCTCTTTTGTGATTGTTTCCTCTCCTCTTTGTGCTTCCCTTTGCCTTGGGAAATTCAAATCATGCCAATATCTCCTAGTCCTTACCATGAGATCCCTCTTAGGAGAGCCTGGCCTTCCTTAGGAAGTGCTATGTGGATTTCTCAAGAGGTTATCCATGAAGGATTATTCCTTATCAGTGAATTTGGTTGAGTGCCTTGGTGAATTCCTTAGGTTTTCACCATGCCTCCCATCATCATTAAATCACCTATTAGTCCTTATCATGATATCCCTCTTGGGAGATCTTGGACTTCCTTAGGAAGTGCTCTGTGCATTCCTCAAGAGGTGAGCCATGAAGGACTATTCCTTATCAGGTGAATTCAATTGAGTGCCATGGTGACTTCCTTAGGTTTTCACCATGCTTCCCATCATTAATAAATCATCCATTATCCTATTGAAAAAGGATCCCTCTTGGGAGAGCCTGGCCTTCCTTAGGAAGTGCTATGTGCATTCCTTAAGAGGTCGAGCCTTTGAGGACTTCTGTTGACATACCCTAACAATACCTTAGATTTTCATCTAGGATCCACCTCATTGATCTATCCTGTAATCTTAGGATCCCTCTTGTGAGAGCCTGGTCTTCCTTAGGAAGTACTCTATGCATTCCTCAAGAGGTTGAGCCTTTGAGTGGATTCAAGTGTTAATTCACATTGACTACAGTGGGTTCCTTAGGTTCACACTGTACTTCTCATTCCTCAGCTATATGTCCTACATTCCTAGGATCCCTCTTGTGAGAGCTTGGTCTTCCTTAAGAAGTACTATGTGCATTCCTCAAGAGGTTGAGCCTTAGAGGACTCTTGTGTATACACATCCTAACTTGATGTAGCCTTGGGATGCCTCCCTTGTTGCTCATCTTGTTTATCCCTTTTCTTGTTGATTGTTTAACTGTTTTCTTTGATGCATTTAGGATAGATTTGCATGTATAGATACTCTTGTTTAAGATCATGTTCGCATTGAAAGGTTAAGGTTTCCTCCCTTTGCTTATTTGTTTCTCTGTTCTCTTTGTCTGTTTGCATTGAAAGGTTGAGGTTGCCTCCCTTTGCTTGATTGTTTCTTTTCTCTTGAAAGGTTGAGGTCGCCTCCCTTTGCTTGAGTGTGTGTTTCTCTTCTCTTGGAAAGGTTGAGGTTGCCTCCCTTTGCTTGAGACTGTGTTTCTCTTCTCTTGAAAGGTTGAGGTTGCCTCCATTTGCTTGAGTGTCTCTTTGTTCTTTGCCTGCTTGCATTGAAAAGTTGAGGTTGCCTCCCTTTGCTTGTATTGCTGCATTGCATGTGCATCTGTTTACTTTCATATGTCATCTGCTTTATGATTTTAGTATTGTTTTTGTTTCCCATTCACATGCTCCCTTAGGATTCTCACTTCCTTGTTTAAGGAAGTGATGATAGACTTTAGGTTCGAAACCATGCATAACAACATCTAGGATAGTTTCCCTTTCAAACTCATCCATTAGGACCATTTTGCATGACAACTTTTGGGGTTTGAGCTAGTTCCCCTTAGTTGTGTCCTCTCTCTTCTCACCTTCATACAAAATCAAAACACGTAATAAAGGCTAATGAATACCGTACGCGTTACGAGCCTTAAGCTACTTAGGAAATGGTTGTTGGAGGGTTACTCTTCAACAATCAGGATGTTTAGTATGACACCCTTAGGGTGACATGCGACGCATTCACTCCTAAGTCATAGTCTCTAGTGCAGTATGAATTACAAACATTTATAAAAAAACACTTTTTCTCCTAAAAAACACAAACAAAAATTCAATCATTTTTGCCCTTTTGGGTCTTTTAATCAGGAAAATCATTTTAGAAAAAGAGCATTGTTAACTCTTAGTTCTACCGCAAACGGTAACGCCTAAGTCTCCAACAAGCGAGCTGCATACACCAAACTGCTAGAACTATTTGTTAGTCGTACTCGGATAAAACAGACAAACATGTGTTCTCTTTATTCTTAACTACGTTCGCTCTGATCTCTCAAGCCTGTTGAGAGTACGTAGGCACAAGATGCGACGTCTTGGCGAGTGACCTTCCCTCCACCCATAGTTAGCCGAACTACGTTGACTCTGACTTTCCCATTTCACGAGGGAATACGTAGGCCCAGAGCAGCGATGCTCTGTCGAGTCCTTTTTCTTTTCTTTCAAACCAGACTTTTAGCGTAGATAGATAAACAACCCGTCAGGTAAACAAACAAGCGTGGATCCCATCGAGTACGATGGATGTGAGGGGATCTAATACCTTCCCCTTGCGTAACCGACTCCCGAATCCAGAGATTTGGTTGCAATGACCGATCTTATCCCGTTTCGCTAGGTTTTTCCTGATTGTTTCCTTTCCCGTCCTTAGGAAGTGCTATGTGCATTCCTCAAGAGGTGAGCCATTAAGGACTATAATGCAAACGCTAATGCTAATGAATGCAATGACAAATGCAGTGAAACAAAAGCCAGCTAAAGCAAAAAGTTGGGCAAATTTTAGGGTGTAATAGCAGTCCCTGAAAAAAAAAAGAAGGGTGCCTAGCAAGCTGTAAAAGACCTTCTAGGGGCAAATTTCATTTCGGTCTTAATAAGGCCTGCCCTAAAGATGCCTATTCCCTCCCCAACATAGACAAATTAGTTGATAATTTTACATGTTTTAAATTGTTGTCTTTTATGGATGCATATTCGGGCTATAACCAAATACCCATGGCCAAAAGCGACAAAAGGTACACAAGCTTCATGACCGAATTTTCCAACTATTACTACAACTTAATGACCTTTGGCTTGAAAAACGCTGTCACTACCTACCAGCGAATGATGAACAAATTCTTATGAAGAGAGATCAGGGACATGCTAGAGGTTTACATGGAAGACATGATTATGAAATCTCATGAGGAATTTGACCATAAGCTCCTTCTAAAGAAGGTCTTCGATAGGGCCAAGAAATACAAGATGCGCTTCAACCCAGAAAAGTGCATGTTCGGGGTACGGGAAGCAAAGCTCCTTGTTTTCTACCTAACAAAATGAGGAATAAAAGCCAACCTAGATAATTGCAGAGCATTCTCTGAATTTTCCATGCCGATTTCAAAAAGTCAATCCAGGACTGAATTATGTCAAAACCTTAATTTGGTGCTTCTGATGACTTGGGGCTTGGTGAAATGGTATTGATGGAATATTGCACTTGATTATTGATTAAAGGAGATTCTTGACCATGTTGGAGAGTTGAGGATCATAACTCCTTGATCAGTCAACTTCTTGAACTTCTTAGTGCCAAAACCCTATCTTGCAGACAAAGTAAACCAAAACACAAACTCTTGTGATCCCACTGGGTTAGTAATGCATAAAACACACACATGAGATGATTAATGTCATGTTAAAATGATGCAAATAAGGTGGAATATTTGGGTTAAAAATTAGGGTGTGACAAAAACTTACTGTTTTAATTGCATCTATTATCCAACTAGCAAACCTGCAAGGAAAACCAATCTCAACCATAATAGTTTGTAAGGCTTGCCAATCCACAGTGTCATAAGCCTTCTGAATGTCCATCTGAGCCATACATCTAGACATCCTACCCTTTTTATTATAACCCTTAATAAGCTCAAAGGCAAGCAGAACATGATCATATATGTTTTATCCTAGCACAAAAGCATCTTGACTTCTACTAATAGTGTAGGGAAGAACTTTAATAAACATTATCTTTAATATAATTTTGTAGACAAATGTATAAAAAGAGATAAGCATGTATTCTTTAATAGAATTTGCATGCTCAAGCTTAGGAATTAAAGTCACCAAATCTCATGCTTAGGCTTGTATTCCCACTGTCTCTGTCTACTATCTAGCGAAAGAAAATCAACTATTGAAATGACACAAATTTAATATTTTTGGAGGTTACATAACTATTTTCATATAACACAATTTTTTAAAAAACAATTTCGTATCAATATATTGTAATGTTAAAATAACATATTTGATCGTACCTGACCAGAAGGGAATCAGTGAGCTGCCACGCGTCGTCGATCTGGAAGCTGTTCACCAAAAGTATGGAAGAGGAGGGGGTGTACCTGAAACACACTCCGATGCCAAAGTAAGTGATGGGCAGAGTGGAAGCAAGTACAGAGAGAGAGAGTGAGAGAATTTTAGTTACCTGGCCCTCTAGTGAATATGGTATTTATAATGAGCCCCCAACGCACGGCCAACGATTACCTAGCACTGGGCTGGGCTGCCAGGCTCAATGTCAGTAACTGCTAGGACCGACATGGCGTTGTGAAGACCAGCACGTGGTCTTCGCCCTAGGGTAACTGCTCTGCACTATCCAGGAGGAGGAAGACCGAATCTTCAGGACGTGGGTAGTTACTTTGTGGCGTGTCCCTGCGTGAGGGACAGGTGGAGAACGTGAGGGAGGACTGAGAAGCTCCCCGGGCAGACTGGGCTCTGCCCGACAAAGAGGAACACAGAGTTCGGTTGACCGACTACGAGGGTCCTGCCCGACAGCTGAAGGTCTATGCCCGACGGGGAAGGAATGTTGTGCCCGACGTGTTCCTGCCCGTCAGTGTGGTCTTGTTAGGCCCAACCTCATAAGGGTTTAGGTCTGCTCGATTGTGGGTTAAGCCTCGGCCCTGTCTAGAACAATAGCCCTCCAAGTCGTTATTCGCGGTCAGGCGTGTTATGACTTGAGCAGAGAGTGGCGTCGGGCGCATAGATCTGTCAGGAAAGATGCGAGGACGGCGTCGGGCGCATAGATATGTCTGGCAGGTGAGGATGGTGTCAGGCGCATAGACCTTTCGAGCAAGATGCGATTCATCGGCTAGACGAGCGAAAGACGTGGCAGATTCGAGGTTGGGGGAGAATATGAAGAGACACAAGGAAGATTGAGGGTTTCCACATGTTTTCTTGTTACGGTTATGAGCTAGGCACTTGAGTTCCTAGCGAAGCTTCGTTTCCCATGCTAGGGGTATATATACTTTTACCTGGCTCGTCTTTTCGTTCACTCGCTTGTTTGTATCTGCTCAACGACCAGGAATTTCTGCTCGAGACCTTCAATCGCTTCTGCCCGACATCTGGTTTTTCTGCCCGGCAACAACCTTTCTTCATTCTCATCAAGTAAGATCCCGCACCCTTCTTTGTGCTTTCTGTTGTTTGTGGCGGTGTTTCCGGCGGCTCCGCCGGGGATATCGTGGGGTTTTCCGGCATATACGCCGGAGGATCCTTCAAAAATAGGGTAGAAACCGTACGTCCCTGGGCCTTGCGATGAGTCTCTCGGGGAGAATTGAAGGGGGTTTTGAATGCCCCGAGGACGCAGGGATGAATGCCCCGGGCACAAATGTATGTGTGCGCCGAGTTCAGGGAGGGTGCTCTCTGGCCCTCCTCAGGGGATAAAGTTGCCCCCAACTTGTCTCGTGGGCGGCTAGGCGACCACGCCCTTTCACTTGAACTGCGGTGGAAGGGTGGATTTGATTTAGATGTCGAATTCACCAGGTTCCTCTGCTTTTCAAGTATAAAGTGGCTGGCCACGCCGAGGAAGAGGTAGAATGGTATTTGTCCGCGAACGAGGAGGATCGCGAAGAGGTCAATCTGGATCCTCAAGCGAGACCCTTGGAAGAATGGGTAGAGGAGGAGCCCCTAAATTATATGTCGAGGTTCGTCCTCGACGATTTAGACGTGTTCGTGGTAATAAAGGATAGAGTGGCCGGGAGCCCCTGTCAGCTCTGTGCATATCGACCCCGGGAGACCGACCACATATGCTCGCGGTATGGTGGCGGTCGGTTCCCTATGTATGAGTTCGCATTCAAAGAGGTAGGGATGTAGATGCCCTTCACCGACTTCCAACAGGGTGTTTTCGACCATCTACTGTTGGCGCCGTCTCAGTTCTACCTGAGTTCACTTGGGTTCATCCGAGCTTCCGAGATCGTCTGTAACTACTTGAAGCTCGGGGGCAACCATCCCGCTATTCTTCTGTGTATTCCACCTGCAACATCAGTCGGCAACTATTCGACATAGCTAGGTTTCGCTGAAGCAGGCGACCAGCCTCTTCAGGCCGTATACTAATTATGTCCGGGGGTATAAAGACCGCTGGTTCAACCTCATGCTGGACACGGACGAGGCGTATGAAACCATTTTTCGAAGGGAAGTCATTATTGCGGATGGGGGTCCCAGGATAACTACGAGTCTAACTTCCCCCTAGAGTGGTCAGACTTGCATTTCTGCTCGAGTACGGACAATTTCATCTACCGGCCTGGTCGACTGGGGGAGGAGGACAGCTTAGCCTTCCGACGGCTGGTGGACTTCGTCGGTCTCCTTCCTCCTCGGAAGTGTGTGTCCCCCGACGGGGAGTATATCCGCGACAAAGATGGGCAGATTCAGACAGAGACCGGATACATCAACATAAAGGCTCTGCTCGAATGCAGGACAGAGGCCAAGGATCACCGGCTCCTAGGTAGTTTGAGTGTACTCGAGTTGACCCCTTTTACTTATTTAAATTTTGCTTCTAACTGTTTTTTTTTCTTATAGGTTCAATGGGCTCGGAGGAGGAGAGAGTGACCAAGCTGATGAACAAAGGAAGTTTCCGCACTCAAGGTTGAGGCCCTGCTCCTCAGAGGGATTTGGTTGTTGCTTCTTCAGGGACGACATTGTCGTCGCAGGGAGATGGGTCCCCGGTACAGCCCCCGATCCCAAAAAGGCGACGGGAGGACGAGGTGCCTCGGATTGATCTTACAGATGCTTCCCATGAAACTTGGAGCCCCGGTGTAGGCCCTACTCCATCAGGTAGCGCTTCATGTCGTCTGAAGTCTCTACCTATACCGCTTCCCTTGTAAACCTCTCGATGTAGTTTCTGAGAGGCCCGTCTGGGACCTGGATGATTGCGCCCAGCGCGCCCTCCATCTTTGGGTGTCGCCTCAACGCCATGAAATACTGTGAAAATAGGTCCTTCAAGACCCTCCACGATGTGATGGACTCGGCCTCCAGGCTTTTGTACCACTCCATGGCGCCTTTCCTCAGTGTTGTCGGGAAGAGCCGGCACTTGATGCCCCCTCGGACATTGCTGTAGTCAAGCATGGCCTCGATGTCTTCTAGGTGGTCGTCCGGATCTAAGGTGCCATCATACGTAGAGAGCACAGGCGGTTTGTTCCCCGCGGAGGGGAGCGGGACAAAGTGTTGTGCTCCAGCGCGTCGATGCGCTTGTTCAGCTGGAATAACATTCGGTTCGTTTGGTTGATGGATGCGAAGAGGGAAGCCATCGTCGGGTCCGCCCCATCCAGTGTGGGGATGGGCTACAAAACCGTCGGGCTCCTCGCCCGAGGAACGATATGGTGCGCAACATCCTCGGATGAAGGGGAGGCAGTGTGGCCGTCCCTAACATCGGTCTCATGGGGTTGAGATGTCCCTGTCTGGTTTTCACTGTTGGTGACTGGGACGTGGGCAGAGTTGTGAAAAGCGTCATCACGGTGTGGGCTAGTCATGATCCTGAAGTTTTGAGAGATGAAGCTTTGACTCTCTGTTGGGAGGAACATGGAGGCTTAGATTCCCATATACGGCGCCATTAATCGTACTTGACCAAAAGGGGATCGATGACCTGCCACGCCTCGTCGATCTGGAAGTTGTTCACCAAAAGTGTGGAAGAGGAGGGGGTGTACCTGAAACACACTCCGATGCCAAAGCAAGTGACGGGCAGAGCGGAAGCAAGTACATAGAGAGAGTGAAAGAATTTTAGTTACCTGACCCTCTAGTGAATATGGTATTTATAATGAGCCCCCAGTGTAGGGTCAACGGTTACCTAGCACTGGGCTGGGCTGCCAGGCCTAATGTTAGTAACTGTTAAGGCTGATGTGGCGTCGTGAACACCAGCACGTGGTCTTCGCCTTAGGGTAACTGCTCCGCATTATTTGGGAGGAGGAAGACCGAATCTCCAGGACGCGGGTAGTTACTTTTTGACATGTCACTGCGTGAGGGACACATGGAGAACGCGGGGGAGGCCTGAGGAGCTTTCGGGATAGACTGGGCTTTGCCCGACGGGGGAGGAAGGTTGTGCCCGACGGGTTCCTGCCCGTCAGTGTGGTCTTGTTAGGCCCAGCCTCAAAAGGGTTTGGGCCTGCTCGATTGTGGGTTAAGCCTTAGCCCAGTCCAGAATAATATTTATTATAATATATTACTCAATTTATTATATATTGTTTGTTATAAATTTTGATATTTGTAAGAATACCTTAATTTGTTTTTGTATTGCTAATTTTTTTAGCAAATATATAATTATAACATTAAGTTTAATTTCAAATTAATTAAATTCTGATTTTAATATATTTCTATAATATCAAAATACACATTAATAAAAAAATTAGTTTTACTAAATAAATAATAAGATAAATACAAAAAATTACTAAACAGATTTTAATTTTAGCGTCAAAATCTCTTTTAATAATTTAATAATTTTTATATAAAAAGTAAATATAAATATAAGAGGAAGAAAAATAGTTTTGATCAAATTATTAAAAAAAGATATATAATAAAAAAGTTAACATAAACAATGCTTTTTTTCTTTATTAAATAAGAATATAAAAAGAAAAACTTTTAAAATAACTTAAATTTTATCATATATATATATATATATATATATATATATATATATATATATATATATATATATATATATATATATATATATATATATATATATATATATATATATATATATATATATATATATATATATATATATATATATATATATATATATATATATATATATATATATATATATAAAAGAGAAATTAAAACATTCTGATGGTTAAAAAAACATCCTTTTTTAAACTTTGATGCTCATTATTTATTCTAAATCATCACGGTATGACTGACTTATTTTATAAATTTTAAAATAAAATATAAAGTCTTTAATTTATTCTTTTTAACCATGAGTTAAATTCTAGAGAGACAAATTAATTAAATATGTTATGATTAAAAATAAAATATTTACTTTTAAAGAAGATGTACGTTGCAATATAAAATATACTTTTAAAGAAGATAATATAATATTATTCACTGCTCGTTTTGCTGATTGTTATTTTGATTGTAAGAGAGAATATTATTATAATATAATTGTCCTTGTTTTACTCATCTGATCAACAGTATATATAATACAATAATAATAGGTTATTCAAACCTATGAGTAATGACATATATAAATGAAAATAATTATAAATAATTACAAAAATAATTATGTTTAATGGCAAGAATATTATCGATTCTATCACACCCCCGCAGTCGAAGCGGGAGGTTCACAGACGCTTAGACTGATCCGGAAATCATCAAAAAGAACACGAGGTAGGCCTTTGGTGAAGATGTCGGCAATTTGGTGACGGGAGGGAACCTGAAGGATGCGTGCCTGGCCACGAGCGACCTTTTCCCGAACAAAGTGAATGTCCATCTCAATATGTTTAGTGCGTTGATGTTGTACCGGATTTCCAGATAGGTAGATGGCACTAACATTATCACAGTACACTAAAGTAGCCTGAGAGAGTGGAAAGTGAAGCTCCAAGAGAAGGTTGCGAAGCCAACAAGATTCAGATACCACATTAGCAACACCCATGTACTCAGCTTCTGCACTGGAGCGAGAAAGTGTGGGTTGTCTCTTAGAAGACCAGGAAATGAGGTTTTCACCAAGAAACACACAATAGCCGGAGGTAGAACGATGGGTGTCAAAACATCCACCCCAATCAGCATCAGTATAGGAGATACATTTCTCAATAGGGGATGGATAGAGATGCAAACCATAATGTAGGGTGCCCTGAATATAACGTATGATGCGTTTGAGCGCAAGCATGTCATCTGTGAAAGGAGCATGCATGTGAAGGCACACCTGCTGAACAGCATAAGAGATGTCAGGACTGGTGAAAGTAAGATACTGCAAGGCTCCTGCAAGACTTCGATATGAGGTAGGATCGTCGTAAGGAGTGCCAGCAGATGTACTGATTTTTTGTTTGGTGTCAACTGGTGTAGTAGAAGGTTTGCACGAGGTCATGCCTGCTCGGGCAATAACTTCACCAACATAGTTACTCTGACTAAGGAAGAGCCCATTGGCGTGTCTGGTCACGATAATGCCCAAAAGGTAACTCAGTGGACCCAAATCTTTCATAGCAAACTCAGAGGCAAGAAGTGCCATAATGGATTTTCGAAGATCATGGGAGGAGGTGATGAGGATGATGTCATCAACATAGAGCAAGATGTAAGCCAAATCATAGCCACGTCGGTAGATGAAAAAGGAGTGATCTGAAGTGCTATCTTGGAATCCAATGGTAGAGACAAAGTCAGCAAAAGGCTGGTACTAGGCACGAGGCGCTTGCTTCAGACCATAGAGTGATTTTCGCAAGCAGCATACATAATCTGGACGATGAGGATCACGAAAACCAAGTGTGTAACACCCCCTTTCTATACCCCCAAATTAATACATTTAATCAATTAGGCACTTAGAAAATTTATTTCATCAGAGTTTAATTAAAACATGGTATATAAGAGGCGCATCACATTATCATGAAATTAAACACATACGATACCTGCTCAAAATAGATATGCAACAATGGGTAACCCACATCTCAATATTTAGAATAAAAGCGGAAACATCCAAATATTGAATCGATCACATTCATAAAAGTATATACAACCATTCAATCAATTCATGCTTTACAACCATATCCACAGCGGATACATACACAGATGTATCACAAGGAATCAAAACAAATGTAACTCCAAAGGAGTCAAAGGCTTCCTAACTACCCAGATGTTACATATCAGAGCCATTGACCAAAAAGAATGAAGACATCGCTTCACAAAAAGAACCTCCAGCTTCCTACTCTGCAATGCCTCATAGAGCATTATAAAACAGCAGAAGGGTGAGAAATAATATCATAACAGTTAATGCATAAAATTGTATATATACATATACTCATATTTGTACAAGTTATACTCAAATTATGTTCTCACCACATTAAGCATATACAATTAATCATGCCTCTACACATGCTCATGAACATTCACTATATGTTCCTCCAAACAATCATATATAACATACGCAGTTACATTCATACAACTGATGCATCATACACAGATGACTCATGCAACTCATAGAGACCGACACACGACTCTATGCAGATGCAAATGCGGTACCGACTCATTTCAACAAATTCTCTAAGGAATCGAGTATTCAGCAGATTCTCCATGGAATCAAGTATTCAGCAGATTCTCCACGGAATCAAATATTCATCAGATTCTCCACGGAATCGAATATTCAGCAGATTCTCCACGGAATCAAATACTCTGCAGATTCTCCACGGAATCAAATACTCTAGTCAATCCTCCAAGGGATTACATGTTATGACCGATTCACCGAGGAATCACACAATGCAACCGATTCTCCAAGGAATCTAATGTAACCATCGTATCATACGAGGTTCTGCAAATCCTCCGAGGGATCATTCAACACAAAAATGCATACCAAGATGCTACACAATGCTAATCCTCCGAGGGATCGATCAACACAGAATGCATACTATGTTCACAAACATACTCATTGCATTTATCCCATATATCGCATATATCTATCATGCATTCACATTCTGCACCATTTCACACATGGTTTACATACATATCAGCCTATCAATGCGTTTCTATTCAATTCAAGCAAATACACAAGATTATCAAGCGTTCAAGATTCACCATTGGCTCTACAATCTAGGATTCACGCCTTTCGGCCACCCACAGCACGACATGTCGAAACAGTTCACACATCAATCATTCATATAGGCATTAATCATAATTGAATCGGCCAAAAATCATGCTATGAATAAACAGCAAAACAAATAACACTGTCAGGTTCGCCAACCTTCGCCTGGCGAAGCCACGCAGCGAATGCTCGCTGGCCTTCGCCTGGCGAAGTCCACTGGGAGTAATTCTGGAATTACTCGCTGAGGCTCGCTACACACTCGCCTGGCGAACCTTCTCCAACTCACTTCGCCTGGCGAACTTGCCAGCGAAGACAGGGTGTTTGCTTCTGACTTGCTTCGCTACAGCTCGCTGGGCTTCGCCTGGCGAAGCTTCGCTACCATTCGCCTGGCGAGCCTGCGAAGACAGAACTTCCATGGCTGTCTCAAGAGCCTAAACTCCACAAAATCAACCGATTAAATCCAAACCAGTCTCAGTGGCACAACCCTACCATCACCCGACTAAACAACATCGTCTAATCCGAGTTCTAACCGATTAAAACCTCATTCTACTCACAAAACCAACTTCTAACCTAAGTGGAAGAAGAGTAGAAACTCTAAAAAATCCAAACACATACACATACAATCATATACATTAAAGAGATGATGGAGTTTCACACCCTTACCGATCGATTGCAAGCTTTGGTGATGATCCCTTGATGATTCTAGGTTTTCCTCTCCACTTTCTCTTCTCTTTCTCTTCTCCTCTTTTCTTTCTCTTGTTTTTCTTCTTATGTTACTATCTTTCTTTCTTTTCCTCTCTTATTCTATTTCTATCTCTATTTCTTTCCTCTCAAATTCTTTCCAACACTTACCAATCAATTCTCACACTAAATTGCTAAATGTCTAAAATGCCCTTTTTACTCTAATTCCCCGAAAACTCTCTGAATCGGTAAAAATAGATAAAATAAGCAAACACCACATAACAATATATAATTTCTCAATTTAAAACAAACATCAATTAAATAAATTAAAAGACTCAACAATTAATGGGAATTCAGAATCGGGGCGTTACAACTCTCCCCCACTTTAGAAATTTTCGTCCTCGAAAATATTACCTGATTCAAACAACTCCAGATGCGACTCTCGCATCTTGCTCTCCAATTCCCAAGTCATGTTGCCTTCTGTGGCACCTCCCCAGGACACTTTCACAAGCGCAATATCCTTGCCTCTTAGTTTCTTAACTTCACGGTCCAAAATACTAACCGGTAAAACTTCAACTGTAAGGTTATCTCTTACTTCAACTTCATCCATCGATATACTATCCCATTTCCATTCCGGAATATCCAACGGTTGCATCAATCCACTAGGCTTCTGATGCTCCACCTTAGACTTCTGGCAAGTCAAACACGAGTACACAAAACGAGCAACATCGCTTTTCAATCCAGACCACCAAAAGATCTTCTTCAAATCCTGATACATCTTATTCGCTCCCGGGAGAATACTCAAGTTACTCCGATGTCCCTCTTCCAATATCATCTTTTTCAAATCCGCATCATCGGGAATACAAATACGACCTCGAAACCTCAAAACTCCTAATTCATCAACTTTGAAATCTTCATTTCCATTCGTCATCAAATCCACAAATTTCAAATCCAACTTTTGCTTTTCACACACCGTAGCAAGGAAATCATTCGTGACATGCAACATACCCAGCTTCACACTACTCGGTGTTAACTCACAAACCAAACTCAAATCTCTAAAGTTCTCCAAAAGTTCCCACTCTCTAACCATCAAAGTAGACACGTGCAACGACTTCCGACTTAAGGCATCGGCTACCACATTCGCCTTAACCGGATGATAATTTAAACCAAAATCATAGTCCTTCAAAAGTTCTAGCCATCTCCTTTGCCTCATATTCAATTCTTTTTGATCAAACAAATACTTCAAACTCTTGTGATCGCTAAAAACTTCAAATCTTGCACCATAAAGATAGTGCCTCCAAATTTTCAAAACGAACACTACAGCCGCTAACTCCAAATCATGAGTAGGATAATTCTTTTCATGTACTCTCAACTGTCTAGAAGCATACGCCACGACCTTCCCATCTTGCATCAATACACCACCCAATCCTGACAAAGAAGCATCGCAATAAACCACGAAAGGTTCCGTAGGATTTGGCAAAATCAAAATCGGCGCTGTCGTTAACCTTCTCTTTAATTCCATGAAACTCTCTTCACAATTAACATCCCAAATAAAAGCCTTTCCTTTACAAGTCAACTGCGTTAACGGAAGTGCTAACTTTGAAAATCCTTCGATAAACCTCCGGTAGTAACCGGCCAAGCCCAAAAAGCTTCGAATTTCCGTAACTGATCTTGGAGTCTCCCATTGCATTACCGCATCGATCTTGGATGGATCCACACTAATACCATTTCCGGAAATAATATGTCCAAGAAAACTCACCTTCGATAACCAAAACTCACACTTAGACAACTTTGCGTACAACTTCTTCTCTTTCAAAATCCGCAACACAATCCTTAAATGTTCTTCGTGTTCCTCTCGAGACTTAGAATAAATCAAAATGTCATCGATAAACACTACCACAAAATGATCCAACTGCTCGTGGAAGATACGGTTCATATATTCCATGAAAACACCCGGCGCATTAGAAACTCCGAATGGCATCACCGTATACTCATAGTGACCATATCGTGTTCTAAAAGCCGTCTTCGAAATATCTTCTTCCTTAACCCGAATCTGGTGATAACCGGATCTCAAATCAATCTTACTAAAAACACGGGCTCCCACTAATTGATCCATCAAATCATCGATTCTTGGAAGCGGATACTTGTTCTTAATTGTCACCTTATTCAATTGCCGATAATCAATACACAATCGCATACTACCATCCTTCTTATTTACCAACAATACCGGCGCACCCCAAGGAGAAACACTTGGTCTTACAAATCTCTTATCCAACAAATCATTCAACTGCTTCTTCAATTCCACCAACTCCGATGCCGACATCCGATACGGGGCCATCGAAATCGGTCTAGTACCTGAAACTAGATCAATAGAAAATTCAACCTCTCTCTTTGGCGGCACATCCGCAACATCTTCCGAAAACACTTCAGGAAATTCATAAACCACAGGAAACACGTCGAGCTCAACTTTGCTCTCCACCGACAACGATGCAAACAAACCAAACAACTGAGCTTCGTCCGCTAAAAGTTTCTTCAACTCTTTAGTGGAAAGAAAACTCTCGTCTTCACCATCTTCCAAAGAAGGAAACCTTACTAACTTGTGATAGCAATCCAGATGAACTCTATTAAATTGCAACCAGTTCATACCCAAGATTAGGTCCAAACCTTCCAACGGCAAACACACTAAATCCATAACGAAGTCCTTACCATACATGGTCAAAGGACAACTTGCACACACCAAAGAAGTAGTTACCGACCCCGAAGCGGGAGTTCCAATAACCATACTACTACTCAAAGAAACCATACACAAATCCAACGGCTTAGCACACGCAAGAGAAATGAACGAGTGAGTCGCTCCAGTATCAATAATAGCAACTAAAGGCATATCATTAATAAAGCATGTACCTTTAATCAAACGATCCACCGCATTAGTAGCGTCTGAACCTGCTAATGCGAATACTTTTCCGCCCGCCGGAGCTTGCTTCGGTTTGGCACAATTCGGGCTAATGTGACCCACCTCGCCACAATTAAAACACTTCACAGCATTCTTTCTACACTCTGCTGCATCATGTCCAAGGAGCCCACAGTTGGAACACTTCTCCTTGAACTTTCCACAATCATAAGACTTGTGGCCCATCACGCCACACTTAAAACATTTGATCGCATCGGAACCTCCTCCGGGTCTCCTATCAAAGTTTCCCCTATGTTTGCCCTTCTCAGCAGGCGTCACATAAGGTCCGCTTCGTACTTGCTGCTTCCCTCTCCTCTCGCTCAAACCCTTATAATGAGTAGAACGAGTTCTACTGTCTTCTTCATAAATCCTACAACACTCGGTCAAATCCGAAAATCTTCGTATTCTTTGATAACCCACCGCTTGCTTTATCTCAGGATGCAAGCCATTCTCATACTTGATACATTTGGAAAATTCCGCCGTAACCGCATCATAGTGAGGGTGAAACTTCACTAACTCAGTAAACTTAGCGGTGTAGTCCACCACCGACATATTACCTTGTTTCAACTCCAGAAATTCCATTTCTCTCTTCCCCTTAACACTTTCGGGATAATACTTCCTTAGAAACTCAGTACGAAATAAATCCCACGTAATCTCCTCATCGTCGACCTCAAGAACTTGCCTCATGCTGACCCACCAGTCATCAGCCTCTTCTCTCAGCATGTGAGTCCCTAGTCTCACCTTGTTCCCTTCAGCACAATCCATCACCCTAAAGATCCTCTCAATTTCCTTTAACCATATCTGAGCACCATCCGGATCAAATCTCCCTTTGAACACCGGTGGTTGGTTCTTCCTGAACTCATCATTCGCATTCACGTTAGGTGCACCCTGCACAGCTCTGGCCATAGCCTCTAACGCAGCTGCCATAGCATTGTCATTACGACCTGCCATATTCTGAGGATTCCCAAAAATAACAACAAGGTTAAACAACCGTTCAACCAAACAACAACAAGACAGACACGACTGACTCAACACTGGCTCTGATACCACTTAATGTAACACCCCCTTTCTATACCCCCAAATTAATACATTTAATCAATTAGGCACTTAGAAAATTTATTTCATCAGAGTTTAATTAAAACATGGTATATAAGAGGCGCATCACATTATCATGAAATTAAACACATATGATACCTGCTCAAAATAGATATGCAACAATGGGTAACCCACATCTCAATATTTAGAATAAAAGCGGAAACATCCAAATATTGAATCGATCACATTCATAAAAGTATATACAACCATTCAATCAATTCATGCTTTAGAACCATATCCACAGTGGATACATACACATATGTATCACAAGGAATCAAAACAAATGTAACTCCAAAGGAGTCAAAGGCTTCCTAACTACCCAGATGTTACATATCAGAGCCATTGACCAAAAAGAATGAAGACATCGCTTCACAAAAAGAACCTCCAGCTTCCTACTCTGCAATGCCTCATAGAGCATTATAAAACAGCAGAAGGGTGAGAAACAATATCATAACAGTTAATGCATAAAATTGTATATATACATATACTCATATTTGTACAAGTTATACTCAAATTATGTTCTCACCACATTAATCATATACAATTAATCATGCCTCTACACATGCTCATGAACATTCACTATATGTTCCTCCAAACAATCATATATAACATACACAGTTACATTCATACAACTAATGCATCATACACAGATGACTCATGCAACTCATAGAGACCGACACACGACTCTATGCAGATGCAAATGCGGTACCGACTCATTTCAACAAATTCTCTAAGGAATCGAGTATTCAGCAGATTCTCCACGGAATCAAGTATTCAGCAGATTCTCCACGGAATCAAATATTCATCAGATTCTCCATGGAATCGAATATTCAGCAGATTCTCCACGGAATCAAATACTCTGCAGATTCTCCATGGAATCAAATACTCTAGTCAATCCTCCAAGGGATTACATGTTATGACCGATTCTCCGAGGAATCACACAATGCAACCGATTCTCCAAGGAATCTAATGTAACCATCGTATCATACGAGGTTCTGTAAATCCTCCGAGGGATCATTCAACCCAAAAATGCATACCAAGATGCTACACAATGCTAATCCTCCGAGGGATCGATCAACACAGAATGCATACTATGTTCACAAACATACTCATTGCATTTATCCCATATATCGCATATATCTATCATGCATTCACATTATGCACCATTTCACACATGGTTTACACACATATCAGCCTATCAATGCGTTTCTATTCAATTCAAGCAAATACACAAGATTATCAAGCGTTCAAGATTCACCATTGGCTCTACAATCTAGGATTCACGCCTTTCGGCCACCCACAACACGACATGTCGAAACAGTTCACACATCAATCATTCATATAGGCATTAATCATAATTGAATCGGCCAAAAATCATGCTATGAATAAACAGCAAAACAAATAACACTGTCAGGTTCGCCAACCTTCGCCTGGCGAAGCCACGCAGCGAATGCTCGCTGGCCTTCGCCTGGCGAACTTCCCAGCGATGTCCACTGGGAGTAATTCTGGAATTACTCGCTGAGGCTCGCTACACACTCGCCTGGCGAACCTTCGCCAACTCACTTCGCCTGGCGAACTTGCCAGCAAAGACAGGGTGTTTGCTTCTGACTTGCTTCGCTACAGCTCGCTGGGCTTCGCCTGGCGAAGCTTCGCTACCATTCTCCTGGCGAGCCTGCGAAGACAGAACTTCCATGGCTGTCTCAAGAGCATAAACTCCACAAAATCAACCGATTAAATCCAAACCAGTCTCAGTGGCACAACCCTACCATCACCCGACTAAACTACATCGTCTAATCCGAGTTCTAACCGATTAAAACCTCATTCTACTCACAAAACCAACTTCTAACCTAAGTGGAAGAAGAGTAGAAACTCTACAAAATCCAAACACATACACATACAATCATATACATTAAAGAGATGATGGAGTTTCACACCCTTACCGATCGATTGCAAGCTTTGATGATGATCCCTTGATGATTCTAGGTTTTCCTCTCCACTTTCTCTTCTCTTTCTCTTCTCCTCTTTTCTTTCTCTTGTTTTTCTTATGTTACTATCTTTCTTTCTTTTCCTCTCTTATTCTATTTCTATCTCTATTTCTTTCCTCTCAAATTCTTTCCAACACTTACCAATCAATTCTCACACTAAATTGCTAAATGTCTAAAATGCCCTTTTTACTCTAATTCCCCAAAAACTCTCTGAATCGGTAAAAATAGATAAAATAAGCAAACACCACATAACAATATATAATTTCTCAATTTAAAACAAACAACAATTAAATAAATTAAAAGACTCAACAATTAATGGGAATTCAGAATCGGGGCGTTACAAAGTGGCTAATGCATGTAAACTGTCTCATGAAGGTCACCATGTAGAAATGCATTTTGGACATCTAGCTGATGAATGGGCCAAGATTTGGACAGAGCAATTGTGAGAACAGTGCAAATGGTTGCCGGTTTTACTACAGGGCTGAATGTCTCATCACAATCCACACCTGCAATCTGTGACCTGCCATCACCTACAAGACGAGCTTTGTAACGCTCAAAACAACCATTAGATTTCTTTTTATGATGAAAAATCCACATACAACTAATAATATTAACATCACAAGGTCGTGGAACCAAATCCCACATATTATTTCTAATAAGAGCATTAATTTCATACTGCATTGCGGCTTTCCAATTAGGGTCAGATATGGCTAGTTTGGGGTTTTTGGGAAGAGGTGAGATGGTCAGATCATCAATGCTAACAGAAAGGTTAAAGAGCTTTTTGGGTTTGTAGATACCCCGTATGCTACGGGTGGCCATAGTCCTAGTGGGAGGTGCAGGCTGGGCCAATGGTGTAGATGATGGGGAGGCATCGTGTATCCGTAGAGGAGGAAGAGGATGTTGTGGTGGTGGAGGCATGAGAAGGATTATAGGATCTGACGGGTGAGATAGATGGAGGTTCAGTTATAGCGGGTGGCGGACTGGAAAGGTCATCGGAAAGAGGTTGCAAGGTGGAATTGGTCCACTGATGGACAATAGATGGGTACAGGTCATCGGTAAAACAATCATAGGTGGTGGGTGGTGGAGAAGGCATGTGAGCAAAGGGAAATTGTGTCTCATCAAATATGACATGCCGAGAGATGATGATCTTTCTATGCGACAAATCAAAACATTTGTAGCCTTTGTGATTAGTGGGATACCCTAAGAAGACACACGGGGTCGAACGTGGTTGTAGTTTGTTAATGGTGGTGGATGGAAGTAGAGGATAACAAAGACAGCCAAAAACGCGAAGATGTGTGTAGGAGGGATTATGATGATACAGAAGTTGAGTAGGAGAGTGATTTGACAAATTATTTCGGGGAAGGATATTAAGAAGATAAGTAGCCATTTGAAGAGCATGATGCCAAAATGAGGGAGGAACAGACGAATGAGCCAGAAGAGTGTGAATCACGTTGTTAATGGTGCGTATTTTACGTTCCGCTTTGCCATTTTGAGATGAAGTGTGAGGGCAAGAGAAACCGAAAATAAGACCATTATCAACACAATATTTCTGAAATAATGTATTATTATATTCGCGCCCATTATCACATTGAAAATATTTTACGGTTTGAGAGAATTGTGTGTGAATTTGATTAGACAGCAAAGTGAACATTTGAAAAACTTGAGATTTGTTATTTATCGGAAACGTCCACAGAAAATCAGAATAATCATCCAAAAATAAAACATAATACCGATGACCAGATGAGCTTAAAATTGGTGATGTCCATATATCACCGTGTAAAATATCAAAAGGCATTAAAGTAACATTTTTGGATGACTCAAAGGGCAACTTAATATGTTTGCTAAACACACAGGAATTACAAATAGTCTTAGAACTCAAATTTTCACTAAGAATGAACTTATTTCTATGAAGAGACTGCAAAGTGGAAGAACTGGGATGACCGAGACGATTGTGCCAGAGACTGGAAGCAAGACCAGCAAAGTGAGAGGGAGAGGTAACGGGGTAGAGATCGCCATGACTATCACATCTCATGAGAGGAATCCCTGTCTGAAAGTCAAATACAGAGAAACCAAAAGGATCAAACGAAACAGAGACATTATTGTCAGTAGTACGTTGTCGCACGGAAATCAAATTTTTAATAATTTTTGGTGTGTGTAAAACATGGTTAAGGTTTAAGGTTTTGTGTTTGTGAGATGTAGGTAGGCTTGTGTGACCGGACCCTTGAATTGGAATGCCTTGTCCACTACCAACAATCAGTTTCTGATTTAAAGGACTCAAATTAGAATAAGACGAGAGATTACCTTAGGATGCCGTTGTATGGGATGAAGCTCCAGTGTCCATGTACCATGTGCTGTTTGGAGGAGTGAGAGACATGGTGTGCATAGTAGCGGCAATGTCAGTGGGAGTTGGTGAAGCTGTGGCAGTGTGAGCCTAGGGACGCTGGCCTAGGATGCCTGGTTGCTTCGAAGGACCGGTGGGACGAGTCCACTGAGATGTAGGATAAGGGCAAGGAGGTACACCCCAAGGAGGTGGGGTCTAACCCCAAGAAGACCATGGTGGATACTAGGGTTGCTGCCATGGCTGAGGGGTCCATGAGGGACCATCACATCGGGAACCACCGCGTTGTCCATGCCCTCCGGTGCGAGTCTGATTATTGTGGTTACGGTCGGAACCAGAGCGATTATTCTGACGATGATTGGAGCGCTGCTGGGGGGAATCATCTGAGTTCTGTGGAATGGCAGTGTGCAATGCAGTGGGAGAGCTAGTGTTTTGCATTTTTGCCAAACCGGATTCTTCCAAGGTGAGCATGCAGCGAGCCTGAAAAAATAATGGCAAAGGGTTTCTCTAGCGAATCAAGGTTGCAACCCCATGATATGGCTCAGATAGTCCAGACACCAGTTGAAGGACCAATCAGTGACTACTGACTGGTGCTCCAATGTTCTTCAACTGATCAGAGAGTTGCTTGAGACGCTGACAATACACAGAAACATTAGGAAAATCCTCCATGCGAGTAGATGAAAAATCCTGTTCAAGGGCAACGACACGAGAGTTTTGATTATCCTCAAAGATATCCGCCAAACGATTCCAAGCAGCCATGGCATTGGATCCTTTTTCCATAATGGTGGTAAGAAGATCAAGAGAGATGATGGAATAAATCCATTGAAGAACCGTGGAATCAAAGATTGTCCATATTTCAAAACTAGCATCAGTGGAAGTGGGCGTCTCTTTTCCGGGTTGAGGAATGATGTGGTCGATAACCTTGTAGGCACGAGCATGAACCTCAAACAATTCAGCTCACATGGTGTAGTGATCCTTCTCCATCTCTAGCACAAAGGGAATGCTATTTTTTATATTGGTGACGGCAAGGGCCGGATGAAAATCGGATTTCCCCGGAGCAGTAGTAGAGGAAGACATTGCAGCATTTGAAGAGGCAACGGCAGAGGATGACATGGAAGTGTCGGAAGACATGTTGACAGTGAATGATTGAATTAGAACAGAATGGATGCAGGTTCGGAATAGATTTTGCCAGAACAGAACCAAGGCGGCGACGGCGAACAGAGGACAGAGTGATGGTTCACAGCGTGAGCGCGGAAGTGGGCGGCACTAGTGAAGCCTGATGGTGGCAGCGACGACCTGGTGAGAATGTAGAACAACCGGCGGCGACGGTGCTAAGGTCACGCTGGAAATGCATTTTCTCGTGATACCATGTAAGAGAGAATATTATTATAATATAATCGTCCTTATTTTATTCATCTGATCAAGAGTATATATAATACAGTAATAATAGGTTATTCAAACCTATGAGTAATGACAGATATAAATGAAAATAATTATAAATAATTAAAAAAATAATTATGTTTAATGGCAAGAATATTATCTATTCTATCATTGATGAATCAAATTTCTAGCATTAGGGGTAGAGAATAAGAAGCTAAAAAAAGAGATCAATTGGAATGAATTATCATTATCTCATCTTGATCCTCGAACAATACAATATGAACTAGAGGTTCAAAAGATAATTCAGTTGCAAAATATAGCAAATCAATTACCAAATGCATTCACAAATCCAAAAGGTGTGACTAAGTCATATATACCAGCTGCAAATTCTCAAATAAAAATTGATATCCCTGTTGGACAATCCAATAAGTTTCAACCATGCCTGAAGCATGGCAGACCAATCGGTTCTAACGACAAAAGTCCTCGAACAAGAAAGAGAGCTAAGAATAAAGATGATCCAATTGGGGATATATAAAATCTAAAAGGACCTTCATATATAATAAACATTTCATCTCTAGAAGAGATTGATCAAGTACCTGAAACTCATTAAAATAAAGAAATCTTGATAAATCATGTCCGAAATGGAATAAAATAGAACCAAAACGAAGTTAACATTTTTTAATATATAATGAGCATTGTAGCACATGAAAGGCTTAATTTGCACATGATGGATGTTGTAACAACTTATCTGTATTGTTCACTTGATAATGAAGTTTACATGAAACTCCCTGAAGGGTTCAATATACCAGATGCACACAACTCTGAATCTCGAGAAAACTACTCCATAAGATTAAGCAAGTCTCTTTATGGGCTGAAACAATCTGGACAAATATGGTATAATCGTCTCAGTGAATATTTGCTTAGAGAGAGATATAAAAATAAACCCATTTGTCCTTGTATTTTTATAAAAAGATTAGAAAAGGAATTTGCAGTAATAGCTATCTTATGAATGACATAAATATTATTGGAACTCTTGAAGAGTTTCTAAAAGCTATTAATTGTTTAAATAAAGAGTTTGAGACGAAGAACCTAGGAAAGATAAAATTATGTATAGGTTTACAAATAGAACATTTAGACAAAGGAATATTTGTACATCGAGAAAGCTATAAAGAAAAGATGCTAAAACACTTCTATATGGACAAATGTAACTCGTTGTCCACTCCAATGGTTGTTAGATCATCAAATATGGAGAAAGATCCTTTCAAAACTCGAGAAAAGGATGAAGCACTGTTTGCTTCTGAAGTACCATATCTCAGTGCAATTCGAGCACTAATGTGTCTTGCTAATTATATACGGCCTGATATATCATTTATTGTCAATCTATTAGAAAAATATAATTCTTCACCTACACAAAGACATTGAGACAAAGTCAAACATATACTTAGTTATCTTATAGGTATAAGATACATGCATTTATTTTATGCCAAAGTATCCATATTCGACATAACAGGTTATACAGATGCATGTTACTTGTCAGATCCTCATAATGTACAACAAGAGATATGCATGTATTCTTTAATAGACTTTGCATGCTCATACTTAGGAATTAAAGTCATCAAAACTCATGCTTAGACTTGTATTTCCACAGTCCCTGTCTACTATCCAGCAAAAGAAAATCAACTATTAAAATTACACAAATTTAATATTTTTAGAGGTTACACAACTATTTTCATAGAACACAAATTTTTTTATATTTTTAAATATCAATATATTTTAATGTTAAAACAACATATTATTTATAATATATTACTCAATCTATTATATATTGTTTGTTATAAATTTTGATATTTGTAAGAATACCTTAATACATTTTTGTATTGCTAATATTTTAGCAAATATATAATTATAACATTAATGTTTCATTTTAAATTAATTAAATTCTGATTTTAATATATTTCTATAGTATCAAAATAGACATTAATAAAAAATTAGTTTTACTAAATAAATAATAAGATAAATACAAAAAATTACTAAACAAATTTTAATTTTAGCATCAAATCTTTTTTAATAATTTAATAATTTTTTATAAAAAAATAAATATAAATATTAGAGGAAGAAAAATAGTTTTGATTAAAGAAAAAAAATTGTTTATGTCAACTTTATTATTATTATTATTATATATATATATATATATATATATATATATATATATATATATATATATATATATATATATATATATATATATATATATATATATATATATATATATATATATATATATATATATATATATATATATATATATATATATATATATATATATATATATATATATATATATATATATATATATATATATATAACTATGATGCTCATTATTTATTCTAAATCGTTACTGTAAGACAAATTTATAAAATATAAAGTCTTTAATTTATTCTTTTTAACCATGAGTAAAAGTCTAGAGAAATAAATTAATTAAATATGTTATGAATAAATATAAAAGTGGATATTCATCCTTATTTTTCTTTTCATCTTTTTGTTTTTTATTAATAGCTATAGTTTTTCATCTCCCTTAGATTTTATAAATAAGATCCACACTGCAATATAAAATATATTTTTAAAGAAGATAATATAATATCATTCACTGCTCGTTTTGCTGATTGTCATTTTGATGAATCAAATTTCCAGCATTAAGGTGAAAGAATAAGAAGTTGGAAAAGAGATCAGTTGGAATGAATTGTCATTATTTCATCTTGATCCTCGAACAAAACAATATGAACTAGAAGTGCAAAAGATATTTCAGTTGCAAAACATAGCAAATCAATTTCCAAATGCATTCACTGATCCAAAAGGTGTGAGTAAGTCATATATACCAGCTGCAAATTCTCAAATAAAAAATGATATCCCTGTTGGACAATCCAGTAAGTTTCAACCATGCCTGAAGCGTGGCAGACCAATCGGTTCCAAAGATAAAAATCCTCGAACAAGAAAGGGAGCTAATAATAAATATGACCCAAGTGGGGATATAGAAAATCTAAAAGAACCTCCATACATAATAAACATTTCATCTCTAGAAGAAATTGATCAGGTACCTGAAACTCATGAAAATAAAGAAATCTCGATAAATTATATTTAAAATGGAATACAATGGAACCAAAATGAAGTCGACATTGATGATGTTTTTGCAAATAATATAACGCTAAATAAGATAAATGACAAAGTGGATTAGGGACCAACGTCTATCAAAATTTGTAGAAAAAGTGAGGACTGGTCAAAAGGGAAATGTGCAATTGAAGCAAAATTAAACTCACTCTACAAAAGATAAGTTTTTGGACCTGTAGTCCGAATAACTTAAGGTGTGAAGCCAGTTGGATACATATGGGTTTTCGTACGAAAGCAAAATGAAAAAAAAAAGTAATTGTGAGATACAAAGCTCGACTTATCACTCAAGAATTTTCTCAAATACCTGGAATTAATTTTGGTGAGACATATTCACCTGTAATTGATGCAAGCACTTTTTGATATCTAATCATCATTGTAGCACATGAAGGGCTTAATTTGCACATGATGGATATTGTAACAGCTTATCTGTATTGTTCACTTAATAATGAAGTTTACATGAAACTCCCTAAAGGGTTCAATATACCAGACGTACACAAGTCTGAATCTCGAGAAAGCTACTCCATAAGATTAAACAAGTCTTTTTACGGGCTGAAACAATCTGAACGAATATGGTATAATCGTCTCAGTGAATATTTGCTTAGAGGGGGATATAAAAATAACTCTATTTGTCCTTGTATTTTTATAAAAAGATCAAGAAAGGAATTTGCAATAATAGTTGTCTTATGAATGACATAAATATTATTGGAACTCTTGAAGAGCTTCTAAAAGCTATTAATAGTTTAAATAAAGAGTTTGAGATAAAGAACCTATGAGAGATAAAATCGTGTCTAGGTTTGCAAATTGAACATTTGGACAAAGGAATATTTGTACATCAAGAAGGCTATAAAGAAAAGATCCTAAAACGCTTCTATATGGACAAATGTAACCTGTTGTCCACTCTAATGGTTGTTAGATCATTAAATATGGAGAAAGATTCTTTCGGACCTCGAAAAAAGGATGAAGAACTGTTTTCTCTTGAAGTACCATATCTCAGTGTAATTCGAGCACTAATGTACCTTGTTAATGATATACGTCATGATATATCATTTGTTGTCAATCTATTAGCAAGATACAATTCTTCGCCTACACGAAGACATTGGAACGAATTCAAACATATACTTTGTTATCTTAGAGGTATAAGAGACATGCGTTTATTTTATGCCAAAGTATTCAGATTTGAATTAACAGGTTATACAGATGCATGTTACTTGTCAGATCCTCATAACAGTAGATCACAAATAGGTTTTTTGTTTACATGCGAGTGTGCAACTATTTCATGGAGATCAGTGAAACAAACCATAACAACAACATCATCTAATCATGCAAAACATTTAACATTGCATGAGACAAGTCGAGAATGCGTTTGGTTGAGATCCTTAATTTAACACATACAAAATACTTGTGGTTTAACTTATGAAAAATTAAATATAACGACCATATATGAAGATAATACTGCATGCATCACTCGATTGAAAGATGATTACATTAAAGGAGACCGAACAAAACATATTTCTCCAATTTTTTTATACTTATGATCTTCAAAAGAGTGGTGATATAAGCATCCAACAAATTTGTTCATGTGATAATCTTGCAGACCTTTTCACAAAGTCACTCACAAGTAGAATTTTTAATGAACTAGTACAAAAGATTGATCTTCATCGAAGAAATGATTGTTCAGCTAAGGGGCAGAAATAAAATGATATTATACTCTTTTTTCTTCACTAGATTTTTTTCACTGAGTTTTTTTTCTTTCTAAAAAGGTTTTAACGTGACATATCCTCAGTAGACATCCAAGGAGGAGTGTTATGAATAAAGATAAAATGTGGATGTTTATCTTATTCTTTTTTCATCTTCTTATTTCATATTAATAGCTGTGATTTTCCATCTCCATTAGATCCTAAAAATAAGATCCACATTGTATTTTTGAAGAAAATATAATATTATTTTATCTCTTTTTTCCTCTATTTGATCTCTATATAATTTTATTTAGTTTTATAAAAAAAATAAAATATATTAATTATTTGTAATTGTTTAAAGATTAAAAAAATTGATAAAATAGTGAAAGTTTAAATATTAAATTAATTAGAGAAAATGTAGTGTAAAAAGATTTTACAACCTCAATTGATTATTTAAAAAAATATTAAAATTAAAAATCAAGGAAAGATAGAGTATTCTTAGGCTAATGTGATGGTTAGATCAATCATGTATACCAGATTCTGCCACATGTGCTATGTGTGATCGATCTCTATTTATCAAAACAAAATTAGGTTAAACACTAATCAATCCTAAAACGTAGATTCTGCCGCATGTGCTATGTGTGCTATCTATTTATTTAATTTTTTTTAAAGATTAAGCACTTATCAATCCCAAAACGCAGATGCCTTTGCCTTGCTCCAGTTTCTGCCATCGTTCTTAACTCCTCCGCTCTATTGACCTGTGCGAAGCCGTCGATCTATACTTCTCCGTCAAACTGCAAACCATAGGTTGGTTATCGATCTGTAGGGGTGTTCAAATAAACCGGTTATTTAAATAACCCATATCCATATCCAAATCCGATTATTAAAAATCGGTTAATTATTAGTATGGTTTTAACCAAATCCACATTTTGGATATATTTTTAATATGGTTTTAACCAAATCCATAATTTGGACATCCATATCCAAAATAAAAACCAAATTAGTCAATTTTTTTTAATTAAAAAAAAAACTTTGAAATTTTTTTTCAAAAAAAAGATATTTTTATTATGAAAAAACAATTAATTTTTTGAAAAAAATATTGTTTTAATTTTTTTTGGTAAATAAAATTTTTATGAATTTTAAAATAACTATTGTTAAAAATTCATAACCAAAAATTATGATTTTGAAATTCATAATTTTTTAATTCATAATATTGTTAAAATAACAATAGTAATTAAAATTCTAATTTACTCTGTCCTTCTTTATTTAAATTAGTCCTCTAGTTCACATAAATTAAATGACTACAAAAGAAAATATATCATATCTACAATCAAAATAGACTTGCCGTTTAATTCAATCAATGCAAATTTAGATCATATTCTTTTTATTTTATTTTTTAATTTTTAACCATCTCAAATAAGAATTTTAATTTAATCCAATAACTATTCAAACGATAACAACCATTTATTTTTTTATTGTAATTTATATACAAAAAGCATATTTAAATATTAAATAATTATCATTTTTTAATAACACATATTTCTAATTACAAATCAAGGAATTATATAGAAAAGAAAAAATAGATAGATTGGAGTAACCGTAACCAATATTATTATTTAATTGTTAAATTGATTTAATAAATTTAAAATATAAAACTAAACTGATATTTTTTAAATATAGAGATGAATTAGATGAAATGATATATATTAATAAATGATATATATTAATAGTTTAATTGAATCTATTCAATTAACTAACTTTTCATTTAATAATGAAGGAATTGAATGAACTTTTCATTCATGAATTTTAACAATAATAATTATGAATTTAAACAATAGTAATTATGATTTTGAATATTTAGAGACCAAAAATTATGAATTTAAAAAAACAATAGTTATTTTAACAATATTATAATTTTGAAAAAAATCAATTTTAAAATAAAATTAAATCAAAACTAATTATAAAATTGGTTATGGATAAAACCGGTTAATAACCGGTTTATAACCATTTTAAAAAATAAAAACCGGTTATGAGAATTGGTTTTAATAACCGGTTGTAATATATGGATTATTTATGGTTATGGATTGGTTTTGGATATTAACAATCCATGACCACCCCTAGGTAAATATTTTGAGAGAAGAATTATGATGGAAGGAGAAATGATAGAAAGGGATATAAAATAAAAGTAGAGAGAAAGGAAAGGGAATGGAAAACATAAGAGAAAGAAGAGTGGAAATAAAGAGGAAGAAGAGAAAAGAGGAGAAAAAGGGGAAAAGCTTGGAATCATCATGAACGACTTCTAGCTTCCGATTAATCAAGGTAAGAGTGTGAAATATCATTATCTTGACAACGTATATGATTATGTATGATTGGGTTGGATTGTTGGATGTTTTTCTACATTTTCCATTCTAGGGCATAAATGAGTTTAATCGGTAGAATCGATGTTTGAACGGTTAAGATTGAGAATAAATGGTGTAGATTAGTCGAGGATTGTTAGACCAAGACTATTGGGAATCGTTGGAATTGAATCGGGTGATTTTGGGAGTTTCAGAGAGTTTTGGACAGTTGGGATTTTGAACATCGCAGACGGTCGCCAACATCTTCACTAGGAGAGCAGGGTCGCGAGCGTTCGCTACAGCGAGCTGGTAGCGAATGGTCCCAGACTTGGGCAAAATGGAAAAGACTCACTTCGCTGGTAGCGAGTGAGGTAGCGAGTTATTTTCTAGGCGAGGCTCTAGCGAGCCAGTAGCGAAGCCTTCCAGTAGCTTCTGTTTGTCTTCGTGAGCTTGTTCGCTACACTGAACTGGTAGCGAGAATTCGCCATGGACTCGCTAGGCGAGCATGCTAGCTAGTGTGACAACATTTTCTTTTTTTCTTGTGTTCCATCCAATGTTGATTATTTGGTTCGGTTGTGTTCAATCTTGATCTGAAATGAGTATTTGTGTGTTGTTGTATACATGTTGTGGGTAGCCGTATGACGTGAATCCTAGATTGTGGAATCGATTGTGAAATTTGGTTTCTTTGACAAATATATGCATTGTTCAAATTAATTAAAAAATCATGATATATTTGATTGAGTTCGTTGCCATTGGCGCAATATTGTGAATGCATATTGTGTGTATGCGATTGTATGTGAAGAATGCATGAGAACATATTGTGAATATGTGTGCATTTCTTGATAAATATGGTGATGGTATTGATTTGTGAATGCATATTGTTTGTATGCGATTGTATGCGAAGAATGCATGAGAACATATTGTGAATATGTGTGCATTGCTTGATAAAGTGGTGATAATATTGAAGTATGAATGCTTTGATTATTATGAAATATGTTGTGTGTGCAATCATGTTATAATTCTTGAGTGATGAATTATTCGAGTATGCATGAGATTAAGATGCGAGAATGGTCTTAAGTGCATATGGTTGTTAATTGCATACATATCATTTAGTCAAGAGGCAATGCTTTCTAGTTTCGTGGAGACTAGTGACTTGTCCCATACCTAGAAAGGTGGGTTTGAAAGCTTAGAGGACGGGCTTTTGTTGTTATCGGTCTAGAAGAGTGGGCCCGATTTAAATGTAAAAACCAAAAAATGATAACAAGTGTTGGTACCACATGGCATGAGTTGCATTGAGTTGCATTGGGTCTCATGGCATAAATATATGATTGTTGTATGAAGTTATACATATGTGTATGTACATGACTTGTGTAATTGAGAATGATGAATATATGATTGTTGTATGAAAGTATGCATATGTGCGTGAATTGTTGGATTGAGAATTTTGGATGTAGGAATGATGAAATATGCTTGGTAATTATCCATATCTGTATATATCTGTATTGTTAATGTGTAACTGTGAATTGGTGAATAAACATAATATGAGCATGTTGATGTGGAATGATGAGGATTATGGATGTGTGTATGATGAACACGCTTGATGATTATCCATGTTGGTTTATATAAACATTTTAAGGTATATGATGATCATAATGAATTGGGGTGAGAAAAATGTGGAATATGTGTATTCTATGCTTGTGTATATATATGATTATATGCATTGTTATTATGATAATATTTCTCACCCTTCTGCTGGAATAATGTCCTATCTGGCATCGTGAAGGTATCAAGAGTAGAGCTTCTTGTAGTTGCGAAGTCGCTATTGGTGTAGTCGTTTAGTGATTTAATTATGTTGGGTCGAGTCATGCTCTGGTCATGTAACACTGGGATCGTTTGGTTTATGTTTTAGAGATACTTTATGTACTCTATGATATGTTTTTGTATTCATTCGAGTATTATGATGTTGGCCTTAGTGCCTAAGTAATGTTGATTTATGTGATGAAGACGAATATTCTGTTAAGGGAATCATGTTATAAAAGGAATCAGGTGCTACATGCAAAGTGAAAATTGTGAGAAGCATGATTATTTATTATAAGTGTTAATGAGCATGACAGGTGGTTTTGATGTTTCGAAAGTTATGTGTGACGCCCTTTTGTGAATGCATGAAAATTTACTCTGATTATTCATATGTTTTCCGTGGGGTTTAGAAGGGTGTTACATTAGTGGTATTAGAGCTGGTCGGTCTGTCCGGCCAAGTTGTCTAATGTTGTTTGTTCCCTATATGCGACATGTGTGTGAAAACATTGTCGGTACACATTGTTTTTCTATCCTTTGTCTACAGGAAGTGAGAATGATTCAAGTGGGGGAGAAACTTGTGCTTCTCCAGGATGCTGCAAGTGTGGAGTTGTAGCTCAGTGTGTGGTTGAACGCTCTTATAGGATGGTAAAGATGGTTTATACCCCATCATGATTTTCGGCTGTCTATTGACAAATTGAGGAACTGATCACCCTTAATCTCTTGTTGATAGTAGTTGGGATTGTGTTGGATGGGATAGACGTGTCTTGCAAGCTTAGATGACGTGATGCAATGAATTTTCTCGAGTTAAGCTAAGTGCTTAAGAATTGTTTTGATAAGTCGGCGCAGGACAGTGTTGAGATGTTTAATTTTGATGGGAATTTTGGAGTGTTAATGAAAGTGGGGAAGTTGACGATTACCGATTAATTGTGATTGACTTAGTTATAGAAACTAATCTAATATTGAGAGCTCCATATTATACGTCTATTTGGATGGTTAAGGAATTAAATTGATTGAGTAGTTTTGAGACTTGTGTCTAGTATGTGTGCTAGGGCAACAGATTGTGAGGTCGAGTATGTAAAGGGTGGATGGTGACTTCTGGTGATTATTAAAGTAAGAGGTGGAATACAATAATGGTATAATTAGACCTTTAAACATTTTAAGAGTTGGAGATGTGTTGAATGGCCTTCTAAGTGTGAAGATGTTGTTTCGCATTGTTGTCGTAACGGGAGAACCGTAACTCGGAATGACGTCAGATGAGAAGCGTTGGAAGCTATGACAATGCTCTATGTGATGGTGAAGTAGTGACATGGAATTAAGTTATTTATTGATGGAATACGTTTGGATGTTGTAGTGAGTGCGGAAAGTGCGGTTTGTGTTTCTGCCATAACTCGCAAATTGAGTGTCCATTTGGCACGAGATTTCCATACCTAATTGAACGAGTCAATGGTTGTGTTAATCGATGATATTCTGATATATTCGAATATTATAGAGGATCGTGTTGAGCATCGGGAACTTGAGTTATCAGTGTTACAGAGGAAGAAGTTATATGCCACTGTAGAAGAAAGTTCAAAGAGTTTAGGGAGAGCTGTCAACAGCTCGTGTGTTGATTTTTGCCGAATATGACAAAACTGTTTGTTGTGTTTTGTGATGTTTGCTTGATATGATTGGGAGATATGTTCAGTGCAACATCAGCGAGTTTAGTTATGCTTGGAGGCAGTTTAAAGTACATAAGAGGGATTATTTGACAAGTGATTTAGAGTTGGTTGTTGTTGTGTTTGTGCCGGAGTTGGAGGCTTCAATTGGTTAGTGTGAGATTTGAAATGGTTGGTGAATCTCAAGAGCTGAAGGTATTTGTTTGATTTGGGAGAGTTGAATATGAGGCAGAGAAAATGATTGGGACTTCTGAAGGATTATAGTTTTGGATTGAATTACCATTCGGGTGAAGCAAACATGGTAGCTTATGCATTGACTTGGAAATCTTTGCATATACTGATGTTAATGGTGAAAAGATTTAGAACGGATTGAGCAATTTTATGATATGAGTTTGGTTTGTTAAGAGAATTCTTATGGAGTGAAGCCTAGTGTGTTGGAATTACTAGTGGTATTCTTGATGAGATTCGATAAGGTCACAACTCTGGTTTGAGTTGGTAGAATGGTTGAACTTGATGAATAAAGTCGAAGGGCTAACTTTCGGATTAATGGAAATTGTATCATGAGATGTCATGATAGGGTTTGGGTTCTAGATATTATTAAGTGAAATAAGAGTATTGAGGTAGATAGAGTATCCATCTCGGTGCTATGAAGATGTGACCGGGTTTGAGAAAATTATTTTGATGGCCATAGATGAAGAGAGAAGTGGTTGAGGCTGTATATGCTGATTAGAGTTGTTGAAAGTCGAAGTTTGAACGTCAGAGACCGTTGGGTCTGATGCAACTGTTGAATATTTTTGAGTAGGATGGGATAGTATTTCCATGGATTTTGTGACGATTTTTCCAAAGAATTTGAAGGGATATGATTCGATTTGGGTGGTTATGAATGGATTGACAAGATTAACTCATTTCTTACCAATGAGGGTGAATCAGTCTATGCTGAAGCTAGTTGAGATGTGTATCGATGAAGTTGTGAAGATGTATGAGATGCCGTCGAATATTGTGTCAGATGGGAATCTGAGTTCTTCATTGAGATTCTGGGAGAGTTTTGCAGACGCTTTGAATGTCATGTTGAAGTTGGATTCTTTCTAGCATCCGTGGATGGATGGGCAGACAGAGAGAACTATCCAGTAGTTAGAGGATTTTTTGAGAGCTTATGTGTTGGATCAAGATGGATCAGGGGGTAGATAATTGTCGCTGATTGATTTTACCTACAATAACCGTTTTCATTCTAATTATCAGAATGACATCGTATGAGGCTTTGTATGGTAGGAGGTGTAGGACTCCTTTGTGTTGATGTGTGTCTGGCAAGAGTGTTGTACTCGGACCTGAGATTGTGTAAGAGACGACTGAAAAGATCAAGGAGATCCAAGAAAAGACGTGTTTTGAGAGTTACAGTGGTGACTGGTGTTGGCCAAGCTTTGAAGTCTCGGAAGCACACGTCGTGTTTTGCTGATTTGTATCAGAGTGGCGCAGCAGAAGCGTGGGAAAAGTAGCATGTTATACTGTTTTATTGCTGTCGCTTGTGGGAATCGCATGATGTGTTCATGTGTCTAAGCTGAGGAGGTACATTGATTCAGATGGATAGTGTACAAGTGAGAAATGATTTGATTGTTGAGGCATTGCTAGTTCAAGTTGATGAATGAGAAGCAACTTCGAGGTAAAGGGATTCCTTTGGTGGAGGTAATTTGGGAGATTAGGATGCGAGAGTCGTATCCAGATTTGTTTGAATCAGGTAACATTTTTGAGGACGAAAATTTCTAAAGTGGGGGAGGGTTGTAAAACCCCATTTTCAGTAATTGATTAATTGTACTAATTAATTGGTTTATGTGATTTATTTGATTTAAATGAATTATTGGATTTAACTGATTTATTCTATTTGGTAGAATAACGTGGGTTTACTAGATATTCTCTAAAAAATGATGAGATGGGATATTTTATGAGAAAATGAATTGGTAAATATTTTGAGAGAAGAATTATGATGAAAGGAGAAATGATAGAAAGGGATATAAAAGAAAAGTAGAGAGAAAGGAAAGGGAATGGAAAACATAAGAGAAAGAAGAGTGGAAATAAAGAGGAAGAAGAGAAAAGAGGAGAAAAAGGGGAAAAGCTTGGAATCATCATGAACGACTTCTAGCTTCCGATTAATCAAGGTAAGGGTGTGAAATATAATTATCTTGACAATGTATATGATTATGTATGATTGAGTTGGATTGTTGGATGTTTTTCTACATTTTCCATTCTAGGGCATAAATGAGTTTAATCGGTAGAATCGATGTTTGAACGGTTAAGATTGAGAATAAATGGTGTAGATTAGTAGAGGATTGTTAGACTAAGACTATCGGGAATCGTTGGAATTGAATCGGGTGATTTTGGGAGTTTCGGAGAGTTTTGGACAGTTGGGGTTTTGAACATCGCAGACGCTTGCCAGCATCTTCACTAGGAGAGCAGGGTCGCGAGCATTCGCTACAGCGAGCTGGTAGCGGATGGTCCCAGACTTGGGCAGAATGGAAAAGACTCACTTCGCTGGTAGCGAGTGAGGTAGCGAGTTATTTGCTAGGCGAAGCTCTAGCGAGCCAGTAGCGAAGCCTTCCAGTAGCTTATGTTTGTCTTTGCGAGCTTGTTCACTACAACGAACTAGTAGCGAGCATTTGCCATGGACTCGCTAGGCGAGCATGCTAGCGAGTGTGACAACATTTTCTTTTTTTCTTGTGTTCCATCCAATGTTGATTGTTTGGTTCGATTGTGTTCAATATTGATCTGATATGAGTATTTGTGTGTTGTTGTATACATGCTGTGGGTAGCCGTAGCATGTACATGTACATGAATTTTTTTCTTGTGCTCCATCCAATGTTGTACCTAGATTGTGGAATCGATTGTTAAATTTGGTTTCTTTGATAAGTATATGCATTGTTTAAATTAATTAAAAATGCATGATAAATGTGATTGAGTTCGTTGTCGTTGGCACGATATTGTGAATGCATATTATTTGTATGCGATTGTATGTGAAGAATGCATGAGAACATATTGTGAATATGTTTGCATTTCTTGATAAATGTGGTGCTGGTATTAATTTGTGATGCATATTGTTTGTATGTTATTGCATGTGAAGAATGCAAGAGAACATATTGTGAATATGTGTGCATTGCTTGATAAAGTGGTGATAATATTGAAGTATGAATGCTTTGATTATTATGAAATATGTTGTGTGTGCAATAATGTTATAATTCTTGGGTGATGAATTAATCGAGTATGCATGAGATTAAGATGTGAGAATGGTCTTAAGTGCATATGAATGTTGATTGCATACGCATCATTTAGTCAAGAGGCAATGCTTGCTAGTTTTGTGGAGACTAGTGACTTGTCCCAAACCTAGAAGGGTGGGTTTGAAAGCTTAGAGGACGGGCTTTTGTTGTTATCGGTCTAGAAGAGTGGGCCCGATTTAAATGTAAAAACCAAAAAATGATAACAAGTGTTGGTACCACATGGCATGAGTTGCATTGAGTTGCATTGGGTCTCATGGCATAAATATATGATTGTTGTATGAAGTTATACATATGTGTATGCACATGACTTGTGTAATTGAGAATGATGAATATATGATTGTTGTATGAAAGTATGCATATGTGCGTGAATTGTTGGATTGAGAATTTTGGATGTAGGAATGATGAAATATGCTTGGTAATTATCCATATCTGTATATATCTGTATTGTGAATGTGTAACTGTGAATTGGTGAATAAACATAATATGAGCATGTTGATGTGGAATGATGAGGATTATGGATGTGTGTATGATGAACACGCTTAATGATTATCCATGTTGGTTTATATAAAATTTTTGAGGTATATGATGATCATAATGAATTGTGGTGAGAAAAATGTGGAATATGTGTATTCTATGCTTGTGTATATATAAGATTATATGCATTGTTATTATGATAATATTTCTCACCCTTCTGCTGGAATAATGTCCTATCTGGCATCGTGAAGGTATCAAGAGTAGAGCTTCTTGTAGTTGCGAAGTCGCTATTGGTGTAGTCGTTTAGTGATTTAATTATGTTGGGTCGAGTCATGCTCTGGTCATGTAACACTGGGATCGTTTGGTTTATGTTTTAGAGATACTTTATGTCCTCTACGATATGTTTTTGTATTCATTGGAATATTATGATGTTGGCCTTAGTACCTAAGTAATGTTGATTTATGTGATGAACACGAATATTCTATTAAGAGAATCATGTTATAAAAGGAATCTGCTGCTACATGTAAAGTGAAAATTGTGAGAAGCATGATTATTTATTATAAGTGTTAATGAGCATGACAGGTGGTTTTGATGTTTTGAAAGTTATGTGTGACACCCTTTTGTGAATGCATGAAAATTTACTTTGATTATTCATATGTTTTCCGTGGGGTTTAGAAGGGTGTTACAACAGGGGCATTCAACGGACGACTGTAAGGTGCTCAGAAGCCAAGTTCAGACTCTACTGGATTCCAACAAGTTCTCAATCACGTCTCAGGGTATTCGAATCTATGATCTTCCTTCATCTAGCCAGGGGGTGTATTAGTTCAAGCTATGGAGGAGTTCACCAAGAGCATGTGTTCAGAGGAGTATCAGACCGAAGACTAAATATTGTCGCAGTATTTTGTTTTGTTAATTATTGTATGCTGACCATCACCAGGCTTGTTGGTTGAGGTCACTTTATTTGTACTCGGTTATGTTTGTATGCTTCCTGTTGGGCTTTTATATACATGAGGTGTTTGTCTCCGAGTTTCAATCTTGGATTGCTTATTGTCTCAGTACTATTTTGATACTAGAATTGAGGGTGAAGTGTCTCTGTTGCATACATACATGCCTACAACTTGCATAACATCCTTGCATGACAGGTACTTCAGAATCGTTGATCTTACTCCCCATTCTGTTAGTTTGTTGCAGGGTATACGATCAGACGAGTCAGAGGAATCCCCACCGAGCTATGGAGCAGGTACAAACCGAATTAAGAGAGGTTCGAGGCCAGACGAGGCAGATTATGGTTGATATGCAAGCATTACATCTAGACCAGAAGACGCTCAGAGAGGAGAATCAGCAGTTGAAGACTCAAGTGAGCTTGATCATGGAAGTGATAAGGAATGTGCTCCGAAAAGAAGGTGATCAAATGCCCGAAGCTGCGACCAAAATGCTTGCTCCACTTCTGTCTGTGGAACCTACTCCAAGGCATGACAGGCCTAAGAGATCGTCTGTACAACTTGAAGCTCAAGACTTTGCTCGATAACGGCCACGTCAGGTTTTTCAAGATAACCCTAGAAGATATGGTCAAAGGATGAAACTGTGTGACAGAATCCTCGGTCCAATACCTATGGATTATGCTCAGTTGATGCAACTCTTTCTCCAACTTCAATTGATTAAGCCACAGACTTTGGCTCCGTTGACTGGTGTGCCACCACCTGACTACGATGTCAATTCCCATCGCGAGTTCCACTCTGGAGCACCGGGGCACAATGTCGAGAAATGTAAAGCTTTTAAGCATAAGGTTCAAGACCTGATTGATTCAAAGGCGATTGAGTTCACGTCGGGCGGCATAAAAACAACAAAAGTTTTTGTCCCGTACACTGCGGCAGAGGTGGAAGTTCCCATCCTTTCCCCTGAAGATGTAATAGGTCAGGGATATGCCCTGCAATCTCCGTGTCTATAGTTGTTGCCTGTTCCTAGGCCAGGTCTGAGAATGAAAGCGCCTGAACATGAAGAATGTCTTGATCAGTATTGACAACCTCATGCTCCTTTGCAACAAAACTACTAGAATCAGAATAGGCCTAATAACATTTTGAAAAGAAGGAATACTCCTCTTCATCCAGTTCCTATGTCGTACAGTCAGATTCTGCCGTATCTGATCTGAAACTCTTTGGTGGAGCCTAAGGCTCTCAAATCATTGCCAGAGCCATACCGTCTGGGGTACAATCCTAATGTCCAATGCTGATATCATGGAGGATCCATAAGACACTCAACTGAAGACTGTGAAGCTTTCCAAGCCAAAGTGCAGCAGTTGATGGATAGAAAGTGCATATCCTTTCCAAGGGGAAAGTTAGTCGTCCATCGCTCATTTGATCGAGTCTAAAGACTTCAAGAGTCGCATTCCAACAACAAATCAGTGTGAAAGCCAGGTTCCTAGAAACTGGTAATCTTCGTTTTATCTTGTTCATTTCTTTACATTTGTAATTTCTTTCTGTTTAACTGCAAATTTCGTTTGTAAAACTTGTTGTTTTTCAATTGATATTGATAATATAATAAATATGCATGTTTTGATTAAATTTAGTCGTGTTCACTAAATTATTTTATTATTTTAAACACTTGTTTAAGTGGAATCCGGGGAGGATGACGAAATCGAAAGAAGCGTAAGCTTCCGATTGTATGCTTTTGAATAAAAACCTGCTGATGATGTATAGATATTTTTTCAAATCCATAAACACCAGAGATATAAGGAAGATAATCCCTAGTTAACCCTTTTGAACCGAGTAGTAGGAGTTTCTTTTTGAAAACGGAAAAACCCTTAATCTTAACCTAGGGCAGGGTAGGTGTCAGTTAATTTGACCAAGTGTTTAAATTGTGAAGGAGTGTCCGGTTCGAGGGTCAATCACATCCATATAGGTCGTACCTAAAAAACCACAATGGTTATTTCTTGCCGACCAAAGAGTGAAACAGTCACAATCCCTTTTAACAAGTCAGACAAGCCGGTGTCACACGAGTTGTTCAAAAAAAAAAGAATCAAAAGAAAGAGCCCGCTAAGTCAAAGCTTGAAACAAGCGACTTAGGAAAAATTGGGGTATCCCGCTGGACTTCGAAATCAACAGATGCTCGAAAGAGTCAGTCCAGGAAAAATTTAGGGAATGGAAAAACGAATAGCAGAAAAGCGAAAAGGATTACAAAGAAAAATCCTCAAACAAGAGCAAAATCGTGTGACGTCAGGCGTCCAGAGACGAAAAGCGAGTGATTGTCTCTCCGAAAACGTGTGGTTTCCTGAACCATCACTCCTATCATTCAACCTTTGAAAGGAGAGTGCTTGTGTCGAGTTAGCTGAACGTAGGATTGGAGAACATCATGGAGAATGGGTGGGTTAAAATGAATTTTGAGCCTTATATCCTTTCTTTCTAAAACCGTGAACCTGGCCACGTTACAACCTGAAAAAGTCCTAATTGAAGCAAGTTTGTTTCGAAAGCATGCTTCAGTAAAGATCGCATCGAAACTGACTCCTAAAAGGATTCATCTTACATCGTTGTATTAATGTTGACATTTTGATAAATGATTCGTTCATTATATGTCACAATTTTTTTTCCAGTGAACAGACTTGGATTTCAAAACTATCATATGCATTGCATCTAATATATCTTTTATGCAGAAAAATTTGTTTTACTTGCGAGTAAGCGCATAACAACAGGAAAGTTTCTGCAATGGAAAGTTTGTTCAGGTTAAAAAGCAGAATTCCTGAATACTCCATCGAACCGGGGCTATATCGAATGATCATGATCATGGGAGTCAGCCACCCAGAAGACAATTGATCAGGGCCAATCAGGTCGAGATTTGATAAATCTCTCGTAGCTAGAAGTACTGCTCCAAAATCAGCCAATCAAGGGCAAAGTCATTGCAGACTGGCGCAGGCCACCCTAAGAGCGCGGAAGCTATTTCTTACCTAAGGGGCAATTAATATGACGCACCTCTTCGAGGTTCAAAATGCTGAGGCAGTTCATCAGGGTAGCAAGATTTCGGATTTCCTTTCGAGGAACATCCTCACAGAGATCCCACAGGCTGGGGAAAATTGGAAAAAGAAGAACTGTTCTTCTCCATATCCGCAAAGTTACTCAGAGCTGTCTGAGCAGGTTCAATCAATTTTCAATATCAAGACGAATGTCGGGAAGTCATGTTAATCCATCACCGTCAGGTATCACCTGTCTTCCCCAGCAAAATTCCAATCATAATTGGCACATCCGGTTATCCCCAATGGAGTTAGCTTCGTCTTCAGCATTTATTTTGCTGGACTGGTTCAGTTACATCCAGCTTTCCCCGGCAGCCGTAGCCTGCAGCTGCATCTTTGTATAATCAGCATATTTGCATCATATTTGCATCATATTTGCATCATATTTGCATTTCATCCAGAGACGCGTAGCATTTCCATTTTGTATGGAGCATTACGCAATTCAAAACATATGCATACGAAGCATAAGCCACTTTGTGTTGGTATTCCGTGGTGGTTTGAATCACTCTTCAATCAAGACAACAACATATCTCCAGCAAGCTTTATTCAGACAACTCATCTACTGGCTAACTTTTGGGTTCCAAATTGCACGTCTGTCATACTTTGTCCATCAGCCTTCTGACGATGGCATCTACGAGCAGGTTTTTCTTTCTGCCGATTCATATTGATGAAAGGATTCTGAAGTTCATTGATGGGACCTTTAAATTGTTTGATAGTTTTCTTTCTGTTGATTCATATTGACGAAAGGATTTTGAAGTGCGCCGAGGTGAATTTGTATACTTCCTTCTCGTCTAGCATTAGACGATGTGATTGTGAAGATGGTTTCCCATCTAGCATTAGACACGGTGGTTTCAGAGATGGTTATTCTTCCCGTCTAGCATTAGACGATGTAATTTCAGAGATGGTTATTCTTCCCGTCTACCATTAGACACGGTGATTTCAGATTGGGTTATTCTTTCTGTCTAGCATTGGATAATGTGTTCTTAGATATTATTCTTCCCGTCTAGCATTAGACACGGTCAAGGCTCGGTAATTCTTCCCGTCTAGCATTAGACGCGGCCAGGTTTGGTTATTGCTTCCCGTCTAGCATTAGACGCGTAGATTTCGGAGGTGAATTTGGTTACTTCTTCCTGTCTAGCATTAGACGAGGAGATTTAAGATTTGGTTACTCCTTCCCGTCTAGCATTAGACGCGGTGATTTCAGATTGGGTTATTCTTTCCTTCTAACATTGGACGATGTGTTCTTGGATATCATTCTTCCTGTCTAGCATTAGGCAAGGTGAATTTGGATAATACTTCCCGTCTAGCATTAGATGCGGTGGTTTCAAATTTGGTTACTTCATCCTGTCTAGCATTAGACGAGGAGATTTCAGATTTGGTTACTTCTTCTCATCTAGCATCAGACACGGTGGTTCCAGAGATGGTTATTCTTCCCGTCTAGCATTAGACGCAGTAATTTCGGATATGATAATTCTTTCCGTCTAGCATTGGACAATGTGTTCTTGGATGTAATTCTTTCCGTCTAGCATTGGACGATGTGTTCTTGGATGTAATTCTTTTCGTCTAGCATTGGACGATGTGATATTGGATATTATTCTTCCCTGTCTAGCATTAGACGCGGTCAAGGCTTGGTAATTCTTCCCGTATAGCATTAGACGCGGTCAGGTTTGGTTATTTCTTCCTGTCTAGCATTAGGCGATGTGAATTTGGATCTTTCTTTCTGTCTATCTTTAGACAATGTGAAATTATCAACTGCGTGACTGACGGTGAGGTCAGGTGTTCTTTATCAGATGAGTAGTCAGCTTGTTGCCAATGCAACTGTATTCAGTTTTCTGGATATGTTGTTCCCAATTAGATTGTGAAGTTTATTTATGCGGTTGGCAAATTTCTGGATTCTTTGGTATTCAACCGTCTTCTACCTTGATTTTCTGAACGCCTTTCGCTTCTCACCCAGTCAGGTCCAAGTCGTTTGAATAGGGGCAGCTGTTGCACCCCAAAATTTGCCCAACCTTTTTCTTTAACTGGCTTTTGTTTCATTGCATTCATAGCATTAGCATTAGCATTTCCATACCATAGTCCATTTGCAGGGGATTGAGAAAGATATGCTTAACAAGATAGGGATATCAAGGTCCAAGCCTAATCAAGGGGTTATATTCAAACTATCAAGTGCTCATTATCATCAGAAGAATGTCAAAGCTCATTGAAGGAGTGGTTGGTTAAGAGTGGTGTACCTCCTATCTTAGGGGTCAATGAAGGTCATCTGTTGATTTTGAATCCATGGTTATGGGTGGAGAACATTAGGAGAGCTCATTGAGTACCCTGAGGGTCATTATCGAAATTGAGCAAATCATTATGCAAAGTACAAGAAGCCACAGTCAAAGATGGTGCAATTAGGGTTTTCATTTAGTCAGCCCTAGATCAACAGTTGAATTGAAGGAGTTTGAGACTCAATTCCAAGTCTTTATGATCATGGGATGTTTTGTTGAGACACATAAGAGATTATTCCTAGATCATTTCATCAATACTCAAGAGTGTGAGAAGTTACTAGGCTAGGGTTTCTAAGCTTGACAGTGTAAAATCCCCTATTTAGTGCCTAACTTCAAGACCACATAACTCAAGATACAAGTTTCATCTCATCTTGGATTAAACATGAGACTTATAGAGCATGTTCTTAGCTTTCTTTTGAGTACTAGAACTCCTTAATTGGATTTATAGAAATCAAGATATGAAGCAGACAAGTTACGGGTCACCAGATGAATGTGATATTGGTCAACAAAAGTCAACCAATTTCCATGCCATTTTTGACCTAGGAGGAGGTCTCACCCATCCTTTACCCAAACATTAATGTTGTTCCTTATCATCTTAGCTTTCCAAAAAGTCCTAGAAGTTCTTTATCGAAGTTGTAGAACTCAAGTTATGAGCTTGGCAAGACAAGGGTATTTTGGGAAAGTAAGATTATGGGTCATTTTCATTATAGGTCCATTTCACCACTTTTCACATCTCAAATGGAAATCTTTCCAACATCAAACTTGCTCCGAATGGGTCATTTGCTCAAAAAACCCTCAAGGAATAATTGGAGTGGCTTGGAAATGAGAGTTTGTGAAGAAAATTCCATGGAAGGAAGCTTTAAAAGGCCTAGTTTGAATCAAATGCATTTGGAACCAATTCAAGGCATATGTGTGCATATTTTGAGGCCAAATAATGTTCTAAGAATGGTGCAAAGACCATAGACCAAGTTTGAGGTCATTTCCATGGCCAAATTCAAGGTTACTTCATCTTGAAGTAACATAATCAAAATTCACCATTGAGATCAAAGTAAGGGTTTAATCTCATCCGTTGATGTTCCTTACATCTCAAGCAACTGATATGAGTCAAATTGCAAGAGTTTGGGCTTTTTTTTGGTGAGAATCATAAAGCTTCAACATGAGAAACTTGGATTTTCGATTGGACCTCCAAGGGCCATGATTGGGCTTCAAACTCATCCAAGGCCATTCCATATAATCATTTCATCATTCACCATGCATCATAACTGATTTTGGAGGGAGAAATAACAGAATTTTGTTAAGGAAAAAGTGAAGCAAATTGAAAATCGAATTTGGAGAATCAGCCACTTTCAAGACAAATTGAGGTTGCAAAGAGCTCTAGGAAGATTCAAGGAGTGGTTCTAGACAGTTAACTTGAAGAATTCGTGTCCATTGAAGGCTCTGTGGAAGCTTTTAACCAGGTATGTTAAATTCACCATATCTCACTGTAGAGGGATCTTTCTTGCGCCATTTTCACATGTATGTAACCTCCATGTATGGTAGATGAATTCTGGGTTAGTATTAGGGTTGTTCATGACAATTTATGGGTCTTGCTTAATTCTTGAGGAGCTTTGATTTGCCCTATTTATGCTTCAAAAACAAAAAAGAACATGATATTCTTGATGTATGTAACAAGACGAATCCGTGGGTGTAATCAATTGCGAGTTTTGTTGAAGTTGAGAATGTGCTATAGTGAGTGCATCGTCGGAGAAGACGACCGGAGCGTGGTGGCTCCGGCGTTTGCAAGTTCTCCCTCCTTTTACATTCAAATCCCCAAGCACACGTGTCATAATGAGAACCCTTAGATTAGGTTTGAAAACTTGACTTTCCTTCCATCAAACGACCTTGGTTTAATCTCAGAGGGTTGACCCTCAATTAAATGAAACACAGAGTTTCACTTAGAGAAACTCTAAATCGGACCTATGCTGAATTACTTTCCCCACCCCCTGCGCGTTAGGCCCATGAATACAACGTGAAACCCTTACTTTTCACACCACATCTTTTTCTTTTTAATTTCTTTTCATTTCTTTTTCTTTTATTAATTCTGTCTCATTTTAATTCTTTAAAAATACTTAGATACTTCTAAAAATCATGAAAAATCATGTTTGTGTACTTTGACTTGTGTACTGATTTTTCATTTTTTTTAATTGAATTTTAATGCATTTTTCATTTAATTGTGCATTTTTCTATCTCACGTGTTCTTTGTTGAATAATAATTGCATATTGTCACTTCTTGAATTTTATTTCTCCATCAATACATAGAATAAACTTCTGATTTTTTGTGTGATGATTCTAGACACCTTGAATGATTTTTAGATATTTTTGTTCTGATTTTTAGATTTCATTTGATTAGGTTTTGAAGTAGATCTTTAGCACCCTTTTCCTTTGCCTTATCCTTAGAACACTTTAAGGTTTTACATTCTGCTAGCATACTTAAGCTTGGAGTTTTGCTCCAAAATTTTAACCATAGATTCCTAATATCTTGAGGACTCCTTAGGAATTTTATTAGAATTTTTAGAATTATTTTCCTATTTTGAATAAATTTTTCATTCTGGCTGTTATTAGTGTGTTCCCCATAGAACCTTCACCTAGTTTTTCCCTTTTAGTGATCTTTTTGCAATTCTTAAGCACCTAACCCTTGCATGATCCCATAGTACATAGTTTAAGACCTTTGTAGGTTTATTTCCATGTCCTAATAGTGTCCATAGCTTGATTAGGATAGACTTCCTTTAGAGCTTAACTTTTAGGGTTCCTTAGAAGCTTTTAAGTGATTGATTTCTCTTCTTTAGGTGATTCCTTGTGCTTTGTTTGGTTCCTCCCACTTTCCTCCATCCTATGATTTAAGGTTCTCATTGGTGAGAGCCTAGTTCTTCCTTTGGAAAAACTAAAGGCATGCCATGGATGGTAGAACTCTTGAGGATACATCTTAAAGATTTTGGTTGAGTGTCATGATGGATTCCCTTGGTCTACATCGTGCTTCCCATCATCATTCCCTCCTCATTGTACATTAGTCTTAGGATCCCTCTTGTGAGAGCCTGGTTCTTCCTTTGGTTGAACTAATGTGTATTCCATAAAGAGGTTGAGCCTTTGAGGACTCATGTGTTGATACACATTAAACCTAGTGCCTTTGATTTTCACTTTGTTCTTATCTGTCCTACATTCTCAGGATTCTTCTTGTGAGAGTCTGATTCTTCCCTTGGAAGAATTAAAGTGCATTCCATGAGAAGTTGAACCTCTGATGGACTCTTGTGTTGATACACATTGAATATAGTGGGTTCCCTTGGTTCACATTGTGCTTCTCATTATTCTTTACTATCTGTCCATTGATCTTAGAATCCCTCTTGTGAGAGCCTGGTTCTTCCTTTGGTTGAACTAATGTGCATTCCATAAAGAGGTTGAGCCTTTGAGGACTCTTGTGTTGATACACATCTGAGCTTGATGAATCATTGGGATGATTTCCTTGGTTGTCATTTTGTTTGCCCTTGGCTCTTCATGTTTGACTGTTTGACTTGTTGCATTAGGATAGAGTTGCATGTGTAGGCTTTCTCTCCCTTAAGTTCATGATTGCATTGAAAGGTTGAGTTTGTCTCCCTTTGCTTGTATGTTTCTTATCCTTCCTCTGTGTTTTCCATGTTTGTATAAAAGGTTAAGGCTTCCTCCCTTTGCTTGTACTGTTGCATTGCATATCCATTTATGTGCATATTATTTGCTTTATAGTTGTATTCAACTGTTCACTGATTTGTGCTTCTTATTTACCTTTCCATTGCCATGTTCCCTTAGGATTCTCACTTCCTTGTTCAAGGGTAGTGGTGATAGAACTTTAGGTCCAAACCATGCATGACAACAATTGGATAGATTCCCTTTCAAACTCAACATTAGGGCCATATTGCATGACAACAGTTGGTTTTAATTCTGTTTCCCATATAGAGTTCTTCTCTCTTCTCATCTTCAAACAATATCAACATACGTAATAAAGGCTAATGAGTATTGTACGTTACAAGCCTTAAGCTACCTAGGAAATGGTTATTGGAGGGTTACCTTTCAGTAATCAAGATGTTTAGTGTGGCACCCTTTGGGTGACATGCGAAGCATTCACTCCTAGGTCATAGTCTCTAGTGCAATATGAATTACAAACAGTCGTTTAACACACTTCTGCTAAAAGACAAAAAACAAACATTCAAATTCCTTTTGCCCTTTGAGGCTCTCTCCTTAATCAAGGAAAATCTTTTCAGAAAAAAGAGTGTTGTTAACTCTTAGTTCTACCGCAAACAGTAACGCCTAAGTCTCCAACAAGCGAGCTGCATACACCAACTGCTGGAATTATTTGTTAACCTTACTCGAATAAAACAGATGAACAAACTTGTGTTCCCATTTATCCCAAACTACGTTCGCTCTGACCTCTCATACTTGTTGAGAGTACTTGTTGAGAGTACGTAGGCCAATACTTTTGGTACTTGTATCGGATTATTCGTTCAATAATAAAAGGCATTTCTTTATTATGTTTGTCTTTCAGAATAATAAAGTCCCTAGAATAGTTAGTCTGTTTAATGAAATGTTAAGTGTGACTTAATCATGAGATCCCATTAAACATAAAGACATTATTCTTAAAATATCCGTAGTCAAGCTTTATTGCAAAGTGGGATAACATTAAAAGCATTGAGACTATTATGAAGATAGACTGATGATCACATCTCATGGATCATGGATAAAGAGTTATCAAGTCTTGACATAGGTATAAATATTAGGAGTAATATTTATACCGGATTGACCCGCTATGAGAATACTATATAGTATGTTATGCAAAGTGTCATAAGTTATTCTCATGGTGATAATGGTGTATTACCACCCTTCGACCTGAAACCACTATGGACCCTAGATGTAGAGTCGGATGCTTTATTGCTGATCAAACATTATCCGTAACTGGATGATCATAAAGACAGTTGATGGGCACTCCACGAAGCATGTTGAGGGACATGAGTGTCCTAGATGGAATTTGCCAATCCTGCATAACAGGAGAAATGTCTAAGGGCCCAATATTGAACTGGACAAGGATGACACAGTGTATGCCTTGTGTTCAATATAGACATAGGGGCAAAAAGGGTAATTGTACAAACATATATTATCACGAAAAAGGTTTTGTCAGATCACATGACATTTTCGTGACTTGGGTAGCAGTGATGTGTTGCTAGATACCGCTTACTGTTTATTATGTTAAATATATAATTTAATATAATTACCAATGTTACGAAATCCTACAGGGTCACACACATAAGGACAGTTTGATGAGAGATGGAGAAATCAAAGGAACACCGTAAGGTACGGTGCACTTAAGTGAAAAATAGAAATTCGGATAATATAATAATAATTATTGTTATTTTATAATGGTTATAAAATAATAATAAAATAAATATATTTATTATAATGATAGTTATTATAATAATATATAATATTATTATGGATCATGTGAATTGGGTTTTTAGCCCGCAGCCCACAAGAGAGTCTATAAAAGGAACCCTTGTGATGAAGCTTTCACTTGATGCAATTTCGTTTTTGATTCTCTTTTCTCACTCAAATAATTCCGTTCGTAAGCAGCTAGCACTGTGACCGAAAGCTGTTCGTGTGGACTGAGTAGAGGCATTGCACTTCATCAACGCTTGTGATCGCTGCATCAAAGATCTGAATCGCCACAAAGAGGTAACGATTCTATCACTGACCATGCTCATTCGTAAGGATCACTAAAGGAAATTGTTTTGTTTTTCGCTGCGTTTAGATCGCAATTTTCCATCAGTGGTATCAGAGCCACTTACGAAACCATGGATCTGATAGCTGTTAAATTTCCGTCTTTTCTGTATTTGATTCGATTAAAACACAGAATGAATTTAACAATAAACGATTAATTAAATTTGGCATTTGTTGTGTACGATTTGGATGATTGATGTTGATTATGCTTCAGAAACCGACATTAGTATGGTGAAGTTGTGCGATACATTGATCATCCATAGGTTACACAATTAGATCGATCACTTTTATATAAGATATAAGAAATTCTGATGCAAAGATGGTATATGGGATATACTGTTTTGATTTCATCCATTCAATCACATAAGGATTGTAATTCTTTTTGAAAGATCATCATTTTCATTCGCTTCGGAATCCGACGTTAGTATGGTGAAGCAATGACATGTTGATCTATCATATTGAGTTATCAATCGAGTTGTGTTTGACGGCATGAAATTGTTGCATTAGGATTAATGGCAGTACAAGTGTTGTATTGCCGCAGACTTTTCCGGTTGGGGTTGTAAATGCACAAAAGTTGTGCAGGAACCACCGTCCGCTGACCGGGCAGCGGAACCCCCGGCTAAGTCTGCAAAGTGTGATCAATCAGCCGAAATTTAATTTAGTTTATTTAATTATCGGAATTTTAAACTAATAATAAAAGTGTGTTTATTATTATTTATTTGTGGTGATCAGTTATGACCTTAGTTTTTCCTTTATTATTGTTTTGGGATTTTTGAATACGGCCTGCGTGTCGTGCCTCTCTCTCAATCTCTTTATGTAACTTCTTTTCTCATCTCACTCCCTCGTATGTAAAACGAGTTTTCTTATATGTAATGTAATATTATGTTATGAAAAAAAAAAGGAGGAAGTATTCAATATTAAAGGAGGATAACCTTGGAGATCATGCTTGGAGAAGCTTAGATCGTTATTAGGTTAGCTTAGGTTCTCTCATTGGCTTGAGAGAACAATTGCGTTAGGGGCCATAATTGTATCTTTTTTTATATGTATGTTGATGCATGTAATTGTATGTTGATGCATGTGAGAGACGTTTTACATGTTAAGCCGGTGAGATCAAACTAATAACAAATTCCCTCAAAATTAAATATTAAGTTTATGCTTTCCAATTTTTAGCACTCATCAAGACTAGTATCGAGCATTGTAGGTTTCGCCTACGCGAGGTGCATGTTCTATATTAGTAAGGTGTGATGGGATAATTGTAATATCCAATTGCTAAAACAATGGGTCAAACTTAACTAAACAAATTATAATAAGATTATATATGTTTAGAAGCAAGAATTAGGAATGATTCATGTGATGGATCAGAATAAGGAGTTATTCACCCAATTGAAAATATTCGAGAGTTGTATGAGATACAATTGGAAGGAGTTCCTACCTAAATAACTTAGTTTTGTGTAATCAGCCTAACGCTGACTTAAAACAAAGTGAAACATGGATCTCGACCCACTAGAAAGTCTTCCAACGGGATTTTCCGAATCAAATGATGAGGGTCATTTGTTTTGAATAAAATAGTGGGAGCATATTTGATTAAAGGCCTAATTAAATATGTTGTTTTAATGATACTTATATTTTCATATTTCTCTTGTAGATTACCATGACAACAAACACATCGAACAATATTTTGCGATCCATCCTAGATAAGGAAAAATTGTCTGGGACAAATTTCCTGGATTGGCACCGTAATCTGAGGATTGTCCTCAAGCACGATAAGAAGCTGTATGTCTTGGAGACACCAGTTCCTGAGGAGGAACCTCCTAGTTCTGCACCAAAGGCAGAAAGAGATGCTTATAAGAAGCATTTCGATGATGCCAATGAAACCGCTTGCCTCATGCTTGCTACCATGAACTCTGAGTTGCAAAAGCAACACGAGAACATGTCTGCGTTCGATATGATCGGACATCTGAAAATGCTTTATCAAGAGGAAGCAAGAAATGAGAGGTTTCAGGTTTCAAAGTCCCTTTTTAACAACAAGTTAGCTGAGGGAGCCCCTGTAAGTCCCCATGTACTCAAGATGATTGGGTATGTGGAGAACCTTGACAGATTAGGGTTTCCCCTTGGAAAAGAACTTGTGATTGATCTGATCTTGCAATCGTTGCCAGAGAGCTTCAGTCAGTTTGTCCTGAATTTCAATATGAATGACTTGGACAAAAGTCTTCCAGAACTGCTAGGCATGTTGAGAACTGCTGAGCAGAATATGAAGACAAAAGGGAAATCCATTCTGATGGTCAGTAATGGAAAGAAACAGAACAAGAGGCCCATCAAACAGGGTGGTAGAGGGAAAGGCAAGGAAGTTGCCAAACCCAAACCCACTCCTCCTGTTTTGAAGCCTAGTGGAGGAATAGCAAAGGAGGGCACTTGCTTCCATTGCGGTAAGACCGGACATTGGAAGAGAAATTGCCCAAAGTACCTGGAAGATAAGAATAATGGAGTAGAGACTTCAAATTCAGGTATTTTTGTTATTGAAATTAATTTATCTACTTCTGCATCATGGGTATTAGATACTGGATGCGGTTCTCACATTTGTACTAATGTGCAGGGGCTAAAAAGGAGTAGAGATTTGGCAAAAGGTGAAGTTGACCTACGAGTTGGCAATGGAGCAAAGGTTGCTGCTTTAGCTGTAGGAACTTATGTTTTAACTTTACCTAGTGGTTTAATAATTCAGTTAGAGAACTGTTATTATGTACCTGCAATTAGCAGGAATATTATTTCCGTTTCTTGTTTGGACAAGTTTGGGTTTTCATTCATAATAAGGAACAATTGTTGCTCCATTTATTTGAATGATATATTCTATGCTACTGCAAAAATGAATAATGGACTATATGTCCTTGATCTTGAAATGCCAATTTATAACATTAATACTAAAAGGTTGAAACCTAATGAGTTGAATCCAACTTACCTATGGCACTGTCGATTAGGCCACATAAATGAGAAACGCATTTCCAAACTCCATAAAGATGGACTCTTGGACTCTTTTGATTATGAATCATATGAGACATGCAAATCTTGTTTAATTGGAAAGATGACAAAGTCCCCATTCACAGGAAAAGGTGAAAGGGCTGATGATCTTTTGGCACTCATACATACTGATGTATGTGGACCACTGAACATACCAGCCAGAGGAGGTTTTCAGTACTTCATCACTTTTACTGATGACTTCAGTAGATACGGATATGTGTATTTAATGAAACACAAATCTGAGTCCTTTGAAAAGTTCAAGGAATTCAAGAATGAAGTACAAAACCAACTAGGTAAGAATATTAAAGTTCTTCGATCAGATCGAGGCGGTGAATATTTAAGCCTAGAATTTGATGACCATCTAAAAGAGTATGGGATTCTATCCCAACTTACTCCTCCTGGAACACCACAATGGAATGGTGTATCTGAGAGAAGAAATCGAACCTTGTTAGACATGGTCCGATCCATGATGAGTCACGTCGATCTTCCAAAATCCTTTTGGGGACATGCATTATTAACAGCAGCTTACACACTTAACCGTGTTCCATCCAAAAAGCTTGATAAGACACCATATGAGATATGGAGTGGTAAGAAACCACATATGTCTTACATGAAGATTTGGGGTTGCGAAGTTTACATCAAACGACAAATTTCAACCAAGCTTGAGCCCAAATCTGACAAATGCTTATTTGTGGGGTATCCTAAAGAAACAAGAGGATATTACTTCTACAATCCTTCTGAGGGCAAAGTGTTTGTCGCTCGAACTGGAGTCTTTCTGGAAAGGGATTTTATTTCCAAAGGAAACAGTGGGAGGAAAATAGAGCTTGAAGAAATTCAAGAATCACAAAACATTGAAACACCTATGGAGGAACTAGAGCGGGAAACACAAGTAGTTGTGGAAGAGCAACCTGCTCAAGAAGAACAAGACCAGCGTAGGTCAAGCGGGATACGTCACCAACCTGAGAGATATGGATATCTCATAAGTGATCAGGGTGATGTATTACTCATGGATCAAGATGAGCCTGTGACCTACAAAGAGGCCATAACTGGTCCTGAGTCTGAGAAGTGGCTAGAAGCCATGAAATCTGAAATGGATTCCATGTACACAAACCAGGTTTGGACCTTGGTAGAACCTCCTATAGGAGTTAACCCTATAGGATGCAAGTGGGTCTTCAAGAATAAGACTGACATGGATGGTAAGGTACATACCTATAAAGCAAGACTGGTTGCAAAAGGCTATAAACAAATTCATGGGGTTGACTATGATGAAACCTTTCACCAGTTGCGATGCTTAAATCTGTTCGGATTTTACTTGTCATCGCTGCATATCATGATTACGAAATATGGCAGATGGATGTCAAAACTGCTTTCCTTAATGGGAATCTTCTTGAGGATGTGTACATGACACAACCTGAAGGATTTGACATACCACAAGATGCCCAAAAGATATGCAAGTTACAGCGATCAATCTATGGATTGAAGCAAGCTTCCAGAAGCTAGAATCTTCGTTTTGATGAAACCGTAAAACAATATGGATTCATCAAAAATGAAGATGAACCTTGTGTCTACAAGAAGGTTAGTGGGAGCATGATCGTGTTTCTGGTATTATATGTAGATGACATATTACTCATTGGAAACGATGTCCCTACCTTGCAACAAGTGAAGACTTGGTTAGGGAATTGTTTTTCTATGAAAGACCTAGGTGAAGCAGCCTATATATTAGGAATTAGGATCTATAGAGATAGATCACAAAAACTGCTTGGCCTAAGTCAGAGTACATACATAGATAAAGTGTTGAGACGCTTTAATATGCATGATTCCAAGAAAGGATTCATACCTATGCAACATGGTCTGTGTTTATCAAAAACACAATCCCCTTCAACTAAGGAAGAAAGGGATCGCATGAATAAGATTCCATATGCATCTGCAATAGGATCTATCATGTATGCCATGTTATGTACTCGACCAGATGTCTCGTATGCATTAAGTGCAACGAGTAGGTACCAATCTGATCCCGGTGATGCTCACTGGGTAGCTGTCAAGAATATCCTTAAGTACTTGAGAAGGACTAAGGATTCTTTCTTGATATATGGAGGTCAGGAAGAGCTTGATGTAATTGGTTACACTGATGCTAGCTTCCAGACAGATAAGGATGATTTTAGATCACAATCTGGTTATGTGTTCTGTCTCAATGGTGGCGCTGTGAGCTGAAAAAGTTCAAAGCAAGAAACAGTTGCTAATTCTACAACTGAGGCCGAGTATATTGCTGCCTCAAATGCAGCAAAGGAAGCTGTTTGGATCAAGAAGTTCATTAGTGAACTTGGCATAGTCCCTAGCATTGTGGATCCCATTGGTTTATATTGTGATAACAATGGTGCTATCGCACAAGCTAAGGAGCCTAGATCTCACCAACGATCCAAACACATACTTAGGCGTTATCACCTCATTCGAGAGATAATCGATCGGGGAGATGTGAAGATATGCAGAGTACCTACACTTGACAATATCGCTGACCCATTAACAAAGCCTCTTGCGCAACAGAAGCATGATGGTCATACTAGATCTATGGGTATTAAGGGTATGCCTAATTGGCTCTAGTGCTAGTGGGAGATTGTTGGTGTAAGCCCTAGAGGCCAATACTTTTGGTACTTGTATCGGATTATTCGTTTAATAATAAAAGGAATTTCTTTATTATGTTTGTCTTTCAGAATAATAAAGTCCCTAGAATAGTTAGTCTGTTTAATGAAATGTTAAGTGTGACTTAATCATGAGATCCCATTAAACATAAAGACATTATTCTTAAAATATCCGTAGTCAAGCTTTATTGCAAAGTGGGATAACATTAAAAGCATTGAGACTATTATGAAGATAGACTGATGATCACATCTCATGGATCATGGATAAAGAGTTATCAAGTCTTGACATAGGTATAAATATTAGGAGTAATATTTATACCGGATTGACCCGCTATGAGAATACTACATAGTATGTTATGCAAAGTGTCATAAGTTATTCTCATGGTGATAATGGTGTATTACCACCCTTCGACCTGAAACCACTATGGGCCTTAGATGTAGAGTCGGGTGCTTTATTGCTGATCAAACATTATCTGTAACTGGATGATCATAAAGACAGTTGATGGGCACTCCACGAAGCATGCTGAGGGACATGAGTGTCCTAGATGGAATTTGTCAATCCTGCATAACAGGAGAAATGTCTAAGGGCCCAATATTGAACTGGACAAGGATGACACAGTGTATGCCTTGTGTTCAATATAGACATAGGGGCAAAAAGGGTAATTGTACAAACATATATTATCACGAAAAAGGTTTTGTCAGATCACATGACATTTTCGTGACTTGGGTAGCAGTGATGTGTTGCTAGATACCGCTTAATGTTTATTATGTTAAATATATAATTTAATATAATTACCAACGTTACGAAATCCTACAGGGTCACACACATAAGGACAGTTTGATGAGAGATAGAGAAATCAAAGGAACACCGTAAGGTACGGTGCATTTAAGTGAAAAATAGAAATTCGGATAATATAATAATAATTATTGTTATTTTATAATGGTTATAAAATAATAATAAAATAAATATATTTATTATAATGATAGTTATTATAATAATATATAATATTATTATGGATCATGTGAATTGGGTTTTTAGCCCGCAGCCCACAAGAGAGTCTATAAAAGGAACCCTTGTGATGAAGCTTTCACTTGATGCAATTTCGTTTTTGATTCTCTTTTCTCACTCAAATAATTCCGTTCATAAGCAGCTAGCACTGTGACCGGAAGCTGTTCGTGTGGACTGAGTAGAGGCGTTGCACTTCATCAACGCTTGTGATCGCTGCATCATAGATCTGAATCGCCACAAAGAGGTAACGATTCTATCACTGACCATGCTCATTCGTAATGATCACTAAAGGAAATTGTTTTGTTTTCCGCTGCGTTTAGATCGCAATTTTCCATCAGTGGTATCAGAGCCACTTACGAAACCATGGATCTGATAGCTGTTAAATTTCCGTCTTTTCTGTATTTGATTCGATTAAAACACAGAATGAATTTAACAATAAACGATTAATTAAATTTGGCATCTGTTGTGTACGATTTGGATGATTGATGTTGATTATGCTTCAGAAACCGACATTAGTATGGTGAAGTTGTGCGATACATTGATCATCCATAGGTTACACAATTAGATCGATCACTTTTATATAAGATATAAGAAATTCTGATGCAAAGATGGTATATGGGATATACTGTTTTGATTTCATCCATTCAATCACATAAGGATTGTAATTCTTTTTGAAAGATCATCATTTTCATTCGCTTCAGAATCCGACGTTAGTATGGTGAAGCAATGACATGTTGATCTATCATATTGAGTTATCAATCGAGTTGTGTTTGACGGCATGAAATTGTTGCATTAGGATTAATGGCAGTACAAGTGTTGTATTGCCGCAGACTTTTCCGGTTGGGGTTGTAAATGCACAAAAGTTGTGCAGGAACCACTGTCCGCTGACCGGGCAGCGGAACCCCCGGCTAAGTCTGCAAAGTGTGATCAATCAGCCGAAATTTAATTTAGTTTATTTAATTATCGGAATTTTAAACTAATAATAAAAGTGTGTTTATTATTATTTATTTGTGGTGATCAGTTATGGCCTTAGTTTTTCCTTTATTATTGTTTTGGGATTTTTGAATACGGCCTGCGTGTCGTGCCTCTCTCTCAATCTTTTTATGTAACTTCTTTTCTCATCTCACTCCCTCGTATGTAAAACGAGTTTTCTTATATGTAATGTAATATTATGTTATGAAAAAAAAAGGAGGAAGTATTCAATATTAAAGGAGGATAACCTTGGAGATCATGCTTGGAGAAGCTTAGATCGTTATTAGGTTAGCTTAGGTTCTCTCATTGGCTTGAGAGAACAATTGCGTTAGGGGCCATAATTGTATCTTTTCTTATATGTATGTTGATGCATGTAATTGTATGTTGATGCATGTGAGAGACGTTTTGCATGTTAAGCCGGTGAGATCAAACTAATAACAAATTCCCTCAAAATTAAATATTAAGTTTATGCTTTCCAATTTTTAGCACTCATCAAGACTAGTATCGAGCATTGTAGGTTTCGCCTACGCGAGGTGCATGTTCTATTTTAGTAAGGTGTGATGGGATAATTGTAATATCCAATTGCTAAAACAATGGGTCAAACTTAACTAAACAAATTATAATAAGATTATATATGTTTAGAAGCAAGAATTGGGAATGATTCATGTGATGGATCAGAATAAGGAGTTATTCACCCAATTGAAAATATTCGAGAGTTGTATGAGATACAATTGGAAGGAGTTCCTACCTAAATAACTTAGTTTTGTGTAATCAGCCTAACGCTGACTTAAAACAAAGTGAAACATGGATCTCGACCCACTAGAAAGTCTTCCAACGGGATTTTCCGAATCAAATGATGAGGGTCATTTGTTTTGAATAAAATAGTGGGAGCATATTTGATTAAAGGCCTAATTAAATATGTTGTTTTAATGATACTTATATTTTCATATTTCTCTTGTAGATTACCATGACAACAAACACATCGAACAATATTTTGCGATCCATCCTAGATAAGGAAAAATTGTCTGGGACAAATTTCCTGGATTGGCACCGTAATCTGAGGATTGTCCTCAAGCACGATAAGAAGCTGTATGTCTTGGAGACACCAGTTCCTGAGGAGGAACCTCCTAGTTCTGCACCAAAGGCAGAAAGAGATGCTTATAAGAAGCATTTCGATGATGCCAATGAAACCGCTTGCCTCATGCTTGCTACCATGAACTCTGAGTTGCAAAAGCAACACGAGAACATGTCTGCGTTCGATATGATCGGACATCTGAAAATGCTTTATCAAGAGGAAGCAAGAAATGAGAGGTTTCAGGTTTCAAAGTCCCTTTTTAACAACAAGTTAGCTGAGGGAGCCCCTGTAAGTCCCCATGTACTCAAGATGATTGGGTATGTGGAGAACCTTGACAGATTAGGGTTTCCCCTTGGAAAAGAACTTGCGATTGATCTGATCTTGCAATCGTTGCCAGAGAGCTTCAGTCAGTTTGTCCTGAATTTCAATATGAATGACTTGGACAAAAGTCTTCCAGAACTGCTAGGCATGTTGAGAACTGCTGAGCAGAATATGAAGACAAAAGGGAAATCCATTCTGATGGTCAGTAATGGAAAGAAACAGAACAAGAGGCCCATCAAACAGGGTGGTAGAGGGAAAGGCAAGGAAGTTGCCAAACCCAAACCCACTCCTCCTGTTTTGAAGCCTAGTGGAGGAATAGCAAAGGAGGGCACTTGCTTCCATTGCGGTAAGACCGGACATTGGAAGAGAAATTGCCCAAAGTACCTGGAAGATAAGAATAATGGAGTAGAGACTTCAAATTCAGGTATTTTTGTTATTGAAATTAATTTATCTACTTCTGCATCATGGGTATTAGATACTGGATGCGGTTCTCACATTTGTACTAATGTGCAGGGGCTAAAAAGGAGTAGAGATTTGGCAAAAGGTGAAGTTGACCTACGAGTTGGCAATGGAGCAAAGGTTGCTGCTTTAGCTGTAGGAACTTATGTTTTAACTTAACCTAGTGGTTTAATAATTCAGTTAGAGAACTGTTATTATGTACCTGCAATTAGCAGGAATATTATTTCCGTTTCTTGTTTGGACAAGTTTGGTTTTTCATTCATAATAAGGAACAATTGTTGCTCCATTTATTTGAATGATATATTCTATGCTACTGCAAAAATGAATAATGGACTATATGTCCTTGATCTTGAAATGCCAATTTATAACATTAATACTAAAAGGTTGAAACCTAATGAGTTGAATCCAACTTACCTATGGCACTGTCGATTAGGCCACATAAATGAGAAACGCATTTCCAAACTCCATAAAGATGGACTCTTGGACTCTTTTGATTATGAATCATATGAGACATGCAAATCTTGTTTAATTGGAAAGATGACAAAGTCCCCATTCACAGGAAAAGGTGAAAGGGCTGATGATCTTTTGGCACTCATACATACTGATGTATGTGGACCACTGAACATACCAGCCAGAGGAGGTTTTCAGTACTTCATCACTTTTACTGATGACTTCAGTAGATACGGATATGTGTATTTAATGAAACACAAATCTGAGTCCTTTGAAAAGTTCAAGGAATTCAAGAATGAAGTACAAAACCAACTAGGTAAGAATATTAAAGTTCTTCGATCAGATTGAGGCGGTGAATATTTAAGCCTAGAATTTGATGACCATCTAAAAGAGTATGGGATTCTATCCCAACTTACTCCTCCTGGAACACCACAATGGAATGGTGTATCTGAGAGAAGAAATCGAACCTTGTTAGACATGGTCCGATCCATGATGAGTCACGTCGATCTTCCAAACTCCTTTTGGGGACATGCATTATTAACAGCAGCTTACACACTTAACCGTGTTCCATCCAAAAAGGTTGATAAGACACCATATGAGATATGGAGTGGTAAGAAACCACATATGTCTTACATGAAGATTTGGGGTTGCGAAGTTTACGTCAAACGACAAATTTCAACCAAGCTTGAGCCCAAATCTGACAAATGCTTATTTGTGGGGTATCCTAAAGAAACAAGAGGATATTACTTCTACAATCCTTCTGAGGGCAAAGTGTTTGTCGCTCGAACTGGAGTCTTTCTGGAAAGGGATTTTATTTCCAAAGGAAACAGTGGGAGGAAAATAGAGCTTGAAGAAATTCAAGAATCACAAAACATTGAAACACCTATGGAGGAACTAGAGCGGGAAACACAAGTAGTTGTGGAAGAGCAACCTGCTCAAGAAGAATAAGACCAGCGTAGGTCAAGCAGGATACGTCACCAACCTGAGAGATATGGATATCTCATAAGTGATCAGGGTGATGTATTACTCATGGATCAAGATGAGCCTGTGACCTACAAAGAGGCAATAACTGGTCCTGAGTCTGAGAAGTGGCTAGAAGCCATGAAATCTGAAATGCATTCCATGTACACAAACCAGGTTTGGACCTTGGTAGAACCTCCTATAGGAGTTAACCCTATAGGATGCAAGTGGGTCTTCAAGAAGAAGACTGACATGGATGGTAAGGTACATACCTATAAAGCAAGACTGGTTGCAAAAGGCTATAAACAAATTCATGGGGTTGACTATGATGAAACCTTTTCACCAGTTGCGATGCTTAAATCTATTCGGATTTTACTTGCCATCGCTGCATATCATGATTACGAAATATGGCAGATGGATGTCAAAACTGCTTTCCTTAATGGGAATCTTCTTGAGGATGTGTACATGACACAACCTGAAGGATTTGACATACCACAAGATGCCCAAAAGATATGCAAGTTACAGCGATCAATCTATGGATTGAAGCAAGCTTCCAGAAGCTGGAATCTTCGTTTTGATGAAACCGTAAAACAATATGGATTCATCAAAAATGAAGATGAACCTTGTGTCTACAAGAAGGTTAGTGGGAGCATGATCGTGTTTCTGGTATTATATGTAGATGACATATTACTCATTGGAAACGATGTCCCTACCTTGCAACAAGTGAAGACTTGGTTAGGGAATTGTTTTTCTATGAAAGACCTAGGTGAAGCAGCCTATATATTAGGAATTAGGATCTATAGAGATAGATCACAAAAACTGCTTGGCCTAAGTCAGAGTACATACATAGATAAAGTGTTGAGACGCTTTAATATGCACGATTTCAAGAAAGGATTCATACCTATGCAACATGGTCTGTGTTTATCAAAAACACAATCCCCTTCAACTAAGGAAGAAAGGGATCGCATGAATAAGATTCCATATGCATCTGCAATAGGATCTATCATGTATGCCATGTTATGTACTCGACCAGATGTCTCGTATGCATTAAGTGCAACGAGTAGGTACCAATCTGATCCCGGTGATGCTCACTGGGTAGCTGTAAAGAATATCCTTAAGTACTTGAGAAGGACTAAGGATTCATTCTTGATATATGGAGGTCAGGAAGAGCTTGATGTAATTGGTTACACTGATGCTAGCTTCCAGACAGATAAGGATGATTTTAGATCACAATCTGGTTATGTGTTCTGTCTCAATGGTGGCGCTGTGAGCTGGAAAAGTTCAAAGCAAGAAACAGTTGCTAATTCTACAACTGAGGCCGAGTATATTGCTGCCTCAAATGCAGCAAAGGAAGTTGTTTGGATCAAGAAGTTCATTAGTGAACTTGGCATAGTCCCTAGCATTGTGGATCCCATTGGTTTATATTGTGATAACAATGGTGCTATCGCACAAGCTAAGGAGCCTAGATCTCACCAACGATCCAAACACATACTTAGGCGTTATCACCTCATTCGAGAGATAATCGATCGGGGAGATGTGAAGATATGCAGAGTACCTACACTTGACAATATCGCTGACCCATTAACAAAGCCTCTTGCGCAACAGAAGCATGATGGTCATACTAGATCTATGGGTATTAAGGGTATGCCTAATTGGCTCTAGTGCTAGTGGGAGATTGTTGGTGTAAGCCCTAGAGGCCAATACTTTTGGTACTTGTATCGGATTATTCGTTTAATAATAAAAGGAATTTCTTTATTATGTTTGTCTTTCAGAATAATAAAGTCCCTAGAATAGTTAGTCTGTTTAATGAAATGTTAAGTGTGACTTAATCATGAGATCCCATTAAACATAAAGACATTATTCTTAAAATATCCGTAGTCAAGCTTTATTGCAAAGTGGGATAACATTAAAAGCATTGAGACTATTATGAAGATAGACTGATGATCACATCTCATGGATCATGGATAAAGAGTTATCAAGTCTTGACATAGGTATAAATATTAGGAGTAATATTTATACCGGATTGACCCGCTATGAGAATACTACATAGTATGTTATGCAAAGTGTCATAAGTTATTCTCATGGTGATAATGGTGTATTACCACCCTTCGACCTGAAACCACTATGGGCCTTAGATGTAGAGTCGGGTGCTTTATTGCTGATCAAACATTATCTGTAACTGGATGATCATAAAGACAGTTGATGGGCACTCCACGAAGCATGCTGAGGGACATGAGTGTCCTAGATGGAATTTGCCAATCCTGCATAACAGGAGAAATGTCTAAGGGCCCAATATTGAACTGGACAAGGATGACACAGTGTATGCCTTGTGTTCAATATAGACATAGGGGCAAAAAGGGTAATTGTACAAACATATATTATCACGAAAAAGGTTTTGTCAGATCACATGACATTTTCGTGACTTGGGTAGCAGTGATGTGTTGCTAGATACCGCTTACTGTTTATTATGTTAAATATATAATTTAATATAATTACCAACATTACGAAATCCTACAGGGTCACACACATAAGGACAGTTTGGTGAGAGATAGAGAAATCAAAGGAACACCATAAGGTACGGTGCACTTAAGTGAAAAATAGAAATTCGGATAATATAATAATAATTATTGTTATTTTATAATGGTTATAAAATAATAATAAAATAAATATATTTATTATAATGATAGTTATTATAATAATATATAATATTTTTATGGATCATGTGAATTGGGTTTTTAGCCCGCAGCCCACAAGAGAGTCTATAAAAGGAACCCTTGTGATGAAGCTTTCACTTGATGCAATTTCGTTTTTGATTCTCTTTTCTCACTCAAATAATTCCGTTCGTAAGCAGCTAGCACTGTGACCGGAAGCTGTTCGTGTGGACTGAGTAGAGGCGTTGCACTTCATCAACGCTTGTGATCGCTGCATCATAGATCTGAATCGCCACAAAGAGGTAACGATTCTATCACTGACCATGCTCATTCGTAATGATCACTAAAGGAAATTGTTTTATTTTCCGCTGCGTTTAGATCGCAATTTTCCATCAGTGGTATCAGAGCCACTTACGAAACCATGGATCTGATAGCTGTTAAATTTCCGTCTTTTCTGTATTTGATTCGATTAAAACACAGAATGAATTTAACAATAAACGATTAATTAAATTTGGCATCTGTTGTGTACGATTTGGATGATTGATGTTGATTATGCTTCAGAAACCGACATTAGTATGGTGAAGTTGTGCGATACATTGATCATCCATAGGTTACACAATTAGATCAATCACTTTTATATAAGATATAAGAAATTCTGATGCAAAGATGGTATATGGGATATACTGTTTTGATTTCATCCATTCAATCACATAAGGATTGTAATTCTTTTTGAAAGATCATCATTTTCATTCGCTTCAGAATCCGACGTTAGTATGGTGAAGCAATGACATGTTGATCTATCATATTGAGTTATCAATCGAGTTGTGTTTGACGGCATGAAATTGTTGCATTAGGATTAATGGCAGTACAAGTGTTGTATTGCCGCAGACTTTTCCGGTTGGGGTTGTAAATGCACAAAAGTTGTGCAGGAACCACTGTCCGCTGACCGGGCAGCGGAACCCCCGGCTAAGTCTGCAAAGTGTGATCAATCAGCCGAAATTTAATTTAGTTTATTTAATTATCGGAATTTTAAACTAATAATAAAAGTGTGTTTATTATTATTTATTTGTGGTGATCAGTTATGGCCTTAGTTTTTCCTTTATTATTGTTTTGGGATTTTTGAATACGGCCTGCGTGTCGTGCCTCTCTCTCAATCTTTTTATGTAACTTCTTTTCTCATCTCACTCCCTCGTATGTAAAACGAGTTTTCTTATATGTAATGTAATATTATGTTATGAAAAAAAAAGGAGGAAGTATTCAATATTAAAGGAGGATAACCTTGGAGATCATGCTTGGAGAAGCTTAGATCGTTATTAGGTTAGCTTAGGTTCTCTCATTGGCTTGAGAGAACAATTGCGTTAGGGGCCATAATTGTATCTTTTTTTATATGTATGTTGATGCATGTAATTGTATGTTGATGCATGTGAGAGACGTTTTACATGTTAAGCCGGTGAGATCAAACTAATAACAAATTCCCTCAAAATTAAATATTAAGTTTATGCTTTCCAATTTTTAGCACTCATCAAGACTAGTATCGAGCATTGTAGGTTTCGCCTACGCGAGGTGCATGTTCTATATTAGTAAGGTGTGATGGGATAATTGTAATATCCAATTGCTAAAACAATGGGTCAAACTTAACTAAACAAATTATAATAAGATTATATATGTTTAGAAGCAAGAATTAGGAATGATTCATGTGATGGATCAGAATAAGGAGTTATTCACCCAATTGAAAATATTCGAGAGTTGTATGAGATACAATTGGAAGGAGTTCCTACCTAAATAACTTAGTTTTGTGTAATCAGCCTAACGCTGACTTAAAACAAAGTGAAACATGGATCTCGACCCACTAGAAAGTCTTCCAACGGGATTTTCCGAATCAAATGATGAGGGTCATTTGTTTTGAATAAAATAGTGGGAGCATATTTGATTAAAGGCCTAATTAAATATGTTGTTTTAATGATACTTATATTTTCATATTTCTCTTGTAGATTACCATGACAACAAACACATCGAACAATATTTTGCGATCCATCCTAGATAAGGAAAAATTGTCTGGGACAAATTTCCTGGATTGGCACCGTAATCTGAGGATTGTCCTCAAGCACGATAAGAAGCTGTATGTCTTGGAGACACCAGTTCCTGAGGAGGAACCTCCTAGTTCTGCACCAAAGGCAGAAAGAGATGCTTATAAGAAGCATTTCGATGATGCCAATGAAACCGCTTGCCTCATGCTTGCTACCATGAACTCTGAGTTGCAAAAGCAACACGAGAACATGTCTGCGTTCGATATGATCGGACATCTGAAAATGCTTTATCAAGAGCAAGCAAGAAATGAGAGGTTTCAGGTTTCAAAGTCCCTTTTTAACAACAAGTTAGCTGAGGGAGCCCCTGTAAGTCCCCATGTACTCAAGATGATTGGGTATGTGGAGAACCTTGACAGATTAGGGTTTCCCCTTGGAAAAGAACTTGCGATTGATCTGATCTTGCAATCGTTGCCAGAGAGCTTCAGTCAGTTTGTCCTGAATTTCAATATGAATGACTTGGACAAAAGTCTTCCAGAACTGCTAGGCATGTTGAGAACTGCTGAGCAGAATATGAAGACAAAAGGGAAATCCATTCTGATGGTCAGTAATGGAAAGAAACAGAACAAGAGGCCCATCAAACAGGGTGGTAGAGGGAAAGGCAAGGAAGTTGCCAAACCCAAACCCACTCCTCCTGTTTTGAAGCCTAGTGGAGGAATAGCAAAGGAGGGCACTTGCTTCCATTGCGGTAAGACCGGACATTGGAAGAGAAATTGCCCAAAGTACCTGGAAGATAAGAATAATGGAGTAGAGACTTCAAATTCAGGTATTTTTGTTATTGAAATTAATTTATCTACTTCTGCATCATGGGTATTAGATACTGGATGCGGTTCTCACATTTGTACTAATGTGCAGGGGCTAAAAAGGAGTAGAGATTTGGCAAAAGGTGAAGTTGACCTACGAGTTGGCAATGGAGCAAAGGTTGCTGCTTTAGCTGTAGGAACTTATGTTTTAACTTTACCTAGTGGTTTAATAATTTAGTTAGAGAACTGTTATTATGTACCTGCAATTAGCAGGAATATTATTTCCGTTTCTTGTTTGGACAAGTTTGGTTTTTCATTCATAATAAGGAACAATTGTTGCTCCATTTATTTGAATGATATATTCTATGCTACTGCAAAAATGAATAATGCACTATATGTCCTTGATCTTGAAATGCCAATTTATAACATTAATACTAAAAGGTTGAAACCTAATGAGTTGAATCCAACTTACCTATGGCACTGTCGATTAGGCCACATAAATGAGAAACGCATTTCCAAACTCCATAAAGATGGACTCTTGGACTCTTTTGATTATGAATCATATGAGACATGCAAATCTTGTTTAATTGGAAAGATGACAAAGTCCCCATTCACAGGAAAAGGTGAAAGGGCTGATGATCTTTTGGCACTCATACATACTGATGTATGTGGACCACTGAACATACCAGCCAGAGGAGGTTTTCAGTACTTCATCACTTTTACTGATGACTTCAGTAGATACGGATATGTGTATTTAATGAAACACAAATCTGAGTCCTTTGAAAAGTTCAAGGAATTCAAGAATGAAGTACAAAACCAACTAGGTAAGAATATTAAAGTTCTTCGATCAGATCGAGGCGGTGAATATTTAAGCCTAGAATTTGATGACCATCTAAAAGAGTATGGGATTCTATCCCAACTTACTCCTCCTGGAACACCACAATGGAATGGTGTATCTGAGAGAAGAAATCGAACCTTGTTAGACATGGTCCGATCCATGATGAGTCACGTCGATCTTCCAAACTCCTTTTGGGGACATGCATTATTAACAGCAGCTTACACACTTAACCGTGTTCCATCCAAAAAGGTTGATAAGACACCATATGAGATATGGAGTGGTAAGAAACCACATATGTCTTACATGAAGATTTGGGGTTGCGAAGTTTACGTCAAACGATAAATTTCAACCAAGCTTGAGCCCAAATCTGACAAATGCTTATTTGTGGGGTATCCTAAAGAAACAAGAGGATATTACTTCTACAATCCTTCTGAGGGCAAAGTGTTTGTCGCTCGAACTGGAGTCTTTCTGGAAAGGGATTTTATTTCCAAAGGAAACAGTGGGAGGAAAATAGAGCTTGAAGAAATTCAAGAATCACAAAACATTGAAACACCTATGGAGGAACTAGAGCGGGAAACACAAGTAGTTGTGGAAGAGCAACCTGCTCAAGAAGAACAAGACCAGCGTAGGTCAAGCAGGATATGTCACCAACCTGAGAGATATGGATATCTCATAAGTGATCAGGGTGATGTATTACTCATGGATCAAGATGAGCCTGTGACCTACAAAGAGGCCATAACTGGTCCTGAGTCTGAGAAGTGGCTAGAAGCCATGAAAGCTGAAATGGATTCCATGTACACAAACCAGGTTTGGACCTTGGTAGAACCTCCTATAGGAGTTAACCCTATAGGATGCAAGTGGGTCTTCAAGAAGAAGACTGACATGGATGGTAAGGTACATACCTATAAAGCAAGACTGGTTGCAAAAGGCTATAAACAAATTCATGGGGTTGACTATGATGAAACCTTTTCACCAGTTGCGATGCTTAAATCTGTTCGGATTTTACTTGCCATCGCTGCATATCATGATTACGAAATATGGCAGATGGATGTCAAAACTGCTTTCCTTAATGGGAATCTTCTTGAGGATGTGTACATGACACAACCTGAAGGATTTGACATACCACAAGATGCCCAAAAGATATGCAAGTTACAATGATCAATCTATGGATTGAAGCAAGCTTCCAGAAGCTGGAATCTTCGTTTTGATGAAACCGTAAAACAATATGGATTCATCAAAAATGAAGATGAACCTTGTGTCTACAAGAAGGTTAGTGGGAGCATGATCGTGTTTCTGGTATTATATGTAGATGACATATTACTCATTGGAAACGATGTCCCTACCTTGCAACAAGTGAAGACTTGGTTAGGGAATTGTTTTTCTATGAAAGACCTAGGTGAAGCAGCCTATATATTAGGAATTAGGATCTATAGAGATAGATCACAAAAACTGCTTGGCCTAAGTCAGAGTACATACATAGATAAAGTGTTGAGACGCTTTAATATGCATGATTCCAAGAAAGGATTCATACCTATGCAACATGGTCTGTGTTTATCAAAAACACAATCCCCTTCAACTAAGGAAGAAAGGGATCGCATGAATAAGATTCCATATGCATCTGCAATAGGATCTATCATGTATGCCATGTTATGTACTCGACCAGATGTCTCGTATGCATTAAGTGCAACGAGTAGGTACCAATCTGATCCCGGTGATGCTCACTGGGTAGCTGTCAAGAATATCCTTAAGTACTTGAGAAGGACTAAGGATTCATTCTTGATATATGGAGGTCAGGAAGAGCTTGATGTAATTGGTTACACTGATGCTAGCTTCCAGACAAATAAGGATGATTTTAGATCACAATCTGGTTATGTGTTCTGTCCCAATGGTGGCGCTGTGAGCTGGAAAAGTTCAAAGCAAGAAACAGTTGCTGATTTTACTACTGAGGCCGAGTATATTGCTGCCTCAAATGCAGCAAAGGAAGCTGTTTGGATCAAGAAGTTCATTAGTGAACTTGGCATAGTCCCTAGCATTGTGGATCCCATTGGTTTATATTGTGATAACAATGGTGCTATCGCACAAGCTAAGGAGCCTAGATCTCACCAATGATCCAAACACATACTTAGGCGTTATCACCTCATTCGAGAGATAATCGATCGGGGAGATGTGAAGATATGCAGAGTACCTACACTTGACAATATCGCTGACCCATTAACAAAGCCTCTTGCGCAACAGAAGCATGATGGTCATACTAGATCTATGGGTATTAAGGGTATGCCTAATTGGCTCTAGTGCTAGTGGGAGATTGTTGGTGTAAGCCCTAGAGGCCAATACTTTTGGTACTTGTATCGGATTATTCGTTTAATAATAAAAGGCATTTCTTTATTATGTTTGTCTTTCAGAATAATAAAGTCCCTAGAATAGTTAGTCTGTTTAATGAAATGTTAAGTGTGACTTAATCATGAGATCCCATTAAACATAAAGACATTATTCTTAAAATATCCGTAGTCAAGCTTTATTGCAAAGTGGGATAACATTAAAAGCATTGAGACTATTATGAAGATAGACTGATGATCACATCTCATGGATCATGGATAAAGAGTTATCAAGTCTTGACATAGGTATAAATATTAGGAGTAATATTTATACCGGATTGACCCGCTATGAGAATACTACATAGTATGTTATGCAAAGTGTCATAAGTTATTCTCATGGTGATAATGGTGTATTACCACCCTTCGACCTGAAACCACTATGGACCCTAGATGTAGAGTCGGGTGCTTTATTGCTGATCAAACATTATCCGTAACTGGATGATCATAAAGGCAGTTGATGGGCACTCCACGAAGCATGCTGAGGGACATGAGTGTCCTAGATGGAATTTGCCAATCCTGCATAACAGGAGAAATGTCTAAGGGCCCAATATTGAACTGGACAAGGATGACACAGTGTATGCCTTGTGTTCAATATAGACATAGGGGCAAAAAGGGTAATTGTACAAACATATATTATCACGAAAAAGGTTTTGTCAGATCACATGACATTTTCGTGACTTGGGTAGCAGTGATGTGTTGCTAGATACCGCTTACTGTTTATTATGTTAAATATATAATTTAATATAATTACCAACGTTACGAAATCCTACAGGGTCACACACATAAGGACAGTTTGATGAGAGATAGAGAAATCAAAGGAACACCGTATGGTACGGTGCACTTAAGTGAAAAATAGAAATTCGGATAATATAATAATAATTATTGTTATTTTATAATGGTTATAAAATAATAATAAAATAAATATATTTATTATAATGATAGTTATTATAATAATATATAATATTATTATGGATCATGTGAATTGGGTTTTTAACCCGCAGCCCACAAGAGAGTCTATAAAAGGAACCCTTGTGATGAAGCTTTCACTTGATGCAATTTCGTTTTTGATTCTCTTTTCTCACTCAAATAATTCCGTTCGTAAGCAGCTAGCACTGTGACCGAAAGCTATTCGTGTGGACTGAGTAGAGGCATTGCACTTCATCAACGCTTGTGATCGCTGCATCAAAGATCTGAATCGCCACAAAGAGGTAACGATTCTATCACTGACCATGCTAATTCGTAAGGATCACTAAAGGAAATTGTTTTGTTTTCCGCTGCGTTTAGATCGCAATTTTCCATCAAGACAAACTACATTGACTCTGACTTTCCCATTGCACAAAGGGAATACGTAGGCCCAGAGCAGCGACGCTCTATCGAGTCCTTTTCTTTTGTTTTGTCCCAGACCTCTTAGCTAGATAGATAAATAACCCTTTAGATAAAAAACAAGCGTGGATCCCGTCGAGTACGACGGACGTGAGGGGTGCTAATACCTTCCCCTTGCGTAATCGACTCCCGAATCCGAGATTTGGTTGCGATGACTGGTCTTATCCCGTTTCGCTAGGTTTTTCCTGATCACTTCCTTTCCCTTCCTTGGGATAAATAACGATAGGTGGCGACTCTTTTGTTTGTGCTGGCACCTTTTTTCGCAGTAGTGACAAGTAGAAAGAGGTTTTGTGAAAATATCTGCTAGTTGATTTGTAGTGTCAATGTTTTCAAAAACAACATCGCCTTTCTCCACATGATTCCTAAGAAAATGGTGTCAAATTTCGATATGTTTGGTGTGTGAATGCAACATGGGATTTTTGGTAATATTAATGGCACTTGTATTGTCACCAAAGATCGAAATACGCTCAATTTCAGGTTAAAATCCAACAATTGTTGCTTAAGCCATAAGACTTGAGGGGAACAACTTCCGGCGGCAACGTATTCCGCTTTGGCGGTTGACAAGGCAACACAAACCTGTTTATTACTATGCAAACTAACCACATAATTTGAAAATAGGTTACAAGTACCACTAGTACTTTTCTTATCCGATTTGCACCCGAAAAAATCGGAGTTAGAGAAACCAACTAAAGAACAATCGTTTCCTTTGGAATACCATAACCCATACTTTGGAGTATCCGAAAGGTATCGAAGTATGCGCTTAAAAGCTTTTAAATAGGATTCCTTAGGAGAAGATTGATATCGAGCGCACATGCAAACACTAAACATAATATCGAGTCTAGAGGCGGTAAGATAAAGAAGAGAACCGATCATACCTCGATATCTTTTTACCTCTACGTCCTTAGCACTTTCATCTTTATTTAGATTAGCACATGTCGACATAAGTGTGTCAATGGCTTTGGAATTTGCCATGTCAAACCTCTTGAGAAGATCAAGACAATATTTTGCTTGACTTACAAATGTTCCTTCCTCAAGCTATTTGATTTGTAATCCGAGAAAGTATGTGAGTTCCCCCATCACACTCATCTCGAATTCCCCCTTCATTAGGTTAGAAAACTCTCTTACGAGATTCATGTTAGTTGATTCGAATATAATATCATCAACATAAATTTGCACCAAGATTAAGTGTTTTCCTTGACGCTTAATGAAGAGGGTTGTGTCGACCTTGCCTCTTGAATACCTTTGTTCAAGTAGAAATTTTCTTAGGCGCTCATACCAAGCCCTAGGAGCTTCTTTGATTCCATACAAGGCTCGTTTTAACTTGTATACATGATCGGGATATTCATGAGACTCAAAACCCGGAGGTTGTGCAACGTAAACTTCTTCATTAATATACCCTTAAGGAATGCACTTTTTACATCCATTTGAAATAACTTAAAGTTTTTCGCACAAGTGAAGGCAAGTAAAAGACGTATAGCCTTGAGTCGGGAAACCGACGCATAAGTTTCCTCATAGTTGATGCCTTCTTCTTGGTTATACCCTTGCGCGACTAAATGCGCCTTATTGCGGGTTATTATCCCATTTTCGTCCAACTTGTTCCTAAACACCCATCGGGTGTCGATTACTCGATGACCTTGCGGAGGAGGGAGAAGGTCCCAAACCTCATTTCTCTTGAATTGATTAAGTTCCTCTTACATAGTTAAAAACCAATTCTCATCGAGTAAGGCTTCTTTAGGGTTTTTAGGTTCCATTTGTGAAACGAAAGCGAAGTGATAACATAAATTACTTATCTTAGAACGAGTTGTATATGAACTTCTATAAAAAAAATATTCTTTTGTTCCCACGTATCAAATTGATGGTGTTGTTGAAAACAAAGGTAGAGAAATTCATACCAAATAGAATAAGGAAAAAGTGTGGCACAATTTGAAAGCAAAAATATTATCAGTACCAGTTTAGTTATTGATGATTCTTCCATGTTTCTCACTGCAAAAATGCAAAACAGATGTGGGACACCTTTCAATTTACCCATAAAGGTACTATCGAGATAAAAAGGGTTAGGAAGAACTCATTGAACCTTTAGTACAAACTTTTTAGAAACTAAACCTAAAGAAAACATTCATCATATGAACCAACCTTTTATTCATATGGTAAATCATATGATAGCCCTGGGTAAATTTTTCCAAAATGAGAATTTGTTAATAAAAGTTCTTGAATGCTTAAACATGTAACTTTCAACCTAAAGTCTCTATGAATTTTTAATCTAGGGACTTATCTTCTATGGATTTGTCTACTCTGTTTCGTAAGTTGGAAGGACACAAAATGGAGGAGACTAAAAGAAGAAAAACCTACCTCTTAAAGTCGAATAAGACAAAGAGTTAGATACCAATGAAGAAATGACATTGTTGGTCCAAATTTTCAAAAGATTCATGAAGCATAACAAGCAATAGGATTTTCAACATAAAAATAAGGAAAATATTTGCTAGTCCAACCTATTTTTAATGTGAGAAGAAATGCCATATAAAACCAAATTTCCCTCAGAACCAATATCAGAGTAAATCTGAAAATTTTTAAAGACCTAAAAAATAAAGAAGACATGCATAGCTTGTAATAAAAATGATATAACCTCAGAATAGAATAATTTTAAATGTGTTTATTGCAATAAAAAAATCCATGTTGCTCTATTTTTCTTTGTTAAGAAAAGTCATCATATTAAAAGTGTTTTTTCGCCTTCTTAATTTTTCAAAGAATGTCATGAAAGAAAAATAAAAAAATATGTTATCTTCATCTTAATTCTACAATTATGATCCTAGTTTGAAATATAAAAAGAAAATGTATTATAATAAAATTAAGACACAAGATGATTTGGGTACCTAAAGACAAGACTTGAGTTCTCGATGCAGGTACACTTTATAGTAGCAAATGATAAGGGGTACCTTGATACTAGCTGTTTAAAGAATACTCATAGAAATAAATTTATATTCTCTAATTTTTCTCCTAAAAAAAGAGTTTTGGTATATTATGGTGATAACAATAAAGGAAGAATTATTGGTTACGATTTTCAATAAGTTTACCAACCTGATCATTGGGGAGGTTGTTTTAGTTGTTGGATTAAAACATAATTTAATAATTATTTGTCAATTGTGAGCCAAAGGTAATAACTCATATCCACAAGGATCATATTAACAAATTGGTCTGTTAGGATTTAGTATTCGGTTTCACAAATTTGCGTTTTGAAAAGCATGGTTTATGTGATGTGTACCAAAAGGGTAAACAAGTAAAGACGTCCTTTAAATAATTTTTTTTCTACAATTAGACCTTTTCAAAATTTGCATATGGATCTTTTTAGCCTATCCATAACCATGAGCTTCGGTATGAATTATTATGCCCTTGCAATTATAGATGACTATTTTCTCTATATATGGACACTTTTTCTATCCATAAAAGTATGTGTTGGCTGCTTTTTGGAAATTAGCTAAGGTTATCCAAATTGAAAAAGATTAACCATTGTATCTCTCTAAAGTGATCCCTGTGGTTAATTTGAAAATGAAGAATTCTGGAACTATTTTAACGAGAATGGAATTGAGCATATTTTTATGCTTAATGAATTTCATAACAAAATGGGGTAGTGGAACAGAAAATAGATCTTGCAAAGAGCTCGCGAGGATTGTGCCTAATGGGACTAACCTTCCTAAGTACTTTTGGGATGATGTAATAAGTATTGCTTGCTACGTAATGAATCATGTCGTGATATGATCAATTCTAAATAATATGCCCTATTAGTTATACAAAAAAAGAAAGCCCAGTATTTCTCACCTACATGCCTTCAGATACAAATTCTTTGTCTTTAATAACAAGAATGAAAATCTTGGAAAATTCAACACTAAATATGGTGATGGTTTATTCTTAGGATATTACAGTTTTAGCAAAAAAAATTAGAAGTATTATCAAAAGAACCTTGTTTATAGATGAATCAATTTATAATAACTTTAATGAAACTAATCAAAATCGGTAGATTTAGAAGTGCTTGAAGGTGTAGGTATCTTGGAAAACATGTCCAAACGGCCAAACATGTCCAAAACCTACATAAGTCGTGCAGACCACCAAGCATGACCCAAATAAAACAAAAAATAAATCAAGTCCACATAAGCCATAAACATTTCAATGTCAGCCCTGCTAGGACATGAACAATATCATAAAGTATAACATGCATCCAATCCAAGCATAACTCAAGTTCAATTCTAAGTACAAATGCAAGCTGCTACACATACATAACCATGAAGGTCATGAGCTGAAGTGTGGGTTCAAGTCATCTAAATGCAAAGGAACCAAGTCACATAATCTAGAGCGCTGCAAGTTAATACATTCATTATGTTAAGAAATTCAGGACAATCATCTTACCTCATCAATCAAGTTCCAGAGTCAGCATTTAAACTAGGTCCTAACTATGTCCACATGGTTCAATCAACATTCAACATAATCATACACAATTAGATACACACAATCATAGCGAGAAATGAAAAATACTTCAAGATCAGCTTCAACCCATAACAGTAGAAAACATTCCATTTTCATTGATTTCCAATTATGCTCTTTCACTAACAGCCCTGCATTAATTAACCAACACGTCAGCTAATCGCTACTATCGTAGCTGCGGAAAAAAAACTCGGAGGAAACAAACAGAAGAGTCGCCATTGAATATTATTTATCCCAAAGAAGTGGAAGGAAAAGATCAATGAAAACCTAAAAGAAAAGGATAAGACAAGGTCATCATAACCAAATCTTGGATTCGGGATTCAGTTATGCAAGGGGAAGGTATTGGCACCCCTCACATCTGTTGTACTCAACGAGATCCATGCTTGTTGTCTTATCAAAGGATGAGTTATATAAAAGCTAATGCTAAACAGAAATTTGAAAGGGAAAAGAGTGCTCTCCAATACATCACCATCTAGTGTCTACATATTCTCATCCTGTATGAGAAATCAGAGCAAACGTAGTTCAGGTAACTACGGGAAAATGTCTCGATCACACTCGGGCGAGAGAAAAGGTTTGGATAAATAGGTTGTTCTCGATCGCACTGGGAAGAGGGAAAAGGGAAGTTAATTGTTAGTATGCTCACCAAGAATAGGGATCCTCGTGCCTACGTATCCTCATTTATAAGAAGTGAAGAATCATAGCGTCCGTAGTTCATGACTACGGGAAAATGGGATCTCGGCCGCACGGGGGCGAGAGACAAGATTCGAGATCTAAAACACTTTAACATAAGTGAATTGACTTTGTTTGAGATACGCATTGAACTGAAGTCTATGAAATAGGAGCGAATGCATCGCATATCGCCCCCATAAGGGATGTACACTAAACACTCTAGACAAGTAAGAAGAAACTCCTCACTCATCATTTCCCATATGCTTAAGACTCATGGCCCACAATACTCATCGTATTTATTAAGTGTTTTGAAATTGATTCGAGGGAGAGAAGAGAAATATGCACAAAAGGTCTAAGGGAAACTGAATCCTACATGTTGTCATACAATGTGGCCCTAAGCTCGGGATTAGGAGGGAAGTCTACCTAATGTTGTCATGCTTGGATTGAGAGCCTAATGTCTCTCCTACTGATACACCTAAAATATACTGTTTAATTTACTAGATTTACGCATGTTATTTAGTATTTTATTTTTGTTTTCTTATATTATGCCTCTGTTTTGTTTCTTTTTCAAGTTTTTGTATTTTCAAAGCTACTCAAGAAGAAATGAAGATAAATGAGCTAAAAGACCATCATTTTGAGGAATCTTACACATGGCTTCCACCATGGCGGACGCCATAAGGGATGCCACACATTAGATAGAAGACAACTACTGACAACTGCCACGTCTCCCACTCCTTTCCACCCTAGTTCATGTGGCGGGCGCCACAAGGAGGTGGCGGGCGCCACCTTCGCAAACTTGTTTCCCTCCCAAAAGGAGTTGGGGGCATTCCTATCTTTACATGTACTTTCCTACCACTATAAATAGAGGATTTTTGTCTGATTTCTAATCATTCAAGCTTAGTTTACAGAACTTAAACCATAAATTTCATCTATTGTAAAGTAATAAACTTCTCGCATCGAGGGGTTATTACATTGTCTAATCGAGTTTGTAATCGAGTTTGGAGCACTTGGGTAGAAGTTAATCCTGCCACCATTTTATTTCCGTCATTTACTTCCAGTTGTACCAACATTTAAAACCTCTCATTTGGAGCAGGTTTCTGTTTATTTATCGCCTTTTACTTATTTACTTTTATTTTCTGCACGATTTATTTATCGCACCCTTTATCGCACTTTCTTTATTTACCCACACTTTATTTACTCACATTTATTCACCATGTCCGGCTAAATCTTAAAGGCTAGGATGCAAGGATAATAGTTATAATAGTATTCCATACGATTGTCGATAGAATTACTTAGGGGTTATTCTGACTTTTAAACACTTATTTTCTGTACTTAAATTTTGTTGGGTAAGATCGAAAGCCGTCCAAACTTTAGATAAATTTGGTTAGTTCTAACTGTTCGAAGGAAGAGAAAGCGCTTGGTTCAGTTATGTAGGAATCTTTAATGTTTAAGAAAACCGATTATAAAATTGTTTTCGGACGCGTTTATGGATTTAAAGTCCGGTTCGCAAGAACCTCTTTTTGTTAGAAATTCCAGGTCAAAATACTTTTCAACTAAGTCAAGAAACTATATTTCATAAAAAAAAGGTTTAAACTTAATGTTATCATGCTTGGATTCAAACTTAATGTCTTTCTCACCCAATTGAATTGGGACAAGAGTCCTAAAGTTTCATGGCAAAGGAAGAAGAACACAAAGCAATCTCAAATAAAAAATGAAATGCAAACATGAAATGCAATGCGAAATATAATGTAAAACGCAAGCACGAAAGATGCGAGGACGAGATGAAATAGGAGAAGTGAACTCCTATAACCATTACCATCAATCGTCAAAGAAAAGTGGGAGGAAAAAACTGTGGGACAGCAGCCACCACAAGCACATCTCAACCAAGCTATTCATCATACTCAAGTAAATGCAAAAGAATCATCACTTGAACAACATACATAAGCATGCATTCAAGTGGAAATCAATCATGCGTGTCGAATAATCATGATTAAACAATCAACAAAAGCAACATATATCCAAAACAACTCACTCAAATGCATCATACTGATCCATGAAGATTCAAAGTGAGAGAGCACCAAAACAAGCTTGAAAAATAGCAAATATGACATTCTGGTTCAGTGTTAATCGATTGACACATATGGGTAACCGATTAACCAGTTAAAAATGTTTGAAAATTTGAAAATTTGCACTGGTTAATCGATTAACTAGTTTGCACTTCAACTGGTTAACCGATTAACATTGTACTAGAGGCAGAAAACAACATCTCAAAAGCACTTTTCAGCAACTTATCCAATGTGCAATCATTCCAATGATCATATAATCAATTATGCACGAAATTAAACCAGAAAGCAGTGATCCAACCAACATGTAAACACATCTAAACAGCAAGATCACAATTCACATGAATCAAATCAACCAAAAGTCAATCAAAAATGAAGATCCACATGATTGTGCAAAATAAGCTCGAAATAGCAACGTATCTAGAATTCCAATCTACAAAGCGGAGAATTGCTTCGGTTAATGTTGATTCAACTTCAATTGAGCAGATCCAAGCAAGAAATTCGGAAATCCTTCAAGATCCAAGTGAATACTTGTAGTAGAAATGAAGATCCAGCAAAATTAAGCTAAAATAATCCAAATAACCTCCTCTAGATCAACTTCAAAATTCAGATCCAAACTAGCACGAAAATTGAATGGAGAATTGAAGATAAGGATGATGGATGAAGGTTTTAGCTCTAGAATTCAACGATTCTAACGGAGAATCAATGAATTCAAGGTGAGAAGAGATTTAATGGAGTTTGAGAATGGAAAAGTTGAGAGGAAAATTCAAGAGTGAATGAATTCTGAAAATGAAATGGAATTATGAAGATTGTGTGTGAGGTTTGGAGAAAAATCATTTAAATACCCCTTAGGTTAGGATCCAAATGTGGGCTGGAGTCACTACTAGAAATGTTGTATTTAGCCTCGGCTATTTTCCGTGATTATATGGCAAAAAACCGCCGCTACTAGCCAATTAGCCTCGGATTAGCGTCGGTGTCGGGGATAGGCTAAAATGCTCGAAGCTAACTTTTAGCCTCGGCAAGATGAGCCGTGGCTAAATGTAGCCTCGGTTCAACCGTGTCTAATTTAGCCTCGGTTTAGCTGTGTCTACTTTAGCCTCGATGAAGCCGTGTCAAAAAAAACAAAAATAGCCTGGGCCTGACCGAGGCTAAACTCAAACTCCATAAGCCCACGCACATTTTAGCCTTGGTCCTGGTCGAGGCTAAAAGAAAATTTTGCCTCGACTTTTTCGAGGCTAAGTTCAAACTTTATAGTCAACAAAATATTTAGCTTTGGTCTAACCGAGGCTAAAGTCATATTGTAAAAGTCAACAAAATTATGCATGCTTTCCAATTGTATAATCTATATATGCTAACCATGTTTTCCAATTGTATAATCTATATAAAGTCAAATTATAAGTCAAGCATTACATAGATTGAAACAACAACAAAAAAAGTAGTCATAGCTACAACAAAAAACAGCCCCAAAAACTCAGAATACATTGAAAATCATGTCCAAAAATCATGAGTTATACAAGAGTTATTGTGCCTGCATGAGTTAGTACAACATTTCAATAATTAACAACTACAACCTAGTCGAACCTTGACTGTCTAAGAAACTTCCCCTAAAAATAATTTCACTAAACACGCCGGTAGTTGGTGTAACTGTCATTGTTTGGATTAGTTCTCTCAGCAATATTAATGGAAGCTACCCTTACAGTTTGCATTCCTGAAGCTACCCTTACAGTCTGCATTACTGAAGCTTCATAACTAATAGAGTCGCCAAGATAGACAAGAAGGGCATGGAGAAACTGGAGAGGAACAGCCTGAATCATTTTAGTCACAGGTATCACATGTTAGAATCATGAAAATATTTCTGCTATACAAGCTAACATAGGTGTGCACACAAGGTTTACAGATTTACAACATATAAGCACTACAAACCTGTATCCAGCTTTGAATAGATTGTAAGATAGAACTCCTAAAATAATCTCTGGCTACATTATATACTTTAGCCTGTAATTCAGACGAATGACCCACCCAGAGATTATACTCAAACAGATATACACATGTTAAGTGCAACATAAAGATGAAACCCAAATTGGTAAAGCGTAAAAGGGACCAAGGAAAAATGGAAGATCCAGATTTTGAATTTCATAAACATATACCTTTAGTAGTAAAAATATAGCAGAAGCATAAGCATCCTCGGCCATAGAAGTAAATCCAAGGCTTCTGAGATCAAGAACAACTTTTCCAATATTCTTCACCAGTCTACTGTTTTCTGAGAACCGACGATTTCTATAACACTCATTAACATCCATCTCACCATCCTCATTGCATATTTTTCCTTTTTCATCTAAATCCATGCCATCCTTATTTTGAGATACATCATCAGTGAACTCTCCCGTCCATGATTGTACTCAATTCCTCCAGCCTTCTTTTAAAATACCAATGCAATATAACTAATGACATCAATCAAGAGGGAAAAAAATAGAAAGGCAAATTAGAAAAAATAAAGTGTCACACACATAAAAATCATTAAAGAGAATTAGTGATGACAAGAAGGCTAGTAACTATTACAAGAGTATTAGATTTTTTATACAGTCCTTCTCTGTTTCTAATAACTATACTTCTAATAAGCAAAACTTTCAAAAAACTAGAGTGCTTTGAAGATCAAAAAACCATTTTACAAAGTACTGACCTATATCATTGGTAATATTAGACCTAAGATGTAAAATTAGGCATGTGGGGGAAAACAAGAGAATTCAAGAGTTATTGCAGTGTCTTTCTATTTTCCAACCCTAGAGTTACATATTAGAATTTATGTTTAAATACCGTATCTGTGTTTATCTTGATGTTAGCACCATTTCCTAATATGATATCAGAGGTGAAATCCCTATCTGTTGAGCTAGCAGCAATAGTGATGATCCATGGTGCAAGGTTTGTTGCAGAGCCAGGAGTTCCTTCATTTCCAGCTGATGCTACTACAAGAACTCCATGTCTAGCAGCATGGAAAGACGCCACAGATATGGAATCATTGAAATAGTCACCTTGAGGAGATTGAGGACCAAGAGATAATGATATAATATGAACACCGTCTCTTATGGCATCATCAAAGGCAGCTAACAAGTCCACATCATAGCAACCTGGAAAAAAACTGCTCAACATAGAAACATGATTAAGAAGGTTTTGTTGAAAACATAAACAACATCATATTTTTTAAAAAAGAAAAGCAAACAGAATGCAAACAATGTTCCATTTCAACTATAGTTTTAACAACCTAGCCCAAAAAGAACTAACAAGATCCAAGTCAAGTCATAAGTTGTTGTGAAGTCACAACTTCCTCAACCTAGCAGAAACACAAGCTTAGCCTATGCAGGTGCATCCACAAAAAGATGTAAACACACATTTATGACAATAATAAGTAATAGGCAAATCCTACTATGAGAAAAAATATTAACAGCAATGAGGTATGGTGAGTTAACAAACTCAGACTTTGAAGACAGTCATTGGCAGCATGGTTACATTGTCAAAGCCCAAATCATTCCATCAATCCAAACTCAATACATGGAGTCACAACTCAACTTAATCAAACAAGGAAACTAACCTAGAATTAAACAATGCTACAGATCTGACATTACAATGCCAAGTTAGGAATAATGCATACTTAAACCAAAAGTCAACAAACTCCAAGCATGTCATCATGAGTTGACAGATTCAAATTCAAAACAAGCTCTAGCAGTAGTGAAAATGCAAAAAATGAGAGGCAAAAAATGAAAGCATAAAACCAGTAAGAAATAAAAGCATAAAACCAGTAAGAAATGTCTTGTTAAAAACAGAAGAAAGCAATCACAGTTAAGTTGTTTGGACAAGAAAATCATAAAACAGGTTTGAACAGAAAAGTTGCAGACTCAACAATCAAACTCTCAGCAAGCTATCATGAGTTGGCACATTCAAGTTTGTTTTTCCATATATAAATCAGCGTTGTTAATCGCAGAAAATACAAGTTTGTTTGTTCAAATTCCGTTGCACTTTAGTGTTATAGCAGCTATTATGCTTATATAAAACAAGGACACATACTTGGGGTTTACAAGATGTAATTAATGATAGATCGAAATCAGTTAATACAACATGGCCATCCTTCTGGAGCAAGAGATTTTCGGGCATTAAGTCACGATAAACTATACCTAGACAGATTCAATAATATACAACAATATTCAGATACTAATGTTATTAATTCATCATCCTCAAAGAATATTAGTAACTGATACTAAAACTAATCCTTAAGGTGAACAGATAAATGGATGATATAATTTCTTACATAAAAATATGAAACAGTACTAGTTTTACTTATTTATAAACCAAAAGGAATACCTTACCAAATTGGCATCAGGAAGTTCTCTAACAGCTTCATCAAAATTTTCTGCAGTGGCTTTCACCTAAAAGGAGAATATTCGAAAGCATGTGAGTAGTATCATCATGATACATTGTATTCAAATCATGTAACAATGGTAATTAAGGTAAGTGTTATTTGTGTTTAATAATAAAGATAATAAGAAAGAGATTTCAAACACTCACCAATTTAGCACTTTGAAGCTCAGAACCCTCAGAGAGGCGGTTTCTTAAAGGCTCTAAATGGTCACTTCCATCTAGTTGAGCACCAATGAAGTATTGAAGTTCACCATACACATAGAAATTGTTAACTTTTCATGATGCAAATTAATTGTTAACTTTCCATCTAATTGTTTACTAATTACAAGAAATATGCAATATTCCAAAGAATTAGGCTTGCATAAGGGAGTTTAGAAAAGCGTACTAATAGACAATTACAATTTCCAACATACATTCAAAAGAAAAACCAATTAATAATAACTTTCATGGATTATGCCTTTTCCCCTCTGATAATCACAAAGCCAAACTCTTGAAAGGTGTTATTATGGATAGAGTTAAATACACAACAAAAAATTAATCATCCATCAAGCCAAAAAACTCATTACAACAAAACCAAAATAAACAAGTGCAACATTGCAGGAGTAAATCCAATTTATCAGGACAAAGTTAGTGACAAAACCTTCCAAACTAGAGGAATAAATGAAGCACAAAAAAGACATATCGTTCAAAGTTTGCCTCTGTCTTCTTCCTTCATCTTCTTCTGCCAGTTTTTCTTCTTGTAATCAAGCAACATATCTGGCATCTTCTCCATCAACCTAGCAGTATTTGCCCTCTTGTCAGTTGTTATCCTATCAACCTTATGACCTTTTCGCCTCGTCTTCATCTCCTTCCTTTCAGGATCAAAAGTCCAATCTTCCCCAGCAAGAAGTACTTCTTTACGAAGTCTTGCCCTATGCCGAGCACTAATACTAAGCGGCTTCCACGCCCCTAGTTCCCAGTATCCCCACACTCCCTTAGCCAATTCATCCTTGTATTTCACTAACTTCTCACGCCACGGATATTGATATTCTGCTACCGCTTTAGCCGCCGAGCCAGTCGCTTTTCCTGCCATAACCCCTTTTAACAATAAACTCTCTGTCAGGAATTTTAACAAACAACTTCCATGCATACCCACATTATCAATAATTAACAATTACTACAATTTTGACTTTTCCGATTAGTTCACTGAAATTGTTTCAGAGTGATTATAACACAATATGGTTAAAACAAAGCATCATCCAAACAGTATGAGAATCGCATACTCGCGGAATACAAAAGAGTTAAAGAAAAATTAAATTAAATGAAATAGAAAAGAGTGAAACCTGGACGTTTTTTCACCGATAATACCATTTGTCTTTTCAGCTGCCAGCAAAAGATCTTGACCATACTCATCAACTTTCTCCTACAATTTTTGATACAAAAAACATAAGATGATATCTTTTTAAATTATCCAACAAAATCACATATATGCTCACCAATTTGGAGTGTTTCTTGTTGAAATCTATTACATCTGCCAAACTTTTCGTCGGTTTCGGTACCAAGCGATACAATCACCAAATTTGCAGCTATAGATATTGCTGATCCACTACTTGAACCACAAGGTTCACCCAATGTATATGGATTCTGCACAGCATAAACCACATGTGTGAAATCCTCTTTACTTTCTAGAATCATTCATATTTGAATTGAAAAACAAGACCAATCTCTAATTAACAAAGTAGTAAATTATTATATACCTTTCCTTGTCCACCTCTGGCACTCCAACCACTAGGAATATCAAAAGATCTGTAATGTGTCCACTCACTCATACTGGCTTTCCCTAGTATAATAATACAGAAAGGAAAAAGATTTAGAAACAAGTTTAAACCCAAATCACATGAGAAAACTTAAACATCAAGAAAAAGCAGCAGAATTAATGTAATGTGCAGCAGAACTAACCTTTCTTTTGAGCAAAAGTTTCCCATTTAGTAGGAGGCTTAGGCCTTGGAAACTGAAAGCATTACAAACTTGATAAGCAAATGATTTCACAGATCACTAGCAACAAAAACAACAATAATAATAAAACTGAACCGATAGAGAAGGATTAATACATGTTTTTCTCTAGGCAATTTGGCAGTTGGTGGATGCAATTTAACAAGAGGTTCATCTATATCTTCAGTTGAGGGAAAAGTAGAGAGAGAATCAGCAATAGCTTGAACTAACTCAGTACCTTTCTGTAAACAATCGTTCACCAGTTCAACCCTAATAAATTAATTAGGGTTAGAAATAATAACACCACAAGCATCATGGATTAAAAATTGAAAATCAAAATAACAACAGCAATAAGAACAAAAAGAAGGAACAGACCTAGATTGTTGGGAGGGAAAGGCGTGATGAGAATCGAACGCCATTAGGTTACCGAGGTCGACCTCGAAGATTTTCTCGCCTTCCATCTCTATCTCCATCTCCTTGAGAGTCAAACGAATCATCAGGAAAAATGCCTTCCATCTCTATTGATTTTAGGAGTTTTTTTTTCTTCTGCAGCTGTTTAATTTTAGGGTTCTTTCTCTAAAAAGAATTAAGAGGGAAACATGAAAAAGAAGGTGGGAAATCATTTAGCCTCGGTCCATCCGTGTCTAACAGATAAAATAAAAAAATAAAAAAGATTAGCCTCGGCTATACCGTGTCTAATAGATAAAATAAATGTGGATGAAAAAATATTAAAAACTTTAGCCTCGGCTAGTCCGTGTCTACCAGATAAAAAAAATATATATTTAAAAAATATTTAAAAAGTTAGTCTCGGCTCATCCGTGTCTAATATTTAAAAAATAGTAAAACTCTTGAGTGGGGTTTATTGCGTTTAAATAGCTTCGGCTAGACCGTGTCTAATATTTTAAAAAAAATTAGCCTCGGACTAGCCGTGTCTAATGAATTAAATAAAAATAATTCTAAAAGAAAAACTGTAAAATGGCTTTCTTTGCGTTTAAATAGTCTCAGTTTTGTCGAGGCTAGTTAGCCTCGGTGTCGGTGGCCGAGGCTAAATTCGCAGCTAAAATGAAGTTTTCTAGTAGTGAGTGTGGTTTGTGAAAATTGGAATGGAATTAGGAATGGGAATTTGGAGGGAATTGAAATGATCTGGAAAATTAACCAAAATTTGGAATGGTTCTAGATCCTTCTTCTGGTGCAAAATCAAATTCACAAGTGATCAAAATGGACCCCAAAGTGGCACACTTGGAAAATGCACGTGCAGAGGCAAAATTTTCCTTGGTTAATCGGTTAACCATTTGGGTTAATCGATTAAAACTGTTAAAAATTCAAATCTGGCATGATTTTGCCTTGGTTAATCGGTTAACCAATAGTGTTAACCGATTAACACCTTTGAAAATTTGAAATTGGTGCCTTTTGAAGGGAAAAATGCACATTGTGTGTTTCTTCCGTTTTGAACCCTGTTAATCCTCTAAAACTTGCTCTTGAATACCATACTTGTGAGAATGCTTGAGATGGCCTGAGCATTGCCTCCTGAGCTGGAAATTATCCTGCAAAACAAAATCAAATCGTCTGTTCGGTCGCCGAGAAAAATAAATGTCGGAGCTGATGCTCGCTATTTGATCTTTTGCACTAGAAATGAAACTGGAGCCACAAAAATTCCCTTGATACCATGCCTCAAGAACAAATGCTATGATATGCAAAAATGCAGATGAAACAAAAGCCAGATGCAAAAAATGGTTGGTCAAATTTTGGGGTACAACACCGGGGACCAATTACGTCAAACTTTCATACCCTATTGTTACACCGTCTAGACTAAGGTTTTACCCACCGGTCAATGCAAAGAACTCACAGCACCGGTACCCTTATAGATCCTTTAGAGGAACCTGAACGTTACACTCGCGCACGTATCTTATTTAGTAGATTTAAGAAAGCTATGCACGAAGACCGTAATCAAAGACCCCTTAAGGATTTTGCCCAACCATCCAATGATGAACCTAGTTCTAGTATTGTGAACCCCAATATTCTTGCTCACAATTTCAAGCTTAAATCTTCCCTATTACAATTAGTACAACAAAACCAGTTCACGGGACTTGCTACCGAGAACCCGAACCAACATTTAAAAACCTTTATTCAACTAGCTAACACTTTTAAAACCAATGGTGCTACTCCTGAGGCGATTATGTTAAGACTATTCCCTTTTTCCCTTAGAGACAAAGCCCTTACTTGGTTAGATTCCCTTCCAGCCAATTCTATAACAACTTGGAAAGACCTTAGGAGAGTTTTCCTCGCTAGATATTTTCCCCCGAGCAAAACATCTGTTCTTAGGAACCAAATAACCAGATTTACCCAAAACCAAGGTGAATCTCTCTTCGAGGCTTGGGAAAGATATAAAGACCTGTTAAGAATATGTCCATATCATGGTCTAGAATCATGGCTAAGCATTCATACCTTCTATAATGGATTTCACTATAACACAAAGATGACCATCAATGCTGCCGCAGGTCGCGCTCTAATGAATAAACCTTACCCTGAAGCTTCCGCTCTCATTGAGGATATGGCTCAAAACCATTGTCAATGGGGGATAGAGCGAGGATATAGACATGATGCAAGCCAAAATGGATGATTTAGCCCTTAAAGTCGAGCATATGTACGCAAATCCAGTAGCAGCAGCAGCAGTCTCAACTGAGTGTGAATTATGTGGTACTCAAGGACACCAATCGGCAGAATGTAATTTGTTGAACGAAACTCATTCAGGAGAGGTTAACTATACCCAAGGAAACCCATTTTCAAACACTTATCACCCTGGATGGAAGAACCACCCAAACTTTTCCTACAAAAAAAATAATCCTATCCAAAACCCTGCATCCCTGAGACCATCCGGTTTTCAAGATCAAAGACAAAACCCACCTATGCAAGTTGTGCAACCTAAGCCAAACCTTGAGAAGATCATGGAAGACATCATTTCGGCTCAAACCCAGCAAAACAAAGAATTCCTAAATCACAACATTCATGTCGATGAACTGATTACCCGTTTAGGAACCAAAGTAGACCAAATAGTCACCCATAATAAGATGCTTGAAACCCAGATATCTCAAATAGCTTTAAAACAAGCTCCCGAGACTACACCTGAAGGACAATTCCCTAGAAAACCTCAGCAAAACCCCCGAGGGCATGTCAATGCGTTAACTCGACATTGAACAAACCCAAGAATCCTAAAGAGAGCATGGTACCCACGAGTGAAGTAGAGGAATCTGTAGGATCAGGAGAACAAAATAAAACTAAAGAACCACCGCCACCATATAAACCTCTCATACCCTATCCGCAAAGACTAAAACTAACCAAGATCAATAATCAATATCAGAAATTTATTAAAGTCATAGAGAAACTTCATGTTGAGATCCTATTCACAGAAGCCATCACCTAAATACCGTCATATGCAAAGTTCCTCAAAGGCATCCTTACCAATAATCGTAGACTTGACGATCCAAAATCCTTAGAATGCAATTCCATTTCCGAAAATAAACTTGCCAAAAAGGAGAAAGACCCTGGAAATTTCTCAATACCTTGTATTTTGGGAAGTCATGTCATCAATACAGCCTTCCTACATTTAGGAGCCATTGTAAGTCTCATGCCCCTGGCAGTTTTTGAAAGGTTAAAACTAGGAGAATTACAGCCTACTAAGATGTCACTTCAGTTAGCCGACAGATCCGTAAAATATCCTGTTGGCATATTGAAAGACGTCCCCGTTAGGATCGGTCAGTTATTCGTTCCGACCGGTTTTGTCGTCATGGACATTAAAGAAGATGATGACATTCCAATCCTCCTAGGAAGATTGTTCTTATCAACCTCTGGAGCCATAATAGATGTCAAGAGAGGAAAGTTGACTTTTGAGGTAGGTGACAAAAAGATAGAATTTATTCTGTCGAAGTTTCTTATGGCACCAATATTCGGAGATGCATGTTATGCCATAGACATCATCGATGAATGTGTTAGGGAGCTAGAATTAGAAGAAACCATCCAACTGGCTTCAACCTTCATAAAGGAAGATGATGGATTTATAGAACCCTACATTGATGATGACATGTACGAATGTTTGTCCCTTACCCTATATCCAATACCATGCCAAACAAAACCACTTTAGAACTTAAGGAACTATCTAAGAATCTAAGACACAAATTTTTGGACGAAGAAAAGAACCGTCCAGTTATAGTCAGTGCTACCTTAAACCTGGTAGAAACAGACCAACTCTTAGTCGTCTTACGCATATATCCCTCTGCCTTAGGATATAACATCTCTGGCCTAAAAGGTATAAGTCCATTTGTGTGCATGCACCGAATCTCGCTTAAGGAGGACTCAAAACCTTCTAGATAATACAAGATAAGGATAAACCCTATAATGAATGATGTTGTTAAGAAGGAAGTTCTCAAATTACTGGAAGCAGGTATAATTTATCAAATCTCGGATAGTAAGTGGCTAAGCCCTATGCATGTAGTACTTAAAAAGGGAGGCATCACGGTAGTTCAAAATGAGAAAGGTGAACATGTAGCGAAATGGATAGAAGGAGGATGGCGTATGTGTATTGATTATAGGAAGTTAAATAAAGCCACTAGAAAACACCATTTCCTCTTACCATTTATAAACCAAATGTTAGAACGTGTGGCCAGACACTCCTATTTTTGCTACGTGGATGGATATTCTGGATTTTTCCAAATCCCATACATCCGGAGGATCAAGAGAAAGCTACCTTCACATGCTCTTATAGAACTTTTGCCTACAGGTGAATGCCTTTCGGTCTCTATAATGCACATGCAACTTTCCAATGTTGCATGATGGCAATCTTCGCCCATTACCTAGATGGAATCATGGAAGTATTCTTGGATGATTTCTCGATATGCGGATTTGATTTAAATAACTGTCTCGCTAACCTTGAGAAAATCCCGAAAAGATGTGTTGATGTCAACCTGGTGTTGAACTGGGAGAAATGTCACTTTATAGTCACCGAAGGTATAGTTTTAGGACATATAGTCTCCGAAAGAGGTAAAGAAGTAGATAGAGCTAAGATAAAAGTGATAGAAAATATTAAACCCCATAACACCGTCAGAGAAGTCCGAAGTTTTCTTGGACATGCTAGTTTCTACCAACGTTTTATCAGAGACTTCTCTAAAATAACCAAACCTTTAACCTGCCTCCTAATGAAAGATATCGAGTTTAACTTTGACGAAAAATTCCTTGAAGCATTCAAATTTCTACAAAGAACTTTGATCTCAGCACCCATAATCCAACCTCCAGACTGGGACCAACCGTTTGAAATCATGAGTGATGTAAGTGACTACACTGTAGGAGCTATTCTAGGGCAAATAAAGGATAAGAGATTACACGTAATCTATTATGCTAGTAGAACCCTAGATGCTGCTCAGCTTATCTACACTACCACTGAGAAAGAGCTTCTTGCCGTAGTTTTTGCTATGGATAAATTCCGATCTTATCTGGTAGGAGCCAAAATTATAGTTTATACAGATCACGATGCCATCCGTTACTTATTAAGCAAGAAGGATGCCAAACCTAGGTTACTTCGATGGATCCTCCTATTACAAGAGTTTGATCTGGATATTAGAGACAAGAAAGGCACGAAAAACGTAGTTGCCGACCACCTTTCTAGGCTCGAGTATCTAAAACCAGACCCACGACCTATTAACAGTGATTTTACCTATGACAGATTAATCGCTAGCATAGAAACCGTAGAAGAAAGCAACCTAGACCCTTCTAGAAACCCTGAGAGATCTCTGGCAGTAAGCAACATACCTTGGTACGCAGATTTTGTAAATTACCTAGCTGCAAATATCATACCCCCTGATCTTAATTACCAGTAGAGAAAAAAGTTCTTTAACGACGTAAGACACTTCTATTGGGACAAACCACTCCTTTTTAAAAGAGGCACGAACGGTATTTTCCCCCATTGCGTCCCAGGAGAAGAAGTAAGAAAGATAATAGAACACTGCCACTCTGCACCTTATGGAAGACACCCTAGCACATCCAAAACTCACGCCAAGATCCTCAGAGCAGGCCTGTTTTGGCCAACAATGTGGCGTGATATACACACCTATATAGTCAAATGTGAATGGTGCCAGTGCAATGGAAACATCTCAAGACGTAACGAAATTCCTTTCAGAAACATCCAAGAGGTAGAATTCTTTGATGTTTGGGGCATAGACTTTATGGGACCATTTAGGAAACAAATACATCTTAGTTGTGGTTGATTACGTGTCTAAATGGATTGAAGCCATAACCTTACCCACCAACGACACTCATGTAGTCATTAAGCTATTTAAAAATTACATATTCCCTAGATTCGGAACCCCCCGTCTTGTTATTAGCGACGGTGGATCGCATTTCATATCAAGAATCTTCGAAAAGCTTTTAAGAAAATATGGAGTTAAGCATAGGATAGAAACACCTTATCACCCACAGACTAGTGGCCAAGTAGAAGTATCCAATAGAGAAATTAAAGAAATCTTAGAAAAAACGGTCTCTATATGTAGAAAAGATTAGCCTCAAAAGCTGCAAGATGCGCAATGGGCCTATAGAACCTCCTTCAAAACCCCTATTGGAACAACCCCTTACGAACTAGTCTATGGAAAATCTTGTCATCTACCCTTTAAATTAGAACATAGGGCCTATTCGGCCATAAAAACCCTAAACTTTGACTATTTGATTGTTGGAGAAAACCGCATCCTTGATATACATAAACTAGAAGAACTCCGCCAATCCGCCTATGAAAACGCCATTATATATAAAGAAAGAACCAAGGTTTGGAACTATAAGAAGATCGTAAAGAAATATTTTCAAATAGGAGACCATGTTCTCCTATTTAACTCTAGATTACGACTCTTTCCTAGTAAGTTATGTTTAAGGTGGTCAAGTCCCTTTACAATTACAAAGTTCTTCAATCAGGTGCAATCGAGATCCAGAACCACACATGTAGCCCATTCATTTGAACGACCAGAGATTAAAATTCTACGAAGGAGGAGACATTCCCAATGATTACTCCAGTCACACCTTGATTGATCCACCATTGCCTACTTCAACCATATAGTTTCTACTCGTCAAGCTAATGGCATTAAATAAGTGCTTCCTGGGAGGCAACGCACGGTTTTATTTATTTTTCCTTTACTTATCTCTTATTTTATTTTATTTTATTTATTTATCTGTCGACTAACGACTTATGATGATTATGCTTTCAGGTCTTGCTCTCTATGTTTTATTTTTCAGGATGTAGCAGCATGATGACATGCACGTCGCCTTTAGGGACGACAAGTAGAGACGGAGATACTCCATTCTTCGACATCATCCTATGGCACCGACCCGATATCCGGATCAGGCCTGCATGGAAGCTTTAAAAATCAAATCCAGCGTACAGTTCCTCATTCATCAACTCCAATGGGGCGAATATCTGCACCATAACTACAGGCATCTCACATTAGAGTTTCTCAACTCATTCCACCATGAGCCATACGTCAGGCAGGACGGGTTGGCGACATTCAGACTCTTTGGGAACGAGTATGCCTTCACACATAAGGGATCCGACGACCTACTTAGATTTTTGACCACCCTAGAGGCTATCCCTGACCTCCCGATGGGCTACTTTATGAGCAGAGACATTGACCAATTATTGAGAGAGATTACAGGTGGAGGAAGCCTAGATCCATCGACTCAGCTGTCTCCATTAATCCACAACCCAGCTATGAGGTATTTTCAGATGACCCTGGCGCACACCTTTCTTGGAAAGGAAGACTCCGACATACACGTTAGTGAGGAAGAGGTATTCTTCCTATTCTGCACTAACAGGTTATGCCCGGTGGCATGTGGAAAAGTCATGCTGCATAATCTTGAGGGCACAACTCGATCACACGAAGGAGTTATCCATGTGGAAGGCCCAATCACTCATATAGTCGCTGCATTAGGACTCACCAGCCAGTTGCTGCATCTGACTCCGTATTATGGATATACATTGCTTGAGATTGATTTCTATTTTAGATTGAGGGCTGATGAGGAGAACTTTATTTCAGCCTGATTGTTTTAGACTTCTGATTGATTACCAGACTGTCCATTATTTTACTGTACCTGACCCAGTTGTAACCAGTGTGCACGATCCTTCCAACTGGAATTATGCGTTGGAAGGGTATAGAGAAACGATCGACGAGCCACGTACACCGCCTTCAGCGGAATACCATCCTTCTCCACCATCTCCAGAGACGACAATATTCTCTAATAATCATGCATTGCGAAGGCCTGACTTGTACAACCAGATAGCTGAGCTGCGTTTAGAGATAGCTCGACTCCAACAGACAGTAGTCGATCTCACCTTATAGGTTCAGGTATCAGACATGACCCATGCCACTGAGACAGAAACTCTGTATCAGGAGATCTCGCATTTGCATAGAGGGCTCCACTCACTCCGTCATCTTGATCAGTCAGACGAACAACCAGCTCCTTGATGACACTATTTCATTGCTTTCTTTTTCTTTTCGTTTACAGACTTATTGCATTCGACTTTTATTTTTATTTTTATGACATTAATCTTACCATATATATATATATATATATATATATATATATATATATATATATATATATATATATATATATATATATATATATATATATATATATATATATATATATATATATATATATATATATATATATATATATATATATATATATATTTGCATATTTGTAACAATTACCATTTCATGCAATTTATTTTAAATTATTTTTATGTTTTTTGATTTTTTATTTTATGTGGATAAAGAAATATATATATATATATATATATATATATATATATATATATATATATATATATATATATATATATATATATATATATATATATATATATATATATATATATATATATATATATATATATATATATATATATATATATATATATATATATATATATATATATATATATATATATATATATATATATATATATATATATATATATATATATATATATATATATATATATATATATATATATATATATATATATATATATATATATATATATATATATATATATATATATATATATATATATATATATATATATATATATATATATATATATATATATATATATATATATATATATATATATATATATATATATATATATATATATATATATATATATATATATATATGTGCCAGGACAGGTGATCTCTACTGCCAGCACACCCCCAAAAATTCAAGAAGAAGCACCAAGGCCCAAACACCAAGCACAAATCCGGCCCAACCACCTTTAACAAGGATGGAGCCCACCATGGGGTCTGGACTATATGCGGGGCAGAAGTTACAAAAACTCCATTTTCACATCCAAAACCTCCAAAACTCCATTTTTGGTCACACGAAAAACTCCCCCAAAGCACTAAAAAGTCCTAATTTCATCTTCCACTCACTAACCCATTAACCATTTCAAGTTCCATTTCCACCTCCCCTCACCAAATTCCATCAAAACTCCATCTTTACCAATTTCCAAAATATACCCATTTCACTCATCTTCCATCTCAAAGGTACATCCATGACACACGAAGTTTCCATTTTTCGTCAAGGGAAACCCGGAGAAAGACAATGGAAAATTCTCGACAAACTGCAAAGCCGGGACATTGCTTCGACACGGTACGTGGATGACAACTGTCTGTATTCTTTAGGTATTTGCCATAGTGTGTATCACTTGTTAGAAACTTTAGGACTGCACGAAATATTTGCTAGACGTGAGCGTACTTTTGAAAGGATGACAAGGGAATTATTGAGTTCCCTAATTTATGTTGTCAGGCCCGACATTGCTAGTACCGTCGGCACGGTCCAGTTTTGGATGTTTAATGTTGAATATTCGTTTAGTACCGACGACCTGGCAGAAAGGTTAGGACTTTCTTTTGGTGAAGGCGCTATTTGTGAAGCACCTCTGGATTCTGAATGGTCTGTGGAGGCATTTTCTTTTTGGCACAGGTTGTCAAATTTTATCATTACATCTTTCGAAGGAATACTTGCCTCCAGGATCCATAACCCAGCCATTCGTGTATTTCGCTACATGTTAGCATGTACTATCTTTGGCCGGGAAAATCCGAATACTGTGAATGCCAAAGAGTTACTATTCTTGCAGGGATGCCTCACAAATAGGAGATTTAATGTGGTTCCGCTCATGATTGCCCATATGAATGCCTCAATAAAGAGCACTGGAACCATTGCATTCAGAGGACTTATTACGTCCATGGCAAAGGCTCTGAACCTAGATACGGAGATAACCACTTTAGAACCTCTTCCTCCTCGCACAATTAATTTGAAATTTTTGAAAGATATGAAATTGTGCAAAGTAAGGAAGGAAGGATGTTTTGAGCTTATGATCCATGGGAGGGATATCCCATCTATCATTTTGCCTTGCACTAGACGCACAGATGTGACTATTGCGAGGAACTGGACCTATGATTTAGATACTCCACCCATTATAGGTCCAATGCCTCCTAATATTCCTGTTGGTGAAGGCGATGATATTGATGACGGGTATGACTGGCGAGAGCAATCTCCCGATCATCCTATGCTGCCTCACCATGTACCACAGACACACACTGCACCGTCTTCCTCTTACCATTCTGCAGGTACCACCCCCGGTTTTTATATCTCTGAGCAGATGTGGTGAGACCACTTAGCAAGAGAGGAATGATGAGATAACTTTCTCACCACTATTCAGCATCAGTTAACTGAGAACATGAGATTCATGCAAGATTCTCAACAACAGATGAGCCAATCCATGCATACCATAATGCAATCTCAAGCTGCTCTGACCACCAGATTCGATGCGTTCGACATTGCTCAGACCGATCATCGCCGCAGTAGATCCCGCTGCCCTAGGTACTCCGAGCATGCTGGCGACAACACCACTAGCATGCCTTAGGCCCATCAGGTACCTCGTCCCTTGCTTATTTTGAAACATTGAGCACAATGTTCAATTTAAGTGCGGGAGGAGACTTTATTTACTTATTTATTTACTTTCTCATTTTTTCTCGCATTTTTATCACTTTCTAGTTTATTTCCCTTCTTATTTTTCTTTCTCACTTTTTAGAACATACTTGTGCCTAACGAGTCATTCTACAGTATACCCTTATTCCCTTATTTTACTCCCTCATTTCTTTGCCCCACAAATTTTTTTTTTGACAAATAGTTTACTATCCTAAAAAAAATTTGGGCTTTGAGGCAAGTTCGGGTTAGGATGTGAATGATTTGGAAAATTCTCTTTGAAACATCGGTATCATTATAAACACCTTAGGCTTCGCAAAATGCAGAAGTCAACCCCGATACCCTATGTACGATGACCTTAATAGAATGTTCATAGTGAGTCCTTAGTAGTTTATCCTAGCATTCAACTCTGGTCATATCGTTATCTAAGTGAAGGACCGATGAATATAAGTGAATGATCAGTATGCTAAACAAAATAATTGCAACTCGGGTAAATGTAACCCTCACAAGGTCATTTAACCCAAAAGGTTGTAAAAACTTCGAAAAAAAAGAAAAAATGATAAAAATAAAACAAAATAAAAATATCTTTCCATTGTTAGTTGGTTCAGAGGTATCTAGTACTGAACTTAGTAGGGCGGATTACGATCTGATCCCCCACAGCTACAAGTGGGCAAATAAAAGGGGTTGCGCCAATTTATGTAACAGAGCCCCGTGCTTAAGATCAGAATCACTAACCGGTCACTTCACCATGATTGCATGCGGATAACGGGCTTAATATGATTGCACCAGAATGAAAAGGACCCAGAAGGAGATTTGAAAGAAGGCATAGGTACTATAGGATAGTTTGGATTGGTTTGTGTAAAGAACGAAGCTTATGTCCGTGTTCACAGAGATGTGTAATTTTCGATACCTGTGGTTCACCGAGCTATTACATATCGCTTCATCCCAGCTTGAACTTATAAGTCCTTTTTTCCTAGATCATTTATGGATATCACCTTTTTCTGTCATGATGTTTTGCTTGAGGACAAGCAAAGTTTTTAGTTTGGGAGATTTTGATAGACCTAAAATATAATGTTTATTTGACTTGATTTGCACACTTTATTTAGTATTTTATTTCTGTTTTCTTATATTATGCCTCTGTTTTGTTTCTTTTTCAGGTTTTTGTATTTTCAAAGCTACTCGAGAAGAAATGAAGAAAAACGAGCTAAAAAACCATCATTTTGAGGAATTGTAGACATGACTTCCACCAAGTCGGGCGCCGTAGGGGATGCCACATATTGGATAGAAGACAACTACTTCCAACTGCCATGTCTCCCACTCCTTTCTACCCTAGTTCATGTGGCGAACGCCACAAGGAGGTGGTGGGCGCCACCTTCACAAACTCGTTTCCCTCCCAAAAGGAGTTGGGGGGCATTCTTGTCTTTACTTGTACTTTCCTACCACTATAAATAGAGGAGTTCTGTCTCATTTCTAATCATCCAAGCTTAGTTTACAGAACTCAAGCCATAAATTTCATTTATTGTAAAGTAATAAACTTCTCACATCGAGGGGTTATTACATTGTCTAATCGAGTCTGTAATCGAGTTTGGAGCACTTGGGTAGAAGTTAATCCTGTCGCCATTTTATTTCCGTCATTTACTTCCAGTTGTACCAACATTTAAAGCCTCTCGTTTGGAGCAGGTTTCTGTTTATTTATCTCCTTTTATTTATCTGCGTTTATTTTCTGCACGATTTATTTATCGCACCCTTTATCGCACTTTGTTTATTTACTTGCACTTTATTTCTCGCATTTATTCACCATGTCGGGTTAAATCTTAAAGGCTAGGATGCGAGGATTATAGTTATAATAGTATTCCATAGGGTTGTCGATAGAATTACTTAGGGGTTATTCTGACTTTTAAACACTTCTGTACTTAAATTTTGTTGGGTAAGATCGAAATCCGTCCAGCCTTTAGATATATTTGGTTAGTTTTAACTGTTCGAAGGAAGCGAAAGCGCTTGGTTGAGTTATGTAGGAATCTTTAATGTTTAAGAAAACTGATTTTAAAACTGTTTTCGGACACGTTTATGGATTTAAAGTCCGATTCGCAAGAACCTATTTTTTTTAGAAATTCCAAGTCAAAATATTTTTCAACTAAGTCAAGAAACTATATTTCTTAAAAACAGGTTTAATCAATCCTAACGCAATACGTGCCTTTTTATAAGTGACAATAAGAGGGATCAATTAGGAATACAATCGATTCTGAATACGCGAAAGCAACAGTTCCTGTTAAATTAGTTCTTTTCATGAGTAGAAAATATTACCCCATAAGGAATCCTATTTGTAAACATCTGGAATACTACGTAGCTATACGAATTGCATCTATGCCTGTTTTTGTATTATTAAATTTATTTCCGCACTTTACTTTTATTTCGCACAATCTAACCCTTTATTGACTTGCCTTAGATAAACATCGTAACAATAGTATACGATAGATTTACGTTTGGTCTCTGTGGGATCGATAATCTTTTATATTACTCTGACGTTATTCGTGCACTTGCGAATCAGTCCATCACTTACCTCCAACTTAATCAGAAGTTAAGTGGAGCTAGGAATCCTAAGGGATCATATCAATACAAGGTAATCAACATGTAAACATGGAGCATCACAATCACAAACAACATCAAATATCGAAATTCAAGTAAATATTCAAAAGCGAAGTCATACCAGCCATCAAAGGAAACATATACAAGTATCACCAAAGAAATATTCACAAAAGCACTCAAGAATTAATCAATGACAAAGTAAAATAAACTCCTAAAACATACAACCAAAACAATTAGAAAATGTATAAAACAAATATCAAAAGCTAGCACTAGAATCAAAGTTTAATTAATTCAAGACTAATTTCTAATCAAAAGTTAATCCTAAATTAATTCAAAATTAACTTCTAAAATATAATTCTAAATAAATAAAATTCAAAAAATTAAAATCTAATTAATAATAGAATTAAAAATTAATCTAAATAGAATTAAAATTAAAATTAAAATCTAATTAATAATTCAAAACAGTTAATCAAAAATTCGATTAACCAAAACAAATAATCAATTATCTAAAATCTAGTTAAACTAAATTAATTATCTAGACTAATTAATCAAAACAATTAATCAAACTCAATTAAAATTCAAAAAGAAATGGGGGTTATGACAGTGTTTTTGTGTGTGAATAAAAACAAAGGGGCCTGAAGCTCGGTCCAATGTGCAATGGGAAACACAATTTTAAAAGTAAACCTAGGGGATCATCTTCCTCCTTCCCAGCTGATTTTTTCATCTGCATTGTGACCTTCTCTGTCACTCTCCTCGCTCAATCAACCATAACAATGGCTTATTTTTTCAATGTTCTTCCTCTTCCATCCATGTTATCTCACCAAAAACAAACCGCTCCTTCGTGTCGTGGCATCGTGCCAGCGATGGTGGAGGCCTCAACACACTCACCACCTTATTCGAAATACTCGCCTCCTCACACATTGTAATGCCAGCCACGCCGCCATCAAACTTCACCACGACAAAGCTTTATCATCCTACCTTGGCTTCACCTCCTTCCATTTCGACCAAATCTGATCTCAATTTCCCTCGGTTCCTCTATACCAAATCCAATCTAACACAAACCTATTAATGGTAAAGCAGTAAACGGTCTCACCAATCCTAGTAGTAGTATGATAGAAGAACTTTTAGGGGTTGAACCAACCCACGAGATTTGAGGGGTCAAAAAATATTATTATCGTGGCTCAAAAAAATTTATAGAGAGATAAGGTTAACCGAAGACTCTCTAGAAATATTGAAAATTAGAAAAACAAGAATTTATATTATGCTACTAATAGGTTTATTTTTATGTCCGAATGCAAGTGGTAACGCTATTCATCCTATGTATTTAGTTTTATTAGATGACATAGATAAAATAACAACATATAGTTGGGGGTCCGCCACACTATCGCACCTATATCGGTCTTTGTGTAACAATGCAATAGAAAATTCGGGAAATTTTACCAGATGTGGTGTTCTTCTTCAAGCTTGGGGTTGGTCAAGAATGACCAATCTAGCACTTATCCAACACAACAATTTCGGATTCCCATTCGCTACAAGGTAATTACTTAGACCAAGAATGACCAATCTTTCATATTCTCTTACTTAATTTATCCTATTTTTAACAAATGTTTCCTTTTCGATTTGTAGGTGGTCTTCACTTGGGATGAATTATGACAACTGTCCCCATTACAGTATCACCCAATACCGAAATCTTCTAGATCATTTAGGTCAAGATGATGTAACCTCACTAACCTACCTATTTAGAATAGAGTCACCTTAAATACTATTTGAAAATAATAAATTTTTTTCTCCTATAGTTTATTTGGCGGTCATATCTTGGTCTAGATGCCATTCATTAAGTTAACGAACACGACTCTGCAGTGTGGAGTGCAAAGGTGTCGATTATCAACTTCACCATCATGGAAATGCACAAAAGTGATCGTGTTAAGCTTCAGTTTGGAATGCTACAAGATATTCCATGTCCGCCAAAATGCATCCCCGAGAAGTATCACACTGGTAAAGTCTCCGACCAATGGGACTATTATCCATGGACCAACTATGCAAAACATGAGTGTCGTGAATGGAAGCATCACCACCATTTTGTTTTGTCGGACACTGTGTTGCCATACGAGAGAAAACAGTCTATCCAATACATGAATTGGTATAGGTCGGTATCCATTGGTTTCATTTTGCATGCAAGATATCTTGTTGACCCACGCCAACAAGCCTCATCATCAAGACCCCAACAGCCTACCCAGCCTAATTTCCAACCACCAATCCAACCCCCACTCACACAACCACAACTCTATGAACATACCCCTTACCAGTCCACCCATTCACAAAGAGTTATTCACAATCTCAATACCAACAATATCCACCACCATACCAAACATACTCCCATGATACTACAAACCAATTTAACACGCAGTATCAAACACCCAATCAACCCTTACCCACCCAAACATTTACACCCATGTCACCTTACGACCAGACAGGCTATCGTTCTAACATTGCCTCATTGAGCCAACCACCCCAACATAATTATGCAGGCATGGGCAACCCCATTAATTTTGATGACTTGGAGGATATCGACTCATCTGAAAGGGCCCAAATGATCCAATTTCTTGAAGACGACACTTTGAACCCGACTCAACCACAAAGACCCCCAAGAAACGTACGTAATAGAGGATACGGTACAGGCGAACATTTACCCTGACCTAGTCATAGAAATTAGTGTACCATATTTCTCATATGTACTCAGTTGTTATTAAATGAAAATATTAATTATTATTTAATATATTATTTATTAAATACAATTTAATTTTTAATTATTAGTTAGAAATTATTAATTGTTATTCAGAAAATATTATTTATTATTTAATTATTAATTGTTAATAAATATTAATTATTATTTAGATTTTATTATTTACAAAATTATTATTTATTACATATTATTTAAATTTTATGTAATGGTTAAATATTATTTAACAAATATTATTAAACATATTATTTATTAAAAATTTATTAAAAAAATTCGTATAAGGCTTACTCAATCATGGATGGCGCCCCCCTTATAATTTTAAGGGTGCCTCCATCATGGATGGCGCCTCCCTTCAAATTATAAGGGTGCCTACATCCTGGATGATGCCCCCTCTTTAAAAAAAATATATTTTTTTGAAACTTGGGTAGATTGAGATATATTTTGAAAGGGTGGGTATTTTGACAAATAATGTCTTTAAAATTGGGTATAGTGGTAAAAAATTCACACATTGCAGTAGGTTCGTATAAGTTTGTTGATGTAGCAAGTTTGTGAGCTGTTGACAGGTTGTTGTGCGAGACATTACTGTTGTAAATTGTATCACGGTTTGTGACGCTTTGGCAATGTTGTTTTTGTTGGAAAAATTTCTGCAGTCGGCGGTTGTACCGTGTGTGGAAATTGGTGGGTCATGTGTGATGGAATTGTGTGTTATTGTGTGTGCAGACTTCTTTTGTAATTTTCCTTTTACTGCTATGGATTTTTGTTTTTTTTCTTTTAATATGTATCTTTGTACCCGCGCTGGCCTGTTGATCCAAGTGGAAACTTTACTTCCTTCTCTCTTTTTTTCTGATAAGAACTTCTTTCAATGATACAACATTAATTTCTTCTGCACCTCTGCTTTTCCTGAGTAACCCTTTTCAATTTTTCTTTTTTTGAAATTCTCTCTATTATGAATTATCTCTTTCATATGCAACACAACATCTGATGAGATTAGCAGCTTCTGCATAATCAATGAAATTAATAGAAACATCCTCAAAAGCACCAATTTTCAATAAGCCCTTAAAGTCATAAAATAACAAACTATTTCACCAAACCTCCCGTTCTTAGGGTCACAAATAAACTTAGCAATTTCATAAACAAGATTCTCCAATTTTCAAACTATATTATTGCCTTTTCTAATCTTGTTTGTTGTTCGCATGTTTGATAACTTCCAAAGTGAATCCTTGTAAAGTCTAAATTTCAACCACATTCTTCTTAAAACAAACATAGGAAGTTAATTGGAAAAAAATGGACACAAAATGAATGTTGAATTCAATTTGGATATGGAAAGTTTAATTTCTCAAAATATGGATTTGTGATTTTGAAAATGGATTTAGATCTACTATGAATCCAACGTAGTTTAATGTGGCTAAAAAATGGATAACATGGATTAAGAGGTAGTCACGGTTTATTCAGAAAAACAATTTAAAATGAATATTGAATTTGGATATGAAGTGGATGTGACATTTAAATGTGTACTTAGAATTTGGTTAAGAAAATAGATTTACAAGATGGACATCGAATATGGACAAAAAGAAAGTGATATGGATAATGACATAGAAATGGATATGTGAGTGGATAATCAGACTTGTATCTTGAATCCCATGTAATTAGCATACAAGTATCCTCCAACATTAGAATATTTGAATCAATTTCTAACAACCCAACTGCTTAAAACACATAAACCTCAAATGACCACTTAGATGAACACTCCACACAAATCCTTAATTCTCCATGAAAACCAACCTGTATTCTCAATGAAAATCCCCGCTTGAACATTCCAAGCACAAGTGACTTATATAAGCAATGAGCACTTGGAAGAATAGTAATTCCTGAAGCACAAGATGAATTCACAAATTGATTTTCGAAACATAATCCAATGCTTCTGATGAATCCTCTGAATAGGAAGATACTCGTGATGAAGTGAATTCAACTCTTGCTTCAACTTGACTGAAGTGGGAACCAACTGAATACCTTCAGAATGGGTAAAACACTAATAACGAGAAAATCCTTTGATCCCATGTCTTAGAAGACCAATGCGCTATGTGATTATGAAATATGACCTAATGAAAGATGCAAATGAATACAAACATAATCCAAAAAAAAGTTAGAAAAAGTGAGGGCAAATTTTAGGGTGCAACACTGCCTATATTCAACCACCTTGGACTTGAAGAGGTGATAGCAACGACTCTCAAACATTTAAGGTAAAAGGTGGTTGAATACAAAAAGAACCACGAAATTTAAAAACCGTGGGGAGAAGAACAAAGTGATTGACAACCGAAGCTAGACTTTAAGATAGCGGATACCAACCAAAAGTTGGTAGCAAATAGATACAAGATACCAACCAAAAGTTGGGATAACAAAAGATAACAAATGAGTCGACCAAAAGATAACAACCAAGAGTTAGGATATAGGTAGAACGAGGATACTAACCAAGAGTTAGAATAACGAAGGATACCAACCAAAAGTCGGGATACGAGCATATGGTACCAACCAAAAGTTGGGATAAAGGCTACTAACCAAAAGTTAGAATCACCGGAGCACCGAACGAAGGCGAACTTATGATGAAGAATACCAACCCAGAGTTGGGATGAAACAAAAGTTACCAACCAAAAGTTAGGATAAAGGATACTAACCAAAAGTTAGAATCACCAGAACGCTGACCGAAGGCGTATCCACAATGAAGAATACCACCAAAAGTTAGGATAGAGGCTTCACAAGGGAGAGTACCAACCAAAAGTTGGGATAGAGAAGAAAATATATACATAAGATTACCAACCAATAGTTGGGATAAGGAAAAAAGTACCAACCAAAAGTTGGGATAAAACTAGAGATTACCAACCAAGAGTTGGGATTCAACAAATGATATACAAGAGGTAAAATCAATGCACTTACGACCTGAAGAGAAGATGGCTCCGTTGGGGAATGAAAGAACACTGGTCCTATCCAATAAAGAGTTGATGGAAGGAAAATCGTCCTTATCATAGGGACACGTCATCAAAGAGTTTATGGAAAAAAACTGACATCGTCAAAAGCGTTGACGGAAAACTTCATTAGAGAGACACTTTGTCAAAGGGTTGACAAGAAAATAACATCTAGAATGTTGTCATCAAAGGGTTGACAGAGAAGAACTAGACATCACCAAGGCGTTGGCAGAAAGGAAACTGACATTGTCAAAGGGTTGACAAAATAGAAAATTTTGACCATAGAGACACATCGTCAAAGAGTTGATAGAAACAAAACCTGATCGAAGGAACACCTCATCAAAGAGATGACGGGAAGAAAAACTTTTCTAAAGAAATACATCACCAAAGAGTTGATTGGAAGAAAACCTGCTTGGGGATGTTGTCATTAAAGGGTTGATGGACAAGGCTTGATTGAGGGTAAGATCGACGTATGATCTAAGACCCAAAAGAAAGTAAGCAGATGAGTTAAGTAAAATGTCTGATTGGGGAGTGGCTTGGCATTCTCTCTAAGGATATTACACTAATTTGACTAAAAGATTATTCGAGCTTCCGCTCCAGGTACCAAATCTGGATTATGCTTCACATGCATATGTTTGAATTTTTCTATGGCGTAATGTTCCATACGAGATGGAAATTCTATGCATTTAGGAATGCCATGCAATGATGGTTACTATATGCAGAATGCAGACGCTCAGACTACCGGGGAAAGAAGGATGTGCCAAATATGATTGGACTTTGCTGGGAAGAACAAGTGAAACCTGATGGTGATTGATTTTTCGAAGGTGATATTTTTCTAGGTACCAATGTGGATTGGATTTTAGAATGAAGAACCAATAGGGATTGGACTTCTGGTGGTTTCCAATAGAGATTGGGTTTTGGATTTCCTGTTTGATTTTATAAGGCTTCATGCTATGTTATGTGATAAATGATATTCAATGATATAACGACTTAACCGGTGGCTTCGAGGTAGGTCAGGGGCAGTTGACGTTGGAAAGTGTCTTATCTGGATACAAGATTTTTGGTTGAGAGGTTAGGGAATGGTTAACATGACTTCCCGACATTCGCCTTGAACTCAAAGATTGACAGAACCTGCTTGAGTAGCTCTGAATAACTCTGAAAATATGGAAAGGAAACATTCCTTTGTCTCCAATATTGCCCCAGCCTGCAGGATCTTTGTAAGAATCTTCCTTGAAAGGAAACATGTACTCTATGTACCATGATGGTTTGAGATGGACTGCCTCAGCATTCTGAACCTTGGAGAGGTGCTTCGGATTAACCGTCTTCTGGAAAGGATAACTTATATGCTCTTGGGGTGACCTGCCCCATCCTTGGATTTATTTTTCCCCTAATTGGCTAACCGACTTTCAAGAGATTTATCGAATCTCGACCTGATTTCCCCAGATTAGCCGAATCTTGGATGATTTACCCTCTTGGCATGATCATTTGACATGGCTTGCCCATGCTCAATGAAGTACCCCTAACATTTTGCTTTTTATCTTGATCAATCCTTCCAATACATAAATTATCGTAACATCAAGTACTTACCCGCAAGTAAAATAATTCGTTTTGAAAATGATAATTTTAATGCAATGCGTATGATAATTTTGAAGTCCAAGACTGTTCACTGGAAAAAGGGTTGTGACGTATAGGGAACAAATCACTTATCAGAATGTCAAATCAATACCATCATGATAGTAAGAAAATCCTTTTAGGAAATGGCATCAGAAACCTCTTGGCTCTGTCCAGATCCAGCTCAAGTAGGGGTCATAAGCACGGCTATGTCTTTTTCCCAACAATGCTTTTCCCCTTCTATAGATGTTGTTCCAAGCATGCTCAAGCTTGGCCAAAATATCAACATCTAGCAGCCCATTGAGGTACAGAGATTCCTGTACCTCCTCTTCCTTGGGAGGATCCCTCAGTGCATAACTAAACTGCCTGACTAGAAAAGACGGATTATAGTTAAGACATCCCTTTCTCCCAATCAGAGGAACGTTAGAGAATCCACTGCAGCTGTAGATGACTTCTGTTACAAGCATGTTCCTGTCAAACCAAGTGATGTTTTCTGCTGATAAACCCATTAGACGTTCTGACCACTCCAATGTACCCGCAGAGGTAACAAAATGACCTGTCTTGGGCATATGGCTATCAAACCATCTGTATAGTAGGGGCACACAACATGACATGTTTTCCCCCCATCCGGTTCTCATTCTTATAATGAATCGAATGATAAAAGTCACCAAGCAAGGTGGGTACTGGATTTCCTGAGGCTAAGATATGAAATGCATCCAAATCGACGAAATCCGACATATTAGGGAACAAAATAGTGTCGTAGATGCAGAGAGCCAAAATGGCGTTGAATACGATCCAACCCCCATCTTTGGCGCATTGTTGGGCCTTTCTAACCAGAAACTACAAAGAGAAACCAGGAACTTCATTCCACTTGGTAAGATTCCCATCCAATTCTGCGGCATCTAGATGTAAAATAGCAGCTAGCTTAGCCAGATCAGGCTTAACGTCAATATGGAAAAATGGCATCTGATCTCGAATAGGCATATCCAACAATACAAAATATTCTTCCAAGGTAGGTGCAAGGATGTAGTCTGGGAATGTGAAACATCTCAGCTGAGGGTCGTAGAGCTGCAACAAAGCATAAAGACCATTCATCTCGTATACTGAGGGCTTACATACAAAATTGAGCAGCTTCCCATAAGATTTTCTGAACTCTTCCCTCACTGCTTTATCAGCCTAAGCAGTCAAACTGAGCAACAAAGTAATATCTAGAGTAGGAAGTTTGTAGGCCCCATTTTTCTTCAGGGACACCATACCAGCAATAGGGAACAAGATCACTAGAATCAGGGATGAACTATACACCTACAACACAAACACACGTTAATGAAATGCAAATGAACATGCAAAAATGAAAATGCAAGAATGCAGCAGGAGATCAAGATTGATGTGTTGTTGACCGAGAAGGACCAAAGTTCTGCTCTGACAAGATCATAGCACAGTTCCGATAATAGGACCCTCTGGTACCAATAATATTGATGCACACTGTAAAGAAAATCAAGTTGTCTGAAAGTCAAGGTTTCCTGCACAACCCAATCCCGCTCACAGGTATGGACCTATCTATTTGTACGGTTCGGCATCCTATGTGTTTCCCAGTGTCATAAACTTTCTAGAAATGATGATACGTTCACCATTTCTGGTTTGGCATCATCGTCTCTTGAAGAGGCCTCACTTAGCTGAGTCACAAATGATCGGTCCCCAGAGTCGACAACTCTCAAGTCCAAAATCCCTTCAACCCCAAAGGCCTAGAAAAGAAGTTGTCTAAGAGAATCTTTTCTGAGCGTGGATTTCATGGGAAACTAGTACATGCAAAGCATGCACGCCCCCACTAATCTCCACTTCTAATGCTATGTATACTCTCAAGCCTAGGTCTGGCATATCTCTCAGTATCAATCCCTCCCAACAACAACACAACAATAATGATATAGTGCTGAAAGTAAATGCAGGAAAGTAAAGTACAATAAATAAATACAAACCCAAAAGATAAACAAGCAAGCACTAAGATTGAATCACGTAGGGAACCGTTGGAGTCCCCAGCAAAGTCGCTAGTTGTCGCTACTCTGAAAAAAGGTTTTGGCACAAACAAAAGAGTCGCCGACTATCGTTATTTATCCCACAAGATGGAAAGGAAACGATCAGGAAAAAACCTAGCGAAACTTGATAAGACCGGTCATCGTAACCAAATCTCGGGTTCGGAGGTCGGTTATGCAAGGGGAAGGTGTTAGCACCCCTCACGTCCGTCGTACTCGACGGGATCCACACTTGTTTGTTTATCTAAATGGTTGTTTATCTATCTAACTAAGAGTCTGGCTTAAAAGAGAAAGAAAAAAGAAAAGGACTCGACAGAGCGTCGCTGCTCTAGGCCTACGTATTCCCTCGTGCAATGGGAAAGTCAGAGTCAACATAGTTCGACTAACTACGGGTGAAGGGGAAGTTTGCTCACCAAGACATCGCATCTTGTCCCTACGTACTCTCAACAGGTATGAGAGATCAGAGCGGACGTAGTTCGGGATAAAGAAGACCATATGTTTGTTCGTCTATTTTATCTGAGTAAGGTTAACAAACAGTTCTAGCAGTTTGGTGTATGCAGCTCGCTTGTTGGAGACTTAGGCGTTACCGTTTGCGGTAGAACAAAGAGTTAACAACACTCTTTTTCTTGATTAAGAGAAGCCCCAAAGGGAAAAAGGATTTGGATGTTTGTTCTGAAGTCTTTTATTAGAAGTGTTTTTGATGAATGTTTGTAATTCATACTGTACTAGAGACTTGTGACTTAGAAGTGAATGTGTCGCATGTCACCCAAAGGGTACCACACTAAACATTCTGATTATTGGAAGGAAACCCTTCAATAACCATTTCCTAAGTAGCTTAAGGCTCGTAATGTACAATACTCATTAGCCTTTATTTCGTATTTTGATTTTGTTTGAAGATGAGAAGAGAAAGGGCTCTACAGGGGAAACTGAATTAACCTACTCTTGTCATGCAATATGGCCCTAATGTTGAGTTTGAAGGGGAATATAACCTATTGTTATCATGCATGGTTTCAAACCTAATGTCTATCATCACTCCTTCAAACAAGGAAGTGAGAATCCTAAGGGAACATGGCAATGGAAAGAAAAAAGAACAAAAACAAGATCAATCATGATTAACCAGATGAAATATGAATGTACATGAAATGCAACACACAAGCAAAGGGAGACAAACTCAACCTTTCAATGCAAGCAAGCAAAAGAAAAAGAAACAACCAAGCAAAGGGAGACAAACTCAACCTTTAAATGCAAACATGAACTTAAGGGAAGGAAAGCGTACACATGCAATTCTAACCTAATGAAACAAATCAAGCAATCAAACATGAGAGAGGATAAACAAAATGAGAACCAAGGAAATCATCTCAAGGATTCATCAAGTTCAGATGTGTATCAACACAGGAATTCACAAAGGCTAAACCACTTTATGGAATGCACATTAGTTCTTCCAAAGGAAGAACCAGGCTCTCACAAGAAGGATCCTAAGTTTGAAGAACAGATAGGGATAAATGCACAGAAGCATAGTGAGAACCACAGGAACCCACTATGTTCAGTGTGTATAAACACAGGAGTCCATCAAAGGCTTAACCTCTTTATGGAATGCACATTAGTTCTTCCAAAGGAAGAACTAGGCTCTCACAAGAGGGATCCTAAGATCAAGTGACAAAGAGGAAGGAATGATGATGGGAAGCATGGTGAGGACCAAAGGAACCCACCATGACACTCAACCAAACTCACCATATTTAAAGAGTCCTCAATGGTTCAACTTCTTTATGGAATGCACATTAGTTATTCCAAAGGAAGAACCAGGCTCTCACAAGAAGGACCCAAATATCATAGGACAATGGGGAACTATGTAAAGATGGAAGGCATTCAAAGATGCTCCTATGGAAAGGCTAAGGGAAAGTCCTAAAGGAAGCCTAGGTTATGAACTAGTTAAGAGCAAGGTATTGAATTGAAAATGAACATAAACGTTCCTTAAGATGTCTAGGATATGAACATGGAAGAGTTAGATGCACAAGCATTGCAAAGAGATCAAACAAAATGCAAAACTATGCAAAGGTAGAATTGGAATCACACAAAAATCAGTCAGAATGTAAAATCTACCAAAAATAGTAAAACATGCCTAAAAATTCTAAGAAAATTCCTAGGGAATCCTTATAGTATTAGGAACCAAGGGTTAAAATATGGGAGCAAAGCTCTAAGCCTAGGTATGTCAACAGGGGGCAAAACCCTAAGGTGCTCTATGAATAAGGCAAGAAGAAAGGGTGCCAAAGATTTAATCCAAAACCTAATCAAATGATATCTAAAAAATAACGAGAAAAATGCTACAATATTGTCGCTACTGCGAAAAAAGAGGCCGACAATGACAGAAGAGTCGCCACCGTGCGTTATTTATCCCAAAGGAGGGAAAGGAAACGCTCAGAGAAAACCTAACGCAAAGAGGGAAAGGAATAGTCATCGCAACCAAGTCCTTGATTCGGGAGTCGGTTACGCAAGGGGAAGGTATTAGCACCTCTCACGTCCATCGTACTCGATGGGATCCATGCTTGTTGTCTGTCTAAAAGGGTGTGTTTAAAATATCTACGCTAAAGGCTTAGGGACAAAAGAAAAGAAAAGTGACTTGGCAAAACACAACAGTTCTATGCCTACGTATTCCCGTCTGAAATGAGAAATCAGAGTCAACGTAGTTCTCCTAACTACAGGTGAAAGGGGGGAAAGGTTGCTCTTCGAGATATCGTATCTCGTTCTTACGTACTTTCATACGACATGAAAGATCAGAGCAAACGTAGTTCGGGCCAACGAGAGACACAAGTTTGTCTAACAACTTTTATCCAAGTAGGGTTAACAGACGGTTCCAGCAGTTGGCGTATGCAGCTCGACCTTTGGAGACTTAGGCGTTGCCGTTTTGCGACAAAACCGAAAGTTAACAGAACTTCTCCTTATGAAAGGGTTTTCCTGAATTAAAGGTCCAAGAGGACAAAATAATTTGGAAGTTTGTTTTTGAAGTATTTTACGGAAGAAGTGTTTTAAGTTTTTCTGTTTGTAACTCATGCTGCACTAAAGACTTGTGACTTAAGAGTGAATGCGTCGCATGTCACCCAAAGGGTACCACACTAAACACCCAGGATATTGAAGAGAGACCCTCCAACAACCCTTTCTCAAGTAGCTTAAGGCTCGTAGCGTACAACACGCGTTATCCTTTATTAAGTGTTTTAACAGCGTTTGAAGATGTGAAGAGAAAAGACGCAACTAAGGGTGTGAAGGCAAAGTATCTACCAACACAAGCGTGCCTCTGGTTTTTGATGATGACAACTTGCTAAGAGATATCCTTCTTTCGTTTAAATCATTCACGCTACTTATGATTCAATTTTTACAATGACGTAATGCACAAAAAGCTGTAGAAATTTATGTTTTTGCAGATTTTTGAACCATGAGCCGACCATACCGTCAGCACACAGTTTCATTCAGTTCACACGGGTCAGCGCATGGAACCATGCGTCGACCGCTGACTTGGCGCATGCAGGTTTAAGAATCAGACGGCTCAGCGCATGAAGATCATGCGTCGACCGCTGACTCGGCGCATGACAGTTTGAGTGTCACACGGCTCAGCGCACGCCGACCCTATGGTCGACCGTTCGCGCGCAGAAACAGAAATTCTGCTATGTTTCTTTGATCTGTCAACTGTCTGTTTTGTATATTACTATAAATAGCTGTCTTTTCTTTTTTAACAACAGGACATTTTTTTTTGAAAGCATTGTGAGAAAGTGTTCAGGTCAAGAAACGTGAAAGAGGTGCATCAGTGTTCTTCATCTTCATCGTTCAATCAACTCACAAATCCTCAAATTACAGATAATCAATTTTTTGCTGCGGTTTGTGGTTTGCTCGACGGTGATAAGGTTCGAACGCGTGATTGAAGATCCGGTTCGAGTGGAAGCTGGTGCAGGTGTTTCTTGGGAGAAAACCTTTGAGGTTTTACCTATCAAGACTACAGGTTTTGAAGGCTTTTGTTACGGAATCGTCGGTTCAACAATCAAGCGAGTGCGAAGGTGATTGATTAGCGGAAGGTTGATCAATCTAGTAGCTAGGGCGTTGAAAGGTTGAAGACGTTCCGGGTTCAATTTGGGTGTGTCTAAGATCAGCCGTGCCGAAGGTTTGATCAACGGAAGAGTTGTCAATAAGGTGGCTGCAATCGGAGGTCATTCACATCAAATTGGAGGACTTGATTCATCTTGAATCAAGGGGCAAGAAGTGGTAGAAATTATCAGCAACATTAAGATTGTTTGTATCAATTGTCTATCGATTCTTGTGTATAACTGTTCTACCAAACAGGTGATATCTATTCAATACATATCTCAATTCTCATTGTAGAATTGAGGGCAGACGTACCCCAACGCGAGGACGACTGGGGGAACTGCCTCATCAAATCTTGTGTTCCTTTATTTTCTGCATTTTCAATTACAGCTTAAAAATTAAGTGATTCTAGAATAAGTGATTTTGTCAAATTGTAATATTGATTGAGTGAGTTGGTGAAACACTGTTTTTTAACTACTAAGTACAATAGAAATACTGTACTAAGGCTTTTTCAATCACTCATTCAACACAAATATCATTTAAGGTATTTGTGCACACCAACTGTTCGACAAAAGTGCTGAACTAAAATTGCCTTAATTTTGCTGCTAGTTTTGTGCACACCAACTGTTCGACAAAAGTGCTGAACTAAAATTGCCTTAATTTTGCTGCTAGTTTTGTGCACACCAACTGTTCGACAAAAGTGCTGAACTAAAATTGCCTTAATTTTTGCTGCTAGTTTTGGTGTAATTTTTGATCATTGGAATAAGGAAATAGTACGAGTGAATCACATCTGAGTTTTGCATAAAAGTGTGTAGTGATTTACTATCCGTTATCGTCTTAAATTCATCTGCTTGACGCATATCCGGCTCTCCAATAGTTGTTCGTTTTAGACTATATTTTCCAAGGCCGCTTCCGCATTTGAAAACAATTTTGAAAACCAATTTTATTGGTAGCGCCACTCAAATTTTTAAAAGGGATCTATTCAACCCCCCCCCCCTTCTAGATCCGTGCCTTAGTCTAACAAGTGGTATCAGAGCCTGGTTCTCCGGTGCTTCAAATACAACATTGATAGAATAATGGCTAACGAACCAAAAGGGGCGTACAATAGAGCTCCCGTTTTTAACGGTGAAAATTATAGCTATTGGAAAGACTGTATGCGGGTGCACATTAATTCCATAGATAGAAAGATATGGAACGTTATTCTCAATGGTCCGATTGAAATAACCATGACAAATGAGAATAACGAAGTTGTGCCAAAGCCCGAAGCACAATGGACCGACGACGATGAGCGAAAGTATAATTACGATTGGAAAGCTAAGAACATTCTAATCTCCTCATTAGGTGTAGATGAATACTACCGTGTATCCCATTGCCCTACGGCTAAAACTATGTGGGATGCACTACAAATTGCCCATGAGGGGACAAACGATGTTAAGTTGGCTCGAATCAACACTCTTATACAAGAGTTTGATCTTTTTTTCATGGAGCAAGGGGAAACCATTGCTGACATGCAAAAGAGATTTACTCATCTCATAAACAGATTACATTCACTAGGAAGACCTATTTCCAATGATCTTGCTACTAATAAAGTTTTGAGATGTCTTAGCAGGGAATGGCAGCCGAAAGTGACCGCCATCAAAGAGGCAAATGATCTTACGGTATTAGACCTGACTACATTGTTTGGCAAACTACAAGAGCATGAACAGGTACTCTTGAGTCTTGACCAACATGAAAGGAAAGAAAAGAAGGACAAAGTAAAGATGAGTGAAAAGAAGTCCATAGCTCTTAAGGCTTCTTCCTCGAAGTCTAAAGCAAAAGAGCAAAGTGATTATTCTTCAAGCGACGACGAAGAAGAAGACATAAATGAGGACATGGGGCTGTTCGTTAAACGGTATAACCGGTACGTGAGAAAGAACGGCATCCAACATTCGGAGAAGAACCTGGTAAATTTCCGAAGGCAATCAAGGTTCTCCAAAGATGACAATCAAAAAGGCAAAAAGACTAGAGGAACGTGCTATAAATGTGGAAAGCCCGGTCACTACAAACCGGACTGTCCAATGAACAACAAGGGAAAAGAAAAGGAACAATCGAAGTCACATAAGAGAGCATCAAAGCCTAGGAGGGCGTACATCGCGTGGGAAAGCGACAGTGATTCCTCCTCCTCTAATGAAAGCTCTAGTGATGAAGAAGAGTCCGTGAATCTATGTCTCTCCGCAAATCAGAAAAAGAAAAAGAAACAGGTACGTCACTCTAGATATAATATGTCATCTAATATGTCTCATTCCGAATTACAAACCGCATTCGATGTTTTACACAAGGAAGCAACTGAAGCCTTTAAGAAACTTGCTTCTAATAGAAGAATTTTTACATATTTAGAGCACAAAGTCTTAGAGTCCGAAAAGAAATTAGAGGACCTTAAGGCTTCCATTGTGAAAGATAATGAATCGGATTGTAAGGACAATAGTAATCCTTTCAACTTTGGTTGTGATACTTGTCATATTTGGCAAGGTGAGGTTAGAAACCTTAAGGCCAAATTAGACAAGGCACTTGAACCTAAAATTACATTTGCAATCGATAAAAAGGATTTTAGAAAAAGTATGATAAACCCATATCAAAAATATGCATATGTAATTAGGGATCAAGCAAGTGAAAGTGATTCTAATGTCGACTTTGTATGCTTTTACTGTTGCAAGAAAGGCCACTCCATTGGTAAATGTCGATTTAGGAGATTTCTTGTTCCTAAAGGCATCTACCAATGGTTGCCCAAACGCAACCGTCTTGTCGCTAACCTATTAGGACCCAATATGCCATTGGGTACCTCCCTTTTGTAAGTTATATTTTGACAGGTGAAATGTGTCGAGTCCACCGAGAGAAGATGGGTTCTTGATAGTGGGTGCTCAAGGCACATGTCTGGAGACATATCCTTATTCATAGACTTCGTGGCTAAGAAGAAAGGGTATGTAACATACGGTGATAACAACCGCGGAGCGATACTAGGTAAAGGTAGTATAGGTAATCCCTCCTCTACTACAATTTCCGATGTGTTGCTTGTCGAAAACCTTAAACATAATCTCCTTAGCATTAGCCAATTATGCGACAAAGGTTACAATGTTTCCTTTTCAAAAGATTGCTGCAAAATTGTGCATGAAAGTGATAAGAAGAATGTGTTTATTGGTTTTAGAGTAAACAATGTGTATATGCTTGACTTGAATGTGGTATCCCCAACAAGCGATCAATGTCTCATATCTATGAGTGAAGACTCATGGCTATGGCATAGGCGCTTAGCGCATGTCAACTTTGACTTACTCAATAAGATTGTCTCAAAAGATCTAGTACTAGGACTTCCCAAAATTAAGTTCACCAAGGATCACCTTTGTGATGCTTGTCAAAAAGGAAAACAAACGAGGATCTCCTTTAAATCCAAAAAGATTATTTCAACAACGAGACCTCTTGAACTACTTCATATGGACTTGTTTGGGCCGTCTAGGATCAAAAGTCTAGGAGGAAACTATTACGGATTCGTAATAGTGGACGACTTTTCTAGGTTCTGTTGGACCATCTTCTTAGTGAGTAAAAGTGACACGTTTGCCGCTTTTGAGAGATTTGCCAAGCTCTCCCAAAATAAGTTAAATACAAACATTGTGTCAATAAGAAGTGACCACGGAGGTGAATTTGAAAATCATTTATTTGAAGAATATTGCGGTAACCATGGCATCGATCATAACTTCTCGGCTCCACGAACTCCTCAACAAAATGGGGTTGTGGAGCGTAAGAACAGAATTTTAGAAGAATTGGGAAGAACAATGATTAATGATAGTGGTTTACCAAAATACTTTTGGGCCGACGCCATTAGTACGGCATGTTATGTTTTGAATAGGGTACTCATCCGCCCCATTCTAAACAAAACTCCGTATGAACTTTTAAAAGGGCGAAAGCCTAATGTTTCTCACCTTCATGTTTTTGGATGCAAGTGCTTTGTATTAAACAATGGAAAGGAAAACTTGGGCAAGTTTGATTCAAAAGCCGATGAAGGCATTTTTCTAGGGTACTCGCAATCAAGTAAAGCATATAGGATTTATAATAAAAGATTACTAGCTGTTGAAGAGTCTGTGCACGTTACGTTTGATGAGTCCTATCCGAGAAATGTCGGAAAGGATAGTGTTGTTCATGGTGCAGGTACATCCACAGAAGACATACTCAAAGGTGGCGAAACGGGGATTGATCAACCCGATAGAGTCAAAATTGAGGAGGATAAGGATGCACACCATGAGGTAACTGAGGAAGCTCATCCGCCTACAAACGATGATCTCCCTCAAGCTTGGAAGTCGTGTAAAGATCATCCAATTGACAATATTCTCGGAGACATCACAAAGGGAGTCACCACTCGATCTAAGCTAAGTAACTTTTGTTATCACTTCGCTTTCGTTTCACAAATAGAGCCTAAAAACCCCAAAGAGGCCCTACTCGATGAGCACTGGTTTTTATCGATGCAAGAGGAACTAAATCAGTTTAAAAGAAACGAGGTATGGGACCTTGTCCCTCCTCCGCGAGGCCATCGAGTAATCGGCACCCGATGGGTGTTTAGGAACAAGTTGGACGAAAACGGGGTAATAACCCGTAATAAAGCGAGATTGGTCGCTCAAGGGTATAACCAAGAGGAAGGCATCGACTATGAGGAAACTTATGCGTCGGTTGCCCGACTCGAGGCTATACGCCTTTTACTCGCCTTTGCATGTGCAAAGGATTTTAAGTTATTTCAAATGGATGTTAAAAGTGCGTTCCTTAACGGTCACATAAATGAAGAAGTATATGTGTCTCAACCTCCCGGTTTTGAATCTCATGAATACCCTGAACATGTTTACAAGTTAAAAAGAGCTTTATATGGTCTCAAACAAGCTCCTAGAGCTTGGTATGAGCGACTAAGTAAGTTTTTACTTAATCAGGGGTACTCACGAGGAAAGGTTGACACTACACTCTTCATTAAACGTCAAGGAAAGCACTTGATTTTGGTGCAAATCTATGTTGACGATATTATATTTGGATCCACTAACATGAATCTCGTGAGAGAGTTTTCTGACCTCATGCAGGGCGAATTCGAGATGAGTATGATGGGGGAGCTCACATACTTCCTCGGCCTGCAAATTAAACAACTCCAAGAAGGGACATTCGTGAGCCAAACAAAATATTGTTTGGACTTGATCAAGAGATTTGACATGGCAAAATCCAAGGCCATAGACACCCCAATGCCTACATGCGTAAATTTGGATAAAGATGAAAATGGCAAGGACGTAGAGGTAAAACGATATAGAGGTATGATTGGTTCACTTCTCTATCTTACTGCGTCACGTCCTGATATTATGTTTAGTGTGTGCATGTGTGCACGATACCAATCATGTCCCAAAGAATCCCACCTAAAAGCTGTTAAACGAATTCTTCGATACCTGTCAGGTACCCCGAAGTATGGATTGTGGTATTCTAAGGGTAGTGATTGCTCGTTGGTAGGTTACTCCGATTCCGACTTTGCCGGGTGCAAATCGGATAGGAAAAGCACTAGTGGTACATGTCATTTGTTTTCAAACTCCTTGGTTAGTTGGCATAGCAAGAAACAAGTTTCAGTTGCTTTATCAACGGCCGAGGCGGAATACGTTGCCGCTGGTAGTTGTTGTGCTCAAATTCTGTGGATTAAGCAACAACTACTAGATTTCAATCTTAAACTTGAACGTATTCCTATCCTATGTGACAACACTAGCGCTATTAACCTTACCAAAAATCCCGTATTACACTCTCGCACTAAACATATAGAAATTCGACACCATTTTCTTAGGGACCATGTTGAGAAAGGTGATGTTGTATTTGAACACGTTGACACTAAAAACCAACTAGCGGACATTTTCACAAAGCCGCTAGCAACGGAATCTTTCTTTCATATCCGCCGAGAACTTGGCATCCTCGACATTTCGGAACGGGAATAATATTTGCTGATGTTATCTTATTTCATTCAAATAATCATGCTGTTGTACTTCTAACAATTTGATATTCGTGTAAGTATAAGTATGTTGTGTATCAAGCAAATCAGGCATCAAGGTGATATTGTTCTTTCTCTCTCTCTTTGTTTGATAATCCTGTTGATCTCAAATCATATCGCTTATACTACGCTAAATTTGTATGACATCTACTGCATATGTATATAGATATTTTTTTTCTTATATGTCATGACATCATTTTTGCATAGCATGTACCTCTGAATATGGTAAAATACAAAAATCTGCTGTTTGTTGCATATTGAGTCGACCATAACAGGGCAGCGGTCACATAACATGACATCAGTTCAAAGGTCTTTGCTATGATGGGATATGTGTGGGATCAGTCGCTCAAAAAGTACAGATTTTATCGGCGCTCAACCATGGCTGCAGCTGCCTCCTCGAGTGAAGAAAGTGCTGATGAGTCAGAGGGTGGAGAAGATGAAGAAGCAGAAGGAAGCTCAAGTGAAGATGAAGACAATCAAGGTGACAATGCAGGAGAGGCACAAGAAACCGCTGATGAGACTCAGCTGGACCACGATATTAATGAAGGTCATCAACCATACGTGCCTTCTGAAAACTATCAACAAACATATCAAGATGACAATCAACACAATAACTGGTCTGCCTACTCAAACCAACAGGAAAATGAGGATGAGGAGAATAACCAAGGCTGGGGTGAATGGCAATACACCGGGTGGACCACCCTTGGCAAATTCTATCAGCCGTATCAACCAAGCACTGCAGACCCACCTTCTCCTCAACAACCGTCAAACAATTCGGAGATTTTAGAAATGATGCAGTCGATGCAGTTGGAACAGCGAAATTTTATGACCAATATGCAGGAACAACAGCAAAAATTCATGAGGGATCAAAATGAAAGAATGGCACAAATTCGTTCTGAACTGCATAACCAAAATGAACGGATCAGTGGAATGTCGACTCAGCTGGACGCTCGATTCGAGACTCTAACTCACTGTCATCAAGCTGAAGAGCGCGCCATTGTCGACAGTCTTGACTTTTTGAATAACATCACAGAAGAATTTACTGATCTAGCTCATCCCCAACGCCATCCTCATTACTATGACAGGCGTGGTCGTGGTCGCGGACGTGGACGGGGCTATTAGCATGAGCTCATATGTCATTTGTTGTTTCCTGTTTTGGCTTGCATTCATTTTGTTTGTTGTGTTTTGCTTTTCTGCCCAAACTCACTATGATTGTTGCTTACTTTTATGTTGCTATCATGACATTTTTGTGGTTCTGTAATCTATTAACTGTTATCTCCATCGTATGTATAACTGTTGTTTACTTCTCATCTGTTGGTATCTCATTTATGCATGATTCAATGTGTTGTTATTGTGTCACGAGTTTACCTCTTTTTGATGTTGTCAAAGGGGGAGAACCGAGCAGTAGATAGACGATGATTACGACCGCTATAATTGTAAAAGAAAGGGGGAGCATACAAGAAAGGGGGAGCATACCTATACCTATCACGTGTTGCGTAACAGTAGGTTGCCATCATCAAAAAGGGGGACAATGTGAAGGCAAAGTATCTACCAACACAAGCGTGCCTCTGGTTTTTGATGATGACAACTTGCTAAGAGATATCCTTCTTTCGTTTAAATCCTTCACGCTACTTATGATTCAATTTTTACAATGACGTAATGCACAAAAAGCTGTAGAAATTTATGTTTTTGCAGATTTTTGAACCATGAGCCGACCATACCGTCAGCACACAGTTTCATTCAGTTCACACGGGTCAGCGCATGGAACCATGCGTCGACCGCTGACTTGGCGCATGCAGGTTTAAGAATCAGACGGCTCAGCGCATGAAGATCATGCGTCGACCGCTGACTCGGCGCATGACAGTTTGAGTGTCACACGGCTCAGCGCACGCCGACCCTATGGTCGACCGTTCGCGCGCAGAAACAGAAATTCTGCTATGTTTCTTTGATCTGTCAACTGTCTGTTTTGTATATTACTATAAATAGCTGTCTTTTCTTTTTTAACAACAGGACATTTTTTTTTGAAAGCATTGTGAGAAAGTGTTCAGGTCAAGAAACGTGAAAGAGGTGCATCAGTGTTCTTCATCTTCATCGTTCAATCAACTCACAAATCCTCAAATTACAGATAATCAATTTTTTGCTGCGGTTTGTGGTTTGCTCGACGGTGATAAGGTTCGAACGCGTGATTGAAGATCCGGTTCGAGTGGAAGCTGGTGCAGGTGTTTCTTGGGAGAAAACCTTTGAGGTTTTACCTATCAAGACTACAGGTTTTGAAGGCTTTTGTTACGGAATCGTCGGTTCAACAATCAAGCGAGTGCGAAGGTGATTGATTAGCGGAAGGTTGATCAATCTAGTAGCTAGGGCGTTGAAAGGTTGAAGACGTTCCGGGTTCAATTTGGGTGTGTCTAAGATCAGCCGTGCCGAAGGTTTGATCAACGGAAGAGTTGTCAATAAGGTGGCTGCAATCGGAGGTCATTCACATCAAATTGGAGGACTTGATTCATCTTGAATCAAGGGGCAAGAAGTGGTAGAAATTATCAGCAACATTAAGATTGTTTGTATCAATTGTCTATCGATTCTTGTGTATAACTGTTCTACCAAACAGGTGATATCTATTCAATACATATCTCAATTCTCATTGTAGAATTGAGGGCAGACGTACCCCAACGCGAGGACGACTGGGGGAACTGCCTCATCAAATCTTGTGTTCCTTTATTTTCTGCATTTTCAATTACAGCTTAAAAATTAAGTGATTCTAGAATAAGTGATTTTGTCAAATTGTAATATTGATTGAGTGAGTTGGTGAAACACTGTTTTTTAACTACTAAGTACAATAGAAATACTGTACTAAGGCTTTTTCAATCACTCATTCAACACAAATATCATTTAAGGTATTTGTGCACACCAACTGTTCGACAAAAGTGCTGAACTAAAATTGCCTTAATTTTGCTGCTAGTTTTGTGCACACCAACTGTTCGACAAAAGTGCTGAACTAAAATTGCCTTAATTTTGCTGCTAGTTTTGTGCACACCAACTGTTCGACAAAAGTGCTGAACTAAAATTGCCTTAATTTTTGCTGCTAGTTTTGGTGTAATTTTTGATCATTGGAATAAGGAAATAGTACGAGTGAATCACATCTGAGTTTTGCATAAAAGTGTGTAGTGATTTACTATCCGTTATCGTCTTAAATTCATCTGCTTGACGCATATCCGGCTCTCCAATAGTTGTTCGTTTTAGACTATATTTTCCAAGGCCGCTTCCGCATTTGAAAACAATTTTGAAAACCAATTTTATTGGTAGCGCCACTCAAATTTTTAAAAGGGATCTATTCAACCCCCCCCTTCTAGATCCGTGCCTTAGTCTAACAAAGGGGACTAGACTCAAACCCTAAAATTGTCATACAAAGTTCATCTTATGGTTGAGGTTAGGAGGGAACTACCTATTGTTATCATGCATGGTTGGAACCCTAATGTCTTTCTTAACTTCCCTGGAACAAGGGAAGTCAGAGTTTCTAGGGGAACATGGCAAAGGAAAGCAACAGTAAAACAGAAATGCATGTTATGCAACAGTACAAGCAAAGGCAAGGGAGACAAACTCAACCTCGAACCTACAAGCAAAAAACAAGGGACACAAACTCAACCTCGAACCTACAAACAAGCCAAACAGCACAGGCAAGGGAGGCAAACTCAACCTTAAACCAGCAAGCAAAGCCACACAGGCACAAATAAATAGCAAAAGAAAACAGCAAAGCAGCCCAGCAGCAGCAGCAATCTTCTAACAGCAACAATCCAACAGTTTGTAGTTTGTGTTGATTCCCAAGCTAGCTTCATGATAGAACACCATCTTCAAGCTTCAATCTTCAATCTTTAGTCTTCAAAAACCTCCACCAAAAGAGAAGAGATTCAACACAAAGAGCAAGGTATAATGATGGGAATCCTGATGAAAACCAAGGGAATTCATCAGGACACGCAACCAGTCATTTGAGATAGGCATCCTCAATGGTTTTACCTTGAGTGAGAGCCACAATCCTACCAAAGGAGGGATTAGGCTTCCCACATAGGAACCTTGAATCATGGGATGAGAATGGAAAGCAATCAAGGCAATCCATGTTTATTGAAAGAAGAAGTCTACTTCTAAGCCTCTTCCTAAATCCTAATTCCTACTAGCTACAAGAAAGCTATCTAAAGGGGATTAAAACACCAAATTAATTTCTACAATTAATTCTACAGAAGCTCCTACATGTCTATTACATAGTCTAAAAATATCAGAAGCTTAATGTGAACTAATGGTTACCATTGAAATTCAACTAGTGGAAGTGCTATCTTAGAAGCAACCTAAAAACAGCCTAAGTATTTTTAAAATACTAAAACTATTTCTAAAATCCTATAAAATTTTCTAAGGGAACCTACATGTGTTAGGAACCTATAGTAGAAAATCCAGGGGTAAAACTTAAAGGGAAAGTCCCTAAAGAAATCCTAAACCCTAATGTGGTCAAGAGGGAATTCAAGTGGGGAAGCCTATAAGGATCTAGTTCAAAGCAGAACCTAAAGCTACCTAAAAATTATCCTAAAAATCAAGCAAGCACCTTAATGTGTCTATAACAAACCAGCAAAGAATCAAGTCCAAAATCTATACCAAACTTGCCCACAAAAATCAGAAAGAAGATAGGCCAAAATGGCACAATTAATGAAATCAATAAAATGCAAAAAAATCAAATTAAATTGAAAATTGCATGAAAATAACATCCAAGCATTCCAGAAAATCAGAAATAAAATCCAGAGCATGCACATATTTTTATTGTATTTTTCTGATGAAAATTGTAATTAAAATGAATTAAAAACAATAAAAGCAATTAAAGAAATAGAAAAATGAATTAAAATAAATCAAAAGCTGAGAAATAATGTGGACGGTTGGATGGATGGACTAGTCAGCTGATCTGATGGATACGCGCGTGCCAGCGCATTAATGAAAACGACTGTGTTTTAGAGGAGTCAAAGTCAAAAGCTCAGAATGAATTACGTGCGTACGATTGGGAGACTAAGTCCTCGCTTTCAACTCATCCAAGGGCTTAACATCATCTTCCTCATTCAAATCTGAGAGAGAGGGAAATGTTCAGGGCGGCGGTCCGGTGGCCGCGCCACCGTCTTTGGTGACTTCTCAAGCATGAAAAATACCCCTAGATAGGCTTCTCTTGATATAAATCATACATGATCCCCTGCTAAATGAACAATGTTGTTCTATGCAAATGCTAGAACAACGCAATGCTAATGCAATGAAACATAAACCAGGTAAGAAAAAGGCTGGGAAAATTTTGGGGTGCAACAAATATCAATCAAGGTGTTAGGATCAGGCACACAAAAATTCAGAAGTTCATTTGATGTTTTGATAGGGAAAGAAAATTCAATAAGTAAACATGTCATTTTTCACATTTATTAAAAGTATATTAAATGAAAAATACAGAATTAATGAAAAAAAATTTAAAAATGCAATTAAAAAATATGACAAATTAAAGCACCTTCCATATTATGCAAAACATATTTTTTCATGAATTTTGGAGTTATTAAACTACTTTTCATGAATTAAAATGAAGACAACAAATAAAATTCAAAATAAAGAAAATTAAATAAGAAAAGGAAAATATGCGGTGTGGATATCAATCCAATTAAGTGTAAAATGAGTGGGCTTCAGAGCAGGGGGTGCAAATAGAGAATCAGAGGCCCAGGTCCAATGCCATTTTAAGTGAAGCGCAGCGTTTTAACGTGATTCAGTGCATTCAGTCAAAAAGGGCGCATGGTGAGTCATGTTAATGGCACGTTGGATCAAAAAGTAAGAAAATCAAACGGATCAAACACACACACGTGGCCAAGCTACGCGTTTAAGTGAAATGCAGCGCTTTGGTAATATCCTATGGGGCAAGGTCAAAGTGAGTGCACGGTACATCATGTTATGGCACCTTGGATCAAAAAGTAAGAAAATCCAAAGGCAATGCAAACGACACGCCATCATCATCAACATTTAATATACTAAATTTCAAAACATCACAAAACATCACAAAACTTCACAAAGGCTACGCACAATCCCAAATTTCAAAACTTCACAAAACTTGCAATGAAATATACCAACCGATTCCTCATGTTGTGTACATTATGAATACATCATCCATTTTCATTTTCAGTCCAAGAATCCACCAAATCGAAGCCCTAAAGTTTATGAACCATTTCAAGAATTGCAACTAACAACCCTAAAAACTATCCATAATCCATCTAGGCATCTCAAGGAACTCAAATACATAAAAATGACACATGATTGCATCAAGAACATAGAGTATTGTTGATAGAAAGGTACCTAGTGGAGAACTTCCACTGAGTCTTCAAATGCTGCGAATTTTTGTTACTTTTGATCCAGCATTAATCACTGAATCCTCCTGAAGTTGTTAGGATCAACAATTGTGCTTGAATCTCCAAGAATGTGCAAACTCGAATTTCAACTTCACTCTCACTTTTCCAACTGAATTGTAACTGATTTTTGCTCAAAAACTTCCCTTTTTTTGATGGTACATGATCACAATGTTATATAGGATTGATTTGGATGGATCAAAAGCCTAATGGAGGTCCAAAATAGCCCATTTGATTTTCAATTTCTCTTGTATGTGGTGAACTTGAATTCGTGAAAACAGAGCCTTCTATGCCTTGTAAATGCTTCATTCATGTTGCTGATGATGCATATGATCTAAGGGTGGTAATAGCTCCCTTATTTTGTGAGCAATGGCATGATTTTGGTGTGTTACTTACACTTGAAGCAACATGTAAAATGGAATGGTTCTTGAGTCCAATTTGCAAATACAAGAATGCCAATGTGTTTGAAATATGTTTTGCACTTAAAATATGCACAAATTTGTAAAACTTTGGTTCCTTGTGAATTAATTTGATTTTTTAACTTTTAATGACCTTTAAAGACTTTTCCATGGCAATTTCCTCATCCAATCTCATTTCCAAGATATATCAATGTTCCCTTAATGTTTCGTTGAGCAAATGACCATATTTTGAGAAACTTTCAAGTTAGAAAGATTTTCATTTGAGGTGTGTAAAGTGGTGAAATTGACCTATAATGAAAATGGCCTATAATCCATGTTTCCCAAAATACCCTTGCTTTGCAAAGCTCATAACTTGAGTTCTACAACTCAGAATGGGGACTTCTAGGACTTTTTGGAAAGCTAAGATGATAAGGAATAACTTTCATGCCTGGGTCAAGGATATGTGAGACGTCCTTCCAGGTCAAAAATGGCATGGAAGTTGGTTGAATTTCAAGGACCAAAATCACATTCATCTGATGACCTGTAACTTGTCTGCTTCATAACTTGAGTTCTAGAAATCCAATTGAGGAGTTCTAGTACTCAAAAGAAAGCTAAGAACATGCTCTACAAGTGTCATGCTGGTGTCAAGATGAGATGAAACTTGTATCTTGAGTTATGTGGTCTTGAAGTAAGGCACCAAACCAGGGGATTTTACACTATCAAGCTTAGAAACCCTAACTTAGTAACTTCTCACACTCTTGAGTATTGATGAATAGATCTTGGAACCATCTTTTAAGTGTCTCAACACACCATTCCCTGATCATAAAGACTTGGAATTGGGTCTCAAACTCCTTCAATTCAACTGTTGACCTCGGGTTGACCAGAGGAAAACCCTAATTGCACCATCCTTGGCTATGGCCTCTTGTACCTTGCATAATGATCTGCTAAAGCTCTAAAATGACTCTCAAGACATCTTGTGAGCTCTCTCAAGGATTTAAGTCCACATCCATGGATTCAGAATCATCTGATGACCTCCGATGACCTTCAAGTTAGGAGATATGCGCACTTGTATCTAGCCTCTTCTCTGGGGAATCTTTGACTTCTTCTAGTGACTTGCTGAGGATGACAAACCCCTGAATAGTTGAGTAAAGCTTCTTGCATAGCCTTAGAACCTTTGGCAGCCCCTTCTTGATAAGCACACCTCTTGATCCCTGCACAAATGATAATGCAATGCATATGCTAATGCTAAGATGAATGCAATGAAACATAAGCTAGGTAAGGAAAAAGGTTAGGCAAATTTTGGGGTGCAACAGCTGCCCCTATTCAAACGGCTTGGGCCAGACTGGGTGAGAAACGAACGGCTATTAGACAATCAAGGTGAAAGACGGTTGAATACCAACAAACCCGGAAATTTGCCAACTGCAGAAATAAATTGCAAAATCTGATTGGTAAAAGATCTCTGGAAACTGAAATGATAGTTGCACGACAACTAGCTGGTGAATTGCTAACATCTGAAAGATTATATGATTTCGCCCGGACTTCGTCATCAAGTCATTGTCAAACCACTGACCACTCAGTTACTTAGAAAGGACAATTGATTTTGCCGTCAGGCATTCTGCATCAAAAGGGGAGAATTTCTTGACATCGTCGGACTTCCTCATCAAGTCGGCAAGAAAACTTCGTCATTGCTATCGGACTTCCTCATCAAGTCAGTGAGAAAAAAATTTCTATCAAACTTCCTCATCAAGTCTGTAAGAAAACAACCGATATCGTTACTAGACTTCCTCATCAAGTTGGTAAGAAAACCATCGATATCATACCAGACTTCCTCATTAAGTTGGTAAGAAAACAATTGTTATCAGACTCCCTCAGCAAGTCTATAAGAAAACAAATGTTATCCTGGTCCGAACCCTGCTATGGATAAAATATGCTGACATCTTTGTCTAACTTCCTCATCAAGTCGAAGGGAAATTTCTGGCTTCTTCGTCAATTCATGAATTCCTGACCTCATCGTCAATTCAATGAATACCCGACCTCACCGTCAATTCAAAGAATTACCTGGCCTCACCATCAATTCAATGAACACCTAACCTCACCTTCAATTCAACGAACACCTGACCTCACCGTTAATTTGATGAATACCTGACCTCACCGCCAATTCAATGAATACCTGACCTCACCGTCAATTCAATGAATACTTGACCTCATCGTCAATTGAATGAATACCTGACCTCACCGCCAATTGAATGAATACCTGACCTCACCGTCAATTCAAAGAATACCTGACCTCACCACCAATTCAATGAATACCTGACCTCACCGTCAATTCAACGAATACCTTCGTATCGCCTTCAGGCTAACCATCATCTGAGAACTTTCTGACATCGCCTTCAGGCTAACCTAAACTGATAATCGTCTGCATCGCAGCCGAAACCACATAGTTGTACCATGTTAATACACCCCTAACATCGCCGATGGGAAAACCCTGTGGAGAAACTACTGATATCGCCATCTGACCAAAATTGAGTTGGGAACCTCCAGACCTCACCGTCAGACACCGCAAAAGCAATCAACCAATCCAAGAACTGGACGGGTTAGGACTTGTAATAACCCTGTCATGGCCATCACGCACTCTGTGAACAGATAATCCTTTGACATCACCATCAAATATCTATAAGGCTGAACTGACATTGCCGTCTGCCAATTGCAATTATCTGACCTCACCGTCAGACTTTAAAAGAACGTTGATAATCGTCTGGCATCAACCCAACTAACCCGGGGATATATGTAGGTAAACTGCATATCATCGTCGGCATTCACAAAGAGAAACCTTAACCAAGCAACTCTGAGGAAATATGAAGAGGAATTTAACCAAATAACTCTGCCTCGAGACTTCCGGGATAACTTAACCGAACACTTCTGCTGAGGATTCCAAAGAATTTAACCAAGTAACTTCGCTGGGAATACCCTTGCTCACAAGAAGGTAAACACCTGGCTTATGTTTCACATGCGTATGTTTGATAATGGCTTAGTGCTTCATGCGAAACAAAAAAGCTACGCGTTTAGGTAGATGCTATGCAGGCATGCAGAAAAATGCAGGAAATGCTTTGGAAAAATAAATGCCGGAGAGAGAAACCTTCTGCCGGGGAGAAGGAACCACTCCACTGGGGAAAAAGAATCACCCTGCTGGGGAAGAAGAATCACCCTGCTGGGGAATTGAAAAATGCCAATCTCAATTGGACTTAATCTGGAGACAACAGACTTATCCAGTGGAATAGCACATCAGGCTAATCAGTTACTCTACTCTGCTGGAGAAGAACCACGCCTTGAACGGCTTTTCGAGGTACGACTCTCTGAGGATAGACCGACCTGCTGGAGGAGACCAATCCTGCCTTTGTCAAACTTCGACCGTGCGGTGAGATAAGCCTTAAACTTGGTGGATAATCATCTTGGGCTTGTTTTGGGAGGAGCTCGTATCCATCAGGAGGACTGACTATGCATCATTCACTAGATCCGCACCGGGACACCTCCCCGACCTTCCTGGGGAAACAAACTTGCTGGACCCTTTGGTCTGGCGATACTGAGTAACACATGCTTGCAAAAAAACCGTTGGGGATACCCATCCACCCTTAGCTACTCACTGCACGACTTTACCGGGGGTAGGATGCTCTGGCTACATCTCTGACGAATGCCCCAAGGATAACAATCCTGCCAAAAATGAACAAACAAACGAGATACCCTTCATAAAGGGAACCATCTCGGTTATCATCTGTGACATTGTTCAAGTAATCCAAATTTTTAACAATTATTGGTCGAGGCCTGTAAGTTTATGTATGCGTATTTTATCAAAACATCGGGCGTTTTTTCGCAAACAAAACTGTAAAAGTTAAAACAAAACAAAGTAAATAATTTACTGAATAGTATATGTTTATTGATAAATGGCCTGTAAAATAGGCGTGGTTTTTACAAAGGATGCAACCCCTGAAAAGAGGAAATTGCGCAACAATATACTGATATATACAGAAATAAACAAAGGTGTACAAAAATGTCAGCAACATGGTGTAAACGATCATCTTGATATGACCCCCTTATGACTCGCCTCACTTCAATACTTTCCGACGTTTCGTCTTCAGAAGAGATTGATTCATATAAAAAACCCTCAGGTCTTCCCAAACCACTAAGCAAAGAAAGTTCACACGTGGACCGCAGTCATTTTCTTTTTCAATCCCTAATTTTTTCCTGAATCTCCCTTTCGGGTTTTCGATTCACCGGGATACCATTTTTCGCCAAAGCCGCCCTTTCAGGTTTTCGACTTTGCGGGTGTACATATTTTCATTTATATCCCTAACTTTTTCCCGAACCTTTTCTCTTTTTTATGGTTCGCCGGGATGCCCCATTTTTGCCTGGATATTCTTTTTCTTTCCAGCGGGTCATTTTAAGCAAAGTATTTTTTAATTGCGTCCGTGTTCACAGGGGACGTAAAGTCTTCGCCGTCCATCGTGGACAATAGCAAAGCTCCTCCGGAGAAGACCTTACTGACAATGTATGGACCTTCGTAGTTGGGAGTCTATTTTCCCTTGTGATCTGATTATGGCGGGAGAATCCTTTTCAGCACAAGATCGCCCGTCTGAAAGCTTTGAGGGCGCACCTTCTTGTCACAAGCTTTCTTCATCTGGCTATGATACAGCCGACCGTATGCTATGGATGCTAATCTCTTCTCATCCATCAGGCTCAATTGATTCAATTTATTCTTCACCCATTCTGCCTCATCGAGTTTCACATCGACCAGAACTCTCAGAGAAGGAATCTCGACCTCTATCGGTAGGACAGCTTCCATACCATACACTTGCGAGAAAGGAGTTGCCCTGGTTGATGTGCGTACCTTCGTACGATAACCGTGTTGGGAAAATGGCAACATCTCATGCCAATCCTTGTAGGTAACAACCATATTTTTCACTATCTTTTTGATGTTCTTGTTGGCCGCTTCGACAGCGCCGTTCATCTTCGACCGATAGGGCGATGAGTTGTGATGTTCAATCTTGAAGTTCTGGCATAACTCCTTCATCATCTTGTTATTCAAGTTCGAACCGATAATGATTCACTCGGGAATTCCATAGAGACAGATGATGTCCCTCTTTATGAATTGCATTACCACTTGCTTGGTAACGTTAGCGTACGACACTGCTTCTACCCACTTTGTGAAGTAATCAATGGCCACCAGAATGAAGCGATGTCCATTAGATGACGTGGGCTCGATCTTGCCGATCATATTGATGCCCCACATGAAGAACGACCACGGGGATGACATGACATTCAACGGGCACAGCGACACATGAATTATATCTGCATAAATCTGGCATTTATGGCATTTCTTCGTGAATTTGAAACAATCTGACACCATCGTTAGCCAATAATACCCTGCCTATAGTATCTTCCAAGTCATAGCGTGCCTGCCGGCGTGCGTACCAAATGTGCCTTCATGGACTTCTTCCAAAAGCAAACCTGCTTCTCTCTTGTCCACACATCTGAGTAGAACTAGATTGTGATTTCTCTTGTAGAGAACCCCATCCGAATTGAGGTATAAATTTCCAGATAACCTCCTAAGAGTCTTCTTATCCTGGGTCGACGCTCCCACCAGACACTCGTTATTCTTAAGGAAGTTCTGAATATCATAAAACCATGGTTTGCCATTGGCGGCTTCCTCAATGGCAAATATGAACGTCGGCTTATCAAGGCGTGAGATGACAATTCTTGGGGCTTCATTCCAAAAACTGACCTTGTACAAACGTGGCTAAGGCATCAGCCATCTGATTCTCGGCTCTAGGCAGGTGGTGGAATTCCACATGATTGAAGAAGGGTAGCAGCCTTCTGGCGTAGTTCATGTACGGAATCACGTTCGGTTGCCTGGTCTCCCACTCTCCTTTGATTTGGTTAACAACAAGCGCTGAGTCATCGTACACATCAAGGTTTTTGATCCTCAGATCAATGGCTTCTTCTAAACCCATTATGCACGCTTCGTATTCGGCCTCGTTGTTGGTGCACGAGAATGTTAATCTGGTCGTGAACGGGATGTGAGACCCATGAGGAGTCGTGATGATTTCCTCAATTCCACTTCTATATGAATTAACTGCACCATCGAAAATCAATTTCCACTGGGAGCCAAGACCTAGCCCTTCATCGGGTAGCGGTTCACCATAATCTTCATTTTAAGTAACATGATATCCTCGTCGGGAAATTTAAATTTCATCGGCTGATAGTCTTCGATCGGCAATTCAGCAAGATGTTCTGACAGAACACTTCCTTTAATGGCTTTCTGGGACACGTACTGAATATCATACTCCGTCAGTACCATCTTCCATCTGGCGATTCGCCCTGAGAGCGCTTGCTTCTTGAAGACATACTTGATCGGATCCATCTTCGAAATTAGCATGGTTGTGTGGTTGAGCATATACTGTCTTAAACGTTTGGCAGCCTATGCGAGTGCACAACATGTTTTTTCCAGCATTGAGTAACGGGACTCACAATTGTGAACTTTTTACTCAGGTAATATATGGCATGCTCCTTTCTGCCGACTCGTCGTGCTGACCGAGAACGCAACCCATGCTACTCTCAAGATCTGTCAAGTACATGATTAATGGTCGTCCAGCGACTGGGGTTATCAAAATTGGACGTTCCTACAAGTAGTCCTTTATTTTGCCAAATGCCTTCTGGCAATCTTCATTCTAGACCATCGCTTGATCTTTTTTCAATAGCTTGAACATTGGTTCACATGTGGTTGTGAGGTGCGAGATGAACCGCGCAATATAGTTCAATCTCCCCAAGAAACCACAAACTTCTTTTTCTGTATGCAGAGTTTGCATGTCTTGGATAGTTTTTATCTTTGCAGGGTCGACCTCGATCCCTATTTCGCTAACAATAAACCCTAGAAGTTTTCCCGAGCGTACTCGAAAGTACATTTGTTAGGATTTAGCCTATACCTGAACTTCCTAAGCCTTTCAAATAGCTTCATTAAATTGACCAGATTTCCCTCCTCCGTTTGGCACTTTGCTATCATGTCATCCACGTAAACTTCAATCTCATGATGAATCATGTCATCAAACAAAGTGACCATTGCCCGCTGGTAAGTTGCCCCTGCGTTTTTCAAACCAAACGACATTACCTTATAGCAGAGCATTCCCCATGGTGTAAAGAATGTTGTTTTCTCCATGTCTTCCGGTGCCATCTTGATTTGGTTATAACCAGAGAAGCCATCCATGAATGAAAACACAGAAAATTGAGCAATATTATCGACCAACACGTCAATATGGGGGAGCGGGAAATCATCTTTAGGGCTCGCCTTATTCAAATCCCGATAATCAACGCACATCCGTACCTTACCATCTTTCTTTAGTACAGGCACTATGTTGGCGACCCACGGAGGGTATGTAGTCACGGCCAAGAATCCAGCGTCCAACTACTTTTGGACCTCTTCTTTGATCATAACAGCCATGTTCGATCGTGTCCTTCTAAGCTTCTGCTTAATTGGAGGACAATCTTATCGCAATGGTAGGTGATGAACCACTATGTCAGTATCGAGCCCGGGCATATCTTCATAGGACCAAGCAAAGATGTCACTATACTCTCGAAGCATCTCGATCAGTCTTTGCTTAACGTTGCTCTGTAATGCAGCTCCTATCCTGACATTTCTAACAACCTCCTTAGATCCCAGATTGATAATCTCAATGACCTCTTCATGAGGCAGAATGACCCTTTCCTCATGTTTCAACAGTCGAGCCAACTCTTCCGGCAGATCTTCTTCTTCATCAATCTCTTCCTCAGCATGATATATCAGATGATCAAAGTCGAAGAGAGTCATAGGGAGTTTCGGAAGGGTGTCATCTGTGGTATGAGCCCTGCAACAAAAATGGTTACCTGCTTAAAATGATGTGCAATTTGGCTCAAATTACGTTTCCATTTTATTGTTTTTCAAAACAAAACAAAACAAAACAGGAATAACAGAGATCACAAAATTTTGAATGCAAAGTGTAACACCCATTATATTTATTTAGTCATATTGGTGTTAATTTAATTAATTTATATTGGTGTGCCCTTTGCTGGGTTGTGTTTGAATATGATTGGTGGGTGTCCTTGATATATAAGGAATATTTGTGGTGATTTGGTGTTGATATAATAATTGAATAAGTTAATAGTAATGTGGTGTTATTATTATTATTATTATTATTATTATTATTATTATTTGTAGTAATATTATTAATATTGGTGGGATATTATTACTATTATATTAATTATTAGTTGGAGAATATTAGTATTATTATTATTATTATTATTAGAATCAAAATAAGAATTTGGAAGGGTATTAGAGAGTTGGAAAGGGAAAGAGGGAAGTTAGAACGATTGAACGAGTTTCTAAGAAAGAGAGCAGAGAAGAGAGCAAGGAGAAAGGGAAGAAGCTAGGGCTTGGAATTCTTGAGGATTCTTTCCCAATTGAAGAAACAATCGAGGTAAGGGGGGAGAAACAGATTGGGATGGTAAAATACATGAAATTGGGTAGAGGGGGATTTCCTTAACCCCGTAGTTATTCTGATGAATATGTTTGAATTGATGCTATGATGTGCGTTGTTGATTATTGTTAAATTATGTTGAATAATATATATATGATGATATGTTGATGTTTGTTGCTGCCATGGATGAATAGTGTTGATGTTGGTTTCGTTTGGGTAAGGTTCTGAGTAACTCTGAAGCGCCGATAATGTACCGTAATGTTGATATAGAGTAGAGTTATATGACAATTGATAAGTGTAATATGCATTGGTTGTAGTACCGATAGGATAGACGGTGGATGTTAAGTAATAGACTTGAATCGGAGAAGGATGGAAATTCTGGACTGTGAGAACTTGAGATTGTCGCAAACAACTCGCTAGCACTTCGCTAAGCAAGCTGGTAGTGAGCGTTCGCTAGGTGCTCGCCTAGAGAGTGAGTAGCGAGCGAGTCTAGTAGTCTCTGTTTGCCTTCCGAGGTAGTTCGCTAAGCGAACAGGTAGCGAGTATTCGCTGGGCATTCGCTGTGGCGAGTTGGGTAGCGAAAGATTACAATAGCCACTGTTTTCATTCGCGAAGAGGTTCGCTAGGCGACAAGCTAGCGAGCATTCGCTAGGAGCTCACCTAGTGAGGGAGTAGCGAGCATAGTAGAATGTGGACTTTCTGCGCTGTTGTGCTGTGTGCGCTAGATGTGTAGTATCCCTTAGTCCATGTTGGGTGCAGGGATAGTGTGTGAATACTGTAGGGTGTGTACTCAGTGATAGGAAGTGGATTCCTTATTGTATGAAGTAAGTGGAAGACTGATGAGTGTGTGTATGATAGGGAGTATCGTGAGGTGATCACTAGGATCGTGTGTTCCCGACTGGTAGGGGTATGTGTATGCCTGCTGTTGGGGATAACCTTTCTTAATAGGTGGATTGATTGATATAATCAATTGATGTGTAGCATATATGTGTATGTGTGATGTATGCTGAGGTGATCTGTGGATTGTGTGCACATTGCATGTTTGTGTTAAATTGTTGTGCATTTGGTGGTATGCATTTCATGGTGTATTGGTGGGATGAGTCAATTCTCAGTGGAATGTAGGTGTCTCATTTGTATTCCTTTGAATGGGGAATGGTGAGGACGGATCATGGCCACGGGCGGGTGTATGTGATCTATCCGGGGTCACATTGAATGAACCAATGAGTCGGTACCGCATGCATGGTGTTGCGTTGCATATTTGCATTATGGTGTGTTGTGTCGTTGGTGGACTATATGTCGTGTTTGGTGAATGATGGGTGATAAACTATGTAATTGGTGTTTTACTACTCTTATTTCATGTATGTAATTACCGATATATTTTGATCATGTTTTTTCACCCCTTTGTTGTTGTTGTGGTCTGTGCTACTTCGGAAGTACAAATAATCCAGGTACTTAGCTTGCTTGGATTGTGGTGTGACAGTCGAGTCTAGGATGCTCTGATACGTAGCACAGGACTTGGGTGTTTTTTTATTTTCCTGTTGAACTTATTTATTTTCCTGTGACGTATCAAGATTTTAATGTATTTTACTTTATGAACATTTTCCGCTGTATTTTGGTGAAAACCTTCTAAGGAAGTGTATGTTGAATTTTATGATGTGATATCCCACTTGGGAAGTGAAAAACTCTGATGTTTATTTATAATGTTTATATTTTAAATTAAATTGGGAAGTAGGGTGTTACAATTGGTATCATAGCAGGTTGGTCCGTCCGACCAGTGTTGTTGAGTCAAGCTGAGTTTGTCGTTTAGGATAGAGTTGTGTATCTTTTAACCTGGTGTTGTTGTTGTTGAGCAGTATGGCAGGAAGAAACGATGCTGTGTTGGCTGCTGCTATGCAAGCGATGGCGCAGGCGGTTGCTAATCAGAACCAAGTTGCGGATACCCAATTCAGAGATTTGGCGCAGTTTAGGAGTAACAAACCGCCGACATTTGCAGGAGGAGTTTTGGATCCTGAAGCTGCACAGAAGTGGCTGAAGGTAATTGAAAAGATTTTCAGAACGATGAATTGCAGTGATGAGCAAAAGGTGAGGTTCGGTACTCACATGCTGGAGGGCGCAGCGGAAGCTTGGTGGGATAACAGTCGTCAGAGATGGGTGAATGCGGGAACTATGATTACTTGGGATGTGGTTCGTAAAGGTTTTCTAGAGAAGTACTTTCCGGAAGACATTCGGAGTGCTAAAGAGATAGAGTTCTTGGAACTGAAGCAGGGTGGTATGGTTGTGGCAGAGTATGCTGCGAAGTTTGAAGAGCTGGTGCAGTATTGTCCTCACTACAATACTGATGATGCGATGACATCCAAGTGTTTGAAATTTGAGAATGGGCTGCGTCCGGAAGTTAAGCTGGGAATTGCGTGTCAGAAGATCAGAAAATATCCTGAGCTGGTGAGCAGGAGTAGGATCTATGACAACGACAACCGGGCTAGGATTGTGCACTATAAAGCTGCTAATGATCGTAAGGGTAAGCAGAGGTTCAGTGGTACTCCTTACAGTGTTTCTACTGATAAAGGAAAACGTAAGGCTGTTACTGATAAGAAAGCCAGAGAAGGGGACATGTCTGCTGATATGAAGTGTTTCTGGTGCGGTGGCGCATGTCATCATGCTAAGGATTGTCCTAAGGAGGGAGTAAAGAAGTGTTTCCAGTGTTGTAAGCCAGGTCATGTGTAAGCTGATTGCAAAGCCACTATGCCTATTTCTTATAACTGTGGTGAGAAATGTCATGTCAGTACCCATTATGAGAAGCCGAAGAAGGCTCAGGCATCTCCGGCGGGTGGTAAAGTGTTTGCGTTGGCAGGGACTCAAGCGGTCAGTGAGGAGCGTGCTATCATAGGTACTTGTATTATCAATAATATTCCTTTGACTGCTATTATTGATATGGGTGTAACCCACTCGTTTATTTCTGTTGATTGCGTGAAGAGAATAGGATTGGTACCGTCTACTCTTGAGCGACAGATGACTATTGAGACACCCTCTATTGGTTCAATGACTACTTCTTTGGTATGTTTGAAGTGTCCGCTGACTATTTTCAGTAGAGACTTTGGAGTGGATCTGATTTGTCTACCACTTGGAAATTTGCATTTTATTCTGGGTATAAACTGGTTGGAGTTCAACCGAGTCTACATCGATTGTTTTCGGAAGGTGTTGTTGTTCCTTACTCCAGAGGAGGAAGAGTTGGCGAACTCTTTATCTAATAGAGAATTGAGGATGTTGATGGAAGATGAGGCTAAAGTGTTTGCTTTGTTTGCTTCTTTGTCTATTGACCGCAAGGTGTTCTTGGATGAGCTGGAAGTGGTGAATGAATTTTCGGAAGTGTTCCCTGATGACATTACGAAATTACCTCCGACAAGAGAAGTTGAATTCAATATTGATCTTGTTCCTGGAACGAGACCTATTTCTATGGCGCCGTACAAGATGTCGGCAGTAGAGTTGTCCGAGTTGAAGTCTCAGATTAGAGAATTGTTGGATAGGAAGTTTATCAGACCGAGTGTGTCATCGTGGGGAGCTCCAGTGTTATTGGTGAAGAAGAAGGATGGTAGTATGCGGTTGTGCATCGATTACTGTTAGTTGAATAAGGTGACTATCAAGAATAAGCATCCTCTTCCAAGGATTGATGACTTGATGGACCAGTTGGTGGGAGCTCGTGTGTTTAGTAAGATCGACTTGAGGTCAGGTTACCATCAGATCAGAGTGAAAGAAGGTGATATTCAGAAGACGGTTTTTAGAACTCGATACGGGCATTATGAATATGCCGTGATGCCTTTTAGAGTGACTAACGCGCCGGGAGTGTTTATGGAGTATATGAAAATAATCTTGCATTCTTATTTGGATCAGTTTATTGTGGTGTTTATTGATGATATCCTGATATATTCTAAGTCTTATGAAGAACATGCAGGACATTTGAGGATTGCCTTACAGGTACTGAAGGATAATAAACTGTTTGCTAAACTATCGAAGTGTGAGTTCTGGTTGAAGATAATGAGTTTCCTGGGGCATGTGATATCAGGTGATGGTATAGCGGTGGACCCATCAAAAGTGAGTGTGGTGTTGCAGTGGGAACCGCCAAAGACAGCGACAAAAATTAGAAGCTTTTTGGGTTTGGCAGGTTATTACCGAAGGTTTATTGAAGGGTTCTCAAATTTGGCGTTGCCATTAACTCAGTTGACGAGAAAGAACCAAGTTTTTATGTGGGATGCTACGTGTGAAGAAAGCTTTGAAGAGTTGATAAAGAGATTGACTACGGCACCGGTGTTAGTGTTGCCGATTCCAAGTGAACCTTTTGTGGTGTACTGTGATGCGTCTAAGATGGGATTAGGAGGAGTTATTATACAAAATGGTAAGGTGGTAGCGTATGCTTCGCGGGAATTGAGAGTGCATGAGCGAAACTATCCTACTCATGATCTTGATTTGACTGTAGTTGTTTTTGTGCTAAAAATTTGGAGGCACTATTGGTATGGTTCGAGATTTGAAGTGTTCAATGATCATAAGAGTCTGAGATATCTGTTTGATAAGAAGGAGTTGAATATGAGGCAGAGAAGATGGTTGGAATTCTTGAAGGATTATGACTTCAGTTTGAGTTATCATCCAGGAAAGGCCAATGTACTGCAGATGCTTTGAGTAGAAAAGCGATTCATATGTCGGCTCTGATGGTGAAAGAGATGGAGCTTATTGAACAGTTCAGAGATTTGAGCATGGTTTGTGAGACTACGGCAAATAGTGTGATGATGGGTATGTTGTAGGTGAATAATGATTTCTTGGATACAATTAGAAAGAACCAGAAGTTGGATGTGAAATTAGTAGATTTGATGCCTGGAGTAGGAAGTGACTCCGATAGTGATTTTAAATTGGATGGTACAGGTGTGTTGAGATTCAGAGGCAGAATTTGTGTGTCGGATAATGAGGAATTGAAAAAGCTGATCTTGAATGAAGGACATCGTAGTAGTCTGAGTATCCATCCGGGAGCTACAAAGATGTACCATGATTTAAAGAAGTTATTTTGGTGGTCTGGTATGAAAAGAGACATAGCTCAATTTGTTTATGACTGTTTGACGTGTCAGAAGTCGAAGGTGGAGCACCAGAGACCTTCTGGATTTATGGAACCGTTGGAAATTCCAATTTGGAAATGGGATTGTATAACTATGGACTTTGTTACGGGTTTGCCAAGTAATGCGAGAGGATTTGATGCTATATAGGTGATTGTAGATCGATTGACAAAGTCTGCATATTTTGTGCCGATTAATATTAGTTTTCCATTGACGAAGCTAACAGAGATTTATATTCGGGTAATTGTGAAGCTACATGGTGTTCCGTCCAGTATAGTGTCGGATAGAGACCTGAGGTTTACTTCGGAATTTTGGAAGAGCTTGCAGGAAGTGTTGGGTACTAAGTTGAAGTTTAGTTCAGCTTATCATCCAAAAACTGATGGTCAGTCAGAAAGGACTATTCAGTCGCTTGAGGATTTGTTGAGAGCTTGTGTGTTGGAAAAAGGTGGTGCGTGGGATACTCATTTGTCATTGATAGAGTTCACGTACAATAACAGTTACCATTCTAGTATTGGAATGGCACCGTTTGAGGCTTTGTATGGGAGGAGGTGTAAGACTCATCTGTGTTGGTATGAAACTGGCGAGAATGTGGTGCTTGGACCAGAGATTTTACAACAGACTACTAAGACGATTCAGATGATTCGTGAGAAAATGAAGGCGTCTCAGAGTAGGCAGAAAAGTTATCATGATAACCGGAGGAAAGAGCTGGAATTCAGTGTAGGTGATCACATATTCCTAAGAGTTAATCCGGTGACGGGTGTGGGTCGTGCGTTGAAGTCTAAGAAGCTAGATCCTAAGTTTATTGGACTGTATCAATTTTGCAGAGAATTGGTGTTGTATCTTACAGAGTGGCGTTGCCGCCTGAATTGTCGAATCAACATGATGTGTTTCATGTGTCGCAATAGCTAAAGTATGTTTCGGATCCATCTCATGTGATTCAGAGAGATGAGGTTCAGGTTTGGGAGAATCTTACTGTTGAGACGATGCCATTGAGGATCGAAGATCGTAAGATGAAACAACTCTGAGAGAAGGAGATACCTTTGGTGAAGGTAGCTTGGGGAGGTGCTGCGGGAGGCAGTGTGACCTGGGAGTTGGAAAGTAGAATGCGAGAAGTTTATCCAGATTTGTTTTCCTCGGGTAATTTTCGAGGACGAAAATAAATAAAGTGGGGGAGAGTTGTAACACCCATTTTATTTATTTAGTCATTTTGGTGTGAATTTAATTAATTTATATTGGTGTGCCCTTTGGTGGGGTGTGCTTGAATATGATTGATGGGTGTCCTTGATATATAAGGATTATTTGTGGTGATTTGGTGTTGATATAATAATTGAATAAGTTAATAGCAATGTGGTGTTATTATTATTATTATTATTATTATTATTATTATTATTATTATTATTATTATTATTATTATTATTATTATTATTATTATTATTATTATTATTATTATTATTATTATTTGTAGTAATATTATTAATATTGGTGGGATATTATTATTATTAATATTATTACTATTATTTTAATTATTAGTGGGTGAATATTATTATTATTATTATTATTATTATTAGAATTAAAATACGAATTTGGAAGGGTATTAGAGAGTTGGAAAAGGAAATAGGGAAGTTAGAACGATTGAACGAGTTTTTGAGAAAGAGAGCAGAGAAGAGAGCAAGGAGAAAGGGAAGAAGCTAGGGCTTGGAGTTCTTGAGGATTCTTTCCCAATTGAAGAAACAATCGAGGTAAGGGGGGAGAAACGGATTGGGATGGTAAAATACATGAAATTGGGTAGAGGGAGATTTCCTTAACCCCGTAGGTATTCTGATGAATATGTTTGAATTGATGCTATGATGTGTGTTGCTGATTATTGTTAAATTATGTTGAATAATATGTATATGATGATATGTTGATGTTTGTTGCTGCCATGGATGAATAGTGTTGATGTTGGTGTGGTTTAGGTAAGGTTCTGAGTAACTCTGAAGCGCCGATAATGTACCGTAATGTTGATCTGGAGTAGAGTTATAGGATAATTGATAAGTGTAATATGCATTGGCTGTAGTACCGATAGGAAAGACGGTGGATGTTAAGTAATAGACTTGAATCAGAGAAGGATGGAAATTCTGGACTTTGAGAACTTGAGATTGTCGCAAACAACTCGCTAGCACTTCGCTAAGCGAGCTGGTAGCGAGCGTTCGCTAGGTGATCGCCTAGCGAGTGAGTAGCGAGCAAATCCAGTAGTCTCTGTTTGCCTTCGCAAGGTAGTTCGCTAGGCGAATAGGTAGCGAGTATTCGCTGGGCATTCACTGTGGCGAGTTAGGTAGCGAACCATTACAGTAGCCATTGTTTTCATTCGCGAAAAGGTTCGCTAGGCGAACAGCTAGCGAGCATTCGCTAGGAGCTCGCCTAGCAAGGGAGTAGCGAGCGTAGCAGAATGTGGTTTTTCTGCGTTGTTGTGTTGTGTGCGCTAGATGTGTAGTATCCCTTAGTCCATGTTGGGTGCAGGGATGGTGTGTGAATACTGTAGGGTGTGTACTCAGTGATAGAAAGTGGATTCCTTATTGTATGAAGTAAGTAGAAGATTGATGAGTGTATGTATGATAGGGAGTATCGTGAGGTGATCACTAGGATCGTGTGTACCCGACTGTTTGGGGTATGTGTATGCCTGCTGTTGGGGATAACTTTTCTTAATAGGTGGGTTGATTGATATAATAAATCAATGTGTAGCATATATGTGTATGTGTGATGTATGGTGAGGTGATCCGTGGATTGTGTGCACATTGCGTGCTTGTGTTAAATTGTTGTGCATTTGGTGTTATGCATTTCATGGTGTATTGGTGGGATGAGTCATTGCTTAGTGGAGTGAAGGTGTCTCATTTGTATTCCTTTGAGTGGGGAATGGTGAGGACGGATCATGGCCACGGGCGGTGTATGTGATCTATCCGGGTTCACATTGAATGAACCAATGAGTCGGTACAACATGCATGGTGTTGTGTTGCATATTTGCATTATGGTGTGTTGTGTCGTTGGTGGACTATATGTCGTGTTTGGTGAATGATGGGTGATAAACTATGTAATTGGTGTTTTACTACTCTTATTTCATGTATGTAATTACCGATATATTTTGATCATGTTTTCTCACCCCTTTGTTGTTTTTGTGGTCTGTGCTTCTTCGGAAGTACAGATAATCTAGGTACTTAGCTAGCTTGGATTGTGGTGTGCCAGTCGAGTCTAGGATGCTCTGATATGTAGCACGGGACTTGGGTGTTTTGTTTGTTTTCCTGTTGAACTTATTTCTTTTCCTATGATGTATCAAGATTTTAATGTATTTTACTTTATGAACATTTTCCGCTGTATTTTGGTGAAAACCTTCTAAGGAAGTGTATGTTGAATTTTATGATGTGATATCGCACTTGGGAAGTGAAAAACTCTAATGTTTATTTATAATGTTTATATTTTAAGTGAAATTGGGAAGTGGGGTGTTACACAAAGAAAAACACCCTTTGATTTATTTGACAAATGTACATGCATAATCAAACAAGGCCCTGACAATAAAACCGTTATGCCCCGGGTAAGACATAAGGTTGTATAATAATTGGAAAAACAAATTATTACTCTTTGCTGGTGACTTGGAAGAAATCCTGAATGGACCAATTGCTAAGGCTTTGCCTTGGCCTGCACGGCTGAGTCCATGAGTCAAGGTCACAATCGCTATCTCCGTCGTCTTCGGACACGGCGTTGATACTTTCAAATATCACTCCCCCTTTTGTAAAATGCACTGGCCCCTTGTAGCGCGGCGTACTCTATGAGAATGAAGCAGCTGAAGAGGGACAATACCCTAACCCATACTTGTCTTGCTTGTTGGGGATGTTTAGAACTTGACCCCAACCTTGGGTTGAACCCGTCTGTACCGTAGCTTGAGCTTCTTTAAAGGAAGACAAAGCCAACACGGGTGCGTTGTTATTCATAGGGGATTCATCCTTTACCTTGACAACCTCAAATTCCTGGCACAATGTCTCGTGGATCTCGCATCCACCTCGACATACTTAAAAGATGACAAATGGCTCACCATTATGTCCTCCTCTCGACAGACGATAACTGTGCTTCCACCCACAGCATACTTCAGCTTCTGGTGCAATGTAGAGGTCACGGCTCCAGCAGAATGGATCCAAGGCTGGCCTTGCAGGAAGCTATAAGCGGGATGGATGTCCATAATATAAAATATAGCGTCAAAGGTTTCCGGCCCAACCTTAATGAGCAACGTCACTTCATCGAATACAGATCGACACGTTCCATCGAAAGCTTTCACAACCAGGTCACTGGGTGTGCATACCAGCCCTCGCATGTCCAACTTCATCAGCACTTTCTTAAGAAGAACATTCAGAGACGATCCTGTGTCCACGAGCACATGGGACATGACAGTTCCTCAGCATTCTATAGAGATATGCAAAGTGTTGTTATGGTTTCTGCCTTTGGGAGTCAGCTCATGGTCATTAAATCCCAATATGTTGCCAGCGTTGACATGGGAAAGCACTCCTTTGAGCTGGTTGACGAACATTTCTTGTGGCACATACGCCGCGTTCAAGACCTTCAGTAATGCATTGCAGTGTGCTTCGGAGCTAAGCAACAAATTCAGGATAGAGATTTTGGAGGGTGTCTACTGAAGGTGATCGACTATCTTGTAGTCGCTTTTCTTAATCAATCTCATAAACTCCTTGGTATCTTTACTAGAAAGTCTTTTTCCACCTCTTGGGAGGTCTCTTTGACGACCTTGCTTTTGCCTTTGTCAGCCCTGTCAGCCTTGTCAACCACGGTCTCAGGTGGTGAGAATACTATTCTGTTGTGAGTTATCCCCCCGGATCCAACTAGATTACCAACAGATTGCACAGGTGTATTCAAATCCATCTTTCGTACGTTACAGTAAACTTCTGCCCCATAATTCCACGGGACCGCATTAGTACTCTCAAACGGTATAGGGCCAGCCCTCGTGATGGTGATCGTAGGTGGTCTGGGAGCGGAAATAGCAACCGTCTTGGAGGGTATGGTAATAGTTGCGACTTCGTCCTTCTGCTTGAGTATTTCTTCCCTTGATCTATTCTCAACTTTCTAGCTAAATTGCAGAATTCCCTCATCCATTAGGCTATGGATTCCTTCTATCAACTGATCACAACCGTCTGAGTGGTTTGCACATTCCATACAGACTTTCCCGCAGCCCAGGAATATACCTCTCTTCATCAACTTAGCCTTGACAAAACTCAAAGGCGTCTTCAATTCTCCGACATTTTCACCAGATTCCGATCTTCATCCTTAGTGACTGCATTGACCCCGACAACTGCCCCATGATTGGGCATAGGGTTTTGCACAACATTTGGAATGTCGTTGGAGAAGTTTATCGTCTTATTATCAACCATGTCCTGCACCTTGTGCTTGAATGCTTTACAGTTGTCAATCGAATGGTCGGGCACCCCCGAATGAAAGTCACATCTCGCATTCGCATCGTAGCCAGGAGGAGGTGGCCCTGTCAAGGGAGCCATGGTTCTTTTCTGAATAAGCTGCAGTTGTAGTAGCGTATGAAATAGCTGAGGATAAGGCATATGTGGAGTGTCAAAGTATGGGTTTTCTAGTGGCCCTCTATTCTGATACCTTCGGTTCCCCTGTTTATTTTGTTGCTGTTGTTGCGGTTGTTGTGGAACGGTGGGAATGGTAATACTAGCGACCTGCTGACGCTGTTTGTTCCGATACTGACCTCTTCTCTTTCCCTGAGAACTAGACACTGAGCTGGTCTCACCTTCTCATTTCCTACCAATAAAAGCTTTCTTTCCCCCTCCAGCTGAGGGTACCTCTCCTCCTTGAATCTTCCCGAGCTTTATGCCATTCTCTACGCGTTTGTCAGTGATTATAAGATCAGAGAAGCTTCCCGACATGCTGCTAATGAGCTTCTCATAATAAACACCCGGGAGTCTGGCCACGAACATATCGACCAGTTCTCGCTCAACCATCGGCGGTTGAACCCTTGTTCCCAGTTCACGCCACCTCTAGACGTACTCTTTGAAGCATTCCCCACTCTTTTGGGACAAGTTGTGCAGCTGGACCTGGTTGGGAGCCAGGTCACTGTTTTATTGATAGTGGCGCACAAATGCTTCAGCGAGGTCCTTCCAACTGCGTACACTTGCGGGCTCCAAGCCCATGTACCATTCAAGTGAAGGGCCAGATAGGCTGTCTTAGTAGAAGTGCATCAACAACTTCTAGTTGTCGGAATACGCCGACATCTTCCGATAGTAGAACCTCAAGTGGACTCGAGGACAAGTGGTGCCCTTATACTTTTCAAATTCAGGTACCTTAAACTTCAGAGGCACCTTGAGATCGGGGATCAACCCCAAGTTGGCCATGTCAAGGCCCAGGGAATTCAGATTCTTAAAACTCTTCATCTTGTCTTCGAGTGCTTTGAATCTTAGTTGGGCTTTAGAAGTCAGTTCGCCCTCAGCTCCTCTCATCGAGAATACACCATCTTGATGATCCTCATTCCAAGGTTGATGATTATTCCCAATGATAATTCCTGCCGCTTTAGGTCCCTGAAAGTTTCCATTGTTACCAGCATTGGCGGCAGCGTTATTACCACTTGCGCCCATGTTACCAATAGCAGCTCCGGTAGTGCCATTACCAACCCCAGCCTGGCCAGTACCAATTCCAGTATTCCCCATTCCTACCATGTTGGGAATGATCAAAGCTGGCCCAAAGTTGTCAGCCCTAGGAGTCTCCACGTGTGGAGGGTTGGTAGTTTCGCCTCTGTGCAAAACCCCGTTGTCATCAATGTGTGCATTTAAGGGCTGCACAAGGGTCCGGAGTTGTTTTTGGCCATTAGGGACCACCTGCATGATGTCCATGAATTGAGACATCTTTTCCCTAAGCTCTTGTATGTCAGCTTGAACTTGCCCCATTAGTCTGAGTTGATTGGCTCTGGTAGAATACCGGTGAATCGGTCGGTAATCAATCTTGAAACAAACTTGTGGAATAATACACAGGGGGTTAGAAAAAACAGCTCAAAGTACCTGTTATGCAAAAATGATATGCAAAGAAATCCTCTAGTAGTTCCTTTGTCTCATGGTGATTAGGCCTAGTGAGTAACTCTCAGATGAGCAGCTCTCTCGGTCTGATAGTATCCTGGAGACCTTCAATGGAATCTTCCCAGGCTCCCTCGCCAAAGCAATCTTCCAATTTGCGCTTCTTGGACTCAGCCCTCTGCTTGCAATCTCTCAAGTTTGCGATGGCTTTGTTCAGCATGTCTTCGGCGGCATGCCTACGTGAAGTTTCTGCAGCAATCTTCTCGTCACTAGCCTTCAGCTGAGTCCTCAACTTGGTGATTTGCTATTTAAGTTTATCTTCGCGCTCCTTGTTATTGGTCAAGGTAGCGTTCCATTGTGCATTGAATTTAGAAATCTCCAAGTAGGCGGCACTGAAGGAAATGGCATCAGAAACCTCTTGGCTCTGTCTCAGATCCAGCTCAAGTAGGGGTCATAAGCACAACTATTGCTTTTTCCCAACAGTGCTTTTCCCCTTCTATGGATGCTGATCCAAGCATGCTCAAGCTTGGCCAACATATCAACATCTAACAGCCCATTGAGGTACAAAGATTCCTATACCTCCTCTTCCTTCGGTGGATCCCTCAGTGCATAACCAAAATGCCTAACTAGCAATGACAGATTATAGTTAAGACATCCCTTTCTCCCAATCAGAGGAACGTTAGGGAATCCACTACAGCGGTAGATGACTTCTGTGCCAAGCATGTTCCTGTCAAACCAAGTGATATTTTCTGCTGATAAACCCATTAGACGTTCTGACCACCCCAATGTACCCACAGAGGTAACAAAAGGACTTGTCTTGGGCATATGGCTATCAAACCATCTGTATAGCAGGGGCACACAACATGACATGTTTTTCCTCCCTCCGGTTCTCATTCTTGTAATGAATCGAATGATAAAAGTCACCAAGTGAGGTGGGTACTGGATTTCCCGAGGCAAAGATATGAAATGCATCCAAATCAACGAAATTCGGCATATTAGGGAACAAAATAGTGTCGTAGATGCAGAGAGCCAGAATGGCGTTGAATACGATCAAACCCCCATCTTTGGCACACTGTTGGGCCTTTCTAACCAGAAACTGCAAAGAGAAACCAGGAACTCTATTCCACTTGGTAAAGATTCCCATCCAATTCTGCGGCATCTAGATGTAAAACAGTAGCTAGCTTAGCCAGATCAGGCTTAGCGTCAGTATGGGAAAATGGCATCTGATCCCGAATAGGCATATCCAGCAATACAAAATATTCTTCCAAGGTAGGTGCAAGGATGTAGTATGGGAATGTGAAACATCTCAGCCGAGGGTCGTAGAACTGAAACAAAGCATATAGCCCATTCATCTCGTATACTGAGGGCTTACAGACAAAACTGAGCAGCTTCCCATAAGATTTTCTAAACTCTTACCTCACTGCTTTATCAGCCAAAGCAGTCAAACTGAGCAACGGAGTAATATCTGGAGTAGGAAGTTTGTAGGCAACATTTTTCTTCAGGGACTCCATACCAGCAATAGGGAACAAGATCACTAGAATCGGGGATGAACTATGCACCTGCAACACAGACACACGTTAATGAAATGCAAATGAACATGCAAAAATGCAAATGCAAGAATGCAGCAGGAGATCAAGATTGATGTGTTGTTGACCGAGAAGGACCAAAGTTCCGCTCTGACAAGATCATAACACAGTTCCGATAATAGGACCCTCTGGTACCAATAATACTGATGCACACTATAAAGAAAGCTAGGTTGTCTGAAAGTCAAGGTTTCCTGCACAACCCAATCCCGCTCACAGTTATGGACCTATCTACTGATACGGTCCAACATCCTATGCATTTCCCAGCGTCATAGACTTTCGAGAAATGATGATACGTTCGTCATTTCTGGTTTGGCATCATTGTCTCTTGAACATGTCTCACTTAGCTGAGTCACAAATGATTGGTCCCTAGAGTCGACAAATCTCAAGTCCAAAATCCCCTCAAGCCCAAAGGGATGGAAAAGAAGTTGTCCAAGAGAATCTCGTCTGAGCGTGGATTTCATGGGAAACTAGTACATGCAAAGCATGCACACCCCCACTAATCTCCACTTTTAATGCTACGTATGCTCTCAAGCCTAGGCCTGGCTTATCTCTCAGTATCAGTCCCTCCCAACAACAGCATAACAATAATGATATAGTGCTGAAAGTAAATGCAGGAAAGTAAAGTAAAATAAATAAATAAAAACCCAAAAGATAAACAAGCAAGTGCTAGGATTGACTCGCGTAGGGAACCGTTGGAGTCCCCAACAGAGTCGCCAGCTTTCGCTACTGCAAAAAAAGGTTCCGGCACAAATAGAAGAGTCGCCACCTATCATTATTTATCCCACATGAGGGAAAGGAAACGATCAGGAAAAAACCTAGCGAAACGGGATAAGACCGGTCATCACAACCAAATCTCGGGTTCGGGAGTCGGTTACGCCAGGGGAAGGTGTTAGCACCCCACAAGTCTGTCGTACTCGACGGGATCCACGCTTCTTTGTTTATATAAAGGGTTGTTTATCTATCTAACTAAGACTTTGGCTTAAAAGAGAAAGAATAAAGAAAAGGACTCGACAGGGCGTCGCTGCTCTGGGCCTACGTATTCCCTCGTGCAATGGGAAAGTCATAGTCAACATAGTTCGACTAACTACGGGTGAAGGGGAAGGTTGATCGCCAAGACATCGCATCTTGTGCCTACGTACTCTCAACAGGTATGAGAGATAAGAGCGAACGTATTTCGGGATAAAGAGGACCACAGGTTTGTTCGTCTATTTTATCTGAGTAGGGTTAACAAACAGTTCTAGCAGTTTGGTGTATACAACTCGCTCGTTGGAGACTTAGGCGTTCCCGTTTGCGGTAGAACTAAGAGTTAACAACACTCTTTCTCTTGAAAAGATTTTCCTGATTAAGAAAATCCCCAAAGGGCAAAAGGATTTGGATGTTTGTTTTGAAGTCTTTTATTAGAAGTATTTTTGATGAATGTTTGTAATTTATACTGTACTAGAGACTTGTGACTTAGGAGTGAATGCGTCGCATGTCACCCAAAGGGTACCACACTAAACATCCTAATTATTGGAAGGAAACCCTCCAATAACCATTTCCTAAGTAGCTTAAGGCTCGTAACGTACAATACTCATTAGGCTTTATTACATATTTTGATTTTGTTTGAAGATGAGAAGAGAAAGGGCTCTACAGGGGAAACTGAATTAACCTACTGTTGTCACGCAATATGACTCTAATGTTGAGTTTGAAGGGGAATTTATCCTATTATTATCATGCATGGTTTCAAACCTAATGTCTATCTTCACTCCTTAAACAAGGAAGTGAGAATCCTAAGGGAACATGGCAATGGAAAGAAAAAAGAACAAAAACAAGATCAATCATGATTAACCAGACGAAATATGAATGCACATGAAATGCAACACACAAGCAAAGGGAGACAAACTCATCCTTTCAATGCAAGCAAGCAAAAGAAACAATCAAGGAAAGGGAGACAAACTCAACCTTTAAATGCAAACATGAACTTAAGGGAAGGAAAACCTACACATGCAATTCTAACCTAATGCAACAAATCAAGCAATCAAACATGAGAAAGGATAAACAAAATGAGAACCAAGGAAATCATCCCAAGGATTCATCGAGTTCAGATGTGTATCAACTCAGGAATCCATAAAGGCTCAACCTCTTTATGGAGTGCACATTAGTTCTTCCAAAGGAAGAACTAGGCTCTCACAAGAAGGATCCTAAGTTTGAAGGAAAGATAGGGATAAATGCATGGAAGCATAGTGAGAACCACAAGAACCCACTATGTTTAGTGTGTATCAACACAGGAGTCCATCAAAGGCTCAACCTCTTTATGGAATGCACATTAGTTATTCCTAAGGAAGAACTAGGCTCTCACAAGAGGGATCCCAAGATCAAGGGACGAAGAGGAAGGAATGATGACGGGAAGCATGGTGAGGACCAAAGGAACCCACCATGACACTCAACCAAACTCACCATATTTAAAGAGTCCTCAATGGTTCAACTTCTTTATGGAATGCACATTAGTTCTTCCAAAGGAAGAACCAGACTCTCACAAGAAGGACCCAAATATCATAGGACAATGGGGAACTATGTAAAGATGGAAGGCATTCAAAGATGCTCCTATGGAAAGGCTAAGGGAAAGTCCTAAAGGAAGCCTAGGTTATGAACTAGTTAAGAGCAAGGTATTGAATTGAAAATGAACATACAAGTTCCTTAAGATGTCTAGGATATGAACATGGAAGAGTTAGATGCACAAGCATTACAAAGATATCAAACAAAATGCAAAACTATGCAAAGGTAGAATTGGAATCACACAAAAATCAGTCAGAATGTAAAATCTACCAAAAATAGTAAAATAGGCCTAAAAATTCTAAGAAAATTCCTAGGGAATCCTTATGGTGTTTGGAACCAAGGGTTAAAATATGGGAGCAAAGCTCTAAGCCTAGGTATGCCAAAAGGGGGAAAAACCCTAAGGTGCTCTATGAATAAGGCAAGAAGAAAGGGTGCTAAAGATTTAATCCAAAACCTAATCAAATGGTATCTAAAAAATAAGGAGAAAAATGCTACAATATGAATCAAGGTGTTAGGATCAGGCACACAAAAATTCAAAAGTTCATTTGATGTTTTGATAGGGAAAGAAAATTCAAGAAGTAAACATGTCACTTTTCACATTTATTAAAAGTATATTAAATGAAAAATACAGAATTAAATGAAAAAGAATTAAAAAAATGCAATTAAAAAATATGAAAAATTAAAGCACATGCCAAATTATGCAAAACATATTTTTCCATGATTTTGGGAGTTATTAAACTATTTTTCATGAATTAAAATGAAGACAGCAAATAAAATGCAAAATAAAGAAAAGGAAATAAAAAAAGGAAAATATGCGGTGTGGATATCAATCCAATTAAGTGTAAAATGAGTGGGCTTCAGCGCAGGGGGTGCAAATAGAGAATCAGAGGCCCAGGTCCAATGCCACTTTAAGTGAAGCGCGTCGTTTTAACGTGATTCGGTGCATTCAATCAAAGAGGGCGCATGGTGAGTCATGTTAATGGAACGTTGAATCAAAAAGTAAGAAAATCAAACAAATCAAACACAAACACATGGCTAAGCTAAGCGTTTAAGTGAAACGCAACGCTTTGGCAAGATCCTATGGGGCAAGGTTAAAGTGAGTGCACGGTACATCATGTTATGGCACCTTGGATCAAAAAGTAAGCAAATCCAAAGGCAATGCAAGCAACACGCCATCATCATCAACATTTAAATAAGAGAAACGAAGGTAAAAACCAGGTGGCCGGAGCACGGCGGCTCCGGTCATCTTCTCTGATGGCTATGCACAGTCCCAAATTTCAAAACTTCACAAAACATGCAATTAAATATACCAATCGATTCCTCATATTGTATACATCATGAATACATCATCCATTTTCATTTTAAGTCCAAGAATCCACCAAATCAAAGCCCTAAAGTTTATGCACCTTTTCAAGAATTGCAACTAACAACCCTAAAAACTATCCAGAATCCATTTAGGCATCTCAATGAACTCAAATACACAAAAATGGCACATGATTGCATCAAGAATAGAGAGTATTGTTGACAGGAAGTTACCTAGTGGAGAACTTCCACTGAGTCTTCAAATGCTGCGAATTTTTGTTGCTTTTGATCCAGAATCAATCACTAAATCCTCCTGAAGCTGTTAGGATCAACAATTGTGCTTGAATCTCCGAGAATGTGCAAAATTGAATTTCAACTTCACTCTCACTTTTCCAACTAAATTGTAACTGATTTTTGCTCAAAAACTTCTCTTTTTTTATGGTACATGATCAGACCTGATGTTATACCTGATGTTATAACATCAACTGTAACATTGAACTCTTAACAAGATATAAGCACTAATTAAAAACTGATAAGAACACACAGCAATTGTTCACCCAGTCCAGTGTCAACAACACTTACATCTGGGGGTTACCAAGCCAGGGAGGAAATTCACTATCAGCAGTATTTATTCAGAGTTAAACCTCCAATTTACACTCCTCACTTAATCCCTACCCAATGACACTTCAGCCTAGAGACTCTCTAGTACCTGAGTATACCCACTCACTTCCCTACAACCACACAACAGTGGTATCAATTACAAACACAGTTGCACAAACAGTTTTGAAGAGACACCTCAAAACAAAACACCTTGATCCTTACTTCACAGTTTTGGATCAAGAATACATCACTCTTGCTTAAAAGCTTTGAGTGTTAAACACAGCCTAAGACCTACCTAATCAAGATAATTATGCAAAATCTTAATTGCTTGAATTACAAGAAATCCTAAGACACAATGGAAACGTGAAGCATGAACAACTTCACTCACAATGGACTCTTACTCATACATTGCTGGTCTTCAAATTCGTAAGAGCTGCAGAATAAGGATTCCTCCTTCTGCTTTTATAGCAGCAGCACAATCCATGGGCCGGGTGCATTTACTAGGGTTTTCTGCAAAACCTAGCCTTCAATAATTCTGCCCGCCTTCGTCATTTAATCAGGGACATTTTAGTCTTCTTCAAGCTTCTAAAATGTTTCTTGAATCCCAACTTTAGTTTCTGATTGTTCTCCTGATTTCCGACAATCAGAGAAACTAACTCTGCGCTTGATGTCACACGACTCATGTTGTGACATCCAACTGTGACATCCAAACTTAACTCTTAAAATAGCTAAGTAAACTTGCCTTGCACATTCCATAATTAGTATGCTCTAATAACAGACATTACCTGTATCCATACCAATATGATTTGCCATAAAATGTAGCCAATCAAGAGCACTTTCAAACCCCCCCTTTGGCAAATTTTTGGCTAAAACCCCTTGGTCTGAAACCAGAGATTTACACATAGCAGAAGACTTACCAATCAGGAGGCAAGTTGTTGGATTCACACTCAGTAAGTTCTCAGCTTACCATCTCAAGCTGCTCACACACATCTGCAAGCTGTCACTGCAGATGTTACACAATCAGAGTAACTTTTTGTGTTACTCCCCCTCAAACTGATGTACTTATCAATTGAATTACAAGTTGCATTGCTAGCAGTCATATACACTGAGTACCATACAAGGTCACTCCCCCTCAAACTAATGCTCAAGTTAGTTGAGTTACAATCTGCATTGGTAGCAGCCAGAGTCACTTACCTACATCCAGCCTGTTTGGATGTTACAACATCAGGAATGACATCCTGAGTTTTCACACAATACTAAGCCTAACACTCTCTTTGTTAGCTTAGTCTTCAGCAGACACACTAACTTATGGACTGATCATATATTTCTAAGCCTAACACTCTGATTTGTTAGCTTAGCCTTTAGCAGTCTCACTTGCTTGTGGACTGATTAATGCCACTCCCCCTACAGGGATGCACTGCACATTCACAATCTGCGTAGCCTGCAGATACACACATATTTTGCCCTATCTTGGTAGCTACACAGCACAGTCTACTCACTTTGGCAGATACACACACATCTAGCATACAATCCTAATTAGCTCTAGCCAATAATTAGAATTCAGAAACACAACAAATGCTAGCACACACAAACACAAGTTCAGAACAACCAAATCAGAACCTGGAGCAGATTATCATTCAAACAAAGTGAGCCAACTTGCTCAATCTTCACCTGCTCTTCCACCTGCCTGACCATTACATATGCAATGCACATAGGCACTAAATTTTGCAGCCACTACTGCTGTGCCAGAACCTGTACTCAGATGAAGTGTGGTTTCCCCTAAATCCCTACATGTTTTCTTTAATTCAGCAATAATCACTTCTCTAGAGATGCTGGCTTTTTCATCCTTAGTAAATTTCATGTCAGGGACATGTCTTCCTTCAAAGAGCATATAGTTCAGAGTCAATGGAGATTCCCTCTTGCTTTCAGAATCACTTGGATTTAGAATCTCAGGATGTTGGTTCAGAATGATCTCACAGATGAGAGATGGGAATGCAATGGGTAACTTGATAGCACTGGTTGTGGAGTGCTTCACAATTTGATCAAAAATGTATATCCCAAAGTCAAAATTAATCTTAGTACCTATGGCATGGATAAATTTTCCAAGTCCCACAGTGATGCTGGATGTGTAGTTGGTGGAGACCCAATTGGTCGATCCAATCTTATGAAGAATGGCATATTTGACACTCAGAAGTGCTGCAAATAACTTCCCTTTAGAAGGCCATTTAGTCACTTGATTAGCAGTGATGATCTTGCAGACTTCATCATCTGAAGTAATCAGTTCAGTGCCACCATCATCACTCTTCCTAGACATCTGTTTATCACCTCAGGAGAGAATTGTATACACTTTCCTCTGACAAACACCTGCATGAATTCTTTGCTCCTCCGGTTTGTGATTGACTCAGGAATGTTTACAATGAATTCCTTTGCCAGACCTTCGTAGCATTTGGACAATCCAGAGACTGTTTTGAATAGTCCAGCTTTCATGATGAGTTCCATCACCTCCTTGATCTCTAGTACATCCTTTCCTAGTTCTCTCTCAAGAGCTATTCTTCTTTGATAGACATACCTCCATTTGGTAACACTATGAATAGAGTGAAAGGAGATGTTGTCAAGGGGTGCAGTTGGCATGGGTTTCATAGTTTTCTTACCCAATGACTTTCTCCTGTTGAATATGTCAGGGACATCTTTTACAACATCTTCTTCAGACTCAGCATAAGTGCTTTTCTTCTTCTTAGATGCACCTGATGGTTTGAATGATTCTTCAGGAGCTCTTTTTCTCTGACTTCTGGAAGAGATCCCATCACCTTCAGTTTTGTTTTCCTTGTTCCTTAGTTTCCTGCTTATTCCAGGAACAACATTCTTGATGAGATCATCATCAGATGAAACATCTATAACATGTTCATCTTTGCCCTCAGCTTTACTCATCTTCTCTTTGTTGTCAGCTCTCTTGGTTTTACTATCTTGCTGATCTTTCCCTTGACTTTCTTCCTGTACCACACAGTCTGCCAGAGATTCTAGTTTTTCAGTGTTAGGGTTTACCCTACCAGAGGTAGATTTGGAGAGATCCTCAGAGTCATCATTTGATGGATCAACCCTAGCCAATGGAATAGTGATTCTAGGTACATTGTGTCCTTCATAAAGAATTTTTGAAAATATTTCATCTACAGATACATTATCGTAGTTGTCCATGAGGGATTCGGAGTTTGTACCTTCTTTGTTTGCATGCGCAGATGCTGATACCTTGGCCCTTCTAACCATCTCAAGAGGCAGAATATCCATGATATCTTCTAGAGACATGCTTCTTTGATGCGCAGCTGTATGATTGGGAGAAGTGGGAATATGTTGTTGAGACATATTAGTTAAATTTGTCGGAGAAGGTTTGCTGAAGTGTAGAGAGATGAAGTGTGGGAAGTAACAGGCAGTAGAAGGGTTTCCTTGTGAGAAAGGGGGGAATTCAATATTTTGACCACTCAGAGTATATGTGGTTTTCAAAATACAATTCCCTTTTAGTTGCTATTTTTTCTTGATCTCCCTTGTACCCTTAATGTCACAGCACGACGTTATGACATCAGGAGTGACATTCTTCTCTTCCTATAGAGTAGCTTCTATGGACTTCATCAGATTCCCGTACAGCCTATCTATCTCACCTTGATAGCCACTCTTGGAGTATCCTTCTTGCATGTTACCACCAGTTCTCCTCTCTAGCAGGCCTTTTGGAATGATTTTTCCAGATTTCTTGATTATGGTCTTTCTTACTTTTTGTTGCGTTCTGATTTTAATCATTCCAGTTTGCTCCTTTCCTTCTTCATTGATCAATCCTGTTTTGTTAGTCCTGGACTCCCATAGGTAACAGTGATTATTTGATCTAGGCCCTCTCATTATCTCCTTACCTTCATTGTTGACAACTGTGCACATACCTTTTGAAAAATGCACTTTTAAACCTTGATCACATAATTGACTTATGCTTATAAGGTTCACATTCAGTCCCTCCACTAGCAATACATCTCTCAGACTTGGATTATCATTGCTGTTTAGTTGTCCAACCCCTGTAATTTCTCCTTTGCCTCCTCCTCCAAAGATTACATGACTTGAAGAGTAAGGTTTGAGATTTGTCAAATACTCTTTACTTCCAGTCATATGCCTGGAGCAACCACTGTCAAAATACCAATCCTCTTTAGTTGGTACTCTTAGAAAAGTGCTAGCTGTTAAAGCCACAGTCTTTACAGCCCATTGTACTTGCTGTTTAGGCACTTCCTTCTTCCTTGGCTTTGCATGATGCTTCCTCCAATTCTGATTAACCTTTTGCTGCCTTTGCCTTTGGTTGGCATACTGATGCTTTTGATAGTGATTCATCCTTTGACCATGGTATACATGGTGTTGCCTTTTTCCATACTTTCCTTGGTTAGCAATCTTCTGGTTAGGAAATCCATGCAACCAAAAGCATACAACCATAATGTGACCCAGTTTACCACAATGATAACACCTATGCCTTTGGATTTGTCTCTTGACTTGGTTCCAGTTTTGGGAGGGTGGATGTTGTAACATCGGTTGTTACATCCGCTTCAGCTTCTGAATCTCAGGTTGTAGCTTCTTGAGCTTTAGCACAGGGTTTTGTTCCTCATTAAAACCCAGTCCAGATCTGTCTTGTGAGTGCTTACCACTATGAAGAATCTCTTCTAGAGTGTCAGTTCCAAGATTGAGCATCCTTATGTTTTTGGACACTTGGTCCAAATTTGACTTTAGGCTACTGACCTCATTCTCAAGAGATTCTATAGTGCTGAGATGCTCCTTCTTCTTAGACTCTAGCTCTTTGATGAGTCTCTTCTGTTGTTCTCCCTGCTGAAACATATCAGAATGTTTGATGAAGAGCTTCTGATATGAGATTGCAAGTTCCTCAAATGTCATGTCTTCTTCACTTGAGTCACTACCAGAGGTGCACATACTGTTAAGGACAATCACATTCTTTGCTGCCTCACTGTCTGAATCACTTTCTGAGTCCTCATCAGACCAAGACACATTCAGACTTTTCCCCTTTTTCTTAAGGTATGTGGAACATTCTCTCCTTACATGTCCATATCCTTCACACTCATGACATTGTATGCCTTTGCTAGGACCAGTGGTGTCTTCAGCTTTCTCCTTGCCACTATCATAGGATCTTCCTTTATCATAGGGTTTGGATTTCTGATCTATCCTTTTGATCAGTTTGCTGAATTTTTTTCCAAGCAATGCTATTGCTTCTGACAAATCTTCTTCCTTTTCCCTAGTTTTCTCTTCTGCCTTCTCTACAGTGTTTGAGACAAGAGTTATACTCTTGTTATTTTTCTCTACTGCTTGGTCACTTAGTCCCATCTTAAAGGTTTGAAGTGATCCAATAAGTTCATCCACCTTCATGTGGCATATATCTTAAGCCTCCTCAATGGCAGTCACTTTCATTGCAAACCTCTTAGGTAGAGATCTGAGAATTTTTCTAACCAGTTTCTCCTCAGTCATCTTCTCACCTAAGGCTCCTGAATTATTTGCAAGCTCTAGCACATTCATGTAAAATTCATGAATTGTTTCATCTTCTTTCATCTTCAAACTTTCAAATTTAGTGTTAGCATTTGAAGTCTAGACATTTTCACTTTGGAGGTTCCCTCATGAGTAGTTCTGAGAGTATCCCAAACTTCTTTAGCTAGTTCACAATGGTGTACTAACCTGAAAATGTTCTTATCTATGCCATTGAATAGAGCATTCAAGGCTTTGGAGTTTCCAAGAGCTAGAGCCTCTTGCTCCTTACTCCAGTTCTCTTCAGGGATCTGAACTGACAGTCCATCATTGTCAGTTGTTCTTGGATGTTCCCATCCTGAGTTCACAGCCCTCCATGCCTTGATGTCTATTGACCTCAAGAATGCAATCATTCTTGGTTTCCAATAATCATAATTCGATCCATCCAGAATTGGTGGTCTATTTGTGAACCGTATATCCTTGTCCATTATAGCAGAATTTATCTTCCCTAGATCTCACACAGATTTAAACAGGAAGGGTGCCTGCTCTGATGCCAATTGAAATTCTGCTTGCACACAGACCTGATGTTATAACATCAACTGTAACGTTGAACTCTTAACAGGATATTAGCAGTAATTAAAAACAGATAAGAACACACAGCAATTGTTCACCCAGTTCAATGTAAATAACACTTACATCTGGGGGCTACCAAGCCAGGGAGGAAATTCACTATCAGCAGTATTAATTCAGAGTTAAACCTCCAGTTTACACTCCTCACTTAATCCCTACCCAATGACACTTCAACCTAGAGACTCTCTAGTACCTTAGTATACCCACTCACTCCCCTACAACCACACAACACTGGTATCAATTACAAACACAGTTGCACAAACAATTTTGAAGAGACACCTCAAAACAAAACACCTTGATCCTTACTTCACAGTTTTGGATCAAGAACACATCACTCTTGCTTAAAAGCTTTGAGTGTTAAACACATCCTAGGACCTACCTAATCAAGACAATTATGCAAAAGCTGAATTGCTTGAATTACAAGAAATTCTAAGACACAATGGAAACGTGAAGAATGAACAACTTCACTCATAATGGACTCTTACTCACACACTGCTGGTCTTCAAATTCGTAAGAGCTGCAGAATAAGGATTCCTCCTTCTGATTTTATAGCAGTAGCATAGTCCATGGGCCTGGGCGCATTTACTATGGTTTTCTGCAAAACCTAGCCTTCAACATCTCTGCCCGCCTTCTTCATTTAATCAGGGACATTTTAGTCTTCTTTAAGCTTCTAAAATGTTTCCTGAATCCCAGCTTGAGTTTCTGATTGTTCTCCTGATTTCCAGCAATCAGAGAAACTAACTCTGCGCTTGATGTCACACGACTCATGTTGTGACATCCAACTGTGACATCCAAACTTAACTATTAAAACAGCTAAGTAAACTTGCCCTGCACATTCCATAATTAGTATGCTCTAATAACAGACATTACCTGTATCGATACCAATATGATTTGCCACAAAATGTAGCCAATCAAGAGAACTTACAGCCCACTTGATTTTCAATTTTTCTTGTATGTGGTGAACTTGAATTCGTTAAAACAGAGCCTTCCATGTCTTGTAAATGCGTCATTCATGTTGCTGGTGATGCATATGATCTAATGGTGGTAATAGCTCCCTTGTTTTGTGATCAATGGCATGATTTTGGTTTGTTACTTACACTTGAAGCAACATGGAAAATGGCATGGTTCTTGAGTCCAATTTGCAAATACAATAATGCCAATGTGTTTGAAATATGTTTTGCACTCAAAATATGCACAAATTTGTATAACTTTGGTCCATTGTGAATTAATTTGATTTTTTGACTTTTAATGGCCTTTAAAGACTTTTCCATGGAAATTTCCTCATCCAATCTCATTTCCAAGCCATATCAATGATCCCTTGATGTTTGGTTGAGAAAATGGCCCTATTTTTAGCAACTTTCAAGTTGGAAAGATTTTCATTTGAGGTGTGAAAAGTGGTGAAATTGACCTATAATGAAAATGGCCTATAATCCAAGTTTCCCAAAATACCCTTGCCTTGCAAAGCTCATAACTTGAGTTCTACAACTTAGAGTGATGACTTCTAGGATTTTTTGGAAAGCTAAGTTGATAAGGAATAAATTTCATGTTTGGTTCAAGGATAGGTGAGACATCCTTCTAGGTCAAAAATGGAATGGAAGTTGGTTGAAATTCAAGGACCAAAATCACATTCATCTGATGACCTGTAACTTGTCTGCTTCATAATTTGAGTTCTAGAAATCCAATTGAGGAGTTCTAGTACTCAAAGGAAAGCTACGAACATGCTATATAAGTCTCGTGTTGGTGTCAAGATGAGATGAAACTTGTATCTTAAGTTATGTGGTCTTGAAGTCAGGCACCAAACTAGGGGATTTTACACTGTCAAGCTTAGAAACCCTAGCTTAGTAACTTCTCACACTCTTGAGTATTGATGAATAGATCTTGGAACCATCTTTTAAGTGTCTCAGCACACCATTCCTTGATCATAAATACTTGGAATTGGGTCTTAAACTCCTTCAATTCAACTGTTGACCTAGGGTTGACTAGAGGAAAACCCTAATGGCGCCATCCTTGGCTATGGCCTCTTGTACCTTGCATAATGATCTTCTCAAGCTCTAAAATGACTCTCAAGACATCTTATGAGCTCTCTCAAGGCTTTAAGTCCACATCCATGGATTCAGAATCATCTGATGACCTCCCATGACCTTCAAGTTAGGAGATATGCACACTTGTATCTAGCCTCTTCTCTGGGGAATCTTTGACTTCTTCTAGTGACTTGCTGAGGATGACAAACCCCTGAATAGTTGAGTAAAGCCTCTTGCGTAGCCTTAGAAACTTTGTTAGCCCCTTATTGATAATCACACCTCTTGATCCCTGCACAAATGATAATGCAATGCATATGCTAATGCTAAGATGAATGCAATGAAACATAAGCTAGGTAAGGAAAAAGGTTAGGCAAATTTTGGGGTGCAATAGTATACTGCTCGACCATTGGAGACTTAGACGTTACCTGTTAGCGGTAGAACTAAGAGTTAACAAAACTCTCCTTATGAAAAAGGTTTTCCAAAATTAAGGTCCCAAAGGACAAAAATGATTTGAAGTTTATTTTTGTGTCTTTTAGAGAAGAAGTGAATTGAATTGGTTTTTAATTCATGTTGCACTAAAGACTATGATCTAGGAGCGAATGAGTCGCATATCGTCCAAAGAGCATACGCTAAACACTCTAGATGATTGAGAGGAGACCCCCCAATCACTATTTCCTAAATATCTTAAGGCTTGTACCATACAACATTCATTATCCTTATTAAGTGTTTTGAAAGTGTTTGAATATGAGAAGAGAGAGAACACAACTAAGGGGAACTAGCTCAAACCCTAAAGTTGTCATGCAAAATTATCCTAAAGTTGGGATACAAAAGGGATACTACCTAATGTTATCATTCATTGTTTCAAGCCTAATGTCTATCATAATCAACGTTGAACAAGAAAGTTTAGAGATCCTAAGGGAAGGAAGACAAAAGAATAAGAAGAAGATAGCATAAAGCATAAGAAGAATGCTAAGGAAAACATGAAATGCAAAATTAGAATGCAAAGGGAGGGAGGAACAAAGTGTGGGGAAGTAGCCTCCATAAGCACATCTCAACCTCAAGCATACAAATGAGAGATGCAAGAACAAAGGAGAAAGAGATGCACACAAAAGAGTGCAAGAAAGTGCCCAAAAGTGGGATGAAGTGGGAGAAACCACTCAAACATCAACCATAAGCCCTAAGGCAAATCAAAATAAAGGATATGAAGCCAAATTCAAAGTGAGTATGGGAGATGAGATGAGAACAACAAGGAACTCATATAGGTCACTCAACTGAGCATCACAAAAGTTGTGGAAAAGAAGGCACAAAAGAGTCCTCAGAGATTCACCATTCATGACATGTTCAAGGTACCTCCAAAAGAGGGACCAAACCATCTTGAATGGGACTCTAGGGTCATTAGACAGAGGTAAGGATTAGAGGAGAGAATTCATAAAGCAAAAATCACATACATCCAAAGGGAATGCAAGAAAAGGCATGGAGAAAGACCTAAGTCTTAAACACATTCAACATTTGAACTTCAAATGGAAAGCCTAAAAGAATGCACCTCAAACACAAGAAAGAAAGAAGTGTATGACCTATAAATTGATATCCATCAAGCTCAACATGTTGAAAATATGAATCAAGAAGAGTTGAGAGCTCAAGTAATTCATAGAAGTCATTTCCCATCACAACTAGGTCAAGTGCATGTGTGAACCACCCTTAGAAGTAACTTGACTTGCAAATTACCTCAAAAATAGGAAAATGGTTCAAAATAAGCCAAATAAATTCTCAAAAGCTCATCAAAGGCTAAGAGATCACAACTAAAGTCACTTCAAAACATCATCAAAGAATTTGATTCACAAGGATGCACCATTTTGAAGGAGGGTTGTCGAGGGTCAAAAGAAATGAGTTGAAAGTCAAACCAAAAGTGGTCAAACCAGGGGCAAAAGTATCCTCAAAAATTATTTAACTCATTATTGAAATTAGGAATCATTTTCATTCATTGGAGAAAAATATTTGATCAAGAACAAAGCATGAAACCAAAATAGCAAGAAAGAATTCAATTAAAAACACCTCCAAAGAATAAATCCCATTTTAATTGAAAAATAATCCCAAAAATAAAATAAAAATTTCCTAAAATTAAATGAGATCTCAAAATGTCCTAAAAACATATTTGTGGGATTTTATCATTTTTGGAAGTATTTTTAAATGAATTAAATCAAAACAGAAAAGAAATAAAATAAAAAAACAATTAAAACACACGTGTGGTGCAAATAGAAACTATTTCATTTCATTGCCTTGGGTTCAATTGGAAAAGGGGTGCAAGAAGCAAGCCAGGCCCATAATCCAAACCATCAGAAATTGATCAAAACGCAGCGCATAACTTAACTGAGGTGGCAAGTCAAATTCCATTTGTGCTGGTCAGTTTCAATCCACATCATTGATCCAGTGGAGTTAACAAGTCAAGCATGAAACACGTTGGATCACCAGAAGAAAAACCAGATGACGGAGCTACAGTCTCTCGTGATCTTCTCCGGCAAGGCAGCCGGAGTTGCAGTTTCAATACCTCATTAAATGGCACCAAATTTTATATCAAATTAAAGAGGAACTCATGTAGATCATGGATCCACAGTCCAAAATCATTTATCATGCATATATTAGGAGATTCGAATGAAAGAAAAATCAAGCTCAAAACTGAAATTACCATGAACACAACAATTAACTATCCAAATTTTGCCTACAATTTGTAGGACTTCATATGCAACAACAATGGCATGGATCTAAGCTCTAACAAGTGAGAATTTTGGAAAAGAAGAATACCTAACGGAGCCTCTTCGTTGGAGCTTCACATGATGCTTAGCTTGCTCAAAACTTTGCATAATCACTCTATGAAGTTCAAGGAAGATGTTTCTCACTTTGATTTGGCTTGAATTTTCTTCAATCTCAATTCACGATTTCCAATTTTCTTTTGAATTTTCAAACTGCAATTATGCTCTCCCTCCATAAATTTGCATGAATGAGTGCTCCAATTCAATCTGAAGCTTTTATATGATGGATATGGAATAGTTTGGAGGCCTAATCATGGTAGATTGTGTTGAAATTTTGAAATGTCCAAATTGGAAAGCATGCTTCATGCACACGTGAAAATGGCTCCAATTGCACTTAAATTTTATTTGAATCAGCTGCTGGTAACTTGTATTGATCATGTGGATTGGAATTAAGCCTTGAATTAATCCAATGGTGGAGATTGAATGTCAAACTTCTCCTTGAAGTAACTTTAAAAAACACAGGTTTGAGCATACATACCTTAAATTTTCTTTGTACATTGTGCCTTTTATGACATTGTGACTCAAAATGGATATAAAGATGGCATGTAAATGATCCAAAACCAATTCAATTGATTTCACCTTTAAAATGTCATTTTTCTTTGAATTTTCTTCACCAATCTCCATATCCTTGCATAACTTATGCCAAGCTTGTGTTCCATGATGTAATTGAGATCATTTGGAGCAAATTTAATGTTGGAGAAAGTTTCATTTGAAGTGCTTAAGATCATGAAAAGGACCTATAATGAAAATGACCTATAATCTCACTTTCCCAAACTACCCCTACCTTGCAAGCTTCATAACTTGAGTTTTACAAATTAGATGAAGGACTTCTAGGAATATTTGGAAAGCTAAGGTCATAAGGAACAACTCTCATGTTCACTTCAAGTTGAGGAGAAACTTGATTTTGGTCAAAAGTTCCGTGGAAGTTGGTTGACTTTTGTTGACTGAAAATATGTTCATCTGAGACCTCTAACTTGCCAGCTTCATATCCTGAGTTCCACAAACCCAATGGATGATTTCTAGTACTAAAAAGAAATCAAAGAACAAGCTCTACAATTCTCATGTTTGTGTAAAAGTGAGATTAGACTTGTATCTTGAGATATGTGGTCTTGAAGTTGGGCACTAAATAAGGGATTTTACACTGAAAAACCCTAATTTAGTAACTTCTCACACTCTTAATTCTTCTTGAATTGATCTTGAAATGACATACCAAATGTCTCAAAACAACTTTTCATGACTCAAATGACTTGGGAATAAGTCTTAATCTCCTTCAAATCCACAGTGGACCTTGCACTAGGCAGATGAAACCCTAGTTGTACAATCTTTTGACTGCAACCTCTTGCACATGATGTATTAACTTGGATGAGCTCTACAATGGCTCTTAAAGCACTCAATGAGCTTCCAAAACATCCAATATCCATATCCATGGACTTGGGATCCTCAGATGAACCTCAATTGGCCTCCAAGACAGTAGATTATCAACATACATCCATCCTCTCTTTCAAAGAGCTCTGACCCTCTTCTGATGAATTGATGAGCACTTGGTGACTTGAATAAGCACTCATGCTTGCTTGGAACCCTTAGTAAAACTTCTCTTTCTATACACACCTCTCTTAATCCCCTGCACGTGATAATGATATGTAATGCAAGATGCTAGAAAAATTCAAAGAAACATAAACCAAGTAAAGAAAAGGTTGGGCAAATTTTGGGGTACAACAGATGACGACCGCATAGGATGCAAAACCTTTATCAGAGTGGTTCATACTTGTGAGGAGGAGGGTTATGAGGGAAACTGAAACTTTCAACCTACCCAATTTTCTTGTCAGAGTGAACTTTTGATCTTGATATAGTGGTTCTTATATTGGTGTTGTGTTATGTTCTCATCAGAGCGAAGCGCTGGTTCTTCTCAATCAACAGCACAACAATCTTGATCCTCTGCTGCATTTGTATTTTCATTTTGCATTTTCATTGACATGTATTTATGCTGCAGATGTTTATTTCCTTCTCGATTCTAGTGATCTTGTTCCCTTCCTGATATGGACCCTACTTTGAAGAGAACTGTTGCCTAGAGGTTTCCTACTCCAGACATTGGGTCTCTCCTCAGTCTGATTTTTGTGGCTGACAGGAAGGTGATGGAAGATTTCAAGGAGTCCTATGGGAAGCTCTAGAGTTTTGTATGCAACCCTACCGTGTTTGAGTTGGGTGGTCTCCATGCTCTGCTTCAGTTTTATGATCCACAACTGAGGTATTTCATGTTCCCAGGTTATATGCTAGTACCTACTCTAGAGGAGTTTTCTATGCTGCTAGGTGTCCCAATCTTGGACCAGATGCCTTTTTACCACACTGATTGTGAGCCTAATCTGGCCAAGCTTACTGGTGCTTTACATCTGGATGTTTCTAAGTTGACAGGGAAGGTGGTCAAGAGAAATGGAATGCCTGGGTTTCCATTACCTTTCTTGGTTACTAAAGCTCATCATTATGCCAAAGAGGGTTGTTGGGTGGTCTTCAGTGTTGTCTTGGCCTTGTGCATTCATGGTATCATGTTGTTTCCTAACATTCCAGATTTTGTGGATTTGGATGCCTTTCACATATTTTCTTCAGGGAATCCTTTACATATGCTTCTTAGAGATGTCTATCATTCTGTGCACTACAAGAATGAAAATCAGAGAGGGAAGAATGTATCTTGTTGTGTACCCCTACTGTACAATTGGTTTGTGAGCCATCTTCTTAAATCCGATCCTTTTGTTAATACTGCAGGTACCTCAGAATGGTCAGAGAGATTGATGGGCTTGACTTCTGCGAATATCATCTGGTTTGATAGGGATCAGCTAGGTGCAGAGATCATCTTTAGTTGTGGTGGCTTTTCTAATGTCCCGTTGGTGGGAAGAAAAGGAGGAATCAACTATAATCCAGCTTTGGCAGTGATACAATTTGGATATGCGCTGAGAGAGCCTCCTAAAAAAGAAGAAATACAAGAATCATTGTATTTCACAGGCTTGCTTGAGGGTGAGACCCTGGCTAGTGTGGACACCAAGAGCAGACACCAAGAGGTGCAGGCTTGAGGAAGCCTTAGGTGAAGGCGCCTGGGAGGATTATGCTCAGGGTTTGCAGACTATTATTTGTTAGCGAGAGTTGCTCATCCACGGGTTTCTCGTTAGGCCAGACCATCCTGAAACGAAGGAGTTGCTGGAAGATTTCCGTGCTCGTTGCCGCACTTGGTGTGTTGTTGTAGTTTGTTTATTTTAATGTATTTTGACCATCACCAGACCTGTTGGCTGAGGTTATCTTTATTTCCCTTGTATTCAGTACTGTGTCGTAATTGACTGTAGGCTCTCATTTGTATATATGAGGAGTTATGGTTCCACACCAATTTGTTGGGTTTCTATTGTCTCTGTGTTCTCTTGGAACTAGAATCGAGCGGGAAATTTCCCTAACGCATATATACATGTCTGCATACTGCATCATTTAGCATTTTTGCATAGCAGGTGTTTCGGGACCGTTGACCTTATCTCCATGGATTTTTTAGTTTTGTTTCAGGATTGACAACCAGACAACTCACCGCTACTCTACGCGAGGCAATCAACGCAGAATCGTGGACCAAATCCAAGCTGAGCTTCAAGAGTTCCGTGAGAGAATAGCTCAATTTATGGATATGATGCAGGGAGTGGCTAATGGTCAGGAGAAACTCAGGACTCTAGTCCAACCATTGATCACCAGGGTTAATGCTAGTGGAGTGTTTCATGGTGGAACTGTTGTCGTTCCTCCTCTAGCTGATGTAGGAACCCCGAGAGCTGATGTTATCCAAACAACTATTGTCCCTCCGGGCGGAGGTAATTTGGGTAATGTGAACGGAATTCATATCCCTGGAGCAACCTGTGCTATCCATGGGAACACTGTCCCTCAGTGGGACCATGATGAACAAGGGGATGTGTTTTCAATGGCTGATCTTAATGCGGGTCTGCAGCTTGAGGCAGATAGGAGGTTTAAAGTGCTGGAGGATAAGATGAGGAGTTATGAGAACCAAAATTCCATAGGCCTGGACATGGCTAACCTGAGGCTGATCCCAGATCTGAGGATTCCGTTGATATTCAAGGTTTCTGACTTCGACAAATACAAAGGCGCAACCTGTCATAGGGTTCACCTGTGCTCATATTACTGCAAGATGTCTGCCTACTCAGATGACGAAAAATTGTTGATGCATTTTTTCCAAGATAGTCTTTTAGGACCTTCTCTTGAGTGGTATATGGGACTGTAGTCGGTCAATGTCTGAAGCTGAAGTGATTTGGTCGAGGCGTTTGTGAAACATTATCGGTACAACAGTGACCTTGCGCCAAACAGGGTCCAATTGCAAAATTTGTCGCAAAGGAACAATGAGTGCTTTAAGGAATACGCCTAGAGGTGGCGTGAGCTGGCAGCTAGGGTGCAGCCTCCCATGGTGGAGCGTGAACTGATTGATATGTTTGTTGCCACGCTACCAGGTGTATATTATGAAAAGCTCATTGGCAGCATGTCCGACATTTTTTCTGACCTTATTATCACTGGAGAGAGGGTGGAGAATGGTATCAAACTGTGTAAGATTTAGGCCGTGAAAGGATCCTCGTCTGGAGGATGTAATAGGAAAGTCTTTGGAAAAAAGAAGAGGGATGGAGAGACCAACGCAGTTTCTAGCTCCCGAGGCAGAAGCAGAAACCAACATCCACAATACCGTCAGCAACAGCCTCAGGTTGCTAGTATCACCATTCCTGCGGTACCACAACAACAACATCCTCAACAACAGCAGGATCAGAATTATGCTCCCAGAAGATTTCTGGATCGGGGCCGGGCAGTGAACTTAAATTTTGATGTGCCCCTGATGCCGTATTCTCAATTGTTACAACATCTGATGCAGTTGTAGTTAATACAAAAGAGAACTCTGGCTCCTTTGACAGGTGCGCCTCCTCCCGGATATGACGTTAATGCTCAATCTGAGTTTCATTATGGAGCACCGAGGCACAATATTGACAACTGCAAGGCATTTAAGCACAAAGTTCAGGATCTAGTGGATAGCAAAGCTATAAATTTCTCTCACGACGCCCCCAATGTCGTGAAGAAACCTATGCCTAACCATGGGGAAGCAGGGATTAGTGCTATCATCGAAGATGAGGATATGAACTTGGTAGCCAATGTTGAAGATCTAAAGACGCCACTGAAGTTTTTGAAAGACGGGTTGTTGAGGGAAGGTGTGTTCCCGGGTTGTGGTAATGATTGTGCTGAATGTTTAAGCCATCCTGAGGGGTGTGAAAAACTGAAGAAGCATATCCAGAGTCTGATGGATGACGGGGTTCTACAGTTTAACAGGGTATCAAAGAGGAAGGATGGGGAAGTAGTATCTGGGGAGAAGGACGAAATTGCGACAATTTCGATCCCGTATAAGACTATTACTATTTCTGCGCCACCGAGGCCACCAACCATTATCATCACCAAAGCTGGTCCTCTACCATATGAGAGTACTAAAACGATTCCGTGGAACTACGGAGCTGAAGTATATTGCAACGGGCAGAAACAGGAGTTCAAAAGTCTACCGGTAGATTCAGTGGACAATTTGGTCGGAGCTGGGGGAATTACCTGGAGTGGTAGAGTGTTTTCGTCTCCCGAAGTGGTTGCTGACAGAGCTAACAAAGGAAAGGGTAAAGCCGTGGTTTAAGAGACTTTTCAAGTGGGCGAGAAGGAGTCTTTGTTGAAATATGTTGAGGAATCTATGAGATTGATACGCAAGAGTGATTACAAGATCGTCGCTCACTTGTAGCAGACTCCTTCTAAAAATTTTATCCTGTCATTGCTGTTGTGTTCGGAGGCACACAAGAATGCGTTGCTGAGAATCTTGAACACTACATATGTACCACAGGATATATCTGTGAATCAGCTCGAGGGAGTTGTGGCACATGTGAATGCGGGTAATGGTTTGGGCTCTACTGATTTGGATCTCACACCCAAAGGACAGAATCACAATTGTGCGCTGCACATATCTATGGAGTGTCGTGGGGCTGTGTTATCACATGTGCTTGTTGATACCGGGTCATCAATGAATGTATTGTCGAAGAAGGCACTATTGAAATTAGATACTCGTGGTATAACGTGTACGCCAAGTGACTTGGCAGTACGTGCTTTTGATAGGACTCGAAGGTCTGTATTTAGAGAGTTAACTTTGCCGATTCAGGTGGGCCCTGAGGTATTTGACACCGTGTTTTGCATATGGTTGGCTGTATCAGAGCATGATGAAGAAAACTTTCGATAAGAAGGTGTGCCCTCGAAGCTTTCATACTGGCGATCTAGTGTTGAAGAAGATTCTCCCTCCACAAACAGATCACAGGGGCAAATGGACTCCCAACTACGAAGGTCCATACGTCGTGCGAAAGGTCTTTTATGAATCAAAGAAGATTAAATTTCTAATTAAAAGTAAGAATTTTGTGAATAAATTAATGGTAGTTAATTTTCAAACATTAAAAGTTAAAAAACCATTTTAATTTAATCCTAAAACTTTTGCTTAAAAATAATTCTACTTCAATTGCTAACACTTTCGATCTAATGTCTAATTTATAAATTCGGAAAAAGTAAAGAATTCCTAACTTGGTCGTTTCAATTTCGTCTGGCTTCCATTCAATCCCTATTCATCTCCACTCACTAACCTATAATTTTTCTCTGTATTTCAATTTTTCGGTTGTAATTATGCAAGGATATCATCGCTTTCTATTCCGCCATTATTTTTGCATTTTCATGATTGTAACTTATGCGAGTATATCGTTGCCATGCATGTTCTTTACTATTTTCACATTTTACCATATTTTCATACTGCCGCTTTATTTACTTTTGCATGATATTATTAACCGTTAAACCCTCCGAAGGATTACGTCTAACCGTTTGACCGCCAAGTCAATAACCCTAACCTTTTACCGTTTCAATAGCCTAATTGACTAGGTGTCCCGCTGTGGACTGAATTACCCTTTACCCTAGCATTAGGTTAAGGAGTCGCCGCACTCCATTTTAGGGTTTCCCGCCGTGGAATACCTAGTTAACCCTAATTTCAAATTAACTATTTCAACATAAAACTAGGAGTCGCCGCACTCCACGTAAGCGCTTCCTTAAGAAATGATTACTCCCTATTGAAACCTTGACCACGGTCAAGAAAATTCTAATCTCTCTTTCAAGGGGAACTACGATTACTCTGATTCCATCCTCTACCTCGGATACGTAGGCACAAGATGCGAATCTTGGCGAGTAAACTTAGGACTAACCCTTAGGTCTCTCTGTCACATTCTAACCCTTAGCTCAGTATATACCCTCAAGTAGATAATAAAGCAAAATAGTCAATTTAAAAAAAAGGTTCCTATAGAGTACTACAGAAGTTTAGGGTGCTAATACCTTCCCTAAGCTTAACCAACCCCTTACCTAGAGCTCTCCCCGCATTATATACGATGCAAAAATTAGGTTTTCATTCATTTGACCTTTTCCTTCGAATAAATCAAAGATCGGTTGTGAATCAAAGATTTGCGATTTAAATTAATTAATAATTTGATATCCTGTTCTCACCGCAACAGAAAATGGCGACTTCACTGGGGAATGAGGAATCTTTTGAGGGTTATCCCTACATTACTTATATGGTATTTGCTTTATTATTTTATTGTATTGTATATATCTCTTGTACCTTGCTTGGGGTATCCCTATTGTGAGATAAGTCCTACACCCGGACTTGAGTGACACTATTATAGGAAGGTGATATATTTGATGAGGCTTATAAAGAGTGAGTCCCGACCAAGCTGACTTGAGAGTCACCGCTCAATTGGGGCCCTCCTTCAAAATAGTTCGGTTGAACGAGTATAGTCGTGAAAACCCTTACTATTTTCAGCTAGGAGTCCATGATATTGGGGACTATAGTACCTTAACACCACTTTAGCCTTATCTAGGACGTAGTGCGGGAACTATGAGGGAGTAGTCCCAAAGTAGTTACTACGCGATGCTACACTTAAAAGAGGTTTCCTTGAGAATATTATTAACCACCTAGTCAGTCGGAAAATTGATAATATCCGAAAGATGGACTGATGAGTTTGGGCACTTCTTTAGAATCTTTGTTCTGCAGGTACAACTAACCTTAGTACATACCCTATGGGGATGGGTAGACCTTAACTCCTTGCACATACCTTTAAACCTAGGACTTTGTATGTGTGCATTACATCCATAAAGCATCACATTGCATTAAGTTTCATGGAATTCAAATTTTATTTATGAATATTGCAGGGATACCATGGATTACAGTAGAAAAAACACTTTGAAATATTCTTTTAAAAGTCTTAAGATGGAGGACTTAAGGAAATTAGGAGCTTTAGTCCAAGATCAAGAAGGATTTTAAAACAAGTATGGAAGGTCGTTATCTCTGTTGGGGCTTCAAGTGAACGACAGACTTCTTTCGGTTTTGCTACAGTTCCATGATCCAGACTATCATTGCTTCACATTCTGAGATTATCAGCTATTGCCAACTTTGGAGGAATACTCTCAATTAGTGGGGTTACCTATTTTGGATGGATCTCCTTTCCCTTTCTTGGAGAAAGACCCTAAAGAGCAAGACATTGCTAGATCCATATATCCGAAGGTATCTGACATTAAGGATAATATGACTAACAAAGTTGAGACTTTTGGGTTACCTACAAGTTTCTTAATCAAGAAAGCCCAATACTAAGTCGATCATTTGAGAATGCCTATGTTTGAGGCAATCCACGCCTTGCTTATCTATGGAGTATTATTGTTCCATAGTTTTTAAGGTTTTGCCGACCTCAATGCCATCAAGATCTTCATTAAAAGCAATCCAGTACCGACTTTATTGGGTAACACCTATCATTCAGTGCATCTCCGAAACTTTCATGGTGGAGGAATGATTATATGTTGTGTGTCGTTATTGTACAAGTGGTTTATTTTGCACTTTCCTAAGTCTGGTCCATTATGGGATCTCGATAAAGGATGCTGGTCACAAAGAGTTATGGCTCTAACTCACTCGGATATTGATTGGTATAACTATGTGTATGATGGGATATTAATCATTGATGGTTGTGGAGACTTTGCAAATGTGCCCTTACTTCGTTTTAATGGAGGAATCAGCACAATCTGGTTCTAGCTCGCCGACAGTTAAGGTATCCATTGAAGGAACAACCTAAAAGTGTTTATGTGGAGAAAATATTTTTCAAAGACGACAAAGAACTTCAAGATCAGATTGTTTCTGCTTGGCGTCATTTGCATAAAAAAGGTAAAGAAAGTCTAGGTAAACCAAATTGTGTGTCCATGGAACCATACCTTCATTAGGTCCGAGAAAGAGCCATTAAGTTGAAGATGCCTTATCCTCGACAAGATCCGTTACCTCCAAGAAGGGAACTTGTTCTAGTGTTCATGTCTGAAGCTGCAACATTGAAGATCGCTTTTGAAGAGAGCACAACATGAAGCGGAAACATGGAAGAAAAAGTATCAGGTTATCGTCAGTGAGAATTTCGAACTTCAACAGCAGCTTCATTTGAAGAATAAAGAGGTACTTTCCTACAAGAAGAGAAGATTCTACAAGGATTTATTTTCCTCCGATTCTCCGCCTACTCGTTGATGTTATGGGCGACGCTTCCTTAGAACTTTATTAGCTTTTATTTAGTTATTTTATTAAGACTTTCTTTTAAGAATATTACTTGTAATCCCTTTTTCAAAAACAAATTAATAAGAGTTTCTTATTATTCCGCAATATTCGTAAATATTTGAATTCCATGAAATCTTTTCATTCGCATTTTAAATTTTTAGCATCATATTTTTGCATTATATGTGTCTCCCGGTTTCTCATTATCGGTTCACTCGCCTTCCAGTTTCGTCACCCTGAGTTCTCTGCATCGATACAACACTGTAGCTCAATCTCAAAAAAGGATGGAAGATCAAGCTCAAGAGATGGATCGTGTCAACAATGAACCCGGATATCTTCGAGGAAGGGTAGGACAGGTTATAGGGTTGCTCCAGGTTATCAATGCGAGGATGGATACTCAGCCTACTCTCATCTCTGAGATTACCACTACTGTCGCAGATCATCCACCGAATGTTACCATCGAGAATGTGTATCCTTATGGCCTTCAACCTGGTTTCGTACCTCTTCCTACTGTTACATCAGCTCAACAAGGTATCCCTGTTGTGCAAAATGTTCAACAAGCTGTGCCTTTGGTTTCTGAGCCTCCTCGGGTGGTTCCTACTTTCACACCAGCTACTGTTCACACTCGGGTGCAACCTTATCTCAATGAGCCCGTTTATGAAATTTTGGATGATAATGATGAAGCGTATGAATGACGTGGTCGGCTTTGCAAGGAATTTGTTACTATTGATAAAATATTGAGAAAGATGGAAGGTGACTAGATCTTTGGTGTTGTTGCCAGAGATGTCTGTTTGGTTTCCGGCCTTGTTATTCCACCGAAATTCAAAACTCCGAATTTTGACTGTGATGAGGGTACTACTTGTCCTAAGAGCCATTTGATAATGTACTACCGTAGGATGGCTTCCCATGTGGATAAAGATAAACTGATGATTCATTGTTTCCAAGACAGTTTGAAGGGTGCTTCATCAAAGTGGTATTTGACTTTGGACCAGTCTTGCATCAAGTCTTTTCAGGATTTATACGATGCTCTCATTAAACCTATAAGTATAACATGGATTTGGCTCCTAACAGAAGGCAGTTGTTGAGTATGACGCAGAAGAATTCCGAATCGTTTAAGGAGTATGCTCAGAGGTGGAGAGAAATTGCTTCACAAGTTAAACCTCCTCTAACTAAAAACGAACTAGCTGATTAGTTTGTTGACACTGTTCGTCCTGAATTCTTTGAGAGAATGGTGGGTATTGTGACTACAAATTTATCTGACATTGTCGTTGTGGGTGTTAAAGTTGAATTGGCTCTGAAGAATGGAAAAATGTCAAGTGCTTCTAGCAGTTCAAACTCAAGGGACCAAGCAAAGAAGTCTTCCTTCAACTCTCAAAAGAAGAAGGAGGGTGAAACCAATATTGTATCTTCAGGTAGAAGAAGAAACCCACAATATCAACATCCACCACAGTATGTTCAACCTCAGGGTTACCCGGTTCAATATGCTCAACAACCGTATGTGGCTGTTGTAGCACCTACATTCAATCAACCAGCTCAACAGGCTCCTGTTTATCATCCGCCGGTTTATCAACAACCTCCTCCTAATTACCAGCAAGTGCCTAACGCTCCTGCTGCTCAAAAGCCAAGGAATCAGGCACCTCGCCAGGATGGCCCGAACAGGAGGCAGTACAAGCCTTGTCCTCCTATCCCTATGATGTTTACCGAGTTGTACCCTTCATTGGTACAAAAAGGTCTGATTGTTACCTGAGCTTTGGGACCACTTCCCAATCCATAACCTGCCAATTACAATGCCACCAGTCACTGTTTATTTCATGAGGGTGCGCCCTTGCAATGATTTGGAGAATTACTATGCTCTGAAGAATACTGTCAGAGATTTGATTGAGAAGAAGATTTTGTCTTTCAATGAACCTCAACCAAATGTCAAGAACAACCCTCTGCCTAATCAGGGGGCTATTAATGCCCTTGATAATTCGTCCGATGAAAATTTTATCCTTGATGTTGCTCAGATCAAGACGCCGCTCAAATTTTTCCATGCAAAATTGTTTGAAGCCGGTCTAGTATCTATTTCTCATATCAATTGTAATAGCTGTGATGTTTGCGCCAAGGGTTGTTCAATGGTTCAGAAGGATGTTTAGAATTTTATTAATGATGGTTTCCTGCAAGTAGTGAACAAGGTGATGAAGGAAGAGGTTGTTGCGATTGAGCCTATCTTCAACTTACCAGAACCAAAGGTTAGAGTGCCCATGTTTAATCTACCAGGGGCAAGTGCTGCCAAGTCGGTGTTCAATATCTCAAAACCTGTTACTCCAATGGTGGATCAACCGAAACCAATAATCATTCAGAAACTGTGTCCATTTTCGTTCAGTGATCCTAAAGCTGTGCCCTGAAAGTACGATGTAACCATGGTTGATAAAGAATCTGGGAAGGTCATTCCAAGGGAAGAAGTAAAGACTGATGGTGCAAGTGTGACCAACATAGCTGGGGAAAGCAGGATGACTCACAGTGGTCGTGTTTACAGTCCCCGTTTCAACGAGGCTCCGCCTAAGGAAACAACTAGCAATACGGCTATGTCGGCCTGAGATAAAGGTAAAGAAGTCGTTCCCAACGACGAAGATGATGAGTTTCTGAGGATTATTAAGAAGAGTGATTATAAGGTTATTGATCGGTTCCATCAGACTCCTTCGAAGATTTCTATCTTGTCTTTGTTATTGAGTTCACCCGCTCATAGAGCTGCTTTACAGAAAGTATTAACTCAGGCTCATATTACTCAGGATATTACGATTGATCAGTTCGATAGCGTGAAGGCTAATATTACTGCCTGTAATACTCTCAGCTTCAACAATGACGAGCTAGCGAGAGATGGCCCGAATCATAATCGTGCCTTGCACATATCAGTAAAGTGTGAAGAGGATAACTTAGAAAGGGTTCTTGTGGATACCAGTTCATCTTTGAACGTCTTACCCAAGAGAGTTCTCTCTAAGTTGGCTTATAAAGAAACTATAGTGAAGCACACCTCTCTAATTGTTAAAGCTTTTGATGGTTCTCGTAGATCTTTGATCTGAGAAGTGGAACTTCCGATCCTGGTTGGTCCACATGTTTTTAATATCACTTTCCAAGTCATGGATATTAATCCTAACTATAGTTGTTTACTTGGAAGTCCTTAGATCCACGCCACTGGGGTAGTAACTTTAACCTTACTTCAGAAGATGAAGTCTGTGGTCGACGACAAGCTAGTTATCATACATGGTGAGGAAGATTTAATGGTCAGTAACTCGTCTTCGTTCCGTATTGAGACTGATGAAGACGCTTTGGAGACTTCTTTCCAAGCACTTGAGATCCCCAATGCTATTTTAGTGGAAGACCTGAGCAACCTGGTGTTCAAAAGTGATGCAGCTTTGAGCAATTGGGAGGCTATAGAGATTCCTGTTATTTTTCCCGTGTCAAAGTAATTTAATTTTTCAAAAGTGATGAAGACGAAGACCAGAGCAACCTGGTGTTCAAAAGTGATGCTGCTTTGAGCAATTGGGAGCCTATAGAGATTCCTGTTATTTTTCCCGTGTCAAAGTAATTTAATTTTTCCTTTGTGTTTGCAAATCCATAGCTCTACCCAAGACTATTGGATCACTTTGTAGGGCCACCTTTCACTTTTAAGGCAGTTATTAATAAATGCATTTTGTTCCAATTCCACTTTGTTTCGCTAGCGTTTTTCGTTTTCACCTTTTAAAAATGAAATTGCAATCTTTTTCAAAACTAAAACAAAAAAGCATTAACATTCTCTTGCATTTTTCGAACATTTAATAATATAAGCCTTTCAACATGCAGTGATATTACAAACCTTGTTGAATCCAATGACTCTCCTGTCGCTCCTGACTGGGATTCACCCATCTATCAAGCTGAAGATGAGGGTGAAGAAGATTTCAAAGTACCCAACAAACTGACAAAATTGGTTGAGTACGAGTACACAAAACTTCAACCGCACAAGGAGCAGGTAGATTTGATTAATCTTTTCACTGATGAAGAAAAGAAAGAAATCAAGGTTGGTGCAGTACTTGGGGCAGAGGTCAAGCAGAGATTGGTCAATTTGTTGAAGGAATATGTTGATGTGTTTGTATGGTCGTATCAAGATATGCCCGGTTTAAACACAAATATTATCGTTCATAAGTTACCACTTAAACCAGAGTGTCCACCTATCAAGCAGAAACTTCGAAGAACAAGACCTGACATGTCTTTAAAGATTCGAGATGAGGTTAAGAAACAACTGGATACAGGTTTCCTTGCAGTTGCGAAATATCCCGATTGGGTTGCCAAAATTGTTCCAGTGCCTAAAAAGGACGGTAAAGTTAGAATGTGTGTAGATTACAGGGAGTTGAACAAAGCTAGTCCAAAAGATGACTTTCTTCTACCGCATATTGATACACTTGTTGATAATACAACCAGTTTTACAGTTTTCTCCTTTATGGATGGTTTCTCCGGCTACAATCAAATCAAGATGGATCTGACTGACCGAGAAAAGACTACATTCATTACTCCTTGGAGGACCTCCTATTACAAAGTTATGCCCTTCGGTTTGAAGAACACAGGGGCAACCTATCAGCGTGCTATGACAACTCTCTTCCATGAGATGATGCACAAAGAGATCGAAGTTTATGTGGATGATATGTTTGTCAAATCTCAAAATGAAGAGGATCATTTGGATCATTTGGTGAAACTATTTGAACGACTCAGGAAGTACCAGTTGATGTTGGATCCTGCTAAGTGTACTATTGGTGTCAGATCCGGCAAACTACTTGGTTTTATCGTCAGGCAGCGAGGAATCAATGAAGATTAAATTTCTAATTAAAAGTAAGAATTTTGTGAATAAATTAATGGTAGTTATTTTTAAAACATTAAAAGTTAAAAAATCATTTTAATTTAATCCTAAGACTTTTGCTTAAAAATAATTCTACTTCATTTGCTAACAGTTTCGATCTAATGTCTAATTTATAAATTCGAAAAAAGTAAAGAATTTCTAACTTGGTCGTTTCAATTTCGTCTGGCTGCCATTCAATCCCTATTCATCTCTACTCACTAACCTGTAATTTTTCTTCGTGTTTCAATTTTTCGGTTGTAATTATGCAAGGATATCGTCGCTTTCTATTATGCCATTATTTTTGCATTTTCATGATTGTAACTTATATGATTATATTGTCGCCATGCATGTTCTTTACTGTTTTCGCACTTTACCATATTTTCATACTGCCACTTTATTTACTTTTGCATGACATTATTTCCTGTTAAACCCTCCGAAGGATTAGGTCTAACCGTTTGATCGCAGAGTCAATAACCCTAACCTTTTGTTGTACCCCAAAATTTGCCTAACCTTTTGTTGTACCCCAAAATTTGCCCAACTTCAAGCTTTAATCCAATCAAGGTAAGGGTGAGAAACATTGTTATTTAATCCACGTGTATGATTATGTATATGTGGTTGGGTTTTTTGTGAGTTTCCACCATTTTTCATGTTAGGGCAAATTGGATTTAATCGGTAGAATAGTAGTTTAATCGGTTAGAAACTGGAAATAATGTCGTAGAATAGTCGGGTGATGTAGGGTTAAGATTACTGGAACTGGTTTGGTGTACTCCTGACTGGGATTCACCCATCTATCAAGCTGAAGATGAGGGTGAAGAAGATTTCAAAGTACCCAACAAACTGACAAAATTGGTTGAGTACGAGTACACAAAACTTCAACCGCACAAGGAGCAGGTAGATTTGATTAATCTTTTCACTGATGAAGAAAAGAAAGAAATCAAGGTTGGTGCAGTACTTGGGGCAGAGGTCAAGCAGAGATTGGTCAATTTGTTGAAGGAATATGTTGATGTGTTTGTATGGTCGTATCAAGATATGCCCGGTTTAAACACAAATATTATCGTTCATAAGTTACCACTTAAACCAGAGTGTCCACCTATCAAGCAGAAACTTCGAAGAACAAGACCTGACATGTCTTTAAAGATTCGAGATGAGGTTAAGAAACAACTGGATACAGGTTTCCTTGCAGTTGCGAAATATCCCGATTGGGTTGCCAAAATTGTTCCAGTGCCTAAAAAGGACGGTAAAGTTAGAATGTGTGTAGATTACAGGGAGTTGAACAAAGCTAGTCCAAAAGATGACTTTCTTCTACCGCATATTGATACACTTGTTGATAATACAACCAGTTTTACAGTTTTCTCCTTTATGGATGGTTTCTCCGGCTACAATCAAATCAAGATGGATCTGACTGACCGAGAAAAGACTACATTCATTACTCCTTGGAGGACCTCCTATTACAAAGTTATGCCCTTCGGTTTGAAGAACACAGGGGCAACCTATCAGCGTGCTATGACAACTCTCTTCCATGAGATGATGCACAAAGAGATCGAAGTTTATGTGGATGATATGTTTGTCAAATCTCAAAATGAAGAGGATCATTTGGATCATTTGGTGAAACTATTTGAACGACTCAGGAAGTACCAGTTGATGTTGGATCCTGCTAAGTGTACTATTGGTGTCAGATCCGGCAAACTACTTGGTTTTATCGTCAGGCAGCGAGGAATCAATGAAGATTAAATTTCTAATTAAAAGTAAGAATTTTGTGAATAAATTAATGGTAGTTATTTTTAAAACATTAAAAGTTAAAAAATCATTTTAATTTAATCCTAAGACTTTTGCTTAAAAATAATTCTACTTCATTTGCTAACAGTTTCGATCTAATGTCTAATTTATAAATTCGAAAAAAGTAAAGAATTTCTAACTTGGTCGTTTCAATTTCGTCTGGCTGCCATTCAATCCCTATTCATCTCTACTCACTAACCTGTAATTTTTCTTCGTGTTTCAATTTTTCGGTTGTAATTATGCAAGGATATCGTCGCTTTCTATTATGCCATTATTTTTGCATTTTCATGATTGTAACTTATATGATTATATTGTCGCCATGCATGTTCTTTACTGTTTTCGCACTTTACCATATTTTCATACTGCCACTTTATTTACTTTTGCATGACATTATTTCCTGTTAAACCCTCCGAAGGATTAGGTCTAACCGTTTGATCGCAGAGTCAATAACCCTAACCTTTTGTTGTACCCCAAAATTTGCCTAACCTTTTGTTGTACCCCAAAATTTGCCCAACTTCAAGCTTTAATCCAATCAAGGTAAGGGTGAGAAACATTGTTATTTAATCCACGTGTATGATTATGTATATGTGGTTGGGTTTTTTGTGAGTTTCCACCATTTTTCATGTTAGGGCAAATTGGATTTAATCGGTAGAATAGTAGTTTAATCGGTTAGAAACTGGAAATAATGTCGTAGAATAGTCGGGTGATGTAGGGTTAAGATTACTGGAACTGGTTTGGTGAGAATCGGTCGGTTTTTGGAGAGTGGAAGTTTTGGGACATAATGAGGGTTCTGATATCGCAGGTTCGCTGGCTCTCGCCAGGCGAGCGGAGGCAAAGCTTCATCGGGCGAAGCCCAGCGAATAGCTGGCGAATAATTCTAGAAAAACTCCCAGTGGTCTTCGCTGGCAAGTTCGCCAGGCAAAGGTGAGTGGCGAAGGTTCGCCAGGCGAGTACATCAGCGAAGGGTAGCGAATCAAGTCAGTTGCTATTGACTTTGTTCGCTGGCGAGTTCTCCAGGCGATGGTCCCAGCGAGCATTCGCCAATGGCTTCGCCGGGCGAAGGGTGGCGAGCAGGGCAACATTGTTTCTTTTCTGATTTATCCATCCAATGATTATTTGCTTGATTCAATTATGCTAATCCAATGTGATATGAATAGTTTGTGTACTATTGTGATGAGCTGTGGGTAGCCTTGGGGCGTGAATCCTAGATTGTGATACGTGTATTGTTTGGATTGATTAGGGATACATGAGAATGTATTAGTGAATATGCGTGTATTACGTGAAATGAAATTATATTGATTTGTGAATGCATATTATTTGGTATGCGATTGTATTTTGAATGCATGAGAACATATTTGTAGATATTTGCGCATTGTTTGAAAATGTAATGAGATTGAAATTGGAATGCATATTTGATATATGCGATCTTGGTGAATTAATGCATGGGAGCATATTGTTAGGTATGCGTGCATTGTTTGATGAATATGTTGATGAAAAGTATGATTACTTGAATGATGTGAATATGTTGTGTGTGCAATCTTGTTTTAATTTTTGAAGGGAGGAATTCTGTGAATGCATGGGATTAAGACGTGTGATCGGTCTTAAGTGCATTTGTTGTTGATTGCATATGCATCATTTAGTCAAGAGGCAATGTTTGCTAGTTTCGTGGAGACTAGTGGCTTGTCCCAAACCTCGAAGGGTGGGTTTGAAAGCTTAGGGAACGAGCTTTGTTGTTATTGGTCTAGAAGGGTGGACCCAGTTTAAGTGTAAAAACCGAAAAATGATAACAAGTGTTGGTACCACATTGCATTGAGTTGCATTTGAGTTGTGTTGAGTCACATAGCATTAATGTCATTAATTATGAATTATGCTTGTATTTGAATTGGTGAATTGGTGAATTGTGAATAATGGATTGGTGTGTTGGGGAATGATGTTATGTGATTATTCATATGTGTTTATACATGTTGTGAAATGTATGATGAGTTATGAATGAATTGTGGTGAGAATTGTGAAATATTGGTATCTTAAGTTTTTTACATGTATATATATTTATATGCATTGATTATTATGATAATATTTCTCACCCTTCTGATGTTTTATAATGCTCTTCGAGGCATTGTAGATTAGGTTGCTGGAGATCCTTTTTGTGAAGTTTTATCTTCATTCTTTTGGTCGGGTCGCTCTGATATGTAGCACCGGTTAGATAGGCTGTATATCATTCTTTTGAGATACATTGTATATGTATCTGATGGCTTATGTGTTTTGTAAAACCATGATGATGTGATGAACAAGCTGAATTGATGTGTATATTTATAATATTAAGGTTCAAATGATTTCATATTTAAATCTTCCGCTGAATTTCGAAAATGGAGATGTGGGTGTAAGGACCATGTCCTCTATTTCAAAACTACCCCACTATTACATGTCATTTCGAGCAGGTGTTGTATGTTTGATTTTGGTGATGATGTGGAACTTCCTTTTTTTACCGTATTTTCCATAAACTCTGATGAAAATTTTTATATGTGCGTGATTATTTTATTGATTATTTGGGGGTATGGAAGGGGGTTTTACATTTGTGGTATCAGAGCTAGTCGGTTATGTTGACCAGGTTGTTTGTGTGTGTTCATTCCCTTATGCATTTTGATATGTGTGTGTGGCACTATCATTATGACTGTTCTAACGAGGATTTGTATGGAAATCAAGAACAATGGTAGCAGGCAGGAATGACGAAGCGATTGCTGAGGCTTTGGCAATGTTGGCCGGAGTGATTGGGCAGAATCCTCAAGCCAATGTGAATGCTGGAAACAACGCCGAAGATGAGTTTCGTGCTTTGGGGAGGTTCCAAAGGAAAAACCCGCCGACTTTCAAGGGAACCCATGAACCTGATAAAGCACAAGTTTGGTTGAAAGCTATTGAGAAGATCTTCCGAGTTATGAATTGCTTAGATGCACAGAAGGTGCAGTTTGGGACTCATATGCTCGAAGAAAAAGCTAAGGATTAGTGGGGTAATACTCACCAGAGATTTGAAGAGAGTGGTCTTGTGGTGACTTGGGATCTTTTTAGAGATACATTTCTGGAGAAGTATTTCCCAGAAGATGTGCATGGAAAGAAGGAGATCGGGTTCCTAAAGCGGAAGCAAGGTAACTCAACTGTGGCCGAGTATGCGGCGAGATTTGAAGAATTGATCAAGTTCTGTCCTCATTACAACACTGTTAATGCGAAGAGATCTAAGTGTCTCAAGTTTGTGAACGGTTTGAGGCCGGAGATCAAACAAGCTGTTGGTTATCAGGAAATTAGAAGATTTTCTGAGTTGGTCAACAAGAGTAGGATTTATGATGAGGATAGTAGGGCTCGATCTAGCCACTACAAGAGTTTGAATGATAAGAAAGGAAATGGTCAGTTCAGAGGGAAGCCGTATGTCACTCCTGCTAATAAGGGGAAACAAAAAGCTGGTTTTGGAAAGAAGCCAAGTGGGGGAGTTTCTACTCCGGTGAGATGTTTTAGATGCGGTGAAGCGGGACATCGTGCTCCCGAGTGCAAAAGTGTTGAGCAGAAGTGTTTTAAGTGTGGCAAGCCAGGCCACAAAGCTCTTGAGTGCCGAAACGGTGTGAATGTGACTTGCTAAAACTGTGGTGAGCAAGGGCACATTAGTACCAAGTGTGACAAGCCGAAGAAGACTCCAGAGAAAGGGAAGGTGTTTGCTCTATCGGGATCGGAGACTGCGAGTGATGATCGATTGATTCGAGGTACGTGTTTTATTAATGGTATACCTTTGATCGCTATAATTGATATCGGAGCTACGCATTCTTTCATTTCATTGGATTGTGTTAAGAGGTTGAATCTTGAGTTGTCTGCTATGGGTGGTAGTATGGTTATTGATACTCTTGTCATGGGTTCGGTAACTACTCCTATGTGTGTTTGAACTGTCCGTTGAGTATTTTTGGTAGAGATTTTGGGATTGATCTAGTGTGTCTTCACTTAGATCAACTCGATGTTATTCTTGGGATGAATTGGTTAAGATTCAATCGGGTCTATATTAACTGTTTTGACAAAAACGGTGATTTTTCCTGAATCTAGTGATGAAGGAGATTTGTTTTTGTCTGCTAAGCAAGTGAAGGAATCGGTGCAAGATGGTTCTAAGGTGTTTATGCTGTTGGAAACTTTGAACATTGGTGAAAGTGAAGCTATTGATGCTTTACCAATTGTTCGTGCCTTTCCGGAATTTTTTCCTGAAGAGATAAGAGATTTACCGCCGGAACGCGAAGTGGAGTTTACGATAGACTTAGTTCCTGGAACAAGTCCGGTTTCGATGGCTCCATATCGCATGTCCGCATCGGAATTGAAAGAGTTGAAGAGTTAACTTGAAGAGTTGCTTGAGAAGAGGTTCATTTTTTCGAGTGTGTCACCGTGGGGTGCACCGATGTTGTTGGTTAAGAAGAAAGAAGGTTCTATGAGACTCTGTGTGGACTACAGACAGTTGAACAAGGTGACGATTAAGAATAAGTATCCACTTCCGAGGATTGATGATCTGATGGATCAATTGGTTGGTGCGAGCGTGTTCAGTAAGATTGATCTGAGGTCTGGATATCATCAGATTCGTGTAAAGGCTGAAGATATTCCGAAGACTGCTTTCAGGACGAGGTACGGACATTATGAGTATTCCGTGATGCCATTTGGTGTGACTAATGCACCAGGTGTATTTATGGAGTATATGAATAGGATCTTCCATCCTTATTTGGACAAGTTTGTGGTTGTGTTTATTGACGACATTTTAGTTTATTCGAAGAGCGAAGAGGAGCATGCCGAGCATCTGAGGATTGTGATGTCTGTGTTGAAAGAGAAGCAATTGTACGCGAAACTTTGTAAGTGTGAATTTTGGTTGAAGGAAGTGAGTTTCCTTGGGCATGTGATTTCGAGTGAAGGTATTGCGGTTGATCCGTCGAAGGTTGAAGCGGTGTCGCAATGGGAGACTCCGAAATCGGTTTTTGAGATTAGAAGTTTTCTTGGTTTAGCCGGTTATTATCGGAAATTTATTGAAGGATTTGCTAAGTTATCTTTGTCGTTGACGCAGTTGACTAGGAAGGGTCAAGCTTTTGTTTGGGATGCTAAGTGTGAAGCGAGTTTTTAAGAACTTAAGAGAAGGTTGACGACAGCTCCTGTTTTGATTTTGCCGAACTCGGCAGAACCGTTTGTTGTATATTGTGATGCTTCTTTGATGGGTTTGGGAGGTGTGTTGATGCAAGATAAACAAGTTGTAGCTTATTCTTTGAGGCAACTCAAAGTGCATGAGAAGAATTATCCGACGCATGACTTAGAGTTGGTCGCCGTTGTGTTTGTGTTGAAACTTTGGAGGCATTATTTGTTCAATTCGAGATTTGAAATGTTTAGCGATCATAAGAGTTTGAAGTATCTCTTTGATCAGAGAGAATTGATTGCAAAGCAAAGAAGATGGTTAGAGCTTCTTAAGGATTATGACTTTGGGTTGAATTACCATCTGGGTAAAGCAAATGTGGTAGTTGATGCTTTGAGTAAGAAATCATTGCATATGTCGATGATGATGGTAAAAGAGCTGGAATTGGTTGAGCAATTTCGTGATTTGAGTTTGGTGTGTGAGAATACTTCTCATGGAGTTAAGCTTGGTATGTTGAAACTTACGAGTGGTATTTTGGATGAGATTCAAGAAGGTCAGAAATCTGATTTGAGTTTAGTTGATCGATTGACTTTGATCAATCAAGGCCAAGGTGGTGATTTTCGGATTGATGAGAATGGTATTATGAGGTGTCGTGATAGAGTTTGTGTTCCTGATGTTGTTGAGCTAAAGAAGAGTATTCTCGAGGAAGGACATCGTAGTGGATTGAGTATTCATCCGGGTGCTACTAAGATGTATCAAGATTTGCGGAAAGTATTTTGTTGGCCGCGTATGAAGAAGGATATCGCCGAGTTTGTGTATTCTTGTTTGACTTGTCAGAAGTCAAAGATTGAACATCAGAAACCGTCGGGTTTGATGAAGTCATTGTTTATTCCTGAATGGAAATGGGATAGCATTTCTATGGATTTTGTATCTGGTTTACCGAAGACGCCGAGTAATTTTGAAGCTATTTGGGTTATTGTGGATAGATTGACTATATCTGCTCACTTTATTCCTATGCGAATGGATTACCCGTTGGATAGATTGGCAAGACTGTACATTGAGAGGATTGTCTGTTTGCATGGTATTCTGTCTAGTATTGTGTCGGATAGAGATCCGAGGTTTACTTCAAGATTTTGGGAAAGTTTGCAAAGTGTTTTGGGTACGAAGTTGCGTTTGAGCTCAGCTTATCATCCGCAGACTGATGGTCAGACTGAGAGGACGATTCAGTCACTTTAGCACCTTTTGAGAGCTTGTGTGTTGGAGAACGGAGGAGCTTGGGATAGCTACTTGCCTTTGATTGAGTTTACTTACTACAACAGTTTTCATTCGAGTATTGGTATGGCACCGTTCGAGGCTTTGTATGGTAGACGATGTAGGACGCCATTGTGTTGGTATGAGTCGGGAAAGAGTCTTGTAGTTGGACCGGAAATAGTTCAACAGACTACCGATAAGATTAAGATGATTCAAGAGAAGATGAGGATTTCTAAGAGTCGCCAGGAGAGTTATCATGACAAGAGGAGGAAAGCACTTGAATTTCAAGAGGGGGATCATATGTTTCTTCGAGTCACTCCGATGACTGGTGTTGGTAGGGCATTGAAGTCACGTAAGTTGACGCCGCGTTTCATTGGTCCTTATCAGATTTTGCAGAGGATAGGAGAAGTGGCCTATCGTGTTACTTTACCATCGTCGCTTACTAATCTCCATGATATGTTCCATGTATCTCAGTTGAGGAAATACATTACGGATCCGTCTCATGTGATCCAAGTAGATGATGTGCAGGTGAGAGATAACCTGACTGTGGAAACATCACCTATGCGGATAGAGGATCGGGAGTTGAAGAAACTTCGAGGTAAAGAGATTTCTTTGGTGAAGGTCGCTTGGGGAGGACCGGCTGGTGGAAATGTTACTTGGGAGCTGGAGAGAAAGATGAGGGAGTCTTATCCAGAGTTGTTTGAATCAGGTAACATTTTCGAGGACGAAAATTCTAAAGTGGGGGAGAGTTGTAACAGTCCAATTTTAATAAAGAGATTATTTTAATTAATTAAATGAATTATGGGGTTTATTTAATTAATTGAGTGATTATTTATTAAATTGATAGATGTTTGAGAGGGAAATAAATTGGAAAGAATTAGAAGAGAAAGAGATATAAGTAAAGGGAATAAGAATATAGAAACATAAGAAAGAAAAAGAAGAGAAAGAAAGTGGAAGAAGAGAGAAAGAGAAGAGAAGAGGGAAACATGGAAAAATCATCAAGAATCAAATTTAAGCTTCAATACAATCAAGGTAAGGGTGAGAAACATTGTTATTTAATCCATGTGTATGATTATGTATATGTGGTCGAGTTTCTTGTGAGTTTCCAACATTTTTCATGTTAGGGCAAATTGGATTTAATCGGTAGAATCATAGTTTAATCGGTTAGAAACTGGAAATAATGCCGTAGAATAGTCGGGTGATGTGGGGTTAAGATTACTGGAACTGGTTTGGTGAGAATCGGTCGGTTTTTGGAGAGTGGAAGTTTTGGGACAGAATGAGGGTTCTGATATCGCAGGTTCGCTGGCTCTCGCCAGGCGAGCGGAGGCAAAGCTTCATCGGGCGAAGCCCAGCGAATAGCTGGCGAATAATTCTAGAAAAACTCCCAGTGGTCTTCGCTGGCAAGTTCGCCAGGCGAAGGTGAGTGGCGAAGGTTCGTCAGGCGAGTACATCAGCGAAGGGTAGCGAATCAAGTCAGTTGCTACTGACTTTGTTCGCTGGCGAGTTCGCCAGGTGAAGGTCCCAGCGAGCATTCGCCAATGGCTTCGCCGGGCGAAGGGTGGCGAGCAGGACAACATTGTTTCTTTTCTGTTTTATCCATCCAATGATTATTTGCTTGATTCAATTATGCTAATCCTATGTGATATGAATAGTTTGTGTACTATTGTGATAAGCTGTGGGTAGCCTTGGTGCATGAATCCTAGATTGTGATACGTGTATTGTTTGGATTGATTAGGGATACATGAGAACGTATTAGTGAATATGTGTGTATTACGTGAAATGAAATTATATTGATTTGTGAATGCATATTATTTGGTATGCGATTGTATTTTGAATGCATGAGAACATATTTGTAGATATGTGTGCATTGTTTGAAAATGTAATGAGATTGAAATTGGAATGCATATTTGATATATGCGGTCATGGTGAATTAATGCATGGGAGCATATTGTTAGGTATGCGTGCATTGTTTGATGAATATGTTGATGAAAAGTATGATTACTTGAATGATGTGAATATGTTGTGTGTGCAATCTTGTTTTAATTTTTGAAGGGAGGAATTCTGTGAATGCATGGGATTAAGACGTGTGATCGGTCTTAAGTGCATTTGTTGTTGATTGCATATGTGTAACACCCCCTTTCTATACACCAAAATAATCAAATATCAAATCATATAGTCACGAATACAAGTATTTTTATTTTCATCACAGTGTATTTACATTAAGGTATAAAAGAAGTGCGTCACTATATAACCGTCGCATCAAGCGAGGTTCTGCAAATCCTCCAAGGGATCAAATATAACCATCGCATCAAGTGAGGTTCTGCAAATCCTCCAAGGGATCAAATATAACCATCGCATCAAGCGAGGTTCTGCAAATCCTCCAAGGGATCAAATATAACCATCGCATCAAGCGAGGTTCTGCAAATCCTCCAAGGGATCAAATATAACCATCGCATCAAGCGAGGTTCTGCAAATCCTCCAAGGGATCAAATATAACCATCGCATCAAGCGAGGTTCGGCAAATCCTCCAAGGGATCAAATATAACCATCGCATCAAGCGAGGTTCTGCAAATCCTCCAAGTGATCAAATATAACCATCGCATCAAGCGAGGTTCTGCAAATCCTCCAAGGGATCAAATATAACCATCGCATCAAGCGAGGTTCTGCAAATCCTCCAAGGGATCCAATATAACCATCGCATCAAGCGAGGTTCTGCAAATCCTCCAAGGGATCAAATATAACCATCACATCAAGCGAGGTTCTGCAAATCCTCCAAGGGATCAAAAATATACTAACATCATACACCGCAATGTATACTACACGACACATTCATCATTCATGTCCAAACGTTATGCATTTTTAATCGAATTAAACAATGCACGAAATTGCCCAAACGGCTACAATTCCTAACCTAGGATTCGCGCCAATCGGTTACCCACAGTACGTCATGAACCATCATTCCAGCTTCTAAATCATGTAAGGGTCGATCGCAATCGGAACCCCAAGCTACAACAGCACCCAACAGCAGAGAAGACTCATTTTGCTACGTTCGCTACACGCTCGCCTAGCCAGCTGCTAGCGAACGTTCGCCACCTTCTCTCCTAGCAAACTGCTAACGAGCAAGAACAGAAGTTACAGACTTCGTTCGCTACCTCGTTCGCCACAACGAACCCCCAACGAGTCATTCGCTGCCAGCGAAGGAGACCAAAAGACCACTGTCCCATGTCTGGGACCGTTCGCTACGCACTCACCTAGCGAGATGCTAGCGAACACTCGCGACCTGCTCGCCTAGCGAGCTGCTAGCGAGTGACTGCGGACTGAACTTTCTCTCACTGTTCAGAATCCAAACACCGGATGAAATCTCCCGATAAATCCCAACTCGTTTCCAGTAGCCTTAGTCTAACATTCCTCGACTAAATTCTACCACTTATTCTCATTTTCAATCATTAAAACTCGGTTTCTACCGATCGAATCAATTTCGACCTAAAATGGAAGTTTATAGAAAACTCTCTAAAACTCTACCCGATCAACCATACACATACATAACCATACATATTGATTAAGATAGTAAGATTTCACACCCTTACCTTGGATTAATCGACGATTTGAGTTGTCCTTGATGATCCCACTCTTTTCCTCTTCTTCTTCTCTTTTCTCTTCCTTTTTCCTTCTTCTCACTTTCTTTCTATCCTTTTCTTTTCTTTCCTCTTTTACTCTTATATCTTTTCTTTCTATTTTTATTCTTTATATTTCTTTCCATTCTATTTCCTCAAATATACCTATTATTCCAATCAATTTCCATAAATCATCCACTTAACCATTAATTGAGACTGTCCGAAATATTTCCCACTAAACTTTTCAAAACTCTACAAATGATAAAATAGCATAATATGTAGAATTAACATATTATCACACTATCCCATAATTAAAATAATTCCAATAACTAAATTAATTAGTTAAACCGAAATTGGGCTGTTACAACTCTCCCCCACTTTAGGAATTTTCGTCCTCGAAAATGTTATCCGATTCAGACAACTCGAGATGTGACTCACGCATCCCAATCTTCCCAATCCGATTCCATCTAGTTGATTCTTCCCAAATACTTTTACCAAGACAATCCCTCTTTCCTCGAAGTTGCCTCAGTATTCAAATTCTCTGTCACTCACACACCATCCATCCGGATTGATGCGCTTCCTCAACTTAGACACGCGAACACATCGTGTAATTTCCTTTAGTGACAGCGGTGAAACAATCTAACATGTTATTCCCCATGCTTCCGCCGCACTATTCTGATACAGTTACAACGAGTTACGGTGTGCTTCCAAGACTTCAAGCTCGACTACACCAGTTACTATTGTAACTCTCAAAACACGTCTTTTCTTGGGTCCTCTAATCTCTTCAGTCGTCTTTTGCACAAACCTCAGGCCCGAGTACAACACTCTCGCCTGAATCATATTAATACAAATGAGCCTTACACCTCCTGCCATACAAGGCTTCAGATTCCCATCCGACACAATATTCGGTGATACTACATACGGTCTTTATCACTTCCGTGATATCCATCGCAACTAATTCCAAAATAGAATGATTAATCTTCTTTGACAGGAAACAGGGTCAATCCAGTCATTCCATCTAGAATCTCATCAACAAAATCATATTCTCACATCCTTCAGAAAACCCCACGCAAAATCCATGGAATTACCCCCCGATCTCAACTCTGGAATATACAACGATCACATTAGACCTATCAATCTCAGACGTTCATTCTTCGACTCTCGACAAGTCACACCAGTACATACAACTACTGCTTTCTCCATCTGTGGCTACCAAAATAATTCTTTCAAAATACTCTCATCCAATCCCCTTTATTCGGACTCTTAGACTCTATCACAACATCTCATGTCGCCATCTCCACCAATCCAAACATTACTCATTCGATTTTAAATTCGTCAAACTCAATCACTCTATTAACTCTAATTAGAATTCCAACATCCCCGAATCTCGTCGAGAATACCAATAATCAGTCTCATCACATAAGGTTCCGCAATTCGTTGTCGTAGCATACACACTAGACACAAGTTTCCAAAACAACTCAATCAATTTTAATCCTTTTACCATCTAAGCAGACATACCATACGGGGCTATCAATATCTGACTAGTTTCTGCAACTAAGTCGATCGCAACTCCACTTCACGTCCTGGTGGTACAACACTTATCTTGTCAGGATAACTCTCGGGCAACAGCAATCAACCGGTAAACCGCCAACTTCCCACTTTCATTAATACCCAAAATTTCCATCAAAGTTTAACATCTTAAGCTCTCAAGGCCATTACTCGCCTCAAATCTCAACTAAACAATTGAAGCTCGCAAACTCTGGCACAAACACACAACAAATGGTCCGATCAGGTTCGACATAACCGACACACAAGTTGTTGACGGTTCTTCCAAAACTCCTTGAACTTCTTCATAGTGACATAACACTGCTTTCTCCTTCAACACGGATAACACCAGCTCTTGATGTTCAACGATACACCTAGCTACAGATCCACACTTGTAGCATCCTGAAGAACCACAAGTTCTCCCCCACTTGGATCATTCCTACCTCTGCAGACAACGACTAAACAACAAACACATACCGACAGTATCTTCACACACATGTCGTGTACAAGGCAACAACCAACATTAGACAACTTGGCCGGATGGACCGACCTGCTCTGATACCACTTTGTAACACCCCCTTTCTATACCCCAAAATAATCACATATCAAATCATATAGTCACGAATACAAGTATTTTTATTTTCATCAGAGTGTATTTACATTAAGGTATAAAAGAAGTGCGTCACAATACTCACGAAACGACCACATGAATATTAATGTTTAAAATGAATTAACTCAAAAGGGGTAAATCTCAACTAAAAATAAACGCATGATTCTTCGAAATTACATATTCATGTTTTCTCTTAAAGCGGAAGACTAAAACATATATATATATATATATATATATATATATATATATATATATATATATATATATATATATATATATATATATATATATATATATATATATATATATATATATATATATATATATATATATATATATATATATATATATATATATATATATATATATATATATATATATATATATATATATATATATATATATTCACTTAAAACATGACAAAACATATTTACATGTCATCTGGTTGTTCACAACTTCATTCACATACAAACAAAACATCATTTAGACATTCTACAAGCCTATCTACCCAAAGTTACATATCAGAGCGACCGACAGTGGGAAAAGAGCTATACTCCAAAGGAATTCTCCAGCGAATCCTAATCTGCAATGCCTCGTAGGGCATTATAAAACAACAGAAGGGTGTGAAACATTACCATAATAATCAAGGCATAAGATATATATATATATATATATATATATATATATATATATATATATATATATATATATATATATATATATATATATATATATATATATATATATATATATATGTGCAAGTACCGAATGCCTATACCTCATACTTATTCACTACAATGCATAACAATAGATTCTCACCCCATTAAATACACATAGACATAATCGCTCACACTTAATCTTCTATTCATCAGTCAATATCTTTCACATTTATTTATTTACTAACGCATCTTGTAATACCCCAAATTTTACCCTTATATTTAGTCAGTCATTTCGCATATCATCTCATATGTACATTTGCTAACCACTAACAAGTTATGAAGGTGTTTGTTTTGCAGATTTGGTCCCAGGGGTATTTTGGTCATTTTTCACAAATTCTACCAATTCCTTGAAGACGGGCTGTTATTATAATTCTGAGGCATTTGATACGTTGTTGTTTTGAGGCATTTATCTATCACCAGGTCTGATCATATTAAGATTTTGGCATTTGGTCAGTGGAATTTAATTACGAGTAGTGTTACTGTTGATGCTGAAACTGTTGTGATTACGGTGCACATATGTGTTTGGTTATGAAATGGTTGGTTAACATTTTAATCGGATGATGAGATTAGGATTACAAATGAGACGAGTGCACCAATAGGAATACCGCTTGGGAGTGTTTATGTTTTATGCCTATGTTAATGAATTTAAATACTTGTGGATTTATTCACAAAATGTTTATATTTTTAACTAAGAATAAAATATAAATAAATCCAAAATTTTGGGAATTTTATTTCATAAAAAAAATCTCATCATACAAGAAGTGGAGATTGCTTCACATTTTATAAGTGCTGTTACAAGGAAATACATTAAAGATCTAAATCCTAAGGAATTACATTAAAGTATCTATCCTAAATCCTAAGAACATCTAAGTGTCTTCATGTTGTCTTTGAACTTCTCCACGAATCCTCGGCTAACCTGCACATCAAAAAGAAAACAAACAGTACAGAAAAATGTTAGAAGATGTTTTTGACACTCTCAGAACAATGTCATCATCGAGTGCCGGGAGTGGCACAACCGAAGCTGCGTCCTACCCCCGTTACCGATCCGCGCCGTGGGCGTCAGATCAGGTAATACCTATTCTTATCGATACGGGACATCCGAGAGATAGAAAAAATAAAAGAAGCGGGACTGATTCGTTTTGCCGCGATTGGATTTCCAAACTGATACGAGAATAAGGCAACATAGGCAAGTTTTGACTCAGACCCGGATGCCGGCAGGTCTGAGCCCCCTTGGTTTCAAAACTTCCAACACCTGAAAAGCCACAAGCATCATCAGAACTCAAAGCATAAACAAAACCAGGAAGGGGCTCGCGCCAATACAGCTATGAATAGCCACCAAAGAAAACAAATCTGTTACCAAACAGAATGAAAATCAAGTTCGAAATAGAACAAGAAAAGCCAAACTATGGCATCAAGTTGCACAGGACAGAAAACAAACCATCAAACGATGCAAGTTCATGCGCAAAGGTCCTACAAATCTGTCATATATTCAGCAGGATCCAAAGAAGCGCAACAGCATACCAAAACAAAGCAAGAGAGCGGGTCAGTTCACAACAGCTCTGAACCAAACAAGTGAATTCACATCATAAAAATCAGAAGTGAATAAACGGACTGCACATCCAAGTTCTGATGCCTAAAGCGCCTCAACAAGAATGAGAAACGGAGGCAAGATGTAAATTCAGAAAGATTATCAGAACCAGCTCGAATACAAGGGACTCAGTCCATGCCAATAAAGACTGTCACAGACATTACAATTGGAAGCACTGGGCTCAGCTTAACATCATAGCCCATTGAATCAACCTGCCAAAACTGCACAGAAGAGCTGAAATTCACGTCAGTTCAGAATTGCAAGCAGTATTAAATCATGGCACGGATTGTACCAGCAAGAATAATCTAATATAAACATGTCAGTTCATGAGATAAACAAGTTATCAAACCATACTCGGTTCATAAAACAAACAAGTGCATAAACACGGGGCTCAGTTAATCAAACATCATAGCCCAGGTCATCATCACCAATTCAATCAGAAGCAGCAATATGATCAGAAGCCAGGATGTAGTATCCTGTTCCAAATGGTTCAGACAAACGTCATCACTACCATGTACCCTTCTCGGCGGCAAAGATCAAGGCAAAGTGTCCATCCTGAAAGAAGAAAAAGAAAAGTAAGTGCTAATGATCAGGATTGAATCAAAACAAAATCGCATCAACACAAAATCAAATCAGATCATCAAATGCATATCTCAGAAAAAACGCAAGTTCAAGGCCCAAAAAGAGAGATAAAGAGAAGTTATAAATAGGAGGGTACAACCTGATGGAAAGGGGGAGTTGAAACCCTAGACGGAGAGTACCAGAAACGGCGAAAAATCCACATGCGAAAACCCTAAACGGTGCGAGCTCAGACGAAACGATCGTCATCATCGCTCAGAGAGATTACCATCACCGAACGCGAATCAACAATACCCAGAGAGATCACCTTCACCGTTCGCGAAGAACGACGGGCAATCGACTCCACGGCCTCAGCTTCAACATCATCGGCCAGACTAAATGTAAATGCGTTATCTCACATATTTTTGTGGTTCATGTTTTGGTTTCAGGAAAAGGGATGATCACGGCGCGAGGAAGAAGAAACGGGCAATGAGAGTAACGAAGGCAAAACGAAGAAGACGAAGTGATAACGGCGCCGCGTAGGGGATGATAGGGAGAGAAACCCTAAATCCATGCTTTTGATGCATTCACATTAACCGGGTTGGGTCCGGGTGTGATGACCGGCCCAACCCTCTCCCTTTTTTTTAGTTTTTTCTCTTTGTGTTGTTTTTTTTTGTTTTATGTTTTTTAAAAAACCATTATTTTTTAATCTTTTAACAATTATAATTCAAAAAAAAACTTTTATAAAAAAATAATATAATATTTTAATTTTAATTATAAAAATCCTTTTAAAATATTAAGGATAGTAAAAAAATTTTTAATAAAATAAATAAAAACTCTTTTTTAAAAATATAAAAATAAAAAACTTTTTTTAAACTTCTCTTTTGCAAGCTAACATTAAATTAGTAGAATTTTTAAATAAACATTAGTCAAGTCTCAATTTACGTCTTCTCGTAACTCATTGCTGCCTAACTCTGCCTACTAACGGGTGTTTGTTTTTGCAGTTCATATTTATTGCTATCGTGTCGAGTTTTCATTTAAGTTTATTTATATTTGTATCTGCTTCTCATATGTAACCTCGCGAACCAATAATCGCGCTTTAAGTTTCTGCCGTTTAATTTTTGTTTGTATAGCTGTAACTGCTGTCTTTATTTTTCTGCCTGCGTGGTTCGGTCACCTCAATATTTCTGTCACACTACACATTCGAAGGAATTAGGTCTAGCCGTGTCAATAGTCCTCACCTTCAACCCTTACACCTTTTCAACCCTAAATTTTCATACATGTCTCGCTGTGGACAAGATTACAATTTTACCCCTAGCATTAGGTCAAAGAGCCGCCGCGCTCATTTTAGGGTTTCCCGTCGTGGAATCCCTAACCTAATTTAACCCTAATTACAACTTAACATTTCAACGTAGAGATTTGGAGTTTCTACACTCCACGTAAGCGTGTCCTTAAGATGCGTTTATTCCCCTTGAGACCTTGACCACAGTCAAGAAGTCTCTAACCTCCCTTTTGAGGGGAACTACGATTACTCTGATTCCACTCCCGTAAGGATACGTAGGCACAAGATGCGATGTCTTGCCGAGTAAACTTAGAACTAACCCCTTAGGTCTCTTTTCTCACTTTTAATCCTTTGTACATATACCTTAAGCAAATAAATAAAGCAAATAGTAAACATCTGAACAAAAGGTTCCTGTAGAGTACTACAGAAGTTTAGGGTGCTAATACCTTCCCTAAATTTAACCAACCCCCGAACCCTAGATCTTCCCCCGCATTGTGTTTACGATGCAAAATAGGTTTTCCCTCTTTTGACCTTTTCCTTCGGATAAATCAAAGAGCGGTTGTGAATTGAATTGCGATTCAAACTCATTAATAGTTTGTGATCCTATTTCCACCGCAACAGAAAATGGCGACTTCACTGGGGACTTTCTAAACTTTTGAGGGTTATCCCTAATTTGTTCATATTTATTACTATTTGTTTTACTATTCATTTGCATGTATATATTGTACTTTGATTTTGGGACTGTTCCTTGTGTTGTGAGATAAGTCCTACGCCCGGACTAGTGACATTATTATAGGATGGGGATGTATTCGATGAGTCTTATAGGGAGTTGAATCCCGACCAAGATGATTCGAGAATCACCGCTTAGTTGAGACCTTTTCGAAAATGGCTCGGTTGAACGAGTAATCGTGAAAACTTTTTCCATGGTCGATTGGAGTCTGTGATATTGAGGACCGTAGTACCTTAACACCACCTTGGCCTTATTTAGGACGTAGTGCGGGAACTATGTGGGAGTAGTCCTACAATGGTTGCTACGCGATACTACACTCAAAAGAGGTTCTCTTGAGAATATTATTAACCCCCGAGTCAGTCGGAAGGTCGATAATATCCGAAAGATGGGCTGATGACTTTGGGCACTTTGTAGAACCTTGTTCGGCAGGTACAACTAACCTATAGTACACTCCTTTTGGGATGTTTAGACCTTGACTCCGCTCACGTTCCTTTAACCTAGGACTTTGTGGTTTTCATGCATTGCATCCATAAAGCATCTCATTGCATTGTATTTCATGGAGTTCAAACATCATTTATGGATATCGCGGGATACCATAAATAAAAAAAATAAAATGGAAAAAACAAGAAAAAGACTTCCTTGGTACCCCACGATATTCGTAAATGTTTGAATTCCATGAAATCTTCATTTGCATTCACATTTTAGCATCATACTTTTGCATTGCATGTGTCTCCCGATTTCTCATACTCGGTTCTCTCACCTTCCAGTTTTGTCACCCTGAGTTCTCTGCATCAATACGACCCTTCAAAAGAATGGAAGATCAAAACCAAGAGATCAACCGTGTCAGCCATGAATTCGAAGATCTTCGAGGAAGTGTAGGGCAGATTTTGGAGATGTTACGAGCTCTTAGTGTGAAGGTGGATGCTCAGTCTACTGTTGTTTCTAAGACTAATACCGTTATGGAACCTCAACCAGCTGTTACTGTCGAGAATGTACCTCCTCACGGTCTTCAATCCGGTTTGGTGCCTCCCAGTGCTCGACCAGTTCGACGAGCTACCCCTCCAAAGTGCAAAACTCCTAACTCCGACCATGGTAAAGGACCTACACGTTCAAAGAACCGCAAAAAGGCTACTCCTCAACCTTTGCAATATCAGCAGAGTTATGTTCAAGGTTATCCGTTTCTATATGTTCAACAACCCTATGTAGCTACTGTTGCACCCCCTTTCGATCAGCAGTTTCCTACATGCCAACCTGTACAGTCAGCTCCGGTATATCAGGCACCAGTTTATCAACAACCTTCCGGTTGTTCGCCTATGCAAGTTCCGGTCAACAGTCAACGAGTGCCCAACGCTCCTGTTCACCAGCAATCACAGGATCAGGTTCCTTATCCCCGTAAGAGCCAGTATAAGCCTTGTCCTCCAATTCCGATGACTTTCACTGAGTTATACCCCCGTTTGGTACAACAAGGTCTGATTACCACCCGTGCTTTGGGTCCTCCACCTAATCCATTACCTGCAAGTTACAACGCTACCGCTCATTGTTTATTTCATGAGGGTGCGCCCGGCCATGATCTAGAGAATTGCTATGCTCTTAAGAAAGTTGTCAGAGATTTGCTAGAAGCGAAGAAGTTGTCTTTTAGCAATGCTCAGCCGAAGATCGAGACTCCTCTCGGGGTCCCTTACTTGTCAAGTTCGAATTCTGCAAAGCATGCTACGCCTGTGGCAAATCAATCGAATCCAGTAATTATTCAAAGGCCTAGCTCGCTTCATTTCAATAACCCTCAAGATGATATGACCGGGATCAACAAAGAATCTGGGAAAGTTATTTTGAAGCAACGACTGAAAACTGTTGAAGATGTGACCAGCGTAACTGGGGCAAACCATGATGACTCACAGTGATCATAAGCCAGACGTCCTTTCCGTTGAGGCTCCGCCAAAGGAAACTGTTGCTTTTGAATTTCATAAACCATTTAGAAGGATTTTTCCGACATTTCATTTGTTTATTTATATGTATTTCTCTTTGATTAAGCATATTTAGCATGCACGAACTTGTTTATCTTTGATTAATTAATGCAACGCATATGTTTGTCTTGAATAAATCCATTCGTTTCACTCATTCAAAAAACATTTTCATAAATCATAATGCCAACTTTACCCGATCTCTTGTTCCGATGGAGAATTGGGGGGAGGATGACGAACCCAAAACGTCAGATTTCTTGTCGTATGCTTTCGATTGAAACCCGCTGATGATGTAAGGCATTGTTTCAAACCCCAAACACTGGAGATATAAGGATGTTAATCCCTAGTCAACCTCTTTGAGCCTTGAAGTAGGAGTTTTCTTTCTTTTAAGAACCTTCATCATAACCTGGGGCAGGGTAGGTTTCAGTTCAACCGATCGAGCGCTTAGATCCTCAAAAAGGAAGAGCAAACCTTCGAGAATTTATCCTTAGCATCTTAAGAAGTCCAATACAATGACTATCCCTCGGTTACCTATGGAGTGGGGCAGTCACGAGCCTTTCAAAAGATTTACACGACTTGTGCATAAAAGAATATTCAAATAATAAAAGCCCGCTAAGTCAAAACCTATGAAGGAGACTTAGGCAAAACTAGGGCATCCCGCTGGACTCCAAAGTCAGATCAAAAGACGTTGTCCAGGCAAAAGTTAGGGAATAAGAACAACAAACCAGTAGTTTCTTTTAGAATCCCTAATAAAGAACAAAGTCGTGTGACCAATTGCCATTAGAAATAGGTGAGTGACTGCCATGTCCAAAGCCTTGATAAGTTCTCGACCATAGCAAATCTGCTTGAGATATGAGCGTTCGTATCCGGTTAACTGAATTAGGATTGGAGTACATCACGAAGAATGGGTGGGTACAAATATAACTTTGAGCCTTTATCTTTTGTTTCTTAAACCGTGAACCGAGCCACGATACAACCTTTAAAAGACCTAATTGAAGTAGGACTTCGGTTGAAAGCATACTCGACAAGATCACGTTTCCTGACTCCTACGAGCTATGCTCAGAAAACAATTCAGGTTGGCATTATAATTTAAACTTATATCCTGACTAGTGATTTCGGTCACAAGTTATCGCGATATCTTTTTCAAAACAAAAATTCAAGACAAATATATGTGTACATTGACAAGCTCAGGATAGGCATTTCAGGCATGACGACTTTGCTTGATATCTTAGAGATTTACATATGGACATAACCCGTGGAACTTGATGATCCTGCTAAACAGGGGCAGGCAGTTTCCCAGTTCGCTTACCAACGCGAGTCTGACATTCTTAAAAGAACTATTTCCCAAAGATTTCGTCGTAACACGATTAATTTGTGCCAGTTACGTCGAGACCTGACGAATCTCTCAAAGAGTTTGAGAACAATGGGGCAACCGGACTCGGTGTTCTCTATAAAATCCTCTTGAGATGACCCTACCTCGCAACGCAAGTATCCTGGGGCACCATGTTTTTAAAGGAAACAAATGGCGACTACTATAAGGTCCTTCAAGATTAAAACCATGTGGTTCCACAACTTTCTTCATGCACCCGATGGATTTTACTCACGGCGGCCTTCGTTCCCCAGTAAATCTCAGTGTTGCAACAGGCTCCCAAGCTATTGCCTCATCACAGTCCCCAGCGAGACTATAAGCTGACAACTTTTTCTTGGGTAACTCGAAAGTATCCCTCAGGTTCTCTTCTCCCCATGTGAAGACATGATACTGTGCACCCAAGTAAATTACCTTCTCCCCAGAGAGTTCAGAACTTTAAAACTAGATTTGGTTCTACCATTGATCTTCCTTACCCATGATTGACGTATTGGTTGCAGAGAACGCAGGGTATCTCCGTCGAGATGTTTATTTCATCTCTCGTCCCGTCTCTGGTCAGTTTCGTCCGCATACGCAAGGGCATAAGCATCACATGCCTATGTCATATATTCATTTCACATACTCATTACATACTCATTTCATAACATCTTGCATATTTAACTACATACATAGACATTAACGTACATTCACATATGCATTAGCATTCGCAGGTTCATTGTGTCTCGCCATCATTGATCGTTACCGCCGAGTAACTGGGGTTTGTCCATTCTCTTCAAATAGATTGTCAGCCTTAAGCATAAAATACCTATTTGTTTCCAGTTTCCCCACAGAGCTCAATCCTCGTGGATAACGGTTACTTCAGCTATCTTTCCTCGCCAGGATTAAATATTTACCCTTCGAGATCATTCCCTCGATGGAGTCTTGATTACTAGTCTTCTTTCTAGCTCGATCCTAGATTGAATCTCAGTCTTGTCGGTCGTAGAGCCCAACCGGACGTGCATTTATTTTGCACCATCTAAAGATTTTCACCATACCATGACAGATACACGACTGTTTTCGCCCGAGAAGTTTATCACTGTACCCGGACGTGCATTTATTTTGCACTATCTTCAACTACAATCATTTACAGATACACGCCAGTTCACGCCTGGAAAATATTTACAATCCTACATGTTACAACAACACTTTACACTTTACATCTCACGGCATCAATATACAACATTTCTCACCTAAGAAGCCGATCCTATCTTCGTTATGACTCGCAGCAAATGGCCATCTCCATGGAGCAGTTGGGCTTCCATTTACCTGTCGTCTTGAAGTATAGGAGGTATGAACCAAATCGTATTCAGGAGAGCACGATCTTGAAGTACGCGGAGGTTTTGAGCGGAATCATATTCAGGAGAGCACGATTCTGAAGCATGAAGAAGTTCATTTATCCTTTAGTAAAAGAAGGAGCGGAATCATATTCAGGAGAGCACGATTCTGAGTTATGAGGAAGTTCAATTGGCCATTTTTCAGGAGGGCACGATTCTGAAGAATGAAGAAATTTCAAGAGTCGAATCATATTCAGGAGAGCACGATTCTGATTTATGAGGAAGTTCGATTATCCATTTTCATATTCAGGAGAGCACGATTCTGAAGTATGAAGAATTTCATTTACAAGAAACAACCGAACCATATTCAGGAGAGCACGATTTTGAATTATGAGGAAGTTCAATTAGCCATGTTCATATTCAGGAGAGCACGATTCTGAAGTATGAAAAAATTCATTTACAACCAAATCATATTCAGGAGAGCACGATTCTGAAGTATGAGGAAGTTCAGTTCACCCTTTTCATATTCAGGAGAGCACGATTCTGAAGTATGAAGAGTTTCATTTACACGAAAAAGCCGAATCATATTCAGGAGAGCAGGATTCTGAGGTATGATGAAGTTCAGTTTACCCTTTTCATGTTCAGGAGAGCACGATCTTGAAGCATAGAGAAGTTTATTTATCCTTCAGTAAGAGAAAAATCAGAATCGTATTCCAGGCGCCGACCCTAAATGCGAGAAGATTTATTTATCCGATAAGCAGCAGCCTCTTTATTTGAGTGCTTATCCACTTTGGCATATAAGTCCCTTCCAACGATAAGTGACAATTCTCCCTCGAGAAGCTTATCAAGGCATTTCCCATCAAAGTCCATTTATTTTGGCATACAGCCGGTCGTTACCCTGTATATTTGTTACGGAGCTCCGAAAGGTCCGTTTGATCCTGTCACGAGAGATAGTTTACAGAAGCTTGGATGTTATTCTTTGCTCAATGCTCCAGTATTCTGTAATCGATCTTGCAATCGTACGTGATCCAGTCTTATTTTTATATTCCCCAGTGGAGGCCGTCTCACAGGTGTCACCTCCATTTGAGAATCTCGTTCCCAAGATGACAATTGGTCGTGTTCGCACCAGTTGACTATCATTTTAGGATTCCCCAGTGTTTGTACTGTGTCTCAGCATGACATTTTCCCCAGTGTGTTCTTCTCGTAGCGTCTGCCTCGTAGCGCTTGTCATCATTTTCATGTTCATCATTCCAGCATACGCATCACATCATATCCATATCATCTGCATTAAGCGGTCCTCGCTTTGTCCATAGCATTGCATACCGTCGCATATAAGGGCAAAATTTTCGGTTATCTATATTTAAATCCCTCCACCACGATTCCTCGAGTATCTGTCACTCAAATCGTCCGGTGTAGCTATTTAAATAGGGCCAACTGTAATACCCCAAATTTTACCCTTATATTTAGTCAGTCATTTCGCATATCATCTCATATGTACATTTGCTAACCACTAACAAGTTATGAAGGTGTTTGTTTTGCAGATTTGGTCCCAGGGGTATTTTGGTCATTTTTCACAAATTCTACCAATTCCTTGAAGACGGGCTATTATTAAAATTCTGAGGCATTTGATACGTTGTTGTTTTGAGGCATTTATCTATCACCAGGTCTGATCATATTAAGATTTTGGCATTTGGTCAGTGGAATTTAATTACGAGTAGTGTTACTGTTGATGCTGAAACTGTTGTGATTATGGTGCACATATGTGTTTGGTTATGAAATGGTTGGTTAACATTTTAATCGGATGATGAGATTAGGATTACAAATGAGACGAGTGCACCAATAGGAATACCGCTTGGGAGTGTTTATGTTTTATGCCTATGTTAATGAATTTAAATACTTGTGGATTTATTCACAAAATGTTTATATTTTTAACTAAGAATAAAATATAAATAAATCCAAAATTTTGGGAATTTTATTTCATAAAAAAAATCTCATCATACAAGAAGTGGAGATTGCTTCACATTTTATAAGTGCTGTTACAAGGAAATACATTAAAGATCTAAATCCTAAGGAATTACATTAAAGTATCTATCCTAAATCCTAAGAACATCTAAGTGTCTTCATGTTGTCTTTGAACTTCTCCACGAATCCTCGGCTAACCTGCACATCAAAAAGAAAACAAACAGTACAGAAAAATGTTAGAAGATGTTTTTGACACTCTCAGAACAATGTCATCATCGAGTGCCGGGAGTGGCACAACCGAAGCTGCGTCCTACCCCCGTTACCGATCCGCGCCGTGGGCGTCAGATCAGGTAATACCTATTCTTATCGATACGGGACATCCGAGAGATAGAAAAAATAAAAGAAGCGGGACTGATTCGTTTTGCCGCGATTGGATTTCCAAACTGATACGAGAATAAGGCAACATAGGCAAGTTTTGACTCAGACCCGGATGCCGGCAGGTCTGAGCCCCCTTGGTTTCAAAACTTCCAACACCTGAAAAGCCACAAGCATCATCAGAACTCAAAGCATAAACAAAACCAGGAAGGGGCTCGCGCCAATACAGCTATGAATAGCCACCAAAGAAAACAAATCTGTTACCAAACAGAATGAAAATCAAGTTCGAAATAGAACAAGAAAAGCCAAACTATGGCATCAAGTTGCACAGGACAGAAAACAAACCATCAAACGATGCAAGTTCATGCGCAAAGGTCCTACAAATCTGTCATATATTCAGCAGGATCCAAAGAAGCGCAACAGCATACCAAAACAAAGCAAGAGAGCGGGTCAGTTCACAACAGCTCTGAACCAAACAAGTGAATTCACATCATAAAAATCAGAAGTGAATAAACGGACTGCACATCCAAGTTCTGATGCCTAAAGCGCCTCAACAAGAATGAGAAACGGAGGCAAGATGTAAATTCAGAAAGATTATCAGAACCAGCTCGAATACAAGGGACTCAGTCCATGCCAATAAAGACTGTCACAGACATTACAATTGGAAGCACTGGGCTCAGCTTAACATCATAGCCCATTGAATCAACCTGCCAAAACTGCACAGAAGAGCTGAAATTCACGTCAGTTCAGAATTGCAAGCAGTATTAAATCATGGCACGGATTGTACCAGCAAGAATAATCTAATATAAACATGTCAGTTCATGAGATAAACAAGTTATCAAACCATACTCGGTTCATAAAACAAACAAGTGCATAAACACGGGGCTCAGTTAATCAAACATCATAGCCCAGGTCATCATCACCAATTCAATTAGAAGCAGCAATATGATCAGAAGCCAGGATGTAGTATCCTGTTCCAAATGGTTCAGACAAACGTCATCACTACCATGTACCCTTCTCGGCGGCAAAGATCAAGGCAAAGTGTCCATCCTGAAAGAAGAAAAAGAAAAGTAAGTGCTAATGATCAGGATTGAATCAAAACAAAATCGCATCAACACAAAATCAAATCAGATCATCAAATGCATATCTCAGAAAAAACGCAAGTTCAAGGCCCAAAAAGAGAGATAAAGAGAAGTTATAAATAGGAGGGTACAACCTGATGGAAAGGGGGAGTTGAAACCCTAGACGGAGAGTACCAGAAACGGCGAAAAATCCACATGCGAAAACCCTAAACGGTGCGAGCTCAGACGAAACGATCGTCATCATCGCTCAGAGAGATTACCATCACCGAACGCGAATCAACAATACCCAGAGAGATCACCTTCACCGTTCGCGAAGAACGACGGGCAATCGACTCCACGGCCTCAGCTTCAACATCATCGGCCAGACTAAATGTAAATGCGTTATCTCACATATTTTTGTGGTTCATGTTTTGGTTTCAGGAAAAGGGATGATCACGACGCGAGGAAGAAGAAACGGGCAATGAGAGTAATGAAGGCAAAACGAAGAAGACGAAGTGATAACGGCGCCGCGTAGGGGATGATAGGGAGAGAAACCCTAAATCCATGCTTTTGATGCATTCACATTAACCGGGTTGGGTCCGGGTGTGATGACCGGCCCAACCCTCTCCCTTTTTTTTAGTTTTTTCTCTTTGTGTTGTTTTTTTTTGTTTTATGTTTTTTAAAAAACCATTATTTTTTAATCTTTTAACAATTATAATTCAAAAAAAAACTTTTATAAAAAAATAATATAATATTTTAATTTTAATTATAAAAATCCTTTTAAAATATTAAGGATAGTAAAAACTTTTTTAATAAAATAAATAAAAACTCTTTTTTAAAAATATAAAAATAAAAAACTTTTTTTAAACTTCTCTTTTGCAAGCTAACATTAAATTAGTAGAATTTTTAAATAAACATTAGTCAAGTCTCAATTTACGTCTTCTCGTAACTCATTGCTGCCTAACTCTGCCTACTAACGGGTGTTTGTTTTTGCAGTTCATATTTATTGCTATCGTGTCGAGTTTTCATTTAAGTTTCTTTATATTTGTATCTGCTTCTCATATGTAACCTCGCGAACCAATAATCGCGCTTTAAGTTTCTGCCGTTTAATTTTTGTTTGTATAGCTGTAACTGCTGTCTTTATTTTTCTGCCTGCGTGGTTCGGTCACCTCAATATTTCTGTCACACTACACATTCGAAGGAATTAGGTCTAGCCGTGTCAATAGTCCTCACCTTCAACCCTTACACCTTTTCAACCCTAAATTTTCATACATGTCTCGCTGTGGACAAGATTACAATTTTACCCCTAGCATTAGGTCAAAGAGCCGCCGCGCTCATTTTAGGGTTTCCCGCCGTGGAATCCCTAACCTAATTTAACCCTAATTACAACTTAACATTTCAACGTAGAGATTTGGAGTTTCTACACTCCACATAAGCGTGTCCTTAAGATGCGTTTATTCCCCTTGAGACCTTGACCACAGTCAAGAAGTCTCTAACCTCCCTTTTGAGGGGAACTACGATTACTCTGATTCCACTCCCGTAAGGATACGTAGGCACAAGATGCGATGTCTTGCCGAGTAAACTTAGAACTAACCCCTTAGGTCTCTTTTCTCACTTTTAATCCTTTGTACATATACCTTAAGCAAATAAATAAAGCAAATAGTAAACATCTGAACAAAAGGTTCCTGTAGAGTACTACAGAAGTTTAGGGTGCTAATACCTTCCCTAAATTTAACCAACCCCGAACCCTAGATCTTCCCCCGCATTGTGTTTACGATGCAAAATAGGTTTTCCCTCTTTTGACCTTTTCCTTCGGATAAATCAAAGAGCGGTTGTGAATTGAATTGCGATTCAAACTCATTAATAGTTTGTGATCCTATTTCCACCGCAACACATCTCATCAATTCCTGTACATATGCATATTTACATATGACAATCGCAATCATACCATGCGATTCATATAAGACTCATTCACCACCCTCAATCCTTTTTCCGGACTATGGGTATGTCGCTTATGTTCTACCCGGAACAATGTCTCGGTCATTCTACCCCGGTAACTACCTCACTAGGAACGACACATTGTCGTTCTACCCTAGTGGGTAGAATCTCTCTACATATACATCGACCTCATTCTCATATTTACCAGACGCAATAAATATATATATATATATATATATATATATATATATATATATATATATATATATATATATATATATATATATATATATGTATATATATATACACATACACTAACACATTCTCAAGCATTATTTTCAATTCATCATATGAAGGTGATAATGCACTCATAGAGACCGACACCTCGACCCTATGCAGCTACAACCACGGTACCGACTCATTCGTCTGTCAGATTCTCTTAGAATTCACTCCTCTCACACTTATACGGTTACACTATAACCATCGCATCAAGCGAGGTTCTGCAAATCCTCCAAGGGATCAAATATAACTATCGCATCAAGCGAGGTTCTGAAAATCCTCCAAGGGATCAAATATAACCATCGCATCAAGCGAGGTTCTGCAAATCCTCCAAGGGATCAAATATAACCATCGCATCAAGCGAGGTTCTGCAAATCCTCCAAGGGATCAAATATAACCATCGCATCAATCGAGGTTCGGCAAATCCTCCAAGGGATCAAATATAACCATCGCATCAAGCGAGGTTCTGCAAATCCTCCAAGGGATCAAATATAACCATCGCATCAAGCGAGGTTCTGCAAATCCTCCAAGGGATCAAATATAACCATCGCATCAAGCAAGGTTCTGCAAATCCTCCAAGGGATCAAATATAACCATCGTATCAAGCGAGGTTCTGCAAATCCTCCAAGGGATCAAATATAACCATCGCATCAAGCGAGGTTCTGCAAATCTTCCAAGGGATCAAAAATATACTAACATCATACACCGCAATGTATACTACACGACACGTTCATCATTCATGTCCAAACGTTATGCATTTTTAATCGAATTAAACAATGCACGAAATTGCCCAAACGGCTACAATTCCTGACCTAGGATTCGCGCCAATCGGTTACCCACAGTACGTCATGAACCATCATTCCAGCTTCTAAATCATGTAAGGGTCGATCGCAATCGGAACCCCAAGCTACAATAGCACCCAACAGCAGAGAAGACTCATTCTGCTACGTTCGCTACACGCTCGCCTAGCGAGCTGCTAGCGAACGTTCGCCACCTTCTCGCCTAGCAAACTGCTAGCGAGCAAGAACAGAAGTTATAGACTTCGTTCGCCACAGCGAACCCCCAACGAGTCATTCGCTACTCCATTCGCTGCCAGCGAAGGAGACCAAAACACCATTGTCCCAAGTCTGGGACCGTTCGCTACGCACTCACCTAGCGAGATGCTAGCGAACACTCGCGACCTGCTCGCCTAGCGAGCTGCTAGCGAGCGACTGCGGACTGAATTTTCTCTCACTGTTCAGAATCCAAACACCCGATGAAATCTCCTGATAAATCCCAACTCGTTTCCAGTAGCCTTAGTCTAACATTCCTCGACTAAATTCTACCACTTATTCTCATTTTCAATCATTAAAACTTGGTTTCTATCGATTGAATCAATTTCGACCTAAAATGGAAGTTTATAGAAAACTCTCCAAAACTCTACCTGATCAACCATAAACATACATAACCATACATATTGATTAAGATAGTAAGATTTCACACCCTTACCTTGGATTAATCGACGCTTTGAGTTGTCCTTGATGATCCCACTCTTTTCCTCTTCTTCTTCTCTTTTCTCTTCCTTTTTCCTTCTTCTCACTTTCTTTCTATCCTTTTCTTTTCTTTCCTCTTTTACTCTTATATCTTTTCTTTCTATTTCTATGTTTTATATTTCTTTCCATTCTATTTCCTCCAATATACCTATTATTCCAATCAATTTCCATAAATCATCCACTTAACCATTAATTGAGACTGTCCGAAATATTTCCCACTAAACTTTTCAAAACTCTACAAATGATAAAATAGCATAATATGTAGACTTAACATATTATCACACTATCCCATAATTAAAATAATTCTAATAACTAAATTAATTAGTTAAACCGAAATTGGGCTGTTACAATATGCATCGTTTAGTCAAGAAGCAATGTTTGCTAGTTTCGTGGAAACTAGTGGCTTGTCCCAAACCTAGAAGGGTGGGTTTGAAAGCTTAGGGAACGAGCTTTATTGTTATCGGTTTAGAAGGGTGGACCCGGTTTAAGTGTAAAAATCGAAAAATGATAACAAGTGTTGGTACCACATTGCATTGAGTTGCATTTGAGTTATGTTGAGTCACATAGCATTAATGTCATTAATTATGAATTATGCTTGTATGTGAATTGGTGAATTGGTGAATTGTGAATAATGGATTGGTGTGTTGGGGAATGATGTTATGTGATTATTCATATGTGTTTATACATGTTGTGAAATGTATGATGAGTTATGAATGAATTGTGGTGAGAATTGTGAAATATTGATATCTTAAATTGTGTACATGTATATATATTTATATGCATTGATTATTATGATAATATTTCTCACCCTTCTGCTGTTTTATAATGCTCTACGAGGCATTGCAGATTAGGTTGCTGGAGATCCTTTTTGTGAAGTTTTATCTTCATTCTTTTGGTCGGGTCGCTCTGATATGTAGCACCGGTTAGATAGGCTGTATATCATTCTTTTGAGATACATTGTATATGTATCTGATGGCTTATGTGTTTTGTAAAACCATGATGATGTGATGAACAAGCTGAATTGATGTGTATATTTATAATATTATGGTTCAAATGATTTCATATTTAAATCTTCCGCTGAATTTCGAAAATGGAGATGTGGGTGTAAGGACCAAGTCCTCTATTTCGAAACAACCCCACTGTTACATGTCATTTCGAGCAGGTGTTGTATGTTTGATTTTGGTGATGATGAGGCACTTCCTTTTTTTTTACCGTATTTCCCATAAACTCTGATGAAAAATTTTATATGTGCGTAATTATTTTATTGATTATTTGGGGGTATAGAAGGGGGTGTTACAAAGCTTGTAAGGCAGGGGTATTTTGGGAAAGTAAGATTATATGTCATCTTTATTATAGGTCATTTGCATGATCTTAAGCACTTCAAATGAAACTTTCTCCAACATGAAAGTTGCTCCAAATGATCTCAATTTCATCATGGAACACAGGATTATCATGAATTATGGAAGGATTTGGAGATTGGTGAAGGAATTCAAGTGAAAATTGAACTTAAAATCATGAATTCAATTGAAATGGTTATAGGTCATTTACATGCCATGTTTATATTCATTTTGATTCACAATTGTCCAACAAGTAAAATGCACCAATGAATTTTGGTCCATGCCATCCAAAACACGTGAAAATGAAGGTTACTTCATGAAAAAGTTTGCATTCCAAACACCTTAATTGGACAATGTACAAGTCCAATTCTAATCCAAATGTTCAATTCAAATAGTCAGCTACAAAATCAAATGATATTGAGGTCTGTACACAACCATATTCACGTGTGCATGAGCACATGCTATTTTTAGGAATTTCCATAATTCACCACAACCAAGCCATAATGGGCCTCCATTTCATTTAAAATCCATAGTATATAAGCTCTAAATCAAGGTTGAGAGCTCAAACTTGGCGTTTAATTTGGTATAAAATTTGATGTTGTTTGTTGAGGTTTCAGACCTGCAACTTCAGCCACCTCGCCGGAGAAGACTACCGGAGCTGGGGACTCCGGCGTTTGGTCTTTGCTCAGGTCAAGGTGACTTGGCATGGTGGACCTTTTGACTTTACTTGATGGACGGTCAGGATCTGTCTGACCAGCATGCGTGGATTGTTGACCTTGCCGCATCATTTAAATGAAACGCAGCGCATTGACATGCTGAGTGAAGTGAGCTTTATGTGCTATATGCACCCCCCTGAGGATCCAGCCCAATGATTTGCACTGAATCTCTTGATATTTGCACCGTTGGCTTATTTTATTTGTTTTTTTTTTATTTTAATTGTTTTCTATTTTGATTTAATTCATTTAAAAATATTTCCAAAGGTGATAAAATCCCACAAAAAATATTTTCAGATACTTTAGTGTGTCATTTAATTTTTGATAATTTTTATTTTCAGTTTCCAATTATTTTTTAAATAAAATGGGTTTTTATATTTGGAGGTGTTTTAAAAATGAGTTTTTAATTGTTCCTTTTGTATTCATGCTTGTTTCTTGACCAATTTTAATCTCCAATGATTGATACCTTTTCCTCATTTAGTTGATGAGGTGAGGGGTCTTATAGGATGATTTTGGCTCTGGTTTTGTTTATTTTTGTTTGACTTTTAAGACATTTGATTTGACCCTCGACAACCCTCCTTCAAAATGGTGCACCCTTGTGAATCAAATTCTTTGGTGATGTTTTGAATGGACATTGGCTGTGATCTTTTGGCCTCTGGTTGACAACATTCTTATGTGCTTTTGAGATTTTATTTGGGTTTTATTTGAACCATTTTACTATTTTTGAGGTGACTTGCAAGTCAAGGTACTTCTAAGGGTGGTTCAAACATACACTTGACCTAGTTTTGATGGGAAATGATCCTTGTGGACCCCTTGAGCTCTCAACTCCTCTCGATTCATATTGTCAACATGTTGAGCTTGATGGATATCAATTTATGGGTCATAAACGTGTTTGCTTCTTGTGCTAAGTGGAATTTGTTCAAGGCTTTCCATTTGATTCCTAATGTTGAACGTGTTTAAGACCTAGGTCTTTTACCATGCCTTTTGTTGTCACTTGTGTTTGCTTGCTTATTCTATTGATTTTTGAATTCTCTCCTCTCATCTTTACCTCTGTCCAAGGACCTTTGAGTCCCATTTGAGATGGTTTGGTCCCTCCTTTGGAGGTACCTTAAACATATCATGAATGGTGATTCTTTTGAGGACTTTTTGTTGTGCTTTTGCATAACCTTTATGATTCTTATGGTTAAGTTGCCCATTTAAGTTTCTTTTTGCCCTCACCTTGCCTCCCATTCTCAAATTGATCATGTCTTCTTCCCTTCTCTTTTGGTTTTCCTTAGGGCATGGTGATTGATGTACAAGTGGTTGTAGGATTCCATTTCTCCCACTTCATCTCATCTTTAGTTTGAACTTGTTTAATTTATTTGGTTTGATTTTCTTTTTGTTTTGCATATTCTTATTTTCATAATAGAGGTTGAGATGTGCTTGTGGAGGATATTGCCCCACACTTTGTTCCTCCCTCTTTCTTCATATTTGTGTTTGTGTTGCATTGCATGTTTGCATTTTCCTTTTTCTTATACTTTCTTCTTCTTCTTCTTTTGTCTTCCTTTGGCCATGTTCCCTTAGGACCTCTAATCTCTCTTGTTCAAGAGGGATTATGATAGACATTAGGCTTAAACCATTCATGATGGCATTAGGTAGTTTCCCTTTTGTATCCCAACTTTAGGACCATTTTGCATGACAACTTTAGGGTTTGAGTTTAGTTCCCCTTAGTTGTGTCCTTTCTCTTCTCATTTTATAACATTTTTAAAAAACTTAATAAGGATAATGAATGTTGTATGCTACGAGCCTTAAGCCATTTGGGAAATGATGATTGGGGGGCCTCCTCTCAATCATCTAGAGTGTTTAGCGTATTTCCTTTGGACGATATGCGACGCATTCGTTCCTAGATCATAGTCTTTAGTGCAACATGAATTAAAAACCAATTCAATTCACTTCTTCTCTAAAAGACACAAAAACAAACATCAAATCATTTTTATCCTTCGAGATTAATCTTGGAAAACATTATTCACAAGGAGAGTTTTGTTAACTCTTGGTTCTACCGCTAACAGGTAACGCCTAAGTCTCTAATGGTCGAGCAACACACACCTAACAGGTAAAACTAAGGTTTAACCCTACTCGGGTTTAAAACACTTGAACCAACCGGTGTTCTTGTTGGCTCGAACTACGTTTACTATGATTTCTCGTACCAGACGAGGATACGTAGGCACAAGACAGCGATGTCTTGGTGAGCAACCTTCCGCCCTTCGCCCGAAGTTTTCCGAACTATGTTGACTCTGACTTTCCCATTGCACGAGGGAATACGTAGGCATAGAGCGGTGATGCTCTATCGAGTCACCTTTTTCTTTTCTTTTGTCCTTGAGACATTTAGCATAAATAGTTTTACACCCTTTAGATAGACAACAAGCGTGGATCCCATCGAGTACGACGTACGTGAGGGGTGCTAACACCTTCCCCTTGCATAATCGACTTCCGAACCCAAGATTTAGTTGTGATGACCTATCTTTTCCCATTTTTGTTAGGTTTTCTCTGATCGTTTCCTTTCCCTCTCTTTGGGATAAATAACGAACGATGGCGACTCTTCTATCTTCTATCGGCCCTCTTCGTAGCGATGCGACAGTTGGCGACTCTGCTGGGGACATTTCCCATCCCCTAGTGCTTGCTTGTTTATCTTTTGGGTGTGTATAAATGTGCTTTATTTGCATTCGCATTTTATTTTTCAACATTGTATATATCATTTTGATATCCTGTTGGGAGGGTGTTCCATTGTGCAAGCCAAAACCTAGGCTTGACTATAACCATATCAATAGAAGTGGAAAGTATTGGTGAACTTGTTTGTTTGGCATGCACTAGTTCCCACGAAATTCGTGCTCAGACAAGGTTTTCTTTGAAGACATTTCATCCTGCTGGTCAGGAACATGATGTTGGATTCGAGAAATGTCCACTCTAGGGACCGGTCATTTGGGAGTAAGCTAAGTGAGGCCGCTTCATTAGACTATGATGCCAAACCATAAATGGTGAACGTATCATCGTTTTGCAAAAGTCCGTGACGCTGACGACCGCATAGGATGTCGTACCTTTATCAGTGATAGGTTCATACCTGTGAGGGGGAGGGTTATGCAGGAAACTAACCTTCAACCTACCCGTTTTTCTTGTCAGAGTGAACTTTTGATCTTGATACAGTGGTTCCTATATTGGTGATGTGTTATGTTCTTGTCAGAGCAAAGCACTGGTTCTTCTCAATCAACAACACATCAATCTTGATCCTCTGCTGCATTTGCATTTGCATTTTTATTTTGCAACTCATTTACATGTATTTATGCTGCATGTGTTTATTTCCTTCTCGATTCTAGTGATCTTGTTCCTTGCCTGACATGGAGCCTGCTTTGAAGAGAATTGTTGCTTACAAGTTTCCCACTCCTGATATTGGGTCTCTGCCCAGTCTAATTTTTGTTGCTGACAGGAAGGTGATGGAAGATTTCAAGCTGTCTTATGGAAAGCTCTTGAGTTTTTGTGCAAGCCTACTGTGTTTTAGTTGGATGGTCTCCGTGCTCTGCTTCAGTTTTATGTTCCACAACTGAGGTGTTTCTTGTTCCCAGACTATGTGTTGTTGCCTACTCTAGAGGAGTTTTCTGTGCTGCTAGGTGTCCCTATCTTGGACCAGATGCCTTTTTATCACACTGATGTTGAGCCTAATCTGGCTAAGCTTTTTGGTGCTTTACATCTGGATGCTTCTTAGTTGGTAGGGAAGGTGGTCAAGAGAAATGGAATGCCTAGATTTCCATTGCCTTTTCTAGTTGCCAAAGCTCATCATTATGCCACAGAGGTTTGTCGGGTTATGTTCAATGTTATCTTAGCCTTGTGCATCTATGGCATTATGTTGTTTCCTAACATTCCAGACTTCGTGGATCTGGATGCCTTTCACATATTTGCTTCAGGGAATCTTGTACCTACCCTTATTGGAGATGTCTGTCATTCTGTGCACTACAAGAATGAGAATTGGAGAGGGAAGAATGTATCTTGTTGTGTACCTTTGTTGTACAAGTGGTTTGTGAGTCATCTTCCCAGATCCGATTCGTTTGTTGATACTGCAGGTACCTCAGAATGGTTAAAGAGATTGATGGGTTTGTCTACTGAGAACATCATCTGTTTTGATAGGGATCAGCTAGGTACAGAGATCATCTACAGTTGTGATGGTTTTCCTAATGTGCCGTTGGTGAGAAGGAAAGGGGGAATCAACTATAATCCAGCTTTGGTAGTGAGACAGTTTGGATATGCGCTGAGAGAGCCTCCTAGAGAAAAAGAAATACAAGAATATTTGTATTTCACCGGCTTACTTTAGAGTGAGATCTTGGCTAGTGTGGAGAGTGCATGGAGAGGAATTCACTGAAGAGGGAAGGTTTCCTTGGGGAAGAGTAACAGTAGGGCTTATGACCCCTATACAGCTTAGATTCAGGAAAGAGCTGAGAGGTGTTAATTCCTTTCCCATTTTATGCGCCTCTATATCCTCTGATGGTTGAGGAACCAACCATAGTTGAGATACGGAAGTATAATCAGTTGTGGGCTGAGAAAGAGGAGTTGCTCAGAGCCAATGAAGAGTTAGAGAGAGAGATCATTCAGCTCCGGAGTGAGAAGAATGAAGTTGTTCGTTCCTCTAAGAGACAAACTGAATTGGTGAATAAGCTAGGAAAAAAGCTTACCAAAGAGATTCGTTCCCGATAATGTGTGGGGTTAGACTTGAAAAGTTTCAGTGATGTTCTCGCTTCCAAGAAGAAGGATCTGGATATGGCATATCTAGATATCTCCAAGTTCAATGATTAGTGGAATGTTATTCTCACAAACAACAAAGAGCGGGAGGATGGGCTCAAACAACAGATTGCTAAGTTGAAGATCCAGCTCAGGGTAAAGGATGAGAAGATTGCAGATGAAGCCTCACTTCGACGCGAGAGCGAATTCAGATTAAATGAAGCGCTTGCAACGTTTGAGGACTACAGGTTGAGAGATGACACCAAGAGGTGCAGGCTGGATGAAGCCTTTGGTGAAGGTGCCTGGGAGGACTATGCTCAAGATTTATAGACTACTATCAGCCAGCGACAGTTGCTCATCCAGGGGTTACTCGTCAGACCATACCATCCAGAGACGAAGGAGTTCCTGGAAGATTTTCGTGCTCGTTGTCGCACTTGATGTGTTTTGTAGTTTGTTTATTTTGATGTATTTCTGACCATCACCAGACCTGTTGGCTGAGGTCATGTGTATTTCCCTTATATTCAATGTTATGATGTATGTTTGACCTATAGCTCTCATTTCTATATATGAGGAGTTCTGCTTTATGCTTATATGTTGGGTTTCTGTTGTCTCTGTGTTCTTCTGAAACTAGAATCGAGCGAGAAATTTCCCTAATGAATTTATACAAGTCTGCATTCTGTATCATTTAGAATTTTTGCATAGCAGGTGTTTCGGAACCGTTGACCTTATCTCTGTGGGTTTGTTAGTTTTGTTTCAAGATTGACAACCAGACAACTCACCGCTACTCTACGCGAGGAAACTAATGCAAGATCATGGACCAAATCCAAGCTGAGCTTCAGGAGTTCCCGGGTAGAATGGCTCAATTTATGGATCTGATGCAGTGAGTGGCTAATGGTCAGGAGAAATTGAGGACTCTGGTCCAACCATTGATCGCCAGGGTTGATGGTAGTTGAGTGTTGCACAGTGGAACTATTGTCGTTCCTCCTACAGCTGATGTGGGAACCCCGAGGGTTGATGTTGTACCAACAACTGTTGTTCCTCTGGGCGGAGGCAATATGGGTAATGTGAACAGAATTCATATACGTGGAGAAACCTGTGTTATCCATGGGAACAATGCCCCTCAGTGGGACCATGATGAACAAGGGTATGTGTTTTCAATGGCTGATTTGAATGTGGTCTGCAGCCTGAGGCGGACCGAAGGTTCAAAGTGCTGGAAGATAAAATGAGGAGTTATGAGAACCAAATTTCCATGGGCCTGGACATGGCTAACATGGGTCTGATCCCAAATCTGAGGGTTCCCTTGAAATTCAAGGTTCCCGATTTTGACAAGTATAAGGGTACCACTTGTCCGAGGGTTCACTTGTGCTCTTATTACCGCAAGATGTCAGCCTACTCTGATGACGAAAAATTGCTGATGCATTTTTTCCAAGACAGACTTTCTGGACCTTCTCTTGAATAGTATATGAGGCTGAAGCCGGTCAATATCTAAAGCTGGAGGGATTTGGCCAAAGCATTCGTGAAACATTATCAATATAATAGTGACCTTGCTCCAAACAGGGTCCAGCTGCATAATCTTTCATAGAAGAACAACGAATCCTTCAAAGAGTATGCCCAGAGGTGGCGGGAGCTGGCAGCTAGGGTGCAACCTCCCATGGTTGAGCGTGAACTAATTGATATGTTTGTTGCCACATTACTCGGTGTATATTATGAAAAGCTCATCGGCAGCATGTCTGGCAGTTTTTCTAACCTCATTATCACCGGAGAGAGGGGGGAGAATGGCATCAAACTGGGTAAGATTCAGGCCGCTGAAGGTTCCTCATCTGGAGGAGGTAATAGGAAAGTCTTTGGTAACAAGAAGAGGGATGGGGAGACTAATGCAGTTTCCAGTTCTACGGGAAGAATCAGAAACCAACGTCCACAATACCGTCAGTAGCAGCCTCAGGTTGCTAGCATCACCATTCATGTGGTACCACAACAACAACAATGATCTCAGCCTCAGCAGAACCAGAATCAGAATTATGCTCCCAAGAGATTTCAGGATCGGGGCCGAGCAGTGAATAGAACTTTTGACGCGCCTCCGATACTATATTCTTAATTACTTCAAACGTTGCTTTAGTTGCAGTTAATACAAAAGAGGACTTTGGCTCCTTTGACAGGTGCGCCTCCTCCTAGATGTGACGCTAATGCTTGATGTGAATTTCATTCGGGTGCGTCGGAGCATAATATTGATAACTGCAAGGCGTTCAAGCACAAAGTTCAGGACTTGGTGGATAGCAAAGCTATAAATTTTTCTCACGACGCGCCCAATGTCGTGCAGAACCCTATGCCAAACCATGGGGCAGCGGGGGTCAATGCTATCATCGAAGATGAAGATCTGAATTTGGTAGTCAGTGTTTAAGATCTGAAGACACCACTGGGTTTTGTGAAAGCTAAGTTGTTGAGTGGGGGTGTGTTCCCAGGCTGTAACGAAGAGTGCGATGAATGTTTAAGCCATCCTAAGGGATGTGACAAATTGAAGAAGCATATCCAGAGTCTGATAGATGACGGGGTCTTACAGATCGACATGGTTGTAGAAAGAAAGACTGAAGAAATAGTATTTGAAGAGAAAGACGAAATTACTACAATTTCAATTCCATATAAGACTATTACTATTTCTGCGCCTCCGAGGCCGCCGACCATCATTATCACCAAAGTTGATCCTGTTCCCTATGAGAGTACTAAAGCGATTTCTTGGAACTACGGAGCTGAAGTGTATTGCAACGGGCAGAAACAGGAGTTGAAGAGTCTACTGGTGGATTCAGTGGATTATTTGGTTGGACCTGGGGGAATTACTCGAAGCGGTAGAGTGTTTTCATCCCCAGATGTGGTTGCTGACAGAGTTGACAAAGGAAAGGGTAAAGTCGTGGCTGAAGAAACGTCTCAAGCGGGCGAGTAGGAGTCTCTGCTGAAGGATGCTGAGGAATTTATGAGATTAATTTGCAAAAGTGATTACAAGATCGACGATCACTTGCAACATACTCCTTCTAAAATTTATATCCTGTCATTGTTGTTGTGCTCAGAGGCGCACATGAACGCCTTGATGAGGATTTTGAACACTGCATATGTGCCACAGGAAATATCGGTGAATCAACTCGAGGGAGTTATGGCGCATGTGAATGCTGGAAATGGTTTGGGATTCACTGATTTGGATCTTACGCCCAAAGGTCGGAATCACAACTGTGCTCTGCATATATGTATGGAGTGTCGTGGGGCCGTTTTGTCGCATGTGCTTATTGATATTGGGTCATCTTTGAATGTATTGTCGAAGAAGGAATTGATGAAATTCGATATTAGTGGTATTATGTGTACGCCAAGTGACTTGGTCGTACGTGCTTTTGATGGGACTCAGAGGTCCGTATTTAGGGAGCTGACTTTTCCTATTCAGGTGGGCCCGGAGGTATTTGATGTTGTATTTTATATCATGGAAATTCAGCCCGCTTATAGCTGTTTTCTAGTACGTCCATGGATTCACTCAGCCGGAGATGTGACGTCCATGTTGCACCCAGAGTTAAAGCATATGGTGAGGGGCAGCGTTGTGACTGTATGTGTAGAAGAAGACATCATGATTAGTCATTTCTCTTAGTTCAAATACGTCGAAGTGGATGGTGAAATTCATGAGACTCTGTGTCAATCTTTTGAGACTGTGCAGATCAAGGACAAAGCACCAGCTGGGGTGAGCAAAGCGCCGGAAGTGGCCATGTCCTCGTTTAAGGAAGCCCAAGCAGTCGTAAAATATAGGGCATCGCAGGGTTGGGGTCGAGTGCTAGATCTACCCAACAAGAAAGATAAGTTTGGTCTAGGGTACAACCCATCATCTTCTTCGTCCCCGCAGAGTGTGCCACGCTACAAAGGGCCAAGTCATTGGAGTCATGGAAAGTTGTGTTGAGACATTTGATATTATGAGGGAAAATTGTCCCACAACATAGGTTTCGATGATGACAAAATACAACCTTGAATAAATTGGAATCGTCATGCAATACTTAAACATATTAAACCCTTCCTACATCCTTTAAATCACTATACTTTATGTGCAAGATATGTGACTCATAATTAACTGTGGCAAGATGCACGAAATTGCAAAAGTCCTATTTTTTGCAGGTTTTTAAGCTATGAGTCAACCACATCGGTCAGCTCATGCTCAAATCATTTTCCCACGGATCAGCGCATGGAAGCAATGAGTCGACCATGCCAGTCAGCACATGAAGACATGAGTCGACCATGCAAGTCAGCGCATGAAGCACTACGTTTTCCACGGCTCAGCGCACGCCGACCCTATGGTCGACCGTTCGCGCGATGTGCAGGATTTTCTACTGTGTTTTAAAATTCAGTTGGTTGGTTGTTTTGGTTATTACTATAAATAGAGTTTTGATTATTTTTATCTACTAACAATTGAAATCTTGAGTAAATTGTCAAAGAAACAAGAAAAGTGAAATAGGTGCAACATTTCTCTTCATCTTCATCCTCAACTTGAAGTGAACATGGAAGTTGTTCCTAATGATCTTAGCTTTCCAAAAAGTTCTAGAAGTCCTTCATCTCATTTGTAGAACTCAAGTTATGAAGCTTACAAGGCAGGGCTATTTTGAGAAAGTGAGATTATAGGTCATTTCCATTATAGGTCATTTTCATGGTGTTAAGCATTTCAAATGAAAATTTCTCCAACATGAAAGTTTTCCCAAATGATCTCAATTTCATCCTAGAACACAATATTGTCATGAATTATGCTTGGATATGAAGATTGGTGAAGACAATCAAGTGAAAATGGATGTTTAAGTCTTGAATTCAATTGAATTGGTTTTGGATCATTTACATGCCATATTTGTACTCATTTTGATTCACAAGGGTACAATATATAAAATGCACAAATCAATTTTTGTGTATGAAGTGGAAAAAACCGTGGAAATGGACATTGATTCACAAAGAAGTTTCCATTCAAAACTCCACCATTGGATTAATTCAAAGGCTAAAACTTTTCCACATGTGCAATACAAGTTACCAGTAGTTGATTCAAATCAAATTTAAGGGAAATTGGAGCCAAATTCACGTGTGCATGAAGCTACATTTCACATTGGACATTTTTTCAATTCAAGAAAACCAAGCCATATTGGGCCTCCATTTCACTTCAGATCCATTGTATATAAATTCAGAATTGAATTTGAGCTCTAATTCAAGCAATTTCGTGGAGGGAGAGCATAATACGAATTTGTAAAGTGAAGAGCAATCTGAAAATTGAAAACTCAAACTAAAGCAAATTCAAGGCAAATTGAAGTGATCATCCTCTTCCTTGAACTTCATAAAGTGAATCTGCATAGTTTGGATCAAGCTTAAGCACATTTGAAGCTCCAACGGAGAGACTCTGTTAGGTAATCTTCAAATCCATAATTCTCCCTTGATATGCATTGAATCCATGTCATTGTTGTTGCATCTGAAGTCCTACAACTGGTAGGAAAATTATGGAAGCATAATTGTGATGTTTGATGCATTTTATAATTGTGTGTTTGTCGCTACTGCGAAAATCGGCGCCAGCAATGACAGAAGAGTTGCCACCGTGCGTTATTTATCCCAAAGGAGGGAAAGGAAACGCTCAGAGTAAACCTAACGCAAAGAGGGAAAGGAATGGTCATCGCAACCAAATCCTGGATTCGGGAGTCGGTTACGCAAGGGGAAGGTATTAGCACCCCTCACGTCCGTCGTACTCGATGGGATCCACGCTTGTTTTCTATCTAAATGTATGTATTCTATCTACGCTAAAGCTCAAGGGAAAAAAAGAAAAGAAAAGAAAAGTGACTCGGCAGAACAGAGCAGTTCTATGCCTACGTATTCCCGTCTGAAACGAGAAATCAGAGTCAACGTAGTTCGCCTAACTACGGGTAAAAGGGAAGGTTGCTCGCTAGGATATCGTATCATGTGCCTACGTACTTTCATACAGCATGAAAGATCAGAGCAAACGTAGTTCGGGCTACGGAAGACACAAGCTTGTCTGACTGTTTTTATCTCCTTATGAAAGGGTTTTTCTTGGTTAAGAGTCCAAGAGGACAAAAATGACATTTGAAGTATGTTTTCAGTCTTTTATGCAAGAATTGTTTTTTAGAGTGTTTGCAATCTCTGTCGCACTAGAGACTATGTTCTGAGAGTGACTACGTCGCATGTCACCCAAAGGGTACCACACTAAGCAGCCAGATTACTAGAGAGTGACCTTCCACCAACCCTTTCTCAAATAGCTTAAGGCTCGTAACGTACGACTTCTATTAACCTTATTACTGTATTTTTGAATTGTTTTGAGATGAGAAGAGAAAGACGCTCTAAAAAGCCTAGGGTTGAAAGGGAAATCTAACCTAATGTTGTCATGCATAGATCAAAAACCTAATGTATGTCATAATTCCCTCTTGCACAGAGAAAATCAGAGATCCTAGGGGATAAACAGCAAAAGAAAGCAGGAAAATACAGTAAACAGTAAAATGCATGCAATGCAACAGTACAAGCGAGGCAAGGGAGTCCTGCTCGACCTCAAACCTGGGAAAACAACAGGAAAAGTGAATCCACTTTACTTCAACCTATGGGGCAAGCAACACAAGCCAACAAACAATACAAAGAAGAAAACAAAAGAAGCAGAGGAGGCAGCCCAAGCAGCAGCATCAAACTCCTACAACAGACAACAACAGCAGTAGCAAGCCCTAAACAACATCAGTTGACTTGACAGCAAAGTTGACAGCAAGAGCTTCATCTTCATTCTAGCTTCTATCTTCAAGCTCCATCAATCTTCAAGCTTCATCAAGCACACTCCAAGAAGAGGATCAATCATCAATATCAAATTGAAATGCTAAAGAACTTAATGACAACCAAAGGAAATCACTAAGAACTTAACATTATAATTGAAAGGCATCCTCAAAGTTCTACTCAACTAAAGCATGCCACTCATCCCTCCTAAGGAGAGATGAAGCTTCTTTAGGAGTACTTTATGTCATTGGATGGAATATAGGCAAACAATGCACTCTATGTTTGAAGAAAGAATCAAAACTAGGTCTAAGGCACTTCCTAAAACCCTAATTTCCTAAGCTCCTAAAAAAGCTTCCACAAGAGGAGAAGTCTTCAAGTCCAAGCTCCAATCTTCAAGCCATAACATCTTCAATGAATCCAGAAGCTCCAACAAAAGGGAAATCAAGCAAATCCAGCTCCAAAGCAGCCAACCAAACCAAACAAACCAAAGCACTCAAGAGAGAACACCACAAGCACAAGATACTTGTAAAATACAAAAAAAAAATACCAAACTAAGTTGTAAAAATCTAATCAATTTCCTAGGGGAACATGAATGCTTGAACAACCTAATGTAAAAAGATTGAAGCCTAAATCAACTTCTAAGTTATCTAAACAATTCCTACATTGAATTAGGTCAAGGGAATCCACAAGTTTGGGAGGGTCCTAATCTCAATTCCTAAAGTAGAACCTAATGTTGTTCTAAAATTCCAATAAAAATGCTAGGGGAACATAAACATCTACCCTAAAACATGTTAAAAGATCTAAGCCAGAAACATTGCCATATGGAAGAACAAAAATAGACAAGGCAAATGATCAAATATGCAAAAAATAAAGAACAAAATAAAATGTGAAAAATCATATTAAAATGAAAAATGCATGAAAATGAAATTTGTTAATTCCAGAAAATCATAAATTCCATAAGGATCATGAGGATATTTTTAAAATAATTTTTGGATCAATATTGGAATTAATATGATTTTTAGAATCAACAAACAATTAAAACAAAACAAAATGAAATAAAAATGCTACGAAATAATGAGAGCCATGGGATCAGTCAACAAGTCAAGCCATCCAACGCGCCTCATGCTGCCATGCAATTTATTGAAACACAGCATTTTGAATTAATCTGAGGCCAAACAAATTTTAAGTCCCAGCCGTTGGATTGAGGTTGGAGTCAAAGGTCAAGCAAGGATCTGATGGTCTGAAGATCATCTTCTTCACAAACATAGCTCGCCTGAGTGAGAATCAGGCTGGTGGTTGGTGGTGGCCAGAGAAGACTCCGGTTGTCTTCTCCGGCGAGGGTCCAGGCACAGGTTACCAAAAATAGCAAAGTATGCATCATTCTTGCTCAATTTTCCACGAGGAATTCAAATCGCCACTCAAAATGATCTAACTATCATCACACAGGCAAATACGAATCAATGTTCAGAAATATCATCAACAACAACTCTCACCAAACTCAAATCTGATGGTACATAAATGATCCTCACTCTACACTGATCAACTTGGTCTATTCCAATTGCATTGAATCCATAAGATCAGCTCTACTCGAAGCAAAACAGAAATGCTATGTCATCTTCAACCTTAATCAATTGCTTCCAAATCAAGCCTAAAATGATCTACATCAAGTCTAGATCCTAACCACAGGTCTAAATCTAATCATCTCATGCTAAATCATGCTAGAAGTTGAATGTTACTAACCTGGTATAGATCTTGAAACAGAGGTACTTGGAGCTTGTGGCTTGCTTCAAAAGTCTCTAGAAATCTTCACTGATCCAAGAGGAAGAGATTGCACACTTCAATTTTGCTTGAATTGGCTCCAATCTCAAAATCCGATTTCAATTTGCAGCTGAGAAATTTCACTTGCTCTTGCTTGCTCTGGTGCGAAATCATGTTCAAACTTGATCTGAACTCACTCTAATCAATATATAGAAGCTTCTCATGGGCTTTTTCATTCAGTTTGAGGCCCAAATCCGAGTATTGCAATTCTAGTTTTTCATCCAAATTCAATATGACATTCGTGCCTTGCAAGCTTTCCATGTGTTCCAAAAGGTTCTAACACCTTGCACATTCACTTTGGAGCGAAATTGGATGAAGAGAATGGACTGAATTGCCTTGTGTTGTGATTTTGCAATGTTACTTACAAGTGAAGCAACCATATGCCATCTCTCAAAATTTGACTTGCACTTAAAATTCTGGTATTGCCGAAGTGGAAAAAAATGTGCCCACTTGCTTGGTTTGAGGCCTCTAGCACAAAATTGCATTTTTCCCTCCTTTCCATATTTGAATTTTCTTCATTTTCAAGCCATTTTAAGTGACTTTTTGATAGGAGCCAAACCAATGCATCATGACCACTTGGTTGCACTCAAAATCTCATTTTAAGCAAGTTCCATGTTGAACAAATCTCCATTTGAAGCTTGCAAGTTGGAGATATGGACCTATAATCCAAAATGACCTATAATCTCACTTTCCCAAAATACCCCTGGCTTGCAAAGATCATAACTTGAGCTTCACAAATCAGAATGAGGTGTTCTATACCTTTTTGGAAAGCTAAGATCATGAGGAACAACTTTCATGTTCATCAAAAGTCTATTTGAAACCTCCTTTAAGGGCAAAAGGTGCTTGGAAGTTGGTTGATTTTCTCAGACAAATTTCACATTCATCTGGTGAACTGTAACTTGTCTGGACCATAACTTGAGTTCTGTAAATCCACTTGAGGACTTCTAGTACTCAAATTAAAGGTATTGAGATGCTCTACAAGTTCCATGTTGGCCAAAGATCCATTTGAAACTTGTATTTTGATTTACGTGGTCTTGAAGTTAGGCACTAAATAGGGGATTTTGCACTGAAACCCTAATTTAGCAACTTCTTACATTCTTGATTCTTCTTGATTTGATCTTGGAAAAACACCACAAATGTATCACCATTCCTAACCATGAACTCCATGACCCAAAAGTAGGCTTTGATGCTCTCCAATTGCACAGTTGACAGGGTTGACCCATATGAAACCCTAATTGTCTGCACTTCAACTGTGGCTCTTGCACTTGAATCAATGACTTGGCTTAGCTCCAACATGGCCCTCTAGGCACTCCATGATCTCTATACACATCCCATGTTCACAATCCATGCTTCAGAACCCATTGATGGTCCTCAATAATCCTCAAGATAGGAGAGAAATCCACATGTAAGCACTCAAACTTCTCAAGACCTCAAACTCCCTCCTGTTGACTTGGATGACTTCTCAAGCTTGGATAAGACCTCTTGCTAGGCTTTTCTTGACAAAACACACTTGATCCCCTGTTGGATGAGTGATGTGCTATGATATGCAAATGATAGAACTATGTAAATGATAATACAATGAACCTAAACCAGGTAAAAGAGGTTGGGCAAATTTTGGGGTGCAACAACTGCCCCTATTCAAACGGCTTGGACTCGACTGGGTGAAGAGAGAACGACCTTCAAACAATCGAGGTAAAAGACAGTTTAATACCAAGAAACACGGAAATTTGCCAACCGCAGAAATGAACTGCACGAACTGCTTGAGGAACTAAAATACTCCATCTTTGCCATGGGGACTGATCTTGTCAACGAAACACAACTTCTCTGCCTATCATTGCAGGACTTGATTCTGTAAACTTACTATATACAGCGTCTCTGTCTATCGCAGTTTATCCTTCAATACCAACATATTTTCTCCGTCTAAACACATCCTTTCTGGCTAATCACAGTTTTCTGACTCCATCAATCAAATGGGTATGAGCAACTTTGCTAACAACATGATTTTTCTGACGTCTTTACTGGGAAAGTAACTCTATCAACTATACAGGAAATAACGTTGGCGACTTCCACTGGGGAAATAGCTTTATCAAATAAGAGATAACTCTATCAATATTACAGGAAAATAACTCCGCCATCGTCACGGGAAACAACTCTGTCTATCAATACAGGAAAATATCTCCGCCTACCAATATGGGAGTCGGTTACGGGAAAGGAAACGATCGGAAAAACCTGACGAAGAGGTATAAGACAAGGTCATCGCAACCATTGTCTGGGTTCGGGAGTCGGTTACGCAAGGGGAAGGTATTAGCACCCCTCACGTCCATCGTACTCAATGGGATCCACGCTTGTTGTGTTTACTGGATGAGTTGGTTTTATCTATCTACCTATCAAGGCTGGTCTAAAAAGAAAAGAAAATGACTCGGCAAAGCGTCGCGCTTTATGCCTACGTATTCTCATCAGAGAATGAGAAATCAGAGTCAATGTAGTTCGCCTAACTACGGGTTATGGGGAAGGTGGCTCGCCAATACGTCAGTATTGTGCCTACGTACTCTCAACAGGTATGAGAGATCAGAGCTTACGTAGTTCGGGGTAATACGGGTTACAAGAATTCAGATTCATCTGTTTTATCGAGTAGGGTTAAACAGCAGTTCCAGCAGTTAGGGACATCCTGTTTGCGGTGGCGCTGACGTTTAACGACACTCTTTTCTTCAGAAAAGCTTCCTTTGAATTACGGTCCCACGGGGCAAAAAGGTTTGAAGTTTATTTTCTGTCTTTTACGAAAGAACTGTTTTTTATGTTCGTTTGCAACTAGTATCGCACTAGAGACTATGACCTTAGAGTGAATGCGTCGCATGTCACCCAAAGGGTACCATACTAAACATCCAGACTGTTGAAAAGAAACTCTCCAACAATCCTTTCTTAGATAGCTTAAGGCTCGTAACGTACGACGTCAGTTAACCTTTATTATTGTATTTTGATTTGTTTTGAGATGAGAAGATAATGGGATCAACTAAAGGGAGACTATCAAGTCCTACTGTTGTCATGCCAAGGATTCATCCTATGGTTGATGTTTGAAACAGGGACCTCCTAGAAGTTATCATGCATAGGTTTCAACCTAAAGTTCTAATCATCACTTCCTTATCAAAGGAAGTGAGAGTCCTAAGGGATCATGTCAAGGATAAACAAAAACAGATAAAGCATCAGCTTAAACAGTAAACAGTAAACGACTGTAAAATGCATGCAATGCAAGTGAGGGAGGAAATGTGTGTGGGGTATCAGCCTCCACAAGCTCATCTCAACCTCAAGCCAGATATGAATAACTGCAATCATACAGAAGAAATAAAATAAAGTGCTATCAAGCAAGATATCAGTGACTGCAATCATACAGAGGAAATGAAATGCTATCAAGCAAACAAAAACCACATGGGCAAGGGAGCTGGGCTCTACCGAATACCTGCAAGCAAAGCCATACAGTAACAATACAAGCAGATGGAGCAACTCAACCTCTAGTGCAATCATGCTCCTAGCTTACATCAGTCTAGATATGAACTTATTCTAATGCATCAAGCAAATCAAACAAGCCACATCAATACAGAAAAGAAAACAAGCCAAGAAAGGAAACAGATCAACAACTCCTACAACTAAACCAACTTGACAGCAGTCCAGTCATCAATCTTCAACAGATCTTCAGGGCTATCATCTTCCATGACAAGTATCAACTTACTTCTCCAAGGTTTCAACCCATCAAACATAAGTATCAACTTATTCTCTCTTCCTCAAGCCTCAGCTCTTCAATCAATTCCACTTTCAGGTTTCAACCCTAATATCAAGTATCAACTTGACTCCTTCAGTCTCTCAATGCATCAATGTAAGTGTCAACTTATCCTTTATTCCTCAAGCCTCAGCACTTCACTCAATCTCAATTGAATCCTCTTCATAAGTATCAACTTTTTCTTCTTGCTTCAGCTCTCTTTGCTTTACCAGTATCAACTTGGTCCTCTTCATCTATAAGCTTTAGCTTCTCAGATTAATCTTCAATCACATGGAAGTATCAACTCCATCCTTCAATCTTCTTCAAGCAAGGAACTCCCTCCTCTAACAAGGGAGAAAGACTCATCTATCAAGAGCAAAGTTGGGATGATTGGTAGCAGAGTGAAGACCAAAGGTCACCACTAAGCATCATATCATCAGAGAAAGGGACCCTTAAAGGTTCTACCAATTTGCAAAGAGCCACACATCCTACCAAAGGAGGGATGAGGCCTTTACAAGGGACCTTACATTATAGTGAAGAATGAAATTGATCAACATATTCCATGTTTATGAAGAAAGAGAACGATCTAGAAGCTCTGCCTACAAAACCCTAATCTTAACCTAATCAAAACTACACCACAAGAAGGGAAGATCTTCACATCCAAGCCTCTTCAAGCAATCCAATGCATCTTCAACTTGCCTTCAACATCATCCAAGAACAAGCAAAGAAAAACCCTAATCTAAGGGAACTAAAGATGTTAATCTAGTTGAGTTAGTGCCTTAGAATCATCTAAAACTAGCACCTAAACTAAAATCAAGCAAAAATAGCAAACTATCTTATCAATTTGTACAAAAATTCCAAAGGGATCCTAATTCAATTAAGAATGCCTCGTACAAAAACCAGGGACTAAATCATCTATTAAGTCCTAAAATTAAGTCCTAAATCCAAAGGTATCAACCATAAACCCTAAAAATGGAGCTTCCAAAGGTTTCAACCTAAACTACCACTTACATTCATCACAAAAATGTGAGAAAATTCTATGTGGATCATGAATATCTATGCTAGCCACATACAAAAAATCAGGATCAAAATCATCAGCACATGATCACACAAAATTCCCCAAAATCAAGTATCAAACATGACTATTTTAATATCAATTAAAATGTAAAAATTCCCATAAAATCAGAAAATTCATGAAATAAAAATATTTTTTATCTAAAAAATACTAGACCCTATCATGAATCTAATGCAAAAAGAATGGGGTCAATTGGATCGTTTTTCCATTTTTTATGATTTAATCATGAACCATGAATAAAATGAAGAAATTAAAGAAAATCCAAGTAAAATAATAAATGCACGGTGCAGATAGTAGTAAAATCCAGTTCAATTCATGGATTGGGCCATCAGGGGGGGTGTGACTATCAATTATTTCACAAGGCCCAAAACACAACTTAAATGAAACGCTGCGTTTCATCACTCAGAACTCTTCACAAGCTGAAATCCATTCGTGGCCATTGGATCTTCATCTGGTCAAAGGTCCTACCTTGATCTAAGGGCTCTGGGATCATCTTCAACCTTTTGAAACTCTGAACCTCGCGCGCAATCACGGCCACCGCCGGTAGTGCTCCGGTCATCGTCCCCAACCCTAACTCTCTCCACAGGCCTCCATTCCAAGTGGTTTATACATGAAACTTGTCCCAAATCTCACAAGGAACTCACTCATACCATTAATTCAACCTAAATCCTCAAGATTCGCAAGAACCAACTCTCAACCGAAAATGGTAACATCCTTAATTAGTCACTAATTCTCAAATTAATGATCTGAAATCCTTCCTACACCGTTCTACAATGCATCTATCATCCTGATTCCTATTGATTCTAACTAAAACAAGCCAGAGATCAAAGGTTACCAACCTGAAAATTTCGCGTGCACAGAAGTAGCAAGACCTCAAATCAAGCCCTCAAATGATCCAGACTCCTTCAATGAATCACTCCCAAGCTTCTGTATGCAATAGAATTGATTGAAATGGCTTCAATCCTTGGCTTCGAATCTAAGTTGCAGGTGGAGAAATCTGAGCTCAAGAACACCAATCAGTCACGAATTCCCTTTGATTATGATCTGAAATCATTCCCTAGCATCCATGGAAGAGATTGCAATCAAGAAAATGGATGGAAAGTGAGTGAAATGATGTAACCGAATTCAGTTGCAAGCAATGAAGTTTCAATCTCAATCTCTGCTATCTCCTTCAATCATCACCAAAAAAATTATCTGAACCACTTCTATTCCATATATAGAGTGTGTAGGGATGATCTAGAACCCTCTAGATCCTTCCAAGGAGAAATTCAATCTCTCATGACATGAGAAGTTCACTTACATGCCATGGTTTGCACAACCCTGCTAACAGCTTGAAATCAATCCCATTCCCTTCCAGTTTCTCCCCTTATGACATTTTGGAAGTGTTTGGCTTGCAAGGGACCTTGGTTATGCCTTGATTCTAGGTTTTGCAAATGTTACTTAAGATGTAAGTAACTACTTTTCAAAGCAAGTCCACAAATTAAACTTCAATTCAAAAATATGGCTAAACCAATGTTCTTAAAATCCTTTTTAGAGTCAAAATGACCTATTACATGCCTTGGTTTGGATGTGTAGATCAAAAGTATCAATTTCCAACTTTGGTTCATTTAACTTATACCCTCATTTTAGGTCATTTTTGCAACTTTGAGCTACAAGCATTCCAACATCTCATGACCTCTTGGCTAGCCTTAAAACATCATTTTGAACAAGTTTTATGTTGAACATTTTCCCATTTGAAGCTTGGAAATAGGAGTTATGGCCTTATGGTTAAAATGACCTATAATCTCCAAATGACCAAAATGCCCTTGACTTGTCAAAGCCATAACTTGAGTTCCACAAATCCTATCAAGGACTTCTAGTACTATCTAGAAATCTAAGAGGATAAGTAACAACATTCATGTTGACCAAAAGTTCATAGGAATCATCCTTCTAGGGTAAACGTTTCATGCAAGTTGGGCAACTTTCAAGCCCCCAAATTCACATACCTCAGATGACCTGTAACTTGTCAAAGTCATAACTTGGGTTCTACAAATCCTATCAAGGACTTCTAGCACTCAAATTAAAGCTAAGATCAAGCTCTACAACATTCATGTTGGAGGCAAGATGAGATTACAATCACATCTTGAGCTAAACTGCCTTGAAGATAGGGGTCAAACTAGGGGATTTTACACTATCAAGCCTTAGAAACCCTAGCCTGAAAACTTCTCAAACTCTTCAATCATGATGAGTTGACGTTGGAATCATCCTTATAACATCTCAATGTATCAATCCATGATCACATGGCTCTTGTATTAGGTCTCAACCTTCTTCAAATCATCAGTTGACCTAGGGTTGACCTAGTCAAAACCGTAATTGCACCACTCATGGCTGAGGCTTCTTAACCTTGCACAATGACCTATCTAGGCCTCAAAGTGATCTTCAAAACTTCTCATGAGCTCTCTCAAGACCTCAAGTCTAACTTCATGGCTTCAGAATCATCTGATGACTTCCCACAACTCTCAAGTTAGGGGGCACACCCTCTTGGTTTCAACCAGTCTCTCTGAGGATCTTTTAACTTCTCTGGCAAGGATATCAACCCTTGAACACTTGAATAAGATTCTTAGCTAGCTTCAAAGTCTTATCTAGCTTTTGATTGGTAATCATACCTCTTGATCTCCTGCACACATGTCAATGAAATGCAAATAATAATGCTAACGTTAATGAAATGAAACATAAGCTAGGTAAAGAAATGTTGGGCAAATATTGGGGTGCAACAGCTGCCCCTATTCAAACGGCTTGGACCGGATTGGGTGAGAAGCGAACGACTCTCAAACAATCCAGGTAAAAGACGGTTGAATACTAACAAACCCAGAAATTTGCCAACTGCACAAGTACACGGTACTCTGATGGGAACAAATCTTCGGAAACTGAAATACTAGCTGCACGACAACTAGCTGGGGGATTGGTCACACGGTAACCGGTGATACATGGTCGATCATGCTGTCAGGAATCAAGATTCCTCGGGACTCATCGGATCAACAATCAAGTTAATCATGCCATCGGGCATTCAAAGAGGTTTTTGGGTGTCAGCCGAACTTCGTCAGTAAGTCAGGAACAGAGTTCTCGGTCAATCATGAACCAAATAGGGGTATCTAAGCCACTGCCGTCAAGCATTCTGCGTCGGCGGGGAGGACTGCTTTGACTTTGGACTTCGTCAGTAAGTCAGGGGTTTTGGCACTACTACCAGACTTCAATCATCAAGTCTTCAAGGGAAGTTTCGACTTCACTGTTCAGAAACCTGCTGGGGATGACACATCTCCGCTGGGGATTCTAGAGAACTATCAAGTAACTCCGCTTTGGGGCTTCAGAAATCATTCTGGATGAGTCAACTCTGCTGAGGAATTCAAGAATCATCTTGGACAAGTAACTCCGCCAGAGACTTCAAGAATCATCCTGAACCCATAACTCTGCTGGAAATTTCAGGAATCATCCTGAGCAACACTCTGTCGGGGACTCTAAGCGTCAACTTGAGCAACCCTCTCTGGCGACTTCACTGGGGGTTTTAAGAATCATCTTAAGCACACAACTTTGCTGGGGAATTCAAGAATCATCTTGAGCAAGCGACTCTGCGGAGGAACACCTTCAAAACAAGAACGGTAACGACCTAGCTCATGCTTCATATGCGTATGCTTCGGCAATGGCGCAATGCTCCACACGGTGGAAATGCTACGCGTTTTTTTTTGGGTAAATGCTATACAATCATGCAAAATGCTACGACCCCATCAGGAAAATAAATGCTGGAGGGAGAATCCTCCTGTTAAGGAGAAAGAACCACTCTGGTGGAGGAAGGACTCATCCTGCCAAGGCGAAGAAGTCACGCCAATCTCAATCGGACTCCGCCTGGGGAAATGAACTTCAGTCAACTGCCGCAGGGGAACAAAGCTCCACAAGAACCTGGACCTGCTGAGGAAAGCGATGTCAATCACAGAAATAAACTGCACGGCATTCGTAGCCAACCTTCCTGGAGATAACAACTCTGGTGGGGAGATACAGCATCAGCTATTCAACACTCTACTGGGGACAACCAATCATGGCCCGAACGCTCTCCAAGGACTCGACTCTCTTAGGGAACTGCAAACTCGGCTGGGGAAGAAGGAATCATCCTGCTTACTGGGGAGAGTACGACTCTGTAGGGAATTTCAATTCTCTTGGAGACTTCAGTCTGGAACTACCAATTGCTGCACACTTCAGTATATGAATTAGCTGGGGAGATGACGTTCCTTCAGGATACATCTGATTGGGGAGAGAATCTTCTCTTCCTGGGGAGACATATCAATGCCTTACGATCTCACGTTCAGACTCTGTGGGGAGAGGCTGCTGAACTTTGCTGGAGAAGAAGGAATCATCCGGCCTGGGGACGCATACGGCGTACTACCTGGTATATGCTACACCTGCAACAACACAAACAACACAGACAAGATACCCTTCTCAAGGGGACCTATCAAGGTTATCATCTTGTGACAATGTTCGAGTAATTCATTGTTTCAACAATCAGTGGCCTAGGCCAGTAAGTTTATGTATGCGCATTTTATCAAAAACATCGGCGTTCTTTTTCGCAAACAAAACAGATAAATGCTAAACAAACAAACATAATTGCTGAATGGTATACATTTTATTGATAACGAACCCCTGAATGGGTAAAAATGTTTTACAACAAAGGCAAGCTCCTGGAATTAGGAAGCCGCGCAAATATAAAAACATAAATATACATCAGTATATACACATGTTGGCAACGAGGCGTAGACGAACACCATGAGTTGATCCCTCTATGACCCACTCGACTTCGATACTTCTCCGACGCTTCAGCTTCAGAAGAGACTGATTCAGATAAACGGCCCTCAGGTCTTCCAAACCACTAAACAAATACAGTCCATACGCGGAACGCAGTCATTTGCTTTTTCAAATCCCTAACTTTTGCCTGAATCGCCCTTCCGGGTTTTCGATTCACCGGGATACCCTTTTTTGCCAAAGTCGCCCTTCCAGGTTTTCGACTTTGCGGGTGTACATTTTTCATTTATATCCCTAATTTTTGCCCGAACCTTTTTCCTTTTTTATGGCTCGCCGGGATGCCCCTTTTTGCCTGGATTTTCTTTTTCTTTCCAGCGGGTCGTTTTTTAAGCAAAGTATTTTTTAACTGTGTCCGCGTTCACCGGGGATGAAAAATCTTCGCCATCCATCGTGGATAACAACAAGACTCCTCCCGAGAAGACTTTGCTGACGACGTACGGACCTTCGTAATTGGGAGTCCACTTGCCCCGGTGATCGGAGTGTGGAGGAAGAATCTTCTTCAGGACGAGATCACCCGTCTGAAAGCTTCTAGGACGCACCTTCTTATCATAAGCTTTCTTCATTCGGCTTTGGTATAGACGACCATGTGCAATCGATGCTAATCTCTTCTCGTCTATCAGGCTGAGTTGGTTTAGTCGGTTCTTAACCCATTCTGCCTCATCGAGTTTCACGTCAACCAAAACTCGTAAAGAAGGAATCTCCACTTCTAACGGTAGGAAAACTTCCATACCGTACACTAAGGAGAAAGGAGCTGCCCCAGTTGACGTACGTACCGTCGTACGATAACCATGCAGTGCAAATGGCAACATCTCGTGCCAATCCTTATAGGTCACAACCATCTTCTGCACAATCTTCTTAATGTTCTTATTGGCCGCTTCAACGGCGCCATTCATCTTCGGCCGATAAGGAGATGAGTTATGGTGTTAAATCTTGAAACTCTAGCACAGCTCCTTCATCATCTTGTTATTCAGATTTGAACCATTATCAGTAATGATCCACTCGGGAATTCCGTAACGACAGATGATGTCCCTCTTTATGAATTTAGCCACCACCTGCTTGGTCACATTAGCATACGATGCTGCCTCCACCAACTTGGTAAAGTAGTCGATAGCTACTAGAATGAAGCGATGACCATTAGATGCAGTGGGCTCGATCTTTCCTATCATGTCGATGCCCCACATGGAGAACGGCCACGGGGAGGACATGACATTTAACGGGCACGGTGGCACATGAATCTTATCAACATAAATCTGGAATTTATGACATCTCTTCGCGAATTTGAAGCAATCCGTCTCCATCGTCAGCCAGTAGTATCCTGCTCTCAGGATCTTTCTCGTCATAGCATGCCCACCGGCGTGCGTACCAAATGTGCCTTCATGGACTTCTTCCATGAGCATATTCGCCTCTTTCTCATCTACACATCTGAGTAGCACGAGATCATGGTTTCTTTTATACAAAACTCCATCAGGATTGAGATAAAAATTTCCATACAGCCTCCTCAGAGTCTTCTTATCCTGGGTCGACGCTCCCGCAGGATACTCCTTAGTCATAAGGAAAGTCTGGATGTCATGGAACCATGGTTTGCCATCGGAGGCTTCCTCGATCGCAAAGACGAATGCATGTCTATCATGACAAGAAAGGACAATTCTTGGAGCTTCATTCCAAAAATTGACTTTATACATCGAAGCCAACGTGGCTAAGGCATCAGCCATCTGATTTTCAGCCCTGGGCACATGATGGAGTTCCACTCGGTCAAAGAACAGAAGTAGCCTTCTGGCATAATTCATGTACGACACCAAATTCGATTGACGAGTCTCCCACTCCCCTTCAATCTGGTTGATCACAAGTGCCGAGTCACCATATACATCTAGGTTCTTGATTCTCAAATCAATTGCCTCTTCTAGACCCATGATGCATGCTTCGTACTCCGCTTCATTATTGGTGACTGGAAACGTCAGTCTCGCAGTGAACGGGATGTGGGATCCGTGGGGGGTCGTGATGATCGCTCTAATGCCACTTCCATAAGAATTAACCGCCCCGTCAAATATCAATTTCCACTGGGATTTCTTATCTGGCCCGTCCTCGGGCAACGGTTCGTCGCAATCCTTCGCTTTGAGAAACATGATATCCTCATCAAGGAATTCAAATTTCATCGGCTGATAATCCTCGATCGGCTGTTCGGCCAGGTATTCAGACAATACGCTTCCCTTAATGGCCTTCTGGGAAACGTACTGAATATCATATTCCGTCAACACCATTTGCCATCTGGCAATCCTGCCCAAAAGCGCTTGCTTCTCGAAGACGTACTTGATCGGATCCATCTTCGAAATTAGCATGGTTGTGTGGTTTAGCATGTACTGTCGTAAACGTTTGGCAGCCCAGGCTAGTGCACAACACGTTTTCTCCAGCATCGAGTAACGAGATTCACAGTCTGTGAACTTTTTACTCAAGTAGTAAATGGCATGCTCCTTTCTGCCCGTGTCGTCGTGCTGACCGAGAGCACACCCCATACTATTCTCAAGAACTGTCAAGTACATGATTAAGGGTCGTCCGGCCACTGGGGGTATCAAGATTGGAGGTTCCTGTAGATACTGTTTTATCTTATCAAATGCCTTCTGGCAATCCTCGTTCCAGATAATTGCCTGATCTTTCTTTAGCAGTTTGAACATCGGTTCACACGTGGCCGTGAGCTGAGAAATAAACCTTGCAATGTAGTTTATTCTGCCCAGGAAACCACGAACTTCTTTTTCGGTTTTTTTCGGTTTTTGGCGTTGGCATTTCTTGTATCGCTTTAATCTTCACAGGATCAACCTTGATGCCTCTTTCGCTCACGATAAACCCCAGTAGTTTTCCAGACCGTACTCCGAAAGTACACTTGTTAGGATTCAGCCTCAACCTGAACTTCCTAAGCCTCTCAAAAAGCTTCAGCAAATTGACCAGATGTCCCTCCTCCGTTTGGGACTTCGCAATCATGTCATCAACATAGACTTCAATCTCATGATGAATCATATCATGAAACAAAGTAACCATAGCTCGTTGGTAAGTGGCCCCTGTGTTCTTCAGACCGAAAGGCATTACCTTGTAGCAAAATGTTCCCCAAGGAGTAATAAACGTAGTTTTCTCCATGTCCTCCGGCGCCATCTTGATCTGATTGTAGCCGGAGAAGCCATCCATGAATGAAAATACGGAGAACTGGGCTGTATTATCGACCAACACATCAATATGAGGCAGCGGGAAATCATCTTTAGGGCTCGCCCTATTCAAATCCCGATAATCGACGCACATTCGTACCTTACCGTCCTTCTTCGGTACAGGCACTATGTTGGCGACCCACGGAGGGTAAGTAGTGACCGCTAAGAAGCCAACATCAAGCTGCTTTTGCACTTCTTCTTTGATCTTAATGGCCATATCTGGTCGTGTCCTCCTAAGCTTCTGCTTAACGGGGGGACAATCTTCTCGCAGCGGCAAGTGGTGGACCACGATGTCAGTGTCAAGTCCGGGCATATCCTCGTATGACCAAGCAAAGACGTCACTATACTCTCTTAGCATCTCGACCAATCTCTGCTTGACATCACTCTGCAATGCAGCCCCTATCCTGACATTCCTGACTAGTTCTTCAGAACCCAGATTCACAATCTCGATCTCTTCTTCATGAGGCAGAATCACTTTCTCTTCTTGTTTCAACAAGCGGGCCAACTCTTCGGGAAGGTCTTCGTCTTCATCAATCTCTTCTTCGGCTTGATAGATTGGGCAATCGAAGTATAAGTGAGTAGGAGAAGGTCCAGAGTCGATGTCATCTGTTATGTGGATCCTGCAATAACAAGGGTTAAGCTTAAAACAAGGATATGAAGGTTAGCACAAACCCCATTGCCATTTTGTTGTTTTTCAAAACAGAGATCACAACATTTGAATACGAAGAAAACTCCTTTTGATTTATTGATAAAATGCATGTACATAATCAAACGAGGCCCTGACAATAAAACCATTATGCCCCGGGTAGGACATAGGGTTGTACAATGATTGGAAAAAGTAAACCATTACCCTTTGCTTGTCATCTAAATGATATCCTTGACGGACCAGTTGTTGAGGCTCTCGCCTGGCTTGCTTGGCTGGATCCAAGAGTCTAAGTCACAGTCGCTATCTCCGCTGTCTTCAGACACCGCGTTGACGCTTTCAAATATCACCCCGCCACTGGTAAACTGGATCGGTCTTTTACCTCGTGATGCACTGCTGGAAGAGGAGGCTTCAGCTCCAGGAGAATATCCCAACCCAAACTTGTCTTGCTTGTTAGGTATCTCCAAAGTTCGTCCCCAGCCTGTGGTAGATCCGGCTTGAACAACGGCCCGGGCTTCCTTGAAGGAGGAAAGAGTCATCTCTGGCTTCTCAGTGATCGCAGGAGCTACGTTCTTGACTTTAACAGCTTCGAACGCTTGGCATAGGGTTTCGTGGATTTCCCCATCTATCTCAACATACTTGAAGGATGAAAAATGGCTCACCATTATGTCTTCCTCGCCACATACAGTCACGATGCTACCTCCGACAGCATACTTGAGTTTCTGGTGCAACGTGGAGGTCACGGCACCCGCGGAATGGATCCATGGCCGGTCTAAGAGACAGCTGTAGGCAAGCATGATGTCCATAATGTAAAAGACTGCATCAAATGTTTCCGGCCCGACTTGGATTGGCAACGTCACCTCCCTAAAAACATGGCGTTTGGTTCCATCGAACGCTTTCACAACCAGATCACTGGGTGTGCAAATCACTCCGCGAGTGTCTAACTTCATTAATGCCTTCTTCGGAAGAACATTGAGCGATGACCCTGTGTCCACCAACACATGAGACATAATCGTTCCCCTACACTCTATCGAGATGTGCAGGGCGCTATTGTGGTTCCTCCCCTTCGGCGTCAACTCCAGGTCAGTGAACCCTAACCCATTTCCAGCATTCACGTGGGCTACGACCTCTTCCAAATGGTTTACCGATATTTCCTGTGGCACATACTCGGCGTTCAACACCTTCAGCAGCGCATTGCGGTGTGCCTCAGAACACAGCAACAGGTTCAGGATGCAAATCTTCGAGGGTGTTTGATGGAGGTGATCCACGATCTTGTAGTCACTCTTTTTAATCAACCTCATAAACTCTTCGGCGTCTTTAACAAGTAAGTCTTTTTCTACCCCGCAAGGGATCTCTTCAACGACTTTACTTTTACCTTTATCAGTTGCATCAGCTTTGTCCGCTTTATCCGTTACGACCTCAGGTGGTGCAAACACTCTTCCGCTGCGAGTGATTCCACTAACGCCCACTAGGTTCTCCACAGACGACCCAAACGGTTCTAGTTCCAACCTCTGTCCGTTGCAGTAGACCTCTGCCCCATAGTGCCACGGGACAGCGTTGGTGCTTTCGAAAGGTATCGGCCCAGCTTTGGTGATGGTAATTGTAGGCGGTTTGGGTGCGGAAATAGTTATCGTCTGGCGAGGGATGGTGATGGTGGAAACCTCATCATCTTGCTTCAGCATTACCTCTCCTGATCCACATTCGGCCCTCCGGCTAAACTGTAAGATCCCTTCAGTCACCAGACTTTGAATCCCCTCTCTCAGCTGTTCACATCCATCAGGACTTGTCGCACATCCCATACACAACTCTCCACAACCTGGAAAGAAACCTCTTTTCATCAGTTTAGCTTTAACGAAGCTAAGCGGTGTCTTCAGATCTCTGATGTCAGTCAACAAATCCAAACTCTTGTCTTCAATAATGGTGTTTACCCCACCTCCCCTATGATTCGGCATAGGGTTCTTCGTGACGTTTGGCACATTATCTGAGAAGTCGATGATCTTAGCGTCCACCATGTCCTGCACCTTGTGCTTGAAGGCTTTGCAATTCTCTATTGTGTGGCAGGGTGCCCCTGAGTGAAACTCACAAGTTGCATTCGCGTCATAACCTGGCGGAGGTGCCCCTGTTAAGGGAGCCAAGGTTCTTTTCTGAATTAGCTGTAACTGGAGCAGAGTCTGTAACAGCTGAGCATAGGACATGGGCGGTGTCTCGAGGTGACGGCTCGACAGAGGTGCCCTGTTCTGATACTTTCTGTACCCTTGTTGATTCGGTTGCTGCAGCTGCTGCTGCTGTGGCTGTTGAACTGCCGGGATAGTTATGCTAGCCACCTGCTGGTGAGGGCCTTTACCCTTCCTTCGAGCGTTGGTCACGGCGCTCATTTCTCCTTCCCGCCTTTTGCCACCATAAGGTTTCTTGCCTCCTCCAGCTGAGGATGAATCACCTTGAATTTTCCCCAGTTTGATCCCATTTTCAATGTGCTCACCCGTGATAATGAGATCTGAGAAGGTTCCGGACATACCGCTGACCAATTTCTCATAATAAACCCCTGGGAGGGTGGCCACGAACATTTGCACAAGCTCACGTTCAACCATCGGCGGCTGAACCCTGGCTGCCAATTCACGCCATCGCTGGGCGTATTCCTTGAACCCTTCATTGGTTCTTTGCGACAGATTCTGCAGTTGGACTCGATTCGGAGCCAAGTCACTGTTGTATTGGTAGTGGTGCACAAACGCTTCAACAAGGTCCTTCCACGTGCGCACACTGGTAGGTTCCAGACTCATGTACCATTCGAGGGAAGGCCCGGACAGATTGCCTGAAAGAAGTGCATTAGCAACTTCTCGTCCTCAGAGTGCGCTGACATTTTCTGGTAATATGATCTCAGGTGGACGCGAGGGCAAGTGGTGCCCTTGTACTTTTCAAAGTCAGGTACCTTGAACTTAGGAGGCACCTTGAAATCAACAATTAGTCCCACCTTGGACATATAAACACCCAGGGTGTTCTGGTTCTCGATATTCCTCATCTTGTCCTCGAGTGCCTTAAACCTTAGCCGTGCTTCAGCAGTCAGCTCTCCTTCAGCACCTCTCTGAGAGAATAAATCGTCTTGACGGTCTTCTAACCATGGCTGAGGCCCATACAGATTTCCAACAGCTGTGTTGCCGTTGCCCAATCCAACATTGACGTTAGCTTCAAGACTCCCATTACCGACGCCCGTCGTATTACCGTTGAGTCCCATGTTAGCTATCACATTGCCGTTGGCACTGCCATTCCCCCCGGTCACGGGGACGCCATTCTGAGGAGTTTCAACTGGTGGAGGAGTAGGCACGGTCCCGCCATGGAGTACGCCATTGCTATCGACCCTTGAAATCAGAGGCTGAACCAAGGTTCTCAGCTGATCCTAGCCATTGGCGACCGCTTGCACGAGCTCTATGAAGCGGTCCATTCTTTCGCGGAGTTCTTGAACATCAGTTTGCACTTGCTCCATGATTCTGGTTTGATTTGCTCTGGTCGGATAGCGGTGGATTGGTCTCTGATCAATCCTGGAACAACCTGAAACAACCTGAAAACACAAAAGGGTTAGGAAAAAATGACAAAGTGCTCGTTATGCAGATGCTTCATGCAAATGCAAACGTGTGTATGTGCATTAGGGAGATTTTCCCCGATCCTAGTGCCTGAGTGCCAGTGCTGATAACAAGAAGTCTGAGTCCAGTCATGGAAATAACATCTCATATATATGAAGAAAGCCCATCAAGGCAGTACACAATGTCACTGAGTACAAGCATAATCAATAGCATGACCTCGGCCAATAAGCTTGGTGATGGTCAGCATACAACAATGATCAAACAACAGGAATAAAAATAGTCAAGCACGGCCACGGGCGCGAAACTCTTTTAACAACCCCTTCGTTTCCGGATGACCAGGCCGAGTGAGTAACCCTTCGACAAGTAACTCCCTCTGCATAATGGTGTATTGAAGACCTTCGACCGAATCTTCCCATGCTCCTTCGCCGAAACAATCTTCTAGCTTCCGCTTCTTGGACTCAAATGTCAGTTTGCGCTCCTTCAGGTTAGCAAGAGCCCTGTTGAGCTGGCCTTCAGCGGCATATCGGCGAGCGGTTTCTTCATCAAACCTCTTCTCACTGGCCTTCACCTGGGCTTTCAGCTTGGAGATCTGTTGCATCAGCTTATCCTCCCGCTCTTTCCTGTTGGCTAGGGTGGCCTTCCAATGCTGGTTAAACTTGGATATCCTCCGATACGCTTCGTCCAAGTGCTGCTTCTTCATGGCTAGTACATCGTTGACAGCTTTGAAGTCTCGACCCATGCGCTCGCGCTCAGCTATCTGCTTAGTCAAGTCTGTACCTAGCTGGTTCACCAGCTCTGTCTGCCTCTTGAAGGAATGAACAGCTTCGCTTCTCTCGCTTCTAAGTTGAGCCAATTCTTTCTCCAGTTCTTCATTTGCCCTCTTCAGCTCATCTCTCTCAGCTAACACCTGATTATGCTGTTGAATAGGCATGGTGGTAGGCTCTTCAATCACTGGAGAACTTTCTGGCTTGGCGGGAGGAAACGACATCCCTATAGCATCTGCTCTTGCTCTGATCCAAGTCACATACGGAGTGTAGGCCTGGCTATTGCTTTTCCCCAGCAATGGTTTTCCCCGCTTACTGATACCATTCCAAGCGCGCTGAAGCTTAGATAACATATCCCCCTCTAGAAGACCAGTGAGGTACAGAGATTCCTGCACCTCTTCATCCTTCGGCAGAGCTCTCAAAGCATAAGCAAACTGTCGGACCAGCAGAGACGGATTATAGTTTATACAGCCCTTCCTGTCTATCAAAGGCACGTTCGGAAACCCGCTGCAGCTGAAGATGATCTCGGTGCCCAACCTATCTCTGTCAAACCAGTCAACATCCTGTGCCGATAGACTCATCAAACGCTCAGACCACTCAGCTGTGGCTGCAGACGAAGCAAAGGGACCCTTCTTGGGTAGATGACTATCAAGCCATTTATAGAGCAAGGGCACGCAGCACGAGACATTCTTACCCCTTCTGTTCTCATTTTTGTAGTAGACGGAATGGTAGACATCTCCTATCAAGGTAGGGACTGGATTCCCTAAAGCAAAGATGCGAAAAGCGTCGAAGTCCACAAAGTCGGGCATATTGGGGAACAGAATGATACCATATATGCACAGAGCGAGGATGGCGTTGAACACGACCCAACATCCGTCTTTGGCGCACTGCTGAGCTTTTCCCACCAAGAACTGCAAGGAGAAACCAGGAACCTTGTTCCAACTAGACAATACCAACTCGGAGGCATCCAGATGAAGTGAGGGAGCTAGACTAGCCAGATTAGGCTCAGCATCCATATGGACAAAAGGCATCTGACTCTTGATAGGCACACCTAACAAATCAACATACTCCTCTAGCGTAGGTGCGAGAACAAAATCCTGGAAAGTAAAGCATCTCAACGGAGGATCGTAGAACTGCAACAAGGCGTGCAACCCATTCAACTCAAATGCAGAAGGTTTACGAACCAGACTGAGCAGTTTGCCGTAAGACTTTCTGAACTCATCTCTCACAGAATCATCTGCTAAAGCAATCAAACCAGTCAACTAAACAACATCAGGAGTGGGGAGTTTGTAGGCCACAGTCTTCCTCAAAGAACCCATGACAGCACAATAGAAGGCAAGAAATCCTGAATCGGGGGAAACGGTACCTGCAACACAGACACACGTTAATGAAATGCAAATGAGTATGCAAAGCAATGTAAAATGCAATCATGCAGCAGGAGATCAAAGCAACTGTGCTGTGGAGATTCTGTATCAACAAAACCATAATGGTGCCCTGTCAAGAACAACCATATCTCTGATGAGAAGAAAACCCTGGTATCGGACCACAAATCTGCTCTGTCAAGAACACACACATCTGATAACAAGGACCTCTGATACAGGACCCCAATTCTGCTCTATCAAGAACAAACATCTGATAATAAGGACCTCTGATACAGGACCAAAACTCTGCTCTGTCAAGAACAAATATCTGGTAATAAGGACCTCTGATACAGGACCAAAACTCTGCTCTGTCAAGAACAAACATCTGGTAATAAGGACCTCTGATACAGGACCAAAAACCTGCTCTGTCAAGAACAAACGTACATCTCTGAAGATAAGGTCCTCTGATACAGGACCATAACTCTGCTCTATCAAGAACAATCATATATCTGGTGATGAGAACCTCTGGTACCAACGAAACTGATTCACTATCAAGAAAACCAGGTAGTCTGAAGGTTAAGGTTTCCTGCAACAAACCCAACCCTGCTCACAGGTATGGACCTAAACTGACGCAGGTTCGGCATCCTATGCAGTCATCAGTTTCACACACATTCAAGAGGGGTGATACGATACCCAGAAGGTGTGGCATCACCAGCTCATGAAGCGGCCTCACTCGGCTGAATCCCAAATGATCGGTCCCCAGAGTCGACAATCCTCCAAACCAACAACCCCCTCAACCCAAAGGGTTGAAAAAGAAGTCAACTGGGAGAACCTCGTCTGAGCGTGGATTTCGTGAGACACTAGTGCCTGCCAAGCAACGACGCGCCCACTAATTTCCACAACTAATGCTATGTTCACTCAAGCCTGGGTTTGGCTTCTCACTCATCAGAATGCCCCTCCCACAACAGCACAGATAATCATATCATACTGAAAATAAAGTGTGATAAATAAACACAACCCAACAAGTAATCATACAAGCACTAGGATTGACTCTCGCAGGAGATGTTGGATCCCCAAACTGACTCGCATACGAGACGTTGGGTCCCAGGAAACTATCAATTCCCCAGCAGAGTCGCCAGCTGTCGCTTCCGCAAAAATAAGGTGCCGGCAAATCAGAAGAGTCGCCACCTTTCGTTATTTATCCCTCGGAACAGGAAATGAAACGATCGGAAAAACCTGACGAAGAGGTATAAGACAAGGTCATCGCAACCATTGTCTGGGTTCGGGAGTCGGTTACACAAGGGGAAGGTATTAGCACCCCTCACGTCCATCGTACTCGATGGGATCCACACTTGTTGTGTTTACTAGACGAGTTGGTTTTATCTATCTACCTATCAAGGCTGGTCTAAAAAGAAAAGAAAATGACTCGGCAAAGCGTCGCGATTTATGCCTACGTATTCTCATCAGAGAATGAGAAATCAGAGTCAACGTAGTTCGCCTAACTACGGGTTATGGGGAAGGTGGCTCGCCAATAGGTCAGTATTGTGCCTACGTACTCTCAACAGGTATGAGAGATCAGAGCTTATGTAGTTCGGGGTATAACGGGTTACGAGAATTCAGATTCATCTGTTTTATCGAGTAGGGTTAAACAGCAGTTAGGGACAAAGCCTGTTTGCGGTGGCGCTGAAGTTTAACGACACTCTTTTCTTCAGAAAAGCTTCCTTTGAATTACGGGCCCACGGGGCAAAAAGGTTTGAAGTTTGTTTTCTGTCTTTTACGAAAGAACTGTTTTTTATGTTTGTTTGCAACTAGTATCGCACTAGAGACTATGACCTGAGAGTGAATGCGTCGCATGTCACCCAAAGGATACCATACTAAACATTCAGACTGTTGAAAAGAAACTCTCCAACAATCCTTTCTCAGATAGCTTAAGGCTTGTAACGTACGACGTCAGTTAACCTTTATTATTGTATTTTGATTTGTTTTGAGATGAGAAGAGAAGGGGCTCAACTAAAGGGAGACTATCAAGTCCTACTGTTGTCATGCCAAGGATTCATCCTATGGTTGAAGATTGAAATAGGGACCTCCTAGAAGTTATCATGCATAGGTTTCAACCTAAAGTTCTAATCATCACTTCCTTATCAAAGGAAGTGAGAGTCCTAAGGGATCATGTCAATGCTAAACAAAAACAGATAAAGCATCAGCTTAAACAGTAAACAGTAAACGACTGTAAAATGCATGCAATGCAAGTGAGGGAGGAAATGTGTGTGGGGTATCAGCCTCCACAAGCTCATCTCAACCTCAAGCCAGATATGAATAACTACAATCATACAGAAGAAATAAAATAAAGTGCTATCAATCAAGATATCAGTGACTGCAATCATACAAAGGAAATGAAATGCTATAAAGCAAACACAAACCACATGGGCAAGGGAGTTGGGCTCTACTGAATACCCGCAAGCAAAGCCATACAGTAACAATACAAGCAGAGGGAGCAACTCAACCTCTAGTGCAATCATGCTCCTAGCTTACATCAGTCTAGATATGAACTTATTCTAATGCATCAAGCAAATCAAACAAGCCACATCAATACAAAAAAGAAAACAAGCCAAGAAAGGAAACAGATCAACAGCTCCTACAACTAAACCAACTTGACAGCAGTCCAGTCATCAATCTTCAACAGCTCTTCAGGGCTATCATCTTCCATGACAAGTATCAACTTGCTTCTCCAAGGTTTCAACCCATCAAACATAAGTATCAACTTATTCTCTCTTCCTCAAGCCTCAGCTCTTCAATCAATTCCACTTTCAGGTTTCAACCCTAATATCAAGTATCAACTTGACTCCTTCAGTCTCTCAATGCATCAATGTAAGTGTCAACTTATCCTTTATTCCTCAAGCCTCAGCTCTTCACTCAATCTCAATTGAATCCTCTTCATAAGTATCAACTTGTTCTTCTTGCTTCAGCTCTCTTTGCTTTACCAGTATCAACTTGGTCCTCTTCATCTATAAGCTTCAGCTTCTCAGATTAATCTTCAATCACATGGAAGTATCAAGAGCAAAGTTGGGATGATTGGTAGCAGAGTGAAGACCAAAGGTCAGCACTAAGCATCCTATCATCAGAGAAAGGGACCCTCAAAGGTTCTACCAATTTGAAAAGAGCCACACATCCTACCAAAGGAGGGATGAGGCCTATATGGACCTTACATCATAGGGAAGAATGGAATTGATCAACATATTCCATGTTTATGAAGAAAGAAAACGATCTAGAAGCTCTGCCTACAAAACCCTAATCTTAACCTAATCAAAACTACACCACAATAAGGGAAGATCTTCACATCCAAGCCTCTTCAAGCAATCCAATGCATCTTCAACTTGCCTTCAACATCATCCAAGAACAAGCAAAGCAAAACCCTAATCTAAGGGAACTAAAGATGTTAATCTAGTTGAGTTAGTGCCTTAGAATCATCTAAAACTAGCACCTAAACTAAAATCAAGAAAAAATAGAAAACTATCTTATCAATTTCTACAAAAATTCCTAAGGGATCCTAATTCAATTAAGAATGCCTCATACAAAAACCAGGGACTAAATCATCTATTAAGTCCTAAAATTAAGTCCTAAATCCAAAGGTATCAACCATAAACCCTAAAAATGGAGCTTCCAAAGGTTTCAACTTAAACTACCACTTACATTCATCACAAAAATGTGAGAAAATTCTATCGGGATCATGCATATCTATGCTAGCCACATACAAAAAATCAGGATCAAAATCATCATCACACGATCACAAAAAATTCCATAAAATCAAGTATCAAACATGACTATTTTAATATCAATTAAAATGTAAAAATTCCCATAAAATCATAAAATGCATGAAATAAAAATATTTTTTATCTAAAAACTAGTAGACCCTATCATGAATCTAATGCAAAAATAATGGGGTCAATTGGATCGTTTTTCCATTTTTTATGATTTAATCATGAACCATGAATAAAATGAAGAAATTAAAGAAAATCCAAGTAAAATAATAAATGCACGGTGCAGATAGTAGTAAAATCCAGTTCAATTCATGGATTGGGCCATCAGGGGGTGTGACTATCAATTATTTCATAAGGCCCAAAACACAACTTAAATGAAACGCTGCGTTTCATCACTCAGAACTCTTCACAAGCTGAAATCCATTTGTGGCCATTGGATCTTCATCTGGTCAAAGGTCCTACCCTGATACAAGGGCTCTGGGATCATCTTCAACCTTTTGAAACTCTGAACCTTGCGCGCAATCACGGCCACCGCCGGTGGTGCTCCGGTCATCGTCCCCAACCCTAACTCTCTCCACAGGCCTCCATTCCAAGTGGTTTATACATGAAACTTGTCCCAAATCTCACAAAGAACTCACTCATACCATTAATTCAACCTAAATCCTCAAGATTCCCAAGAACCAACTCTCAACCGAAAATGGTAACATCCTTAATTGGTCACTAATTCTCAAATTAATGATCTGAAATCCTTCCTACACCGTTCTACAATGCATCTATCATCCTGATTCCTATTGATTCTAACTAAAACAAGCCAGAGATCAAAGGTTACCAACCTGAAAATTTCGCGTGCACAGAAGTAGCAAGACCTCAAATCAAGCCCTCAAATGATCCAGATTCCTTCAATGAATCACTCCCAAGCTTCTGTATGCAATAGAATTGATTGAAATGACTTTAATCTTTGGCTTTGAATCTAAGTTGCAGGTGGAGAAATCTGAGCTCAAGAACACCAATCAGCCACAAATTCCCTTTGATTATGATCTGAAATCATTCCCTAGCATCCATGGAAGAGATTGCAATCAAGAAAATGGATGGAAAGTGAGTGAAACGATGTAACCGAATTCAGTTGCAAACAATGAAGTTTCAATCTCAATCTCTGCTCTCTCCTTCAATCATCACCAAAAAAATAATCTGAACCACTTCTATTCCATATATAGAGTGTGTAGGGATGATCTAGAACCCTCTAGATCCTTCCAAGGAGAAATTCAATCTCTCATGACATAAGAAGTTCACTTACATGCCATGGTGTGCACAACCCTGCTAACAGCTTGAAATCAATCCCATTCCCTTCCAATTTCTCCCCTCATGACATTTTGGAAGTGTTTGGCTTGCAAGGGACCTTGGTTATGCCTTGATTCTAGGTTTTGCAAATGTTACTTAAGATGTAAGTAACTACTTTTCAAAGCAAGTCCACAAATTAAACTTCAATTCAAAAATGTGGCTAAACCAATGTTCTTAAAACGATTTTTAGAGTCAAAATGACCTATTACATGCCTTGGTTTTAATGTGTAGATCAAAAGTATCAATTTCCAACTTTGGTTCATTTAACTTATACCCTCATTTTAGGTCATTTTTGCAACTTTGAGCTACAAGCATTTCCAACATCTCATGACCTCTTGAATAGCCTTAAGACATCATTTTGAACAAGTTTGATGTTGAACATTTTCCCTTTTGAAGCTTGGAAATAGGAGTTATGGCCTTATGGTTAAAATGACCTATAATCTCCAAATGACCAAAATGCCCTTGACTTGTCAAAGCCATAACTTGAGTTCCACAAATCCTATCAAGGACTTCTAGTACTCTCTAGAAAGCTAAGAGGATAAGGAACTACATTCATGTTTACCAAAAATTCATAGGAATCATCCTTCTAGGGTAAAAGTTTCATGCAAGTTGGGCAACTTTCAAGCCCCCAAATTCACATACCTCAGATGACCTGTAACTTGTCAAAGTCATAACATGGGTTCTACAAATCCTATCAAGGACTTCTAGCACTCAAAATAAAGCTAAGATCAAGCTCTACAACATTCATGTTGGTGGAAATATGAGATGACAATCACATCTTGAGCTAAACTGCCTTGAAGATAGGGGTCAAACTAGGGGATTTTACACTGTCAAGCCTTAGAAACCCTAGCCTGAAAACTTCTCAAACTCTTCAATCATGATGAGTTGACCTTGGAATCATCCTTATAACATCTCAATGTATCAATCCATGATCACATGGCTCTTGGATTAGGTCTCAACCTTCTTCAAATCATCAGTTGACCTAGGGTTGACCCAGTCAAAACCCTAATTGCACCACTCATGGCTGAGGCTTCTTAACCTTGCACAATGACCTATCTTGGCCTCAAAGAGATCTTCAAAACTTCTCATGAGCTCTCTCAAGACCTTAATTCTAACTTCATGGCTTCAGAATCATCTAATGACTTCCCACAACTCTCAAGTTAGGGGGCACACCCTCTTGGTTTCAACTAGTCTCTCTGAGGATCTTTTAGCTTCAAAGTCTTATGTAGCTTTTGATTGGTAATCATACCTCTTGATCTCCTGCACACATTTCAATGAAATGCAAATAATAATGCTAATGTGAATGAAATGAAACATAAGCTAGGTAAAGAAATGTTGGGAAAATTTTGGGGTGCAACAGTTACGGGAAAATAACTCTGTCCATAACGGGAAAATAAATCTGTCTGATACAGGAAAAATAATTCCGCCTTTGCTACGGGAAATAACTCTGTCTATCAATACAGGAAAATAACTCCGCCTTTGCTACGGTAAAATAACTCTGTCCATAACAGGAAAATAACTCTGTCCATAACAGGAAAATAACTCTGTCCATAACTGGAAAATAACTCTATCCATAACAGGAAAATAACTCCGCCTACAAATACGGGAAAATAACTCTGTCCATAACAGGAAAATAACTCCGCCTTTGCTACGGGAAATAACTCTGTCTATCATTACAGGAAAATAACTCTGCCGTCGCTACGGGAAATACTCTGTCTATCATTACAGGAAAATAACTCCGCCATCGCTACGGGAAATACTCTGTCTATCATTACAGGAAAATAACTCCGCCTTTGCTACGGGATATACTCTTTCTATCAATACAGGAAAATAACTCCACCTTTGCTACGGGAAATACTCTGTCTATCATTACAGGAAAATAACTCTGCCTTTGCTACGGGAAATACTCTGTCTATCAATACAGGAAAATAACTTTGTCCGATATAGGAAAAATAACTCCGCCTTTGCTACTGGAAATAACTCTGTCTATCAATACAGGAAAATAACTCCGCCTTTGCTACGGGAAATAACTCTGTCTATCAATACAGGAAAATATCTCCGCCTACCAATACGGGAAAATAACTCTTGAATACAACTTTTTCTGTCAAAATTCACAGGAGATGACTCCAACGGTCCAATCCAGAAAATCTTTTAATGCCGACATGGCAACAACTCTGAGGAGAACTCTACTAGGGATATTCTGAAATCAAACTGCCAGACACCTATTTCGACACAGGCGGCATCTTCAGAAATTTGATTCATAAAATCTTTTAATGCTGATAAAACAACAAATTTGAAGAAACACTCCGCGGGCCGGGTAAGAGAAACTCAAACAAGCAACTCTGTGGGGAATAACGACAAGACGAACATCATTATCACATGTCTCACGTTGAAACCTCGAATATTTGGTAAATAATCTGAGCATGAGCTCCCTCCACCTGCAGGGGAAACAACACTTGAAAGCAAAAGGTTAACCAACCTCGCTTATGTTACAAAATGCACATGTTTGACAATGGCGTAATGCTCCATGCAACATGGAAATGCTACGCGTTTGGGTAGATGCAAATATGATGATATATGCAAATGCAAATGCAGGCTCAAGCTGCTGGGGAAACTCTGGTATGAGCTTGTTTCAACAACATGAATGCTGAGGATAAATCCAACTCCGCCGAGGATGTACGGGTATCACAACGTATTACGGAAAAATAAATGTCGGAAACACAGCCAACTCTGCCGGGGAGAGACTAAACGTCAATTTCCATTAGGGGAAAAGAACCAACCCTGCTGAGGAAAGAAGCGACCCTTCTGGGGAAAACCTACTGTCGGGGCACAGTTTACAAAACTCAGAGCTACAACCTCTGCTGAGGATAAATCATCCTGACAAAAGAATGACGACCTGCGGGGAGAAAGAAAACCATCTTCCGTGGGAATAATTCTTCTTAAACCATTGATGACTTGGTTAAAATCTGCGAGAACCTCCCAATTAATGATGCACATACTCGACTCACTGGGGAACGCTTTCTGTTGGGGATATTGACTTCAACTTGCTGGGGATATCCTATGGACAACTTCCATGAAGATATTTTTCAGGCGACATTCCTGGTGATACTCTCTTGGGAGGACAATTCCACATCTGACGGGGACAAGTACCACCTCAACTCTCTTGGGATAAGGGATCTGGGCCTAGATCCTGCTCCAGCGCCAAAGGACCCTGGCTGAGGAATACAATTCTCTGGCCGTTTGCTTCAAAGGTGAGAACCCTGCAAAACACAAACGAGACAGAACAGATCTATACAACAAAATCTATCCGGGTTAGTATTTGTGGCATTAACTCAATCAATTCGAAGTTTTATCAATTATTGGCAAGGGCCAGCAAGATTATGCAAGTGCAAGTTTATCAAAAACATCGGCGTTTTTCACAAACAAAACAGTAAAGAACAAGCATTAAGTACTGAATAACATGTTTTATTGAATGGGCCTGTGAATAGGCAAAGCTTTGTACACTGGATGTAACTCCTGAAAAGAGGAAGTTACGCACAAGCAAATACAAATATGCACAAGAAGCACAAAGAAAATACAAATTGAAATTTGTATACATGTCGGCAACGTGGCACAGACAAACATCATGAGCTAATCCTCCTATGACTCGCTTGACTCTGGCGCTTTCCTGATGCTCAATCTTCAGAATAGATTGTTTTGGATAGACGACCCTCAGGTACTCCCAAACCACTAAGCAATGCAGTATCAAACTCGGACCGCAGTCATTTGCTTTTTCAATCCGTAACTTTTGCGTGAACCGCCCTTTGCGGGTTTTCAATTCACCGGGATACCCTTTTTTGTCGAAGTCGCCCTTTTTAGGTTTTCGACTTCGCGGGTGTACATCTTTTCAATTTTATCCCTAACTTTTGCCCGAACCTTTTATTCCTTTTTTATGGTTCGCCGGGATGCCCCATTTTTGCCTGGACTCTCTTTTTTTTTGTCCAGCGGGTCACTTTTAAGCAAAGTATTTTTTAACTGCGTCCGAATTCTCAGGAGACGTAAAGTCCTCACCACAATGGTGGATAACAACAAGGCTCCTCCGGAAAAGACCTTTATGACGACAAATGGACCTTCATAGTTGGGAGTCCATTTGCCCATGTGATCTGATTGTGGCGGGAGAATCTTTTTCAACACAAGATCGCCCGTCTGAAAGCTTCGAGGGCACACCTTCTTGTTGTAAGCTTTCTTCATCTGGCTCTGATACAAACGACCATATGCTAGAGAAGCCAATATCTTCTCATCCATCAAACTGAGCTGATTCAGTCTATCTTTAATCCATTCTGCCTCGTCGAGTTGGACATCATGTAAAACCCTCAAAGAAGGATTCTCAACCTCCAATGGTAGCACTGCTTCCATTCCATATACCAATGAGAAAGGGGTTGCCCCGGTTGATGTGCGTACTGTCGTACGATAACCGTGCAAAGCAAAAGGTAACATCTCATGCCAGTCTTTATATGTCACAACCATCTTCTGAACAATCTTCTTTATGTTCTTATTGGCAGCCTCAACAGCGCCATTCATCTTGGGCCGATAAGGAGAAGAGTTGTGATTCTCGATCTTGAAATTCTGACACAGCTCTTTCATCATCTTATTATTCAAATTCGAACCGTTGCCGGTGATAATCCGCTCAGGGATTCCATACCTGCAGATAATATCCTTCTTGATAAATCTGGCTACCACTTGTTTGGTGACATTGGCGTATGACGCTGCTTCCACCCATTTGGTGAAGTAATCAATATCCACCAAAATGAACCGGTGTCCGTTCGATGTCGTGGGCTCAATCTTGCCAATTATATCAATTCCCCACATCGAGAAAGGCCACGGTGATGACATCACATTCAGGGGGCTCGGAGGCACATGTATCTTGTCCGCATAAATCTGGCATTTATGGCTCGGAGGCACATGTATCTTCCCGTAGCAGTTTTCTCGTCATAGCATGCCCACCAGAATGTGTACCAAATGTACCCTCATGTATCTCTTCCATGAGTAACTTCGCCTCTTTCTCATCTACACAGCGTAGCAACACCAGGTCGTGGTTTCTCTTGTACAGGACGCCATCCGGATTCAAATAGAAATTTCCAGCCAATCTCCTGAGCATCTTCTGATCTCGACTGGATGCCCCAGCCAGATACTCTTTGTTCTTCAGGAAATTTTGGATATCAAAGTACCAGGGTTTACCATCGGAAGCTTCATCGATGGCGAATATGAAAGCGGGCCTATCAAGCCGAGAGATAACAATCTGAGGAGCCTCATTCCAGAAGTTAACCTTATACATTGAAGACAATGTGGCAAGCGCGTCAACCATTTGATTGTCTGCTCGTGGCACGTGATGCAATTCTACCTTGTCAAAGAAAGGCAACAATCTCCTTGCATAATTCATATAGGGTATCAAATTGGGCTGACGAGTTCTCCTTTTATCTGGTTTACAAATAGAGCTGAATCTCCGTATACATCAAGATTCTTTATTCTCAAATCAATGGCTTCTTCGAGACACATGATGCAAGCCTCATATTCCACCTCATTGTTGGTAACCAGAAAGGTCAATCGGGTAATAAATGGGATGTGCGACCCATGAGGAGTAGTGATAATTGCACCTATTCCGCTTCCATATGAGTTTACAACTCCGTCAAATATCAATTGCCACTTGGAACCCAACTCTGGACCTTCGTCTGACAACGATTCTTCACAATCTTTCATTTTCAGGTACATAATATCCTCGTCAAGAAAATCAAACCTCATCGAGTGATAATCTTCAATAGGCTGCTCAGCAAGGTATTCTGACAGAACACTACCTTTTATAGCCTTTTGAGACACGTATTGAATATCATATTTTGTCAGCACCATCTGCCATCGGGCAATTAATCTGGAGAGTGCTTGCTTTTCAAACACGTATTTAATCGGATCCATCTTTGAAATTAGCATGGTCGTGTGATTTAGCATGTACTGTCTCAAACTTTTGGCGGCCCAGGCTAGGGCACAACACGTCTTCTCGAGCATTGAGTATCTGGACTCACACTCGGTGAACTTCTTACTCAGATAGTAGATCGCATGCTCTTTACGTCCGGTCTCGTCGTGTTGACCAAGAACACAACCCATACTTTCCTCAAGAACCGTCAAATACATAATCAAAGGTCTCCCGGCCACTGGGGGTATCAAAATAGGAGGTTCCTGCAAGTATTCTTTTATCTTGTTGAACTGCTTTTGACAAATTTCATTCCAGGTCAGAGCCTGATCTTTTTTCAACAATTTGAATAACGGCTCGCATGTGGCCGTTAGATGAGATATGAACCGAGCAATGTAGTTCAACCTCCCTAAAAACCCACGCACTTCTTTTTCTGTTTTAGGCGTTGGCATTTCCTGTATTGCTTTTATCTTAGCAGGATCAACCTCAATTCCTTTTTTGCTCACGATAAACCCTAGTAGTTTACCAGATCTCACCCCGAAGGTGCACTTGTTAGGATTCAGCCTCAGCCTAAACTTCCTAAGCCTCTTGAACAGTTTCAGCAGATTAACCAAATGCTCTTCCTCCGTTTGGGATATGGCAATCATATCATCAACATAAACCTCAATCTCTTTATGCATCATGTCATGAAAGAGAGTCGTCATAGCGCGTTGGTATGTTGCCCCAGCGTTCTTCAATCCGAAGGGCATCACTTTGTAGCAAAATGTTCCCCAAGGGGTAATGAAGGTAGTCTTCTCCATGTCTTCTGGCGCCATTTTGATCTGATTATAGCCCGAGAAACCATCCATGAAGGAAAACACAGAGAATTGAGCAGTGTTATCGACCAGCACATCAATGTGAGGAAGTGGAAAGTCGTCTTTTGGGCTCGCTCTATTCAAATCACGGTAGTCCACGCACATCCGCACCTTACCGTCTTTCTTTGGCACCGGTACTATATTAGCGACCCATGATGGATAAGTTGTAACAACTAGGAAACCAACATCCCACTGTTTCTGAACTTCCTCCTTAATTTTCACAGCCATGTCTGGTCTGGTTCTTCTGAGTTTCTGCTTAACAGGCGGACATTCTTCTCGCAACGGAAGACGGTGAACAACCATATCTGTATCCAACCCAGGCATATCCTCATACGACCAAGCAAATATATCATTATACTCTCGCAGCATCTCAATTAAACTTTGTTTGACGTCGCTTTGCAGCGCAACCCCTATCCGGATATTTCTCACAACTTCTTCCGACCCCAAGTTGATGGTTTCAATTTCCTCCTGATGAGGCAGAATGATTCTCTCTTCCTGTTTCAATAGTCGAGTCATCTCTTTTGGCAAACCGCTATCCTCAACAATCTCTTCCTCAACTTGAAATACCGGGTGCTCGAAGTCGAAACGAGTCATAGGAAGTTCGTAGGAGATGTCATCTGAAATGTTAATCCTGCAAAGGAAATGGTTAAATGCTTCAAAACGCAAACAAAGCGAATAACCACGTTGCCATTTTATTGTTAAAGCAAAGTAAAACAAGAAAAACAGGGATCCCAATATTTGTATATGAAAAACGCCTTTATTTCATGATTGAAAACAGTGCAATACACATAACCAAGTAGCCCTAAAGTAAAATCTCTATGCCCCGGGTAGGACGTAGGATTATTCAACAATTGAAAAAACAAATCATTACTGTTTAGTAGTCACTAGGAAAATTTCCCGGATGGACCAGTTGCAGAGACTTTGTCCAGGCACATTTGGCTTGATCCACACATCCATATTGCAGTCACTATCTCCGTCTTCA